>CAWUFW010005251.1:397919-997919 GCA_963921515.1 Calotriton arnoldi
CAAGATGTTTGACACCAAACACGACATGTTTTGATGCAGCCATTCCAAAGTTAGCATTTACCGCGAGGATATAATGCACTTAATAGTATATGGTTTAACCGCATCCACAAACAGCACCAGAGAATAGACTCTGAGAGCTGCAGAGGGGCCCTGCTCAGGCAGAGGCACCCCCTCACATAGAAGCCAAGCACCCTGCCCTCAGGATTGATAGGGCCTGCCATAGGGGTGACTGATAGGTTTATATGTGTGTGCAGGAGAGATATAGGAAACCTATATCTCAGTGAGGGGTGCTAGCACCACCTCACCGAGGCTGCAGTAGCAGGCCTGTGGTGTCAGATTTAGACTGCTTCCCAGGGGTGGCATAACACATGCTGCAGCCCCTGGGAGGCCTGTGAAGTACCTATGCCCTTGGCACCTAAGGTACCATATACTAGGGACTCATAAGGCACCACAGTATCCAATCACTAGTGCACCTAGAGTGCACTCCATGTCGTTTAGAGAGAGCAGATAGACTGGGGCCCTGAATAGCAGGGTCCCAGTCCAACTAAGTCATAAACCAGCAAAACACCAGGAAAAAAGTGGGGGCAACCATATAGTCAGATTCCACCTTCCTACAGTTCCTCTGTTGGTTTCTTCAAAGGGCGTTGACTTCTGCATTTTTCCAGCAATACCGGAAAGCGGTGATGGTTATAGAGGTGTTGATCATAGCAGTGAGGGCAGGGGGGATGACGGTCCTTTCGAGGTTGTATATGAAGTGGGGGCATGGGTCTGAGGGGGCTCCTGAGTGGATGGTATTCATCAGGGCGGTGGTTTCTTTGTACAAGAGGGGCTTCCAGTTGCTTAGCTGCAGTTTGGCAATGAATGAGGCATCCGGCTGATTGGGAGAGTTCGTAGAGGTATGCTGTGGGTCGAATGTGTTGTAGATCTAGGTAGTCTTATGTTCAAAGAATTTCGAAAGGTCATTGCAGAGTGCTTGGGAAGGGATGATGTCATTGTTGGTAGGTGCGGGATTAGAGGACTCCTTGATGATGGTGAAGAGTTCTTTGCCATTGTTGGAGCTGGCTTTGAGTCTGATTGTTAGGGCTTTTTTCTTTCCATCTCATAGTTGTTGATGGTAGAGGTTGAGGGCAGCTTTGCATGTGGATCTTGCGGTGGTGTTTTTGTCGAGTCTCCATTTTCTCTCAAGTTGTTTGCAGTGGCGCTTGGACTCCCTGAGGTCATTTGTGTACCAGTTGGGTCACTTTGTCGTGTAGTTCCTACTAATCCTTAGGATCTGTGCATTGTTTGGATAACATAAACTAAGGGCTTGATTCCGGATACCCCCGCAGGATAGTTTGGCCTATAGACCAGCTATATCACAGTGCCACCGCAAGCCCCCCCTAACCTATCAGCCAGCGAACAGTTTCTGGCAACCACTAAACATGACAACCCTGACCCCTCAGGATTTGTGGAAACAGTTCAGAACCTTTCGCTCAGTCACTCGTGCTCACTTGTTCTCAGAAAACTATACAGAGAATACACAGTGGGACGTTTTCAATAATATTTATTGAACCAACTTTATTCTTGCATGAAATTCCTGTGCTGCAATGATTAGGAGGCAGAAGCAAATAAAAGAGATTACAAGCACCAAAAGAGTAAACAGTAGATACATTTCTACCATGATGCTGAAGCAATGAATATATGCAGGCATATTTGCAAAATGGTAATCTAATGTACTCCTACGATGCGGACCCTACTCTAAGTGTACCTAGAATGTGTGTAGGTGTAGAGCCACGAATCCCCACTCGGGCCAATCGAACCCCATTACCTGATAGGAGAACGTGAAGGACCCCGTCTTGGTCTGGAGTTGGGCACCTCTCACGGAATGTCAGACCAGTGCTTAATGATTTCTCAGCATGCAGGGACCTTCGGTGTCAGCGGAAGTGCCTCCTCTACCAATCTACCAGGATGCCTATTATATATAATAAAAAGCAGCCTTTGCGATGTGCTTGCTAGATTAGTGATGTTATGGATATGTGGATAGCGCTGCTGCCTCGTGGATGAAGATAGGATGACTTTTGTTCCTAGTGGGTAGAGAGCCTAGTACATGATGTTCAAAGCATCGTGATATCGTTGAGCGAAGCTGGATGTGAAAACAAAGTAGATTCAGAGAAACTAATCCATTATTGTTGTGCAGGCAAATGTGTGCAAAAGGTCACTGCTGAAATGAATATTTTCTAGGAGAATGTAGGGAATAGGCTGCCTTGCTACATAGTTGGTGAGCCATTTATTGAAGACCTTGGTGTCAACATTGAGGTTCCCAGCTTGTTTTGGTGGGGGATCCTGTAAGGTCTTAGTCCAGTTTTCTTCTGATATTTAGACTCAGTATCTTGATGGTGCTTTGGGTTTTTCTGGTGGAGTGGCTTGGTGAGCGGGTATCTTAAGATGTATGATGTACTGGTTGGACCATAAGAGCGGGATCATGTGGGTGGCAGTGATCCTGTTGTTGGACGAACAAATAGGGTTGAGGGTGTGGCCTTCTCTGTAGGGTGGTCCTTAATGAGCTGGGTGAGTCCGAGATTGCTCAGGCTGTCGAGGAGGGCCGTGGAGTTACGATCTGTTGTGTCTTCCAGGTGGAAATTGAGGTCTCTGAGGAGGATATAGTTGGTGAGCAATGAAGTCTGAAATGTGGTTGCAGAATTCCACTCGGGCCCTGGGGACGGTAAGCGAGGGTTCCCTTATAGGTGGTATTGTAGTCCATTTGTATTTTGAAGTAGAGGTGTTCCATCAGGTTGGTGTCCAAGTCTGTGGAGGTGGTGCAGTCTATTGTGGTTTTGTAGATGATCGCGAGTCTTCCACCTGGTTTGTGAGTTTGGTGCTGGTGTATGATTTTGTAGGCGGGCAGGATGGCTGTGGCAATGTCTGGGTTGGAGACTGGGTTGAGCCATGTTTTGGTCAGGAAGAGAAGGTCGGCTGTGTTGCTGTTGAGGAGGTCCCAGATTGCAGTGGAATGTTTCCCGTAGGATCGGACATTGAGGAGCATGGTGGACAGTTCGGGTGGGATGGTAGTGGGGCATGCATTGGATGTTTGGAGTTGGTGATGTCAGCGTCTGATGTGTCGCAGGTGAAACCACAATGGGTGCAGGAGAAAGGACCTACCGTGGTGCTAGGGGATGCGCGGCAGCAGCATGTTTGCTGATGTGTGTTTTTGAGGTCTTGGAGAATGGTGGATGAGTAGTGGCGGCGTTCGTTAGCTCCAGTGGTGACTGTAGTTGTAGTTGTGGAATTGCATTGGATGCCAGGGTTCCTGGCACTAGGCCTGGTCCAGCAGTGAATGGGCGCAAATCGGCTTGCTTTTGGCATGCCTTTGGGGCTCGCCAGTGGCACGCCTGCTGCGTGCTTCCAATGTGGGTTGGTCCTTGGTGCGCCCGCTGCGTGTGTCCATTGTGGGTTGGTCCTTGGATGAGCTGCGTGAGTCCGAAGTTGCTGAGGCTGTCGAGGAGGGGCGTGGAGTTAGGGTCTGTGGTGTCTTTCACGTGGAAAGTGAGGTCCCCCAGGCGGATGGAGAGGGGAGCGATGAAGTCTGCAATGTGGTTGCAGAATTCCACTCGGGCCCAGGGGATGGTGGGTGAAGGTTCCCTTAAAGGTGGCATTGTAGTCCGTTTGTATTTTGAGGTGAAGGTGTTCCATCAGGTTGGTGTCTGAGGCTGTGGAGGTGGTGCTGTCAATCGTGTTTTTGTAGATAATCGCAAGTCCTCCTCCTCTTTTGTCCTTGTATGAAACTGGCTCTTTATATATTATACCAAAAAGAGGTTTATTGTGTAGAGAGTCCAGGTGTCCCTTACTAGTGGATAGGGCTTGCTTTAACAATCCCAAGGTGCTCTCTTTGTGGTGGTGTGGTTGAGCAGCCTTTCGCTTATCAAGGAGGAGTGTTAGACATTTGTTGCATAAACACAGCCAGTAAATGATACACACACATTCAATAAGGAGATGCACACCAATGTAGAGAAATAGCACACATTTTTATATAATTTTTAGCACCAAGAACTTCATTATTGGGTAAGTACTTTTGAAAATAGCAATTTTCAAGAAAACAGGTAAATGTATTTGTATTTTCTCTAATGTGGTAATATAATCCTATGGGGAAAAACACATAGCCTGCATATGGGTACTTAGCAGTGACTTACAGGGCCAAACCTCTGGAGTTAAGGTAAGCATGGGGCAAGGTCTGAGGTAGCACAAACAGATCACCTTGAGAGACTGTGGGGCATCTGGGTGCAGAGGTGCTTTTCAACATCGGTGCCCCATTGGCTTCAATGGGGAACTTTCCTGGGACAAAGAGGCTGCATCTGGGGACTGGGGGGCCAGTCCAGCTGAACCGACAGTGGGGCTCAGGTCTCACGATGCTCCTGCACATGGATATCTTCGGTCCACTTCTCCTTGGGCTGTGGGGCTCGGATACAGTGGTGACTTGAGGTGTCGGGATTTCACTGCAGGAGACACTCACGGTAGAGGGGGCCTGCCCAAAGAGGCTGCAGGTAGCAACTGGGAGTCCAGGTCAGGTGAACTCAAGTTGGGGTTTGACCTTGGAGGGTCTCAGGACCACGCTGGCACCATTGGCCCACTTTGACTCGGGCTGGGGGGCACGGGTGCAGTGGTGCTTTCTGGTGTCTGGATTTTGAAGAACCAGAGTCCACGTAGTTCTTCTTGGGTGCCTGCAGGGTGCAGGGGAGCAGCTCTGTTACTCCACTGGAGATCCTGGCTGCTTCTTGAAGAGCTGGCAGTCCTCACAGACTTTTGGAGGCAGAGCAGCTGCAGGATGAGTCATCTTTGCCACAATTGTCGGGGACAGCAGGCAGGCCAGCAGGGCTGGTGCCAAGTCAGTTGCTGTTCCTCAGTTCTTGCTTTTCATTACTCTTTGGTGACCTTCTTCTCTTCAGGTCAGTAGAATTTGCTTTCCTAGTGCCAGGGGCTCCACTTAATACTAGATTTAGGAGCTTTAAGGGGAGTGAATGGTGGTAGCCAATGGGCTACTTGCCCTAGGGGTCACTACACCCCCTATATGACCACTTCCTGTGGGAAGAGGGCATAACCCTGTCCCAGAGTTACTATTTCTGCCATCACCAAGATGGCGGAATTTTCCTGAAGGGTGGCACATTAAGCAGTTGACCTTAGGGGTGTGACTGGCCTGGTAGTGCACCACACTTCCCTGCATATCTAATTTCCCCCCTGTTCTTGTGCCAAATGGGCCAAGGACATGGGGTTGGCATTTCCCCTTTATGGGGAAGCCTTAATCACATATCAAAGACGACAGAGGCCTTTGAAGCCTCCTGCTTTGTTATGCTGATTGCTTAGTCATCCTGCTTGAAGGAGGTGACAACACCTCTGGCCAGAGCAGGAATTGTTTCTGCCCTCAGAGAGTGTAGGCCCTCACCTGCAGGGAGTCAGAAACCTGTCTGTATTGGCAGGCTTGTCTACACCAGTCAGCCAGCACATTAGAGGCTGATAGGTTTTCAGGGGGCACCTCCAATGTGCTCTCTGGGTGTGTGTATTAACAAATCCACAACTGGAATCAGAGTGGGTTTATTAATACAAGGTGTTTGATACCAAACAAAGTAACACAAGAAGGGAGTGAAGAGGTAATGCTCAAAAGAGCAGAAGAGGTGGATACGTCCTCCTCAAGTTATATTGTCAAAAAACAAAGGGATCCACCCTTATCGGAAAGTATAGAAGTGTTCCTCCAGACTACGTGTGTCTCCTAGAATGGTGGAAAGCACACAGCTTTGTTTAAATACCCCTCACCCACCAAAAGGACCCTTGGTGACATGCTTCATCATCGGGGTCTTCCCGCCCCGCTGCGGGATGGGGTGTGCTACGACCTACGACTACGTGGGAGCACTGGTTATGAAAAACAATACTATGTGTGGTGTAGGAGTGTGAGTGGAAGGGTCAGAAGTGAGAGAATGGTGAATGTTGAAAAATTTAAAAATACCTGGCTCAGTGACGAGGCAGTGTCCTGGTGAGGAGGTAACCTTGATATTTGTGACTATAGGTACCCCTTCCCTCCCGTTTTGAAGGCTCATGGGGCATTATCTGGGCGATATAAGAAACCCATTCAGCAATATACCTACTGGGGTATAGTATACTGTGCATGTTAAATTTATGTGCACCACTTAGTTAGGATTATATGTAAATACACAGTTGTTTTGATTTGAATGTAGAAGGGATCTCTTCTAGGTCCTGATGAGAAGCCAGGGGAGGGCTTTGAAACATGTCGACACAGGAGACACTGCTCATTAAAGCATAGTATCTCCATCTCATTCCCCACTTTTAACAATACCAGCTCAAAGGAACATTAAAATTTATTTTTTCCACTGAGCCAGGTATTTTTTAATTTTTCACCATTCACCATTCACTCACTTCTGACCCTTCCACTCACACTCCTTCACCACACATAGTATTGTTTTTCATAACCAGTGCTCCCATGTAGTCGTAGGTCATAGCACGCCCCGTCCCGCAGCGGGGCGGGAAGACCCCGATGATGAAGCATGCCACCAAGGGTCCTTTTGGTGGCTGAGGGGTATTTAAACAAAGCTGTGTGCTTTCCAACATTGTAGGAGACACACGTAGTCTGGAGGAACACTTCTATACTTTCCGATAAGGGTGGATCCCTTTGTTTTTTGACGGTTTGATACCAAACACCATAGATTTTAGTGAAGCCCTCTTGTAGCTGAGGAACTCGTTTTTACCGATGTCCAGCACATGTACTTAAAATGGCTTCCCTGCTCACTTGCGCCATCTAAGAATTGGCTTAGACATCACAGGGGCATATCTGCTCAGGCAGATATGTCCACACATGTAGTATAGTTCACCCTGTCTTAGGGCTGTAAGGCCTGCTGTAGGGGTGGCTTATCTATACTGGATGTAGTGTCTGCAGGCACGGTGCACAGGGATGTGTGCCATGTGGTGTTTTCACTTTTATCTGCACCAAGATACACAGCCTGGAATGGCAGTCTGCGTGAGTTACGTGAAGGGTCTTTTAGGGTGGCACAATACATGCTGCAGCCTTAGGTACCCTCTTTAGTACCCATGCCCTGGATACTCGTGGTACCATTTACTAGGGACTTATGAGGGCTAAAGGTATGGCCAATTGGGGGGGCAATTGTACAATTTTAGGGAAAGGAATCTGGCACTGGGGACTTGGATAGCAGGAACCCGGTGCACTTTCGGTCAAAATTGCATTGAATACCAGGCAAAAAGTGGGGGTGACATGTCAAAAAGGGGCACTTTCCTACAGTCCAGGTGTATGGTTTTGTAGGCAGGCATGATAACTGCGGCGATGTCTCGGTTGGAGGCTGGGTTGAACCATGTTTTGATCAGGAAGAGAAGGCCGGTGTGTTGCTGTTGAGGAAGTCCCGGTTTTTGGTAGAGTGTTTCCTGAAGGATCAGACGTTGAGGAGCATGGCAGGCAGTTGGGGCGGGATTGGGGTTGTTATGGTGGTGTGCGTTGGATGTTTGGATTTGGTGATGTCGGCGTCTGAGGTGTCGCAGGTGAAATCGCAATGGGTGCAGGAGAAAGGTCCTACTATGGAACTCGATGATGCGCGACAGCAGCGTGTTTGCCGGTGTGTATTGTTGAGGTCTTGGAGAATTGCGGAGGAGTAGTGGTGACATTCATTAGCTCAGTTGGCGGCTACCGCTGTGGTTGTGGTGTTGTGTTGTATGATCATTGTAGGAAATTTCCCCTTTTTGGAATGGTTACCATCCACTTTTTGCCTGACTCTGATCCATCATTGAGTGTGCACTGGGTTCCTGATAACCAGGTTCCTAGTGCCTATGTTCTTTCCCAAAACTGTACCTTTGTTTCCACAATTGGCACACCTCTGGCCCACATATAAGTCCCTTGTAAAAGGTACCGGTGGTGCCAAGGGCATTGTGACCAGAGAGGGTCTCTAAGGGCTGCAGTATGTATTGTGCAACCCTAAGAGACCCCTCACCAAACACATACACACTGCCATTGCAACCCTGTGTGTTTTGGTGCAGATAAAAGCGAAGAGTGTGCCAAGACTACCAGCACTGCAAGAGGCATAGGTAAGCCACCCCTACAGCAGGCCTTACAGCCCTAAGGCAGGGTGCACTATACCTCACGGGAGGGCACAACTGCATGAGCAGATATGCACCTATAGTGTCTAAGCCCATTCTAAAATATTATAAGTGCACAGTGAAGCCATACTGAGTACATGGGTTGTGAGTTTGTCAATACGAGTTCCACAGCTCCATGGTGGTTTCACCAAATTCCAAGATGTTTGATACCAAACATCTCAGATTAATGATCCCTCACTGATGTCAGTGTTGGATTCATTAATAAATGCACTCAGAGGGCACCTGAAAACCTTCCAACCCATTAGTGTGTGCCGGACTGGTCTGCACAAGCCTGTGACATCTAGACATGTCTCTGACCCCCTCAGGTGGGAGCCTTTGGCTCTCTGGGATCAGAAACAAAGCCTGCTCTGGGTGAAGGTGCTTCACACCTACCCCCAAGCAGGAACAGAATTGAAAGGTGCTGAGCCTCAAAGGTGATGGTGTTTTGCCACTGGTTGCAAACCGTTCTTTTGAAGTAATCAGAGAGAGGTTAGGGCCACTAATAAATGTGTAATATAATTGAAGGTACGTATTATTCTTGCGTGAAGGTGACTTTCCTGATGTAGGCGTTTGTGTGCCAAAACACGCGTAGATAAAAGCCATAAGTAGACTGAATATAAGGCATCAATTAAGAGTACCAGATGATCCATAAGCATATAATAGATATTGGACAAAATTGATGTACTCTTAAAAGTGTTATCCTGATGACTGTTACTCGGGAGAACAAGGGGAACGCTGGGTGGTAGGACATTTGTGCCGGCACGGTGATCCCACGCAAAAATGTATGAAAAAAAGTGATTTTTTCAGCTAAATTTGAGGTTTGCAGGAGATTCTGGGTAGGGAAATGTTGGGGAATCCACGCAAGCCATACCTCATTGGACTCCCCAGGGTGTCTAGTTTTCAGAAATGTGTGGGTTTGGTAGGTTTCACAAGATGGCGGCGAGCCCGGGGCCAAAAAACCAGGTGCCCCCCCAAAACCAGGTAGTTTTGTTATAGGTAATTTTGAAGTCTCCACAGTACGATTTGGGCCATTTCCTGTTGCAGCCACTATGTCTACCCACACAAGTGAGGTACCATTTTTATTGGGAGACCTGGGGGAACGCTGGGTGGTAGGAAATTTGTGTCTGCCCGGTGATCCTACAACTTTCCCACACAGAAATGTGTGAAAAATTTGATTTTTTCAACAAGATATGAGGTTTGCAGGGGATTCTGGGTAGGGAAATGTTGGGGGACCCACGCAAGTCATACCTTTCTGGACTCCCCCGGGTATCTATTTTCAGAAATGTATGAGTTTGGTAGGTTTCCCTAGATGGCCGCCGACCCCGGGGCCAAAAACTCATGGGACCCCCCTTGCAAAACCAGGTTGTTTTGTGATAGGTAATTTTGATGTCGCCGCAATAAGTTTTGGGCCCTTGCCTGTCGCGGGTACTTGACCCACCCACACAGCAAGAGATTCTGGTTCTGGTTGATTCGCTTTTGGGGAAGCAGCGCTGCAGCGTTGGAGCGTTGAAGATCGGAGCGCGGTGCTTTGAGGACCTGGAGCTTGGTGCGCGGTGCTTAGGGGCTTGGAGCTCGGAGCGCAGAGCTTGCGGCTCACATCTGCGGCGGGCCTGTGTTTCTTGGCCAGTGGCGGCAGCAGCTTGTTCGAGCTGCAGGATTGAGCCTCTCCGCGGAAGCAACCCGGTGGTCTCAGGACCGGGTGTGGTCTGCGGTGTGCGGCTTTCGGTAGACCTGCGAGGTGGCTGCATTGTTTCAACTGCCATGCCTGGGAATTCCTCTGCTTGCCCGGCAGCTCTGAACAGGTACAGACTGCAGTCTACAGTTGGTTGATTAGGGCTGCAGTCACGGAAGCTACGCACGGAGCTACACGACCGGTCTGTCTAACAGCAGGAAGGCAGGAACCAGCGAGGACGCAGTGGAGCTGAGCAGCACCCACAGCACCGCATAGGGCATAGAGGCATAGAGGTGGCAAGGCCTGATCTAAACTCCAACTCCAGCTCGAGCCATCCAGCAGTCACCCCGCCTTTACCGCAGCTTCAAGGACACCTTTCAAGGACAACCTCAGCAAGCAGACCTCCAGGTGCAATCCGGCACTAATGGTACTACTGGTGCCACTGGTACATCACAGAGCACAGTGAATTGGAAGCCCAGTGTGGGGTCCGGAGTGCCTGGAGTAGGGTGTAGACCCATCATCTGGGTGAGTGCAGTGAGTGCTCTACCGTCAGACGGTGGTAGCTAAGAGTGTGCTTCAGGCGGGGGCGGAGCCGGCCTGGGTAGCGCTGGGTGCGGCCTGTGTCCGCCTGCAGAGCCCCACTTACTGTTCTTTGCTCTTCTCTGTATACTCTCAAATACCAAATAACTAATAGAGAACTGTAGCTGACAGCTGTAAGGAGCTGCGAGGAGCTGCGAGGAACTGGGAGTCGTGAGGAGTGGCTCCTTAAATCATCAAAACATCTTAGTACTTTTGTAACTGTAATTGAGAGGGGGAGGGTTGCAGTAAGTCCTGTTAAGAGTGCACCTCATACAAGCAATATGACTTCCAAAAAACTACGCTCGGGACGTGTGCTCTCTTCATCTCCAAGTCGGTCACATAAAACTAAACTAAAGAGATCATATAGTGGCACTAGGCAATTGCAGCAACTCTGCTACAAATCCCACCCAGTTATTACAGGTTTCTTTCGCAAGGTGCCCCGGATTGCACCTGAAGTGGTAGCAGTGATTCAAGACGGACAGTTCTTGAATTGCCACTCAACAATGTCCTCTCCCTTCTTTGTTGGGGGGTCATTGGGAGATACTTGCACTCTTGCGGGGGACCTGAACCATTACCGGGAAGGGGCATGTGAACAGAAAACTGAAGCTGAAGCCGTTGAGGATTATCAAAGTGGGCAATCTGTCGCCCCTTCATATGCAAATTTGGGTATCGTTTCTTGCAATGTCCATCAGAGTCAGCAACCGCCCTCCCAGGCCAGGTCAAAGTCAGATTGTATGTCTGTTGTGGTATCTGTCACATCCGACGTTTCTTCATGTACAAAACCGTGTGTAGACCCTCTAGCAAATCCACAGAGTCAACAATATATCCCTGTGGATGGACTAAAGCCTGACTGTGGGTATGTTGTCCTACCACCTGTTTCATCTGCACAGGGGGATACCTGTATTCTAATAAGCGTTGAGGGTGGCCCTGAAGGTATGTCGGATGATGCTCCTTTCATGGTTGAGAAGTCAATTGTATGTGAAAGGTTAAACTTAGGGGAGGACTTTACTCTCCCAGACATTGACATAGAAACCCATTCAAGGGGCTGGGAAGTCCCTCATGAGAATGATCACCCGATGAGCGGTCTTAGGGGCAATAATATTCCAATTGTAAGTTCCTCTCCTAGGCGGTTTTCTCTGCCTCTCATGTATTGTAGAACAAGTCATTTGATTGGCACTTCTTTGGAATCTCCCCATGATGTATTTTTACCCTGTACACAACCGAAGTTGGGAAATGAAAGGGATGTTGTGCCTTCGGAATATCTCGTTTGCATTGAAAAAATCTTAAATTCTATTTTGTCTTTACTAGAGAAATCTGTATTAAGCTCTGACCACATATTGGAAATGATCTCTTTAATGTGTTTGAAGTGCAAAAGGTACCTAAGCCTGATTTTATCCAACCCATGTCTATGATACATCCCCAAACGGAAGAATTGGAAAACGACAGGCCTTCTTCGTCCATCCCCTTGAGAGAATTTAGAGATGTCTCTGTTCAAGTGGGAATACCTCTTCATATGTTGCCCCCTATTGAACCTATGTGTAATCTCGAAAAAGAAGAGTTATGCTTAAGTACTCTATTTGGGGAGGACGTTTTGGGACCCCTGCCGGAAAAGCCTATAAAAAAATCCTTCTCTCTGTTTAATATTGGTAAAAAAGGGGGTAGTAGAGGAACAGAGAAAATTAGGGGTTCCGAAAAACAAGTGGGTAGGGGAGAGGGGGAGGGGGAGGTCCCAACTCCTTCTACCTCTCAGGCCTGTTACTCAAACACGCCTGAGAAGGGAGAGCTGATAGCAAGGAAGAGGGGATGTCCCACAACAAATCCTAAGGGGGAAAATATGAAAAAAAAACATAAAAAGCTGAGGCGTTTTTCTAAACGTAAAGCTTCAAAGTTGCACTTCTCACTGATCCTTGGAAGTCAGAGTGATACTCAAGCATCAAGGGAGGAGGGAAACCCCAATCCCCTGTCTGATAAGGGTGTTCCTAAGGAGCCCCACAGAGTGCGTATGTCATCGGCTGGTGGAGTGGGGGTCTCTGGAACAAGAGAATCCTTACCAAATTCAATGTTGCAGCCCACTCTAGTATTTCATACTCCCTTGACTAACGAGCCGGTTGATCACTCTGAAAGGGAACTACAAATGTGTGGTGGGGTTCCTATGCCTCAGACTTGGCCCGGGGTACCTGGGGCTAGGGTGGTTGAGAATCTGGAGGAGGGGCACCAAACACGGAGCACAAAGCAGGTTGGGTGGAATAGAGCTCTTACAGGGAAAACATCTTTGCCTAAAAGAAGTTCAGAGGTCCTAATTTCCACTTCGGCGCCGCACTTGATTATTCAGCCCAATGACGGCCTAAATGTTGCCAGTTGTGGCGATAGGGTCCCATTATGGATCCCCCCAAGGGGCGCTTCAAAGAAATCCAGTGCGGCGAAGAGAGCTTTATCTCCTATTGTGGATCTTACCTGGATATTTGATAATGAATCCTATCCGGTAAATCGAGGATCCATTCTGTGTCTATTTTCAGAAATAGAGGCGTTAAGGTTGATATTAAGTGGGGACATCTTAAATGTGAAGATTAATTTACAGGAAACCTTCCCCTACTCTAGAGTTACTTTTAGTTCTCTGATCATTGGCAACTTGGTTATGCAGAATTGTGAGCATCTCCTGAAACGAGGGCTGGATATAACATCCGTTCCCGAATATGAGGAATATCCCTCTATGTGTTTTCCAAAGCAGTGTCTGACAGCTCCTAGGGCCGTCAATTCGGTGGTGCAAGATGCGATGGGCCCCGATTTTGAACATTCATTGAGTAACACCAAAAACATTGTGGTTTCTCTGGATAGAAGGGTTCGCGCAATAAATTTGGTTTCCGATATGGCAGCTGTTTCCCAGGCTGTGGATCTAGAAGAAGAATCGGGCCAGTGGAGCTGGGTCGCAAAAGCATTAAATAATACCTATACGGTAGCAGAAAAAACGGAGCCTTTGAGGTAGCCTGGGTGGGTTACTTTTATCTTGGAATATGGCTGGCTTGGGTCATTATGAGGCGAAACTGAATTATTTGAAAACCATGAATCCCTTAATCATCTGTCTGCAGGAAACTTGGGCTTGCAAGGATTTCGATTGTGATGGTTTTTTTGTTATGTCCTGTCATGCTATACGTTCTGAAAGAGGTCATGCTAGTGGGGGGGGGGTCTCCATTTTGCTTATGAACTCGATTAATTGGAACCAGAAGGTATTCCGCCATCCCTCAAATTTTTGTATATGTCTGAAGTTGGCTGGTTTGGGAGACCTTGGTAGGCCATTTTTTTCCTCGTGGCAAATCTTTATATCCCGCCTGGGAGAAACTTTGACCATCTATTGAGTACTCTTTTCTTATATATTCATGATATAGCCATCAGGGAAGAATGTCCTTTAGTGGTAATGGTGGGAGACTTAAATGCCAAAATTTCCATCTCTGCGTTAGACATTTATGCAAATACTGATAAAGAGGAAACTTGGCATATCCCTGAGATCCTCCTACCGGAAAAAATAAAAACAGAAAAACGGGACTACTCCCTGTTGGATAGTATTAGAAGTATAGATCTTGTTATTTTAAACGGGAGAGTGCCCGCTGATGAAATAGCCCAATTTACTTTTCACTCCCGTCACACTCAGAGTCTTTCAGACTATGTAATTGTGTCTTATCAAATGTTTGGGGCTTGTGAAAACTTATTTGTCCTTCCGTCAGTATGGAGTGATCAAAGTATAGTAGGTATGACAATGCTTTTTGCTCTTCCTGCACTGGACCCAGGGAAGGCGGGCCAGGGCATGGTGGTCTATAATAAAGTAAATGGACGCTCTTTTTGGACGCTCAAAAATACCACCAAAGTGAGTTTAATTGTGAAGAAGGCTTATGTAGAACAGGAGGGCTATGTACATGCGGATATTATACAGCACTTTGTCGCCCAAATGGAAGAGATACGGAACCTAAGTTCTAGATCTGTCGGTCCCCGTCTGTTTAAACGGGGCATGTCATCGCTGAAACAGTTAAACCAGGAAATTAATCAACTTGTTTGAAATCAATATATTCAATTTTCAATAGGCCAACAGCAGGAAATCAATCGCCTCAAGCGAATAAGAAGCCGCCGTAAGCTTAGTGAAAGAAGAAGGGAGTTTGATGCTAAATGGATTGGGTTGAGAGAAGCTGCAAGGGCCAAAGATTCAAGAAAGTATTGGCACTTGATTGCGGAATACTGTGACTCAAGACAGAGGGCTTTACCCATACCGATTCCAGAAAAGGAGTGGGTGGACTATATTTCTTCACTATATAAAAACAACAGCTCAGTAGCTCCAGTAACGATATGTATGGAGGAGTCTTCTCTCCTTGAATATGGTGTAAAGAACGCTAGAACCTCCGGCGCACAGGGGCCGGATGGAATCCCGATTGTGCTAATCAAAAATGAGTCTGCTGCATGGGAATCTCTTTTAGCGCCACTGTTCAAATACTGCTTTCGAACAAGTAGTATTCCACCCTCCTGGAAGGGGATTATAATCGTCCCTTTATATAAAAAGGGCCCTAAAACTATACCAGCTAGTTTTAAACAGAATGCTTTGTTGGATGCTTCAGGCAAGTTATTTGCAAAAAGTATTGTATGTCATCTACAGCAATGGTCCCATGATCAGAATATTCTACCTCCTGAGCAAGCTGGCTTTAGAAAGAATCATGGTACTCTGGACAACATTGCTGTTGTCCAGACTATTGTAGAGAAGTATGTTTTCCTGCGAAGTATGCCAGTTTATACGGCATAATATTGCTAAAAGCAAAATTTTGGTCTTCCGCAAGAGAGGACATAGATTAAAGAGACGTTTTCAGTGGTCACTGGGGTCTGAAGAACTGGAATTGGTTGATTCCTATTTATATTTGGGGAAGGTTTTCTCTAAAACAGGGCGAGATTTAGAGCACATCAAACACTGCGTTAGCAAGGCTGTCTCCCAGGCTGGAGCTTTAAATAGGCTTTATAAAACTTGTGGGAAACGCCATTTTAGTCATGTTTTGTCAGTTTTTAAGGTAAAAATTCCCCCCTCATTAACATACGCTGCAGAGGTATTGGATATGAAATACTGGCTCTCTTTTGATAAGGCTGAAGGCCGAATCCTTCTTCAAATTTGTAATCTAAATTCTCAGGCTGCCATACATGTTTTGCATCTGGAATTTTGTTTAGTTTCTTCATACATTTTATCCTGGGCTGCGGTTTTGAGATGGGGTAACTCTCTGTGTTGGGGGGAGGAGGGCACTCTTAGGGCGGCCTTGAGAATAGAAATCTTTGATAAACTGAGAGAACATTCAACATTTTTAGGTCCTTTTTACAAGCAACTGTCTCATTTGATCTTACCTGGAATATTGACTCCCCCATGCCAAAAATTGCACTAAAGATGTTTATAAAGAAATTTCCATCCGTTTGACAGAGGCAAGATGGCGGCCGCGGCGTCGGACGAGTGAGCTGGTCATACTCTCTCCTCCTGACGGACGTTTTTCCCCCCCTTGTTTATGCGCGGTATATAGGATATATCGAATTTTGGAGTAATATGAAGGGATACGACAAAGAGAAATAAGTGCCTCGACTCTCTGGGATGATTTGGCGTCTAAGACTCTGGTTTTGTGGCTTACCTCTGCCCGTAAGATTGGCCTGTGCTCACTTTTTACATCCGGCGGCAGTCGAAGCCCAGTTTTCCTGTGTAATTGCCGCGATGCCGCCTAAAACGTCCGCTAGAGGAGCAAAGACCCACGGTCTCCCCGCTGGTGCCGGGAATGCAGTGAATTCCGGGAAAGCTGTCCCGGACGACACTGCAGTGGATGATACACGTCGCTCTCTCTCGGGCAAGGGCGGAGCTGCTGGAAGGGGTCGCCAGACGGTGCCTGCACTATTCAAAGCGCAGGCTGTAAGAAGCAAGACGCCAGGTGATCGCTTGACAGGCAACAACGATGAGGGCAACATTGTAGCAATGCCGGCTACAGCTGGGAAAGCGGCAGCGATTCCGGTGGGACTCACACATGGGCTTGCTCGAGGTACCGACCTCTCTCATCAGGGTGGTGTTAACGGTTTGAGTCTCGTGTCAAAGGGAAAGGGAGGGGTTCAAACCAATGAGCTCAACAAACACAGACATAATCATGAAATTATTGAGGGTAATGCCGGATCGCCGAATATTATGGAGCATTTAGAAAATGGCCTTATGGGAGATGTAGTTCCCCAGGATAATAGTTTAGAAGAAGGCACAGCTAATCAGGCAGGTGTGAGCTATACTGCCGTGAGTGCTGACGGTCTGCAAAAGGGAGCAGAGGAACCTCAGGGTGCTCTGAAAGACAATCTGCCAAAAGGAGCACAGGAACCTCAGGGTGCTCTGAAAAATGGAGACTCAGGGGAAAAATTCTATTCATTATCAGACCAGTCGAATTCCTCGGGGATGAAAGTCCTGGTAAAGATTGGGCTGGAGAGGAGAGCGATACTGGCAGCTTGCGCTGGGAAGAGGAAGAACTTGAAGATAAGTCCTCTCATACTCCGGGAACGGTGCGCAAGCAAAGGGAACATGCGTCAGATAAAAATCTGGGGTCAGCCGGCTCTATGGTCTGGGACTATTCATTTTCCCCAAACCTGGAGGGGAGCAAGGACGTGACTGGTGTAATAGAAACGCCAAGGCCAAACCTAGGGACCCCTGAAGAAATCACACTATCTACTATTTATCAGTCAATAATGGCCCATCGTGAGGAGACACGTCTGGAAAGTCTGCGCAACCAGGGTGCATGCCGAAAACTGCAAAACTCAATACACAGGGTGGCAAAGACTTGCTCAGAGTTTGCAGCTAGGATCGGCGAAGCAGAGACAGGAATCTCCACATTAGAGGATGAATTGGCCAACCAGAAAACCATCACTGAGTCCCTGAAATCCTTGAAGGAGGATACCCTATGGAAGCTGACGGACCTCGAAAATCGCTCAAGGAGGAATAATCTACAGATTTTGGGGATACCAGAGGGCAAGGAGGGGGGGGATGTTCGCCAATTTGTGATTGAACTCTTTGAGGAGGCATTCCCAGAATTACATTGGGACTGGAAAACGGAATTGCAAAGAGCTCATTGGTTTCCTTTCCAACAGAAAAAACGGGGCCAAGGCATGGAAAGACCACGGGCTATCCTTATCTGCTTGAATACTTTTTTGGCCTGAGAGGCATTGTATGATTTGGCTAGGCCAGACAGAAAAAGAAGGGGAAAGGGATGTGATTTCTTTGTAAGGCCAGACTTCTGCCCTGTAACAGTTGAGAAAAGATGGCAGCTTCGCCAATTAATCCCATTATTCCAAGCAAAAGGGGCACAGGTCTTTTTGCATAATCCCGCTAAGCTGAAAGTAGTCTTTCAGGGGCATACACAATTTTTTCTATCTGAGATTTTAGCAAAAGAATATTTACAAACGATCTAAAATGCACCGGGGGATAAAAAGTTCTTAGTAATGTTGTGATGAATAGGGGATCATTTCCAGTGGATGATGTAAAGCTTAATTCAGGATTTCCTCCTATTCCTCTTATCTCTCTTATCTCTCTTATTCTGCTATTTCTTTCTTTTATCTTTAATTTTTTGGGAGGATTCCTCTGATACCCTGTGCCCCTGTGCCCCTTTCTTTTTTTTTTTTTCTTCTCTTGGAATTTTTGATGATATCGTAGTGGGGGGAGGGTCGGTCTTGAGGAGGGGGCAATGACTCAGCTTTCCATCACCAGGGACTGTTGGTCCCTAAGCCTCATAAGATAGGTAGTAGGGGGAGGGAAGGGGTGGGGGAGACAGGGTGGAGGGGGGAGAGGAGAGGGTGGGGGAAGGGGTGGTGGTGGGTCAAGGGTGGTTAGGAGGGCTGTACAGCTAGGGTTTGTCACTTATAGTCATGGCATTTCCTTTTGTCTCAATATGAGAGTACTTTTGATAGGACTTGTGGAGTCTACTTGCATTGTCTGAACTATTTCTTTAGGCTGAGGGGAGAATCAATTGTCAATAAGAATGATGGGTGGAAAGGATAAAATTCGCATTTGCTCTTTGAACATATGCAGCTTGAATGATAGAAAGAAACGAGATGTATTGGCTAAAATTTTACAATTTATGCAAATAGATATCTTATGTATACAAGAGACCCACATATCGTGGGGCAAACGGGGGTACTTGAGAGGTTTGGGCCTAGATTTATTGGCTTGTACTCATCAAGGTACTACTACTAGGGGAGTGGCCATCCTAGCTAAGAAAGGTATCGGTTTGTGTCAAAGAAGTAAGGAGGATAAATGGGGACGGTGGGTGATTTTAGAGTTTGTAATTAACGAAACCCCATTGACAATTTCCTCACTGTATGGATCTAATCTGGATGACCCAGAGATCTTAGACCATCTCAACATCGAATTGGCTCTATGGAAGTATCCGGTAGTTCTCTGTGGAGATTTTAATATCCATTTGGACAGTAATTTTAATTTTCTCGGCAATGCTCCATATCAAGGAAGGAAAGTTAGGACGTTTAAAGCTCTGCAGAGAGTAGTAAGGGAACATGGATTAGTCGATCTCTGGGTCAGACACAGACTGGGGGTCCCAGGGCACACCTTTTACTCAGCCCCTCATAACAAATCTGTCCGTTTGGACTATTTTTTTTATATCCTATCAGATTGCGGAGAGGGCAAGTATTGATATTTCCCCTAGGATCATTTCGGACCACAACCCACTGGTCGCTGAACTGCCACTAAGTGGCATCTCTAGGGTCCAGAGGAAGTGGTCTTTCGAAAGGAAGCTGCTCCTTGAGCAGGCATACTGTGAGCATATGTCCAAATGGATAATGGAATTCTTTAGTATTAATAGGAGCACTTCCTCTGAGACTATTGTTTGGGACGCATTAAAAGCAGCTCTGCGCGGGGAGACTCTTAGCTTTTCTATATATCGGCAGAAGACCAAACAGAAAAAGATCAGTGGATGGGTGGATCAGCTTAGGATGACTGAAATTGAGCTGATGAATAAAATAGGGAATGGTCGATATAATGAAGAATGTCTTCAGCGAATAGCTCTATTAAAATCTAAAATACAGCAGTACTTTGGGGAAGAAATTGCTATTAAATATACACAGTTCAGGGCGGAAACATACGAATTCGGGGAAAATACTGGAAGGGTTCTGGGAAAGCGGCTGAGAGAGACAGAAGTGGCCAGCGGAATATGTAAGATTAAAGATCATCTTGGCCAGATTCAAGATTCTCCAATTAAAATCTAGAGGTATTCCAGAATTTTTATCAGCAATTATATACTGAAGAGATAGGTGCGGGTGAGGCAGCGGGTCCAAAGGCATTCCTTGAGTTCTTTGAAGATCTTGAAACAAGGAAGGTTACTCCTGAACAAAATAAGATTCTTGCTGCCCCATTCACATGGGAAGAGATAGAAAGTGCCGTAGTTTCTCTCTCAGCCGGTAAGGCGGTTGGCCCAGACAGCATCCCTTTAGAGTTCTTTAGGACATTTAGATCAGCACTTCGACAGGATATGGTCTCGCTATTTCAGCTGGCCCAAAAGGGGCAAATTCCTGAATCTTGGCGGAAGAACACAATAGTAGTCTTCAAGAAGAAAAATAAGCCTGAACTTAGTCCATCGTCGTATAGGCCTATCTCGCTTATTAACGCAGATAGTAAGGTCTATTCTAAAATAATAGCTTCTAGACTAGCTAAAATCATTACCCCTCTGGTGTCTATTCACCAGCATGGGTTCATCCCCGGGAGAGATACAACTGATCACGTAAGACGCGTGATTGCACTTCTTGACTGGGCTAAAGCTACGGGATCTTCGCTGGGGGTGGCCCTGTTGGACGCAGAGAAAGCGTTCGACAGGGTCTCCTGGCGATTCATCTGGTTTGTATTGCAGTGGAAGGGGTTTTGCCCTGAATTTATTCAAGCAGTGCAGACACTCTATATATCACCTGTAGCAGAGATCCGTATATCAGGGCAGGAATCAAAATCATTTAGCATCAACAGAGGTACAAGGCAGGGATGCCCTTGCTCCCCCCTGCTGTTTGCACTTTATATTGATCCATTTCTTAACAAATTAGAGAAAAACATGAATATTAAACCAGTGAAGATTAATGATACGGAGTATAAGACATTGGCTTACGCAGATGATATCGTGATACTCACTAGCGATATTACAGCGGCTTTCCCAGCAGTGAGGGATCAGGCGGAGCAATATGGGGTTTTATCAGGGTATAAATTAAATATCGATAAAACGCAGATTATTCATTCTAATTCTATGCCTACTCCTGACCTCCCTGTTTCGACCGAAGCAACATATTTGGGGATTAAGATCTCATCGTCGGTTGATCAAATACCGGATCTAAATATTATTCCTATGATTGATACTGTCAATAGGACATTAGAGAGGCTAGATCACCTGCATCTCTCTATGTATGGAAGAAATAATGTTTTAAAACTGCTGGTCCTCCCAAAATTCTTATACTTATTTAGGACTATTCCCCTGGAGTTTTCAACGGCATCTTTAGCAAAAATTGAAAGGAGTTGCTCTAGGTTTTTGTGGGATTTCATAGGGCAAGAAGGGCGGCCAGATGGATGACACTTCCTAGAGAGCGAGGAGGCTGGGAAGTTCCCAATTTTTTAATGTATCATTGGGCATCTTTGCTACAACATATGGGGATTCTGGTGACTGGGATTAAAGCTGAAATATCTATGGCTGTAAGACCAACTATTTACGAAATCGGACTGGATAATGAAGCTAATCAATGTTTAGTTAAAAACTTAGAACCCAGCTACTATAAAAAAACTAGATTTAAAATTCTCAAGGCAGCTTATGGGCTTTGGAGAAAGGTCCGACGGAGGTTTAAGGTTTCTAATATAAATGTGTATACTCCCTTTTCGGCGTGTGGTGTTTTACCGCCAATTTTTCAAGATCAAATTACCTTCTGATGGGGCAGCGCTGGGATTAGTGTCTTGGGGGATATATATGATGAAGGTCAAATAGAAACATTTATTTCTTTACAAGAAAAATTTGGGTTAGACAGAAGAGATTTCTTCAAATACCTGCAGGTTAGGAGTTTCATGGGGACAAATGCACAAGGGACCACAGCAAATTTAGAAAAAATATCTCTGGTGGAAACAATAAGTAGAAGGTCCCGAATCGGGAAAATTTATCAAATATTACTGGAAGCCTTCCCCGATGATTTGTGTAGTCAGAATACTCACTGGGAGGGAACATTTGGGAAGGAGGGGATAAATATAGAAGATTCAATCGTTTTAGCAAGTGAGACTTTAACAACAGGAAGCCTTAGAACCCAACATTATATGTCTATTTTTGACCTTTACTATACTCCTCGTAAGGTCGTGAAATGGGGAGGTACACGGGGTACACGGGGAGGCAAGTGTAGCAGATGCGGATTAGCGGCAGCGGATACTATACATATGTTTTATTCATGCCCTAACTTAGCTAAATTTTTTCAGGATATCGAATCTTTTTTCAATACAGTTTTGGGGATCCCGCTTGTAATAACACCAGAATTGGTAATCCTGGGCACTGAGTGCAATGGGGGAGGAAATATAGGAGAAAGATCTGAGATTAGATTTGTATTTATCGCCATGGCCATTATACGATTGTGTATTACTTCTCAATGGATTAGCCCTGATTCTCCCACATTTATAATTTGGAGATCAAGGATTTTAGCTATCTATAATATGGAGTCCTCTGTAAATAGATTGAAAGGACGTAAAAGACGGGAACTTGGGCAAAAAACTTGGGCTCCTATTTCCGAGTGGATTGACTAAATTATGTTGTTTGTCTTGTTATGTCAATTTATTATGGCTGTTACTTTTTTTCCCGATAATGAATTTGCCATGACTTGTAACTGTAATATGGAGATTTAAAATAAAAATAAAAAAAATAAAAATAAAAATAAAAATTTGCATCCTCTATTAGCTTGGCTAGAGACACTGATTTAAGTAAGACCAAGTCTCGCAATGAGGTGGTTTGTGGGAGTGCTTTGGGGAATAGACCACAGCTTTATTTAACCTGGAACCTTCCACATGGAATTAGAAGGTTAATTCTTTTATTAAGAATTAATTTGTTGCCCTTAAGAGATGTTACTGGTATATGGGACATAACACCCAGTGAGGAGAGAATCTGTGAAATGTGCCACTCGCAAATACAAGATTTTAATCATGTGTTATTTGTTTGTATGAAGTTACAAAAGGCCAGGTATATGTTTTTAAGACCTGTATTTATCAAATACAATATTCACTCTGCCCAGGAGGCCCGTTCATTCGTTTTGTCTCCTCCAAATGAAATGGCTTCTTTTAAGATATATCAATTTTTTAAAACATTTCTGATTATTTACTAGATAATTTTTAATGTTACTTTTGCACATTGTATTATTTGATGGTTGAATATGAAAGAATTTTGAACTGTACATAAAATATTTTGTATTCTAATCTATTTGTCCATTTTTGTGGACCTCCGTCGGAGTTCCATATCAAATAAATAAATAATTTGTTGTGGTTTTTTTTGACAAATTTTGAGATTTGCAAGGGATTCTGGGTAACAGAACCTGATGAGAGCCAGTCAAGTCACCCCATCCTGGATTCCCCTGGGTGTCTAGTTTTAAAAAATGTATAGGTTTGCTAGGTTTCCCTAGGTGCCGGCAGAGCTAGGGATCAAAATCTACAGCTAGGCACTTTGCAAAAAAAGGGTCCGTTTTCACTGTGAAAATTTGGTGTGTCCATGTTGCGTTATGGGCCGTTTCCTGCCGCGGGCACTAGGCCTACCCACACAAGTGTGGTACCATTTTTCTCTGAAGACTTTGGGGAATGTGGGGTGGGTGGAATTTTGTGGATCCACGCAGATTTCAGAACTTTCCACCACAGAAATGTGAGGAAAATTTCTTTTTTTTGGACAAATTTTGAGATTTGCAAGGGATTCTGGGTAACAGAACCTGGTGAGAGCCAGTCAAGTCACCCCATCCTGGATTCCCCTGGGTATCTAGTTTTAAAAAATGTATAGGCTTGCTACGTTTCCCTAGGTGCCGGCAGAGCTAGGGTTCAAAATCTACAGCTAGGCACTTTGCAAAAAAAGGGTCAGTTTTTACTGTGAAAATGTGGTGTGTCCACGTTGCGTTTTGGGCTGTTTCCTGTCGCGGGCACTAGGCCTACCCACACAAGTGAGGTACCATTTTTCTCGGAAGACTTTGGGGAATGCGGGGTGGGTAGAATTTTGTGGATCCACGCAGATTCAAGAACTTTCCACCACAGAAATGTGAGGAAAATGTGTTTTTTTGGACAAATTTTGAGGTTTGCAAGGGAGTCTGGGTAACAGACCCTGGTGAGAGCCAGTCAAGTCACCCCATCCTGGATTCCCCTGGGTGTCTAGTTTTAAAAAATGTATAGGTTTGCTAGGTTTCCCTAGGTGCCGGGAGAGCTAGGGTTCAAAATCTACAGCTAGGCACTTTGCAAAAAAAGGTTCCCTTTTCACTGTGAAAATGTGGTGTGTCCACGTTGCGTTATGGGCCATTTCCTGCCTCGGGCACTAGGCCTACCCACACAAGTGAGGTACCATTTTTCTCGGAAGACTTTGGGGAATGCGGGGTGGGTGGAATTTTGTGGATCCACGCAGATTTCAGAACTTTCCACCACAGAAATGTGAGGAAAATTTCTTTTTTTGGACAAATTTTGAGATTTGCAAGGGATTCTGGGTAACAGAACCTGGTGAGAGCCAGTCAAGTCACCCCATCCTGGATTCCCCTGGGTGTATAGTTTTAAAAAATGTATAGGTTTGCTAGGGTTCCCTAGGTGCCCGGAGAGCTAGGGTTCAAAATCTACAGCTAGGCACTTTGCAAAAAAAGGTTCCCTTTTCACTGTGAAAATGTGGTGTGTCCACGTTGCGTTATGGGCCATTTCCTGCCTCGGGCACTAGGCCTACCCACACAAGTGAGGTACCATTTTTCTCGGAAGACTTTGGGGAATGCGGGGTGGGTAGAATTTTGTGGATCCACGCAGATTCCAGAACTTTCCACCACAGAAATGTGAGGAAAATGTGTTTTTTGGACAAATTTTGAGGTTTGCAAGGTATTCTGGGTAACAGAACCTGGTGAGAGCCAGTCAAGTCACCCCATCCTGGATTCCCCTATGTGTCTAGTTTGTAAAAATGTATAGGTTTGCTAGGTTTCCCTAGGTGCCGGCAGAGCTAGGGTTCAAAATCTACAGCTAGGCACTTTGCAAAAAAGGGTCCCTTTTCACTGTGAAAATGTGGTGTGTCCACGTTGCGTTTTGGGCCGTTTCCTGTCCCGGGCACTAGGCCTACCCACACAAGTGAGGTACCATTTTTCTCAGAAGACTTTGGGGAATGCGGGGTGGGTAGAATTTTGTGGATCCACGCAGATTCCAGAACTTTCCCTCACAGAAATGTGAGGAAAATGTGTTTTTTTGGACACATTTTGAGGTTTGCAAGGGATTCTGGGTAACAGAACCTGGTGAGAGCCAGTCAAGTCACCCCATCCTGGGTTCCCCTGGGTGTCTAGTCTTCAAAAATGTATAGGTTTGCTAGGTTTCCCTAGGTGCCGGCAGAGCTAGGGTTCAAAATCTACAGCTAGGCACTTTGCAAAAAAAGGGTCCGTTTTCACTGTGAAAATGTGGTGTGTCCACGTTGCATTTTGGGCCGTTTCCTGTCACGGGCACTAGGCCTACCCCCACAAGTGAGGTACCATTTTTCTTGAAAGACTTTGGGGAATGTGGGGTGGTTGGAAGTTTGTGGATCCACGCAGATTCCAGAACTTTCCACCACAGAAATGTGAGGAAAATGTGTTTTTTTTACAACTTTTGAGGTTTGCAAGGGATTCTGGGTAACAGAACCTGGTGGGAGCCAGTCAAGTCACCCCATCCTGTATTCCTCTGGGTGTCTAATTTAAAAAAATGTATAGGTTAGCTAGGTTTCCCTAGGTGCCGGCAGAGCTAGGGTTCAAAATCTACAGCAAGGCACTTTGCAAAAAAAGGGTCCATTTTCACTGTGAAAATGTGGTGTGTCCACGTTGCGTTGTGGGCCGTTTCCTGTCGCGGGCACTAGGCCTACCCACACAACTGAGGTATCATTTTTCTCAGAAGACTTTGGGGAATGCGGGGTGGGTGGAATTTTGTGGATCCACGCAGATTCCAGAGCTTTCCACCACAGAAATGTGAGGAAAATGTGGTTTATTTTTTACAAATTTGGAGGTTTGCAAGGGATTCTGGGTAACAGAACCTAGTGAGAGCCAGACAAGTCACCCCATCCTGGATTCCCCTGTGTGTCTAGTTTTAAAAAATGTATAGGTTTGCTAGGTTTCCCTAGGTGCTGTTAGAGCTAGGGTTCAAAATCTACAGCTAGGCACTTTGCAAAAAAAGGGTCCGTTTTCACAGTGAAAATGTGGTGTGTCCACGTTGCGTTTTGGGCTGTTTCCTGTCGCGGGCACTAGGCCTACCCACACAAGTGAGGTACCGTTTTTCTAGAAAGACTTTGGGGAATGCGGGGTGGGTGGAATGTTGTGGATCCACGCAGTTTCCCGAACTTTCCACCACAGAAATGTGAGGAAAATGTGGTTTTTTTTTTACAAATTCTGAGGTTTGAAAGGGATTCTGGGAAACAGAACCTGGTGAGAGCCAGACAAGTCACCCCATCCTGGATTCCCCTGGGTGTCTAGTGATAAAAAATGTATAGGTTTGCTAGGTTTCCCTAGGTGCCGGCAGTGCTAGGGTTCAAAATCTACAGCTAGGCACTTTGCAAAGAAAGGGTCAGTTTTCATTGTAAAAATAAAGTGTGTCCACGTTGCGTTTTGGGCTGCTTTCCTGTCACGTGCACTAGGCCTACCCACACAAGTGAGGTACCATTTTTCTCGAAAGACTTTGGGGAATGCGGGGTGGGTAGAATGTTGTGGATCCACGCAGATTCCAGAACTTTCCACCACAGAAATGTGAGGAAAATGTGGTTTTTTTTACAAATTTTGAGGTTTGCAAGGGAGTCTGGGTAACAGAACCTGGTGAGAGCCAGTCAAGTCACCCCATCCTGGATTCCCCTGGGTGTCTAGTATTTAAAAATGTATAGGTTTGCTAGGTTTCCCTAGGTGCCGGCAGAGCTAGGGTTCAAAATCTACAGCTAGGCACTTTGCAAAAAAAGGGTCCCTTTTCACTGTGAAAATGTGGTGTGTCCTCGTTGCGTTATGGGCCGTTTCCTGCCTCGGGCACTAGGCCTCCCCACACAAGTGAGGTACCATTTTTCTCGGAAGACTTTGGGGAATGCGGGGTGTGTAGAATTTTGTGGATCCACACAGATTCCAGAACTTTCCACCACAGAAATGTGAGGAAAATGTGTTTTTTGGACAAATGTTGAGGTTTGCAAGGGATTCTGGGTAACAGAACCTGGTGAGAGCCAGTCAAGTCACCCCATCCTGGATTCCCCTAGGTGTCTAGTTTTCAAAAGAAGAATTACACAGTTTTGGTAATGTGGCACCAGAACTCTCATGCATGGGTCAAATCTGCGTGAGAGGTAATTTGTTTGTTCCACCTTCAAGTTTACGTGAATGCATTATTGCTGTGGCCAATGAAGGCCTTTTAGGTAGTTCTTCCACATGCACAAAATTAAGACAATACTTTTGGTGGCCAGGTTTGGACAGGATGGTGGCTGCTTTGATTGACAGGTGCCCTCAATGTCTAGTTTCAGAATAACATTGGGTCACCACTGTTAATCCACTTCATCCTGTTCCGTTACATTCCGGGCCTTGGATTAAGGTAGCTCTGGATTTCTCTGGACTTTTTAATTTATTCCCATCTAGTCAGAAATTTCTTATCGTATTGGTGGATTATTTCTCTAAATGGATTTACTACTCTTTTGTTGATTCTCCTTCCACCAAGACAGCTCTTGACTTCTTAAAAAGAGTATTCTTAATTGAAGGATGCCCTCAGTTCCTGGTCACAGACAATGGGACATATTTTGTTTCCAGAGAAATTAAAAGGTTTATAACAAGTGTAGACGTAACTCAGCTTTAGGTTGCACTTTATAGTCCATCTTCTAATGGGCTTGTTGAGAGAGCTAATCGCATTTTGAAAGAAGGCATCCAAACGGCATTGTTGGCTCACTTGAATGTAAGAGATTTTTGGGAAGACAAAATTTAGAATGATCTAATCACACCACACTCTACCACAGATATTTCTCCCTTCTGTAGTTTGAGAGATAGAGAAGCTAAAACCAAACTGATTCCTGGATGGATAAAACTAGCTTCAGGGTAAGAATCATTTTATCAAGAAGGTAATACTTTGGAGAAAAATGTAAGAAACAGGGTGTTGGAGAAACAGAACAAACAAAAGACTTGGGGGCATATTATCAAGAAACGGCGTTAAAATTATCGCCGCTTTTGCGGCAGAAAACTGCCGCTAAAGCGACTGATAATGGGCTTGATAATATGCCTTGAGAATTCAATAGAAGCCCATGTTCTGGTATCAACATGGGCTTCTATTGGAATTCTCAAGGGCATATTATCAAGCCCATTATCGCCGCTTTAGCGGCAGTTTTCTGCCGCTAAAGCGGCGATAATGTTAACGCCGTTCTTGATAATATGCCCCTTGGTAAGATATCAAACATAAAGTATGTGAATGTAATTTTAATGTAAATGATTTTGTGTTGATTAAAAAACTCAACAGTGTTGAAGGGTGAATCTCAATTTACCTCTCCTGTTAGGGTGATTAAAACTGGAGCGGCATCCGTTTTACTGCAAGGCAGAGGTTGGTGGAGTGAAAATAGTCTAATACCCATCTCTGAAACACAAGCAGCCATTTACAATCAAACTTGTAGTCCACATGTAGATAGTGAATCCATGTTGTCTACTGATATATCCATCACTGGTGGGAATATGGACTCTGACATCAGTGCTGCTTGTTCTTGTAATCCAGTAAATCCTGTTGTTTCAGAATAGATAGTCACTGAGACAAATTCTCTAGTTAATCAGAGTGATTTTGCTACTCGTTCTTCAAGAATAGTCAAAATACCTGCAAGGTTCGAAGAATATGAACTGTATTAACTATCACCAAATGGACATTGTTTGTTTTTGTTTTGTTAAGAGGGAGGGTGCTGTAGTATGTGTACTTTCAGGAGTGGTAAATATTGCTTTAAATCTTTCTTTATTTCATTGTGTGTGTTCCATGTTCGGATGGAACGGACAGATGATGCTTGGAACTTGCGGGTGATTTCCCAGCTGGTGTCTTGAGGCGTCTGTAGTCGTTCCCTCCGTCGTGGGCATTATTTATTGAAATAAATTGTATTTCTGCATTTCTTCTTTTGGAGCTTCATGTGGTTTCTTCCTTTCCCGTCGATCCCACACTATGCCAAGAGATGGAAGGCAATGATGACACAAGCTATAAGGAGCGAGGCTGGTGGTTTCCTGTATGTACAGCAAATGTGGACCAGGCTACAGGCATGTTACACCCTGTGGTCCTGCGCTGCCTGTGACACTCTCTGCTCTGGGCTGGACACTGAAGCTATTCCGTGGGCTGCACTGTGCACCGGGATCCGCAGAAACTGTTTATACTGCACAGACTCTGCAGTGCCACACCAAGCTGGGCAACAAAGGTGTCTCTGGGATGTCCGTTTCATCTTTAGAGGCAGAGTTGAGCAAGGGCACGCCCCCGCAGCCCCTCCTCAGCCTCTGCTGTCAGTTTATTTTCCCTTCCCAGCCAAAAGAAACAAGCATTTGCAATGCAATAGGTCTCACATTTACGCGAGTTTGAGCTATTGGCATTGTAAATGACAATGCCTTTTATTTATGTTTTACAAACAAACACATAAATAAAAGGCATTGTCATTTACAATGCCAATAGCTCAAACTCGCGTAATTGCGAGACCTATTGCATTGCAAATGATTGTTTTTTTTATATATAATACTTGCAGTCATTGTGGGGGAGGTGCGGGCAAATGCTCCCTAATGAGTTATACATCTGTTTAGTTCTTAATTGTATTATGTCATAAATGACTAATTTGACAGCCTTCAGAATATAATATAATCTCTGTGGGCCAATGTAATAAGATTATTTGTCAGTCTCAGCCTGGCATATTAACATTCTGATGACATGGTTTACATTCCGCGCTTGAGTGGTTGATGTAACAGTCGTTGTTGTAACTGCGTCTGGCCTCGACACAGTTAGGTGGTTTCTTGTCTCTTGATAATAAGTCTCTTGACAGAAAGAAGTGAGGCATGCGACTACGATTTATTACAACCATTTTTGCAGAGGCTGCCCCCAAAGGGGGCCTCGAGCGCCGGTGCCATAACCGACGCCGAGCCCCGTTAATAAACAGTTTTTGGCGCGCTGAGGCGCTCAGAAGTGGGAGAAGTACCCGCTCCCTCCCTCGGGGGCCGCCAGAAAGGCACCGGCCCCCCCCGGCCAATGGGGGCCCAGGCGGGGTACGAACCCCCCAATAGGGGAACACGCCAGCAAGGCGGAAAGGACTCCGAGGGGGGGGATATAAGCGCCGCTCCCCAAGTAAGCTCCTAACTTCATGGAGCGGGGGGCAGCAGCGGCGCTATGCAAGATTTTGTGTCGGAGAGGTACCTGTCTGGAGGCGAAGCCCTGTCCGAGTGCAAGACGAGGTCCTGACCGTGGGCGTCGCAAGGATCAACCGCTGTTGCTGCATCGATAAAAAGAACGACCGGGTGCCCACCCCGGTTCCCCTCGTGGACCGGTAACGGACAAGCAGCGGACCGCAGCCGGCACCTGGAGCGAAACCCCACTTAAGCGGAGCTCCTGCCCGGTGCCATCGCTGCAGCAGAAGAAGAGGGCGACCGGGTGCCCACCCCGGCTTCCTTTGGTGGCCAGCGCCGGTTGCAGCTGATTGGGGCGCAGAGAGGCTCCTGTCTGCATTTTCTGTTGCGGAGGCGGAGGGAGAGGACGACCGGGTGCCCACCCCGGCTTCCCTTGGTGACCAACACCGGGTGCAGCTGATTGCGGCACAGAGAAGCTCCCGTCCGCGTGTCCCGTTCCATTGCGGCAGCAGAAGTAGAGGACGACCAGGTGCCCACCCCGGCTTTACTTGCTGACCAGCGCCGGCTGCAGTGGTTTGCGGCACAGAGAAGCTCCTGTCCGCGTGTCCCGTTGCGGCAGCGGAGGTAGAGGACAACCCCCCCCGGTGAGCGGAGGTCGATTGCGGCCGAGAGCGGCAGTGCGCCAGAGCGGGAAACGGCCGAAGGGGATAAATCCTGTCCCAGCCTCCTCACAAGTCCCGCCTCCTCAGCTGATCCGGCGCCCGAAGAACGTGAGCGAGCGCAGGGGCGGGAAGTAGCTGCTGGATCCGGTAAAAGAGACAGGCACGAGGATCAGTGGTTTTCTTTCGCACCAGCTGATTAAGTCACCCACCACGACCAACGAGGGCTGCATGAGCAAGAGCAGGGGTGTGCCCCTAGATATAGTGATCCGAGGCTGGCATTAAAACCATTGGAGTAACCAGGCCCACAGCAACAGCCGGGATTGTTTCAGGCATTGCTCTTTTCAAACAGGTACTGGGCACGTGGAGATAAAAGGGAAGGGTTGGTGCAGAGCGGCCGGCAGCAGCACCCCGCTTTAACGGAGCACTGATACAAAGCCTCAGCCGGGTGCACGTCCCAGCCTATAACCACTCAGGAATGGCATGGCGAGGGGGCCAAAGGCAGCCCGAAGATCTGAACAAACTACTGCGTCAGATCCGGGCGACGTCAGAAGTCCATGGGAGCGACTGGCTGCAGCCGCACCTGCTGCACGACGCTGGAGAAGGGCCAAGCAACCGGAAACAGGAAGACACCAGCACACCAGCAGCCAAGAGGAGAAGGAGAGCACCGGCCAAGCTGGCGGAGGCGGCAGCACCCAGGAAAGCCCCCCAGAGAAAAACCCTGCCGCCTGTAGCCAACCCGGCGGCGGCAGGACCAAGCAGAGGGACCAGGGACACAGCGACAAGCGGTGAGCATATCAGTGCAATAGTGAAAGAATGCTTTAAAACAATGGCACCACTGTTGCTGAGGGGGTTGGGCAGGCAGGAATCGGGGGTGGTAGAAGCCCAAACGGAAGGGGAGGTTTCGGGGTTGCCTTGGCATCTATTGGACCTGGGCCAGTCACGCCAGGAATGCTTGAGGGGTCAGGGCACACCAGAGGCTGGGGGAGAGGTGGGGTCACCCATAGCAGCATGGGGGGGCGCGGCTACAGCAAGCCACCTACCTGCCGCACTCCCTGCACCTGCACCATATGCACAGCCCTCGCCTGGTCCGGCGGCATTGACCGCCAGGGCCACAGGTCTAGCTAGCCTCATACCACTGGCAGTCAAAGAAAGAATATGGAGGAAGGAGTTTATTGATATTTTTTCACTATTGGAGATTCATTTAGAGGGGCTAGACCTGACTACTTGCGATAAGAAGGATGACGATAGGAGGGAAAGGCGGAAGGACCGCAAAGAAAGAAATTTTGACAATTGGCTAGATGCATTCAGAATCATGGCATGCATAATTGTAGAAAAATTCCCACGCTGCGCAGCCGACCTATGGCTTTACGAGGCCACCATCCACAATGCACAAATGGCAATTCCCGGGTGACGCATGGCTGGAGTATGATAAGGGTTTCCGGCTAAAAATGCAAACACACCCAGAGATGGAATGGAATGAGGAGGATGTATCGGGATTCATTCATAAAATGATGGTAGCAAGGGAGGTCAAGACATGGGCAGGAAAGAGCGAGCAGTCCTTTCGGGGTTCCTTTCACAAGGGGAAGGGGAGGCCTTTCCAAAAGTCCAAACAGTTTGGCTCATGGAAAGCGCCACATAATAGCGGGACAGTGGCTATTTGCTGGAAATTCGAGGCAAATGAATGCACCTACGAGGCATCATGCAAATTCCAGCATATCTGCTCCTCCTGCGGCGGGGGACACCCGGCAGCAGGGTGCAGACGCAAGAAGGAACACAGGGGAGACAAGAAAGAGAAGAAGAAGCAGTGAGACAACCACAGGGGGCGCGGGGGAGCCAAACAGGTTTCAGAATTGCAGGCTAGCCAGGTCCCCCATCAACACCAACCGACTACGTCAGCTAGCCAATACATACCACAACAAAACAGACGCTGCTATACTAGTACAAGGTTTTGAGGAAGGTTTTACTATCCCATTCGTAGGCCCCCTTCCCCCAGGCAGCACTAAAAATCTGAAATCAGAACTACAAAACCCAGGGGTTGTCATGAAGAAATTAGAGAAAGAAAGGACCTTGGGTAGAAATGAGGGTCCCCTCCCCTCCCACATGAGCAAAGGATTGGTAGTCTCACCACTGGGGGTGGTCCCCAAAAAAGAACCAGGACAGTACCGGCTAATTCACCAACTGTCCTTCCCAGAAGGGTCATCAGTAAACGATGGGATCAGCCCAGAAGCCTGCTCAGTGGGTTACGCTACGGTAGATGACAGTATTGATCTAGTCAGAACGGCAGGCTGTGGGGCACTCATGGCAAAAGCGGACATTGAATCAGCCTTTTGCTTACTGCCGGTCCATCCCTCGAGCTTCCATTTACTAGGGTTCCAGTGGGAAGGAAACCTGTACTTTGAGAAGGCCATGCCTATGGGGTGCTCGGTATCCTGTGCCTACTTTGAAATTTTCAGCACCTTCATAGAATGGGCGCTACACGTCAGGCATCCTCCGGGTGGGAAACTCCATTACTTGGATTACTTCCTTTTTACAGGCCCAGCTGCGTCCACCGAGTGCGGCGACACCCTGGGATCATTCGTAAAGTTGGCGGGGGAGTTAGGGATCTCCCTTTCGGCAGAAAAGACAGTGGGCCCAGTGACAAAAATCACATTTCTGGGGATAGAACTAGATTCAGTGGCAGGGACGTCTAGGCTCCCGGCAGAGAAGGTGGAGGATTTCAGGGAGGAAATCAAGGGCCTCTGTGGGCGCGAGAAGGCAACACTGAGGGACCTGGAAAGGCTAATAGGCAAACTCAATTTTGCAGCCAGAGTTATCCCAGCAGGCAGGGTGTTTGCCAGGCGCTTAACCCAATTAACGAGTGGACTTACCCACAAGCACCATTACGTTAGGCTCGGGGCAGAAGTCAGGCAGGATCTTTTAATGTGGGACACATTCCTGGCGGATTTCAACAGGATGTTGATCTGGCGGGAAGGCTGGGTCACTAGCAGACAGATTGCACTGTTCACGGACTCTGCTGGCAGCACGGGGTACGGGGCAATCCTGGTCAGGAAATGGTGCATGGGCCAATGGCCTAGCAGCTGGCGCAGGCAGGGCGTAACCAGCAATATCACATTCCTAGAACTATTCCCCATCATAGTAGCGCTAACAGTTTGGAAACAGGAATTGCATAACATGAAGCTGACACTATGGTCAGATAACAAGGGCGTAGTGCCGGCAATTAACAGAGGATCAGCCAGGTGCCCAGACACGCTGCGATTAATGCGCCGACTGGTTAAATTGCAGTTGGAGGGGAACATAGACCTGAGAGCACGCCACGTACCAGGGGTGGACAACGAGGTAGCAGACGCCCTGTCAAGAGCACGGATGGACAAATTCCGGGAACTGGCACCTGGGGCGGAGCAGAACATGACCCCTTTCCCGGCACAAATGTGGGGCCTGGCGGGGTAGATCTATCGGTACTGGTTATCCAAGCCCTCGCCCCGGAAGCAGCTAGGAGATATAAGAAGTATGTGGGGACTGTAATGCGTGTGGGGGGCATAGTGTCCCTGGGCGTTGTTGGGGCCACACGCAGGGCAGTTGAGCAATTCGTCCAGTGGGCATACAACTGCGGGAAATCCAGGTCATGGGCGCAGGCTCACCTGGCCACTGTAGCACATCACACAAAACTGGAGACAGGGCTGGACCCCGTAGCCACTCACTATATCAAAGCGGCGATGAAAGGGTGGAAGCGCGCAGAGGTCACAAGGAGGGACACCAGGCACCCAATAGACTACACGAAGATGGGCTTACTGTTGGGAACACTGGGTGATATAACAAAGGACACCTTCGAGCACCTCTTGTTTAAGGCCATGTTTTCCACCGCATTCTTTGGGGCATTCCGCCTCAGCGAATTAGTGGCGCCCTCAAGGGCGGGACCAGCCGAGCACTGCTTACAGGCAAGCGACGTGACACCCGGAGCACAGGAGATAGAGACATTGCTGAGGAGGTCAAAGACAGACCAGAACAGCAAAGGGGCAATAGTAAAGCTACAATGCATCAAGGATCAGAGCTGCTGCGCAGTGTGCTGCATGCTAGCATTCATGGCAGTACGGCCGGCTGGCGAAGGCCCCCTGTTAAAACACAGAGACAGCACACAACTGAGCAAATTGCAGTTCACAGCAGTCATGCGCCTCGCCCTCAGCAACGCGGGGCTGCCACCAGCGAGTTTTGGGTCACATTCATTCAGGATAGGGGCAGCAACAACAACCGCACAACACGGGATGACAGAAGCCGGGATACAGGCAGTGGGTAGATGGCGGTCGCGGGCACACTGGACCTACGTGAGGCCACAGTTGCTATAGATCTACCGCCCCCGCCGTGGGAAGACAGGGGCGCCTCTCCAAAGGGCAAGCAGCAACTTGACACTTTGACCTTTGCCTCGGCAGGAAGGAGACCACGCCTGGTGTGGGTGGTGGGCCACTCTTTCATAACGCGGATGCAGTCATGGTGGCGGCGAGGGGGCCACAGACAAGAAGGGTGGCCAGTGGACACATGCATACGGTGGTTCGTCCAACCAGGAATGAAATGGGAGCAGCTGCCAGCGACCCTCGCGGACCTGCTGGCGGACGCGGCATGGCATCCAGACATTCTGATCATCCATTTGGGGGGGAACGATTTGGCCAGAAGGGGGAGGAAAGCACTCCTTCACGATATACAGAGAGACCTCAAGGACGCAGCCAGGGCCTTCGGGAGCACCGCCATCATATGGTCGGAACTGACCAGCAGAAGTGAGTGGCGCGGGGCCGAATCGCAAAAAGCAGTCGAGAACTCGAGGAAGGAGCTGAACCTTACTGTGAGCAAATTCTGCAGATCCAACGGATTTGAAACTATCTGGCACGGCCTCATCCACACGGGTCACCCCGAATTCTATGCGAAGGATGGTGTACACCTTTCGGAGGACGGCATGCGGGTTTTCTGGGACAACCTGTGGGGTGCCATGTCCTTAGCAGGTTGCAGATAGAAAGAAGCGAGCAGTGCGTGGGGGAGCCGCAGGAAGACGTAAGCCTCCCTGACGGCGTGGCGAAGAGCTACGAGGATAATGGTTGGTACGGAGGCACACCGGAGGGCGGTGTGCCGGAATAGGACCACTCACCTTGGGATGCCTCACTGCTGGGTGAGTTGGCCTAAGGGTGCGTAGGACCACTCATTTTGGGATGCCTCACGGCTGGGTGAGTTGGCCTACCAAAAGGGGGTAGCAAACGGAGACGGCGCTCGCAGCCCAGACCCCGCCGGATGGCAGGGCACAAAAGAGCCGAACAAGGTAGCAAGTTGTGGCCTAACTCCGGGACAGAAACTACCCCCCCGCACAAAGGGAGAGCAAATCCAACCAAACAAGGAGACAACCCAGAAGGGACAAGAAACAAGACAAGCCTGCAAATGAGCTAACCAACGAACTGTCAGTCCAATTTGCTAATTGGTGATGTACATATGATTTCTGGCAGATATGATGTATGACAAAAACGCCTATGATTTATGATGCAAATATGACAGTTCACCCAATGATGATTTATGACCAGGGGCATGCAATTATGCCCAAGTATATACATGTATTCCTAATAAAACTGCGGCCAACAAATGACCACTACAGACACAACTGCATGTTGGCCTATTCATTCTAAGGAATACAGTGGGGAGGAAGGTTGCATGTACTCTGGAGTGGGCACAGTGCGGGGGTTGTGGCGACGATCTGCGACGAGCCTACGTGGAACGTTGAGTGAAGACAGAGCATCGGGGCACGTGTCAGCCGCAAAGGGAGGAAGTTGGCGGACAGGCAGTGGATGACACAGTAAGGGCAACCGTGACGACTTGCCCATTAAGGTACTGCGGCATGTGTATGGACATGTTGGGAGCGCATACTTCGGTGTGTCCGCAGAGGTGTGCGAGCCCTCTCCCGAGCAGACTGTGTGAACAGCCAAAGGCGGAGGAGAGGTGCGTCACGAAGAGTAAAACTCACACGCACCTTCATTCACACTACTTGTACACCTTAAAGTCTTCGGCATGTCCAACATGGTGTGAGGTACTCCCCAGCAAACCGTGTGCACATCTGGAGGCATGCGGGAGCCGTGTTGCAATGCATCAGTTGTTATTTTAAACGTGCTGGAAACATTCATCACGTGTTCTGTGCAGGCGCGTATTCAGCAATTCGGCGATAGAGCATGTTAATAAATAGACTTATCTAAAAGGAAAGATTCCTCTTTGACGTGATTTTTAGCTGCTGCAGACGCATGCGTGCCTCAGGCAGTGGTGTGTAAACCCGTGCGGTGTGCACTGTGTTCAATGACTCTGGGTCGGCAGCAGAATACTTCTGTTCAAGTGTAATTCTTTGGGTATTTTTGGGCCTAGCAAAAGACTATTTCTGGTTGGCATTCAGTTCAAACATCAGGAAAGACGAGCGCAGCCGCGCGGCCGCGAAAAACACGAAAGTGAAAGATAATAATTTAAAAAAAAACGCGACCGCCATCTGTTTACAATTAACGCGACCGCGAGACAGGCAAATGGAAACAAGAGCGGGCGCGATAATTCGAAACAGATGGCGCCGCTGCTCGCTCCCGCAAGGTGTATGCCATACATGCACGAGTGCTCATTGGAAACAGTGCAGTACATGCACGAGTTTTACAGAAAGTACAGACTGATTCCAAGAGGTCACTCCTAAGCAGCGCTTGCGCGCTGCACTAGGCTCGACCTAAAAAGTGCATGCCCCATACCCTCCTCCACTCTCGTCCCCACCCAGCCCAGGCCCCTAGTCAAGACACATGGGGCGACCTGCAGAGCAGACTAGCAGCAGTCCTGGATAAATAAAAATAAAAATGTTGCAAACTAGAAAAAAACAACAAAGCCTGTGTAAGTTTTATTGTGGGGAGCACACAAAAATCCAGACTGGCCCAGCCATGCTCACCCCGTGCCCGGGGGCTACAGCACTACATCTCTCTCTCTTTTATCCAAGTATCACACACATAATCCATTTCACTTACAAACTCAGGCAATTCTTTGTCCCCTAAACCTAGACTTCTAAACATTTAGACCAAACCCACAAGATGCTTGGCCTCAACTCTTGCTGACTCTCTTCTTTCAGGAACGAGGTTCACACCACTCAAAAAGAACGGCTCAATTTCTGTTCTTTAATGACATTGAAAGACTGATATCACTATATAACAATGATATATTTTTAATCCAACGTCAGTTCTTCCTAATATTTCAATTTCCAAAGGAACAAGGAGACAATAATCATAATCTCCCAGCAAAGAACGTTAACCCCAGCAATCTGATCAAGTTTCCAAGTATATCGTCCACTACAGCAAAAGGTGCTTATTCCTTTTTAATCATCTTCTGCGCAACTGCAGATCAGCAGAAATAAAGGTTTAAAATTGCAGATAAAAATTTGTAATGGAGAAGGTAAAGGGCATTTGCCTGTAATCCTGCTCCTACGATGTTCGGGGGCTGACACCACTACAAAAAGTCCATGGAAAACAGAAAGAAGAGAAAACATTAGAAAGAGAAGACTCGCTCGGAATAGGAGAAATAGAAACTTTTTAATTCAGAAAGGGAATGCACAGTTTGAGAAAGCCACCCACAGACGGAAAGGTTTTGCTCTTCTCCTCTTCTGAGCTAATGTAAGAAGTTGGGTTACTGGTTGAAGGGTGGTGAAAACCCTACTCAAGCAGGAACCACAATCCTTGTCAGGGTGAAGTTACAAGCAACCCCCAAATTGATCTGTGCTCAACCCTCTGGTAGCTTGGCACAAAGCAGTCAGGCTTAACTTAGAGGCAATGTGTAAAGTATTTGTGCAACACTTCAAACAGCAAACCAGTGAAAATGCCACACCAAAAAGATCCCACACCAGGATAGAAAAATAGATAAGTAAAACAAGAGCAAACAAAATGACAAAAATCCAATCAGTAGAACTGGAGTTATGAATTTTCTAAAAATGAACTGCAAGAATAAAGTGCCAACCACAGCTATCTGGTCGCGCTGGACCAGGTCAAAGTCAAAAGTTCAGGCTGACCACGATGGAGTGCGGGTTGGCTACAGTCCCGCAAACAGAACTCAGGCATTGTGCTGATAATTTGTGTTGTTCCAGTGTGGTTGCACTAAATTTTTGTTATGAATGGTGTATAATTACAGAGCGTGGCATAATAGCCTAATTTTGAGAATTTCCCATAAAATGCATGATAAAAAATTACCAGAATTACGCAAGATTATGCCGCATAACAGAAATTTCACCGGGGCCTGATTTAGATTATTTACCTTTCATGAATTGATTGAAACAATGGGCAGTGGTCAGGGCTAGTGGAATAATGCAATTCTCTGGCTGTGATTCTTACAGCATAATTATGGATTTCCATATGTGCCTCAAAATTTGCCACATAATTTGCATATTCCGACATAAAACTTTTTTGTTTTCAGCAAAAATTAGTCAAAATAATACTGCCAAAGAATGTGTCTCCTATCGCCGCATAATTTGCCTTTTATTTGCTCTTAATTTAGATAAGCCTGACACATAATTTGGACCTGAGTACATGTTTAAAAAAATGCCTCTCAAATTCCATTAAAAAACTACAGTTAATATGCATTTATGGTTAGGAAATACAATCTAGTAACCTCTGAAATTGGCCTGTTATGGTTAGTTCCACAACCCATAACCTGTGCCCTTGCCATGAAAACCTTCACTTGTCCCCCAAATACACAGCTCACGTTAACATTAACATTATGGAAGAGGTCACTATGGATACAGTGTCATTGGTTTGTTGATCACAGTTACTGGCCCCAAGGCCTGTGCTGAAATTTCCACTGGAGGCCAACTCCTGCTGTTCATGACCTTCAGCGTGTGCAGCAGTGGTTTCAGCACTTAATCATCTGTAGATAGCCAATCTTGCCTATGGCCAGTCCCTGAACCAGGCCCATGGACCGCAGCACACACTGTGCATGATCTGTGGTTTCCTTATTTGCACTGTGATGCTTTTGGTATTTTAATTGTGTAGAGGATTTGCAAAAAATACAACTATATCAAACTTTTCCAAATATTTGTTGCTTTACCTGAAAAATGTGTGGATGTGCAACCTGAATTTGTTTCTGCAAATTCTACGTGAAAAATTAGGACTATTCTACTTTCTGGAGCAGTTTCTGCCCTCTGAGAGACCCCCCACCCCAGCCCCCCTCCCCCCCCACACACACACACATATACTCCCTGGGGTCAGGGGATGCTCCCAGAGTACCCTTAGATGTGCTCTGTCACTTTTTTCAGGACACAGGTTTCAGTGCCTGGCATCGAGTAATGGTCTAAACAACAAAAGCTTTCCATTGTTGCCAGCGGAACTGATTGATTGGATCCTAAAATTCTCAGTATTGCATTGGATGATGGGAACAAATTATCCTCCTTGCAATGTTTATTTTACAATTTTCTAGTCCTCAGTGGATTTGAGGGTCCTCATCCTAAAAAGATCCATGAATTAACGGTCAAAATATCTCTAAAATGAAACCTTTCAAGCCTATATGACACCCTATTGTAAAGCTAATTTCATAATGAGTTTGGGGTAATTTTATTCAGTGGTTTTTGTTACAAGGAGCTAAGTTTCCTATAACAGGTAAAATGCATTAAATTTTTTGAATGCACACTTTATTCCCCCTCACCAGTCCTCCATGGATGTGTACAAAACTTGAAATGCCTACATTTAGTCACTATCGCAATTTAATAGAATGTTTTGGGCAGATTCATCAAACAGCACCAAAGTTTAAGCAAATTGTATGAATTTTTGCCTAAAAAAATGATTACAAAATGATTTTGACACTTAGGACGAAGGATTTAGGTGGGGAAAGCTCATAAGTCTGTTTCACTGTTGATCAAATTCACTATATTTATGTACACTAACCTAAAGTCGCTACCATGTGAACAAGGATTACCGGTTGAGCTGAAACACGTCACTAGCACTTCTATCGGATTGTGTGCATTTCTTTGTTGCAGAGAAGCAGCTTGGCGTAATTTACATTAGGGTACCCGAACACATCAAGCTTACCACCTTGTAAGGCTGGGGTACACAGCCTCCTGGAAACAATTACATATATATTTCCCCATTTGTATATTGTCTTATATGTCCTCTTACCTGTGGAAGGAATAAGATTCTTAATTTTTACTGAAGAAATTATTTTCCTAATATATTCCCAGAAAGTTTCTTTAGTACAATGGAAGAAAACCATTAAAAGTTAGTAGAAATTGTGAAGCAAACAGTCGTTTAGAGGTCTTATGTCACAAAATAGGTATTCATTCACACAGGAAACTTCCAAAAAAGATAATGAGAAAGAAAAGAAAATCTATATGCTTAAAAAGAACATTCTCCTGGGAAATTTCGATACGGCACACAAGCGATTCTTTCCGTAACTAGCATTAATTGAAAGGGCAAAGTTTGACTCGTAAAAGCAACAGCATATTAAATGAATTCCTTTCCCTTATTAACATCCATCTATCAATCAACGCACTCAATTGTTAGCACGTCTACTGTGCGCACGCACTGCCTGCATTGGTTCTTCTTTAGTCAGAAAGTCAGTATTTGACAGCCTTGGAGCTGGTATAAGGAAGGATTTAAAATAGGATCCAGGACAGAGAGATTACAAAAGTGTCCTTTTTTGCTTTCTATTTTCTTGTTAAGACTATGTTGAGCTCATTCAGGGCTTGATTTATAACTTGGTGGCATGGATACTCCACGGCAACGGAGTATGCATACCTCCAAGACAGTGGTCCGATTTAAATGCGAGTGGACCTTTGCTTTAATCATGGCAGAGACTACTCCATCTCTGCCGTGATTAAATCCCTCTAACGGCACAACAAAGTAAGGGCCATTGGAGGTTGACCTCTAGTTCCACCCACCTAATTTTGACGGCAGGAATTAGAGGTCAGTTTTCACTGCTCATCACCACCAGGAAAAGACTGGTGATAAGGGGCAATGAGAACTTACACTTTTTAGTAACTTAACCACATTTGGGTATTCACCATTGACGAGTGTAAAGTTATTCAAAAGTGTAGACTTAGATTTCATCATACTGTGAAACACAGAGTGGAGCCAATTTCCGAGTGTAAGCTAGTACTGCAAAAAAGGAGCAGTAGTAAGTCGTGGACCACAAATGCCTAACCACTGATACTGAAACACTCTCCCATAGAAAATAATGGAGGCAGGGATTTAAAATCGAACCTATAGGAAATCAAATTAAATTAAATTTATTTATTTGACTTTTTAAATATATATTTTTATATATATATATATATACACACACACACATATATATGTATATATAAATATATATTTAAAAAGTCAAATAAATAAATTTAATTTAATTTGATTTCCTATAGGTTCGATTTTAAATCCCTGCCTCCATTATTATCAAGGCCCCTGGAGGGCTGAAACGCGTCATGGCGGATGTGCTGTAACTGAAGAATAAATACCTGCACAACAATCTGGGTCCGTGTTTGTCCTTCTGTAACGAGGAGATTTTGGGACAAAATCCTTATATAAATATATATATACACACACACATATATGTTTTGTATATTTTAAATATATGTATAAAATATATTATATGTTACTTACTGGGTAGCTGTAGTTAGGATCACGTTTCCAGAGGAAAAGCATTTTTTGGTTTCTTCATAACTTTGACGCACTTTGACGAATCTTCACAATACTTTCCAAAAATAAATGTCTCATCCACCTCAGCTACTTTCTGGAAAGTTTTGGGGGATCCGTTAGTTGGGATCAAGAAAAAGGGGGGTCCCAAAACACATTTTTCCCATTCATTTTTCTATAGGGAATTTAGACACAGCTACAGACCAAACGGGTGAATGGATTTACACCAAATTTATCAGAAAGCTAGATCTTAGCACAGAAAGCATTTTTGTTGTAAGTTGGTGAAAATCCATTCAGTGGTGTTTATGAAATTAAAGCAAAATGTTTTTGAATCCTTCACAACTTGTAGGATCCACATGGCTGGCAGATCTCAAGACGAGATCTGATTAGCTGCCACCACATCAACAAAGATGTGGCAGCAGCCATTTTAAGACTCAGTGACTGAGTCCCCGTCTTTAAAAAATGGTGGAAAATCATATAGGGGGCAGGATAAAGATACCCCAGGAGCAAAACCTATGTTTTTAAAAATGTTGTAGCAAACTTGCCGTGGATCCAAAAATCCACTGTAAAAGTAAACTAAAAGAGCTTTTAATAAACAAACCCTCCAGGTTGGGCCAGGGGAGAGGGGCATGCAGCCCCTCACCAATCATGCTTGAGGCCCTGGGAACACCATCCCCATGAGCTGATAATTAATTAAAAGGCAGGGTACAAGCAGCCCCGCTCCTTGAGCCCTTCTATGTCCCCGTGCACCCCATCCCTATGGGTCCGGCTCAGTTACGGTGTCCAAGGGAGCCAAGCCCTGGGACGCCATGGTTTCCATGTGCGCAAGATCTCAGTTTGTAAAGTCCTTCCACCCAGCGGGAGAAGAAAGCGGTCACCGCCGCGGGTAAGTACATAAATGTCTCCCTGCTTGCACTCTAGCTGGCAGGTAAATCCTAAGAATTGCTTAAGCCCTGCGGTAGCAAAATAGAGCTGCTCCTGCCAGGTGAGCGCAATGTCGGCTCTGACTGCACCCAGATGGGTGCAGGTAGTGGAGCCAGCAGGGCTATGGGTGGCTTGGGTCGCCCTCTGAAGCCTCCAACATGAGTCATCCTGTAGGGTGCCTTGGGTGGGCACCGATGAACCCCACTTTTAAAAAATAAGAAAAGAAACTTTGCCAGTTCTTGTGAAGCCAATGGGGCTGCTTCCAAGGAGCCTGCGAGGTTGCAGGTGCTCTAGTGCTCCCCCCACAACTCCCATCAAAAAACATTCTGCAGGTGGGCACGTGGACACCCCAGTTTGAAAACAAACAAATACAAAAAAACATGTATTGCTGGTTCCTGCACGGCCCATGCTCCCCCCCCAAAAAAAGATGTGGATGTCCCGGTTGGGCACCTGGACACCCAAAATATCTATATAAAAAAACCATAAATTAATAATAAATGAGCGGCAGAAACCACTCATTTATTAATCACTGCTCCTTGCATGGAGCGCCCCATAATGCCCTGCAAAGGCTCTTTACAGTTTTTTGGGGAGCTTGATGGAAGGGGCAGGAGCACCACCAAGCATTTTTCTAATATTGTGCAGAGTCCTCTTGAGGTGGGTTCTATGGCTGCCCGTTTTAGCCTGAAAAATGTTTAAAAAAGACTCAAACATGTTGATACTTTTTATTGATGCTTTTTTGATTAAGACTTTATTAAATTTTTATGACAATCCCTTTTTAAACAGTGCACTGAGTGAATTAATGAATTATATATTTAATTATAATTATTGGTCATTTTTTGAAAAAGACAATGAATGTGCTTTATATAGGTTAATGTCCTGGCCCCTTCATAAAGCCAATAGGCCCATTTTCTATATTTTAGTGTGCTGACCCTTTGACAAAGTGAGTAGGTCTGCTTTACTTAAAATGACACCAAGGTCCTGCATGTCATGGGGTTGGCTGCTCACGGGGTTGGACCAGGGCCAAAGGCCATGCATTGCATTGTGTTGGTGTTATATATGGTAATAAAATATTACTGTACGCTAACCCTAGAAATTCACTGAAAAAAACAAAGGTTAAAGTGACATTGTAGTTAGGTATGGTAATAATATCTTATTTTGAATTAAAAAACGGCGAAATTGACAGAAAAAAACGTAGGCTATTAAAGTTAGGTGAAAATGTCAGTGAATATACGGAAATACTTTATTGTTTGATTAATAAAAATCATTACAATGGTGAACATGCATCACTAAAAACGTATGTCAAATAATTGCTAAAATATTTACACGTAGAACAGAAGACAGGTGTTATCTTAGCCCTGGGTTTTTGCTTACATTATTTCCTCTTAAATTTTTAAAATCCACAATAAATAATTAAAGAACCTGGAAGTCTATATTTGTTCATAATAGTAAAATATTAACTTCATCTAGACAATAAGACTTTTTAAGAAACGATTAAGAAACAGTTAAGAGCCGTGGTTGTCCGTTCTGATTTGGCGTCTGCTAAGGCCACAGGACAAGACATTAGTTCATGAGGAGTTGATGACTAATACCACTAATAGTGCAATTCCGTTTATAAGGTAAAATCCCTACATACAATAATTTAAAAGATCCAGGGACACACAAGAAAGCAAAATAGTCCATGTGCAAAGGCCATAATCAACTGCTGTTGAGTAGTACGGAGGAGTGAGTAAATCAACAAAACAACATTGGACTTAATCCTCCCTTTGTGATTAACAGTTGTTGGCTTGCTGGCTCTCACTATTTATAAATCTTTTTACTGTTCTTGTGACTGAACTTGGTGAACCGGATATTAAGCAGTGGGTTATCCGGGTTCATTGATGCAAGGATAGCTTGTCGACACGTGCGGATGCCAAGTTTGTTCCATTCGCTCTTCAGCAAGATCTTTCGATCGTCAAGGAGTGCAGGACAAAGACATACCACATGCTCGATTGTTTCCTTGCTACTCCCACACCCCCTGCACATTATGTTGGTATTTGTGCGGCGCCAACTTGGCAAGTGATACAAGAATGGCCATTCACCCATTCTGAGGGCCAAAAATCTTTTTTTCCACAGCACTGAATAGGTACATGACAAATGGGTTGCCACGGTTCCTGGCTTAAACCCGGATACGATTGTCCAGGCGTGCTTACGTTGTGCCAGTTGGGCTCTATCCGAGTGGAAAGACCAGAGGCGGACGTTTCTTTTTATGTGGATTTTAAGTGCCTGCTGCGATGGATTGGAGCTCCAGATTTCTTCTGCGTCCAGGAGTTTTAGAGAGTCTTGTAAATAACACCGGTATGATCTACCAAACTGACCGGCTGAGATTTCCTGCCACAAAAGGCCCTCCAGGCTCAGTGAATATATATATATATATATATATATATATATATATATATATATATATATATATATATACAAGGCTTGTAAATATATATATATAACCCAGTGGTAGTTATTGTTAGGATGGTGTTTCCACAGGAAACCCTTTTTTTGGTTTGATGATGTTTGAAGGACCTTTACAAAACTTTCTAAAAAAGTGCTCTTTTTAGCTCAGCTCCTTCTTGGAAAGTTTGGGGTGATCCATCAAGCGTGGGCCGAGAAAAAGGGAGAAGGGGGAATCCTTACCACAAAATCTCTATGCATTTTCCATAGACTTTTTGGGAATGCGATAGCACGAAAATGGCTGAACGGAATTACACCACAATTGTCAGCAAGCTAGATCTTGGTCCAGAAAGCATACTTTTTGTGCGTTGGTGTAAATCCACTCAGTAGTCTTTAGCAATTAAGGTTACAAATATTTCTTTATCTGGATGGTTGGTTTGAGGGACTCTTGTGAGAGCCCTGGTAGCCCTTGTGGGGGCCCCATAGGGCCGAAATAAAAAGAAAAGTTTTGTTTGCCATGACGCTGGGATATTCCAGCAGGATCATGGCTAAAACAAAAGGGCAGCCGCCATTTAAAAAAAAAAATAATATGACCCCCAGGGTGAGCCAGGGACCGGGGATCAATATATATAACTATTTGGAGAGGGGAGCAAGCGTGGTGCCCCCTCCTGAGCAGATTTCAGTCCTGGTGTCTCTATCCCCCGGGGCACACATTGTAATACAAAGGGGAAGGGCGTCACGCAGCCTCATTCCCAGAGCCTTGGAAGTCCCCAGGGACCTCATCCCCAGGGCCATATGTTTTTTTTTATTTAAAGGGAAGGGGTGCACGGCCCTTCTCACCAAGCCTCCTCAGGCCTTTGAACCAACACATATGTAAAGGGAAGGATGGCATGGGCCCTTGTGGGCATCGGGGCTCCACACTCCATATGTACAAGGACTCGCGAAAACTACCGCTAACTCTAGTTAGCGGCAGTTTTCTTACCGCTGTGTACTGCTGAAAACTATCACCTTGTTAGCGACGTATGTACAAGACATCGCTACATGGCAATAGCTTCAGGGATCAGCGCTGAAAACTGCTGCTAACATTAGCGTGATGGCAATAGGAATTCCGGCGTTAGCAGGCGAAAACCATGGAAAGGCCCATTAGCGGCAAAAATACATACGTTAGTCAGTCCAACATGAGGTTTCTTGCCTCTATTGGAAAAAATAGCCTATCAGTCGACCTCCAATAGAAAATAGGCAAAAAAAACAATGAAATGCAGAATGGAGCAGCCAGGGCCAAGTGCACCACACATCAACAAACCCCTCAAGCCACCCAACATCCAGGATGACCAGGATGAGAGCCTGGATGCCTCGCTGGACCTGCGTCTGGAGCCTGGATGCCTCGCTGGACCTGCGCCTGGAGTGGAATGCGGAGGTGCTGTGGAGTCGATGAGCCGTGGCGGTAGACATTAAAGCGCGGCGATCGCCCATGCCTGGTGGGGAAGTCTGGTAGGTCGCATGGAGACACGTTGCTGACCTGTGTGAGAAGATCACCTTGAGCCCATTGGAGCTGTAAATGGTAGAGGCGCCCCTTCGCACCAACCTAGGGAGGTCTGCATCGCATACTACGATCCACCACTACACCGGGGTGCATGTAGGGGATTACCAACGGTGGGCGGCGCCTCTCTACATCACAGGCCGGATGATGTTGCCCTGGCCGGACGCTGTGGAGGGTGAGGCTCCTGAGCTGCACTGAACTTGTGTGGCGGGAGCGCTGCATCTTCACGCATAAGGGGGCCCTGTTGCATCACCTGCATCGAGAGGTTCACCATCGGAGTTGGCGGCGACTGCTGTACCCAGGCTTGTGAAATCCTGCCTGGCGGAGGCTCCTGCTGGCTGAGTCACAGATTTGGAGAGAGTGCAGCAGATTGCGCAACAGTGTCAATGTCTAGGTAAGGAGAAGGTGGGACGCGTAGCGGAGGAGGCCCGGGGGTCGAGTCGCGCAGGCCTAGCACCTGTAGATGACGCACTCCCAGTGGCGGCTCATCCACTATGGCGGAAGAGCGTTGCCCCACTGCTTTCAAGCAGAGCAAGAAGAGGAAAAATCATCACATGATGATAACTTACTGATGTAATCGTGCCATGTTTCCTTTGCGGGCGGGAGGGTGGGTTGGGCAGCTCCACTCACGGAGCAGGGCAGGGGCGGAGTGGCGTGCCCACTCAAGTGCGCAGTGACTGTTTGGTCGGCCCACTCAGGCCACCGAAAGCAGTCATGCGCACTGTCCTGTTCGCAATGCAGGCTGCATTACAGCCTGCATGGAGAACATGCCCACACCTCCAGCCCCTGGCCGAACGCCTTGTCCCGGCGCCAATGACCAATCCCATCGCCACATTGCAGTGTTGTGTTTGGCTTAGGGGAGGGAGCCTGGCTGCCTACTTCCTGTTCCTGGAAGCAGACTCAGGAGAGCAGGAGCCACGAAGAGACGGGACTCGGCCTCGAGGTAAGATTTCTCTCATTTAAATATTTACAACACCCGCTCACACACACACCCACGTGCCCACGCCCCATCCAGTGTTCTTTCCGGCATTTCCCACCTCCCAGCTGTCCAGTCCCCCCGCAGCACTTCTCAATGGCGGCCGCTGTGCGGCCATGCACATCGGGCGTACCACTGGTGTGCCAAAGGTATATATATACGACGCATACCATTACATCGCATTCCATTACAATTTATACTAATACTAGGCATATTGCAACAATAGGGAAAGTGTTGAATAGCGGAGATGTAAAAATTACTATTCCCACTTCAGTGAGTGCAACGCTAAAACTAACCCTTGCACCCCAAAGCAAACACTGGACCCTAAAATTCATCTTTGAGCCCCCAAAACACACCCTAAAAATCGTATTTGACCCAAATGCACACCCCAATTTTCATAATTGACCCCAAAATACACCCCAAATTCCAACTCCGACACACGAAACCCATACCTACCCTAAAACTTAAAAATACCCCATTACTGACCTCACAATACGTTATAATAGAATACGATGTGAAAGGCACCTGTGTTGTTGGAGTAGCATTGTAAAGGCATTACGATGTAATGCCTGCGTTGTAATGGACGTCTCCCGTGCCAAAGGCAAGCCCGTCTGCATCCGTCTGCATCCGTCTGCGTCCGTCTGCCCCTGGACCACTGTCAGCACCAAGGAGCCTTCCTCTCGGACACTCCACCGCTACGACGCCAGCACCCTCCTCGCCATCAGCCCTGGATGCCACATCGCCTGCCAGGACCAACCTCTGCTCTGGGCCGGACATCGCCATTGCCATCACTGACGGCTACTGAATCACCAGCAAGGACCACCCCGACCGTCCAGGCGGAGGCATTGCCATCACCTACAGAAGCACACTCCGACTGACCACACACTCTAATGACCCAACTGTGACCATGGAACACCTCAACTTTCAGATACGGACGAACCCCAAGCTCATCCTCTGCGGCACCCTCATCTGCAGGCTTCCCGTGCCATGGAGCCCCATTCTCCGATACCATTGTAGACCTCATGGCACCCCAGGCTCTCCCATCCACCGATGAAATCCTTCTTGGTGAACTCAAGTTGCACCTGGACAACCCCAGTGACCAGAACACCACCCCCTCCTGGGGAAGCTCCCCAACATCAGACTCAAGCAGCTAGTCAACGCAGCAAGCCACATAGTAGGACACATGGTCGAGCACGTCTCCTCCGCCAGCGTGAACTTCAACTACAGCCACACCACCGGACTCTTGAACTGACCATCATTGTATACATCACATCTTCACCATGCCCACCGTACACCACCGCCATCATCGCCCCCCCTCGCAGCTGGATCAAGGCCACCGAAGGACGTCTCCTCAACTCCCTCAGCACCACCACTCCGCCAATGCTTACAGACGATGACACCGCAGTGCGCAACTGTCACCGATGGATCTCCAACTGCCCCGACAGCCGGGCACCCCTCAAGAACGGCACTGTGTCAGTACCTTATGCCTGCCTGATGGCAGGCATAAGGGTGACGCAGTGCCACAGGGATAGGCTGGTCCCATGCATTGCTGGAGTTGCGTCATGCTTGTGACACAACTGCAGCAATGCGTGACTTTAGCGCTGACAGATACGTCAGGATTCCAGACGTATCTGTTATTACTTGCGACATGGAGCGCTGTACAGTGAATCCAGCGCATCCATGGTGTCACAAGAAGGGCGTAGTGAAAAGTGTTGCAACGCTGTCTTGTCGCAGCGCTGCAACACTTTTCATGAGTGAGGCCCAGGAATGCGCACTATCTTATTGATGGTGCGCATTCCTGCCCTGTAGTTTTGTCGCAGGGCAGCGCAGCAACATTGCTTGCAGCGCCAAAACCTGCTGAAATGAGGACCCAAGTGTTATCTCCATTTTTAAGACCAGCTATTTTCTGGTCTTAAAAAACTGCCTCTAACTGCAGTTAGAGGCAGTTTTTTTGGTCTTCCACACTTCAAGAATTCCCTTGTAAATATCGCAAAGTGGGGTTAGCGGCCGTTTTTCCACGGGAACGCCTCCCTTGCATGTCATTATCGCTAACAGAAGTGGCGGGGCCATATTATCAAGAATGGCGATAACATTATCGCCGCTTTAGCGGCAGGAAACTGCTGCTAAAGCGGCGATAAGGGGCTTGATAATATGCCCTATAGAATTCCAAAAGAAGCCCAGGTTTGATGTTCTTCACACCAGAACCTGGGCTTCTATTGGAATTCTATAGGGCATATTATCAAGCCCCTTATCGCCGCTTTAGCAGCAGTTTCCTGCCGCAAAAGCGGCGATAATGTTATCGCCCGTTCTTGATAATATAGCCCGCGATCTTTAAAATGGACGTTTTCGCCGGAAAACTGCCGCTAACAGAGGTTAGCGACAGCTTGTACATACGGCGATAAAAATATCGCTGCAAAACCGTCAGAAAAGTGCTGCTAAAGCGGCGTTAACTCCTTGTACATATGCCCCTATGTGTTCTGCCATTGTTTAATATACTAATAATATTGAATAGGCTGTGAGTCACTATTAGTGCAATCAAAAATTGAACACCAGGAGCTGGATTAGGATCCTCACTGGCAGTTGAGGTAAGTAAAAAGAAAATTATTTTAAATGTTTGTGTGTACATACCTGAGGGTGAGAGTGTGTTTGAGTGAAAGAGAACATGCATGTGTGAGTGGGCCTGTTTTTGGGTGAGGTTGTGTGTGTGTGTGTGTGTGAGAATGAAAATTAGTGAGTGAGAATGAAATAGGCTGAGTGTCAGTGTGTAAGCATGAGTAAGTTAGAGTGACTGAGAGTAAGAATGACTGTCAATGCATGAGAGTGAGAAAGACGGAATAAGAATGAGTGTGAAGTAGTGGTAGAGAGCGTGAGTGAGAATGAGTGTGACTGAGAATGAGTGAGAGCGAATACCAGTGAGTGGGTATAACTGTGAATGAGTGTGAGTGAATCAGAGTGAGTGGGCATGAGTGACTTTGAGTGACAATAAGTGAGAATGAATGAGAATAACCCACTGGTAGTAAGAGTCAGTGCAAGTGAGTGTGACAGAGTGAGTGTGACTGAGTTAGTGTGAGTGAGTCAGAATAAGAAACTGCAAATGAGTAAGCATGAGTGAGCGCAAGAGTGTAACAATAAGAGGGTGAGCGAGAATGAATGAGTGAGTTCAAGTGAGTGAGAATGGGTAATTGAAAGTGAGTGAGTATGAATTAGAATGCGGTGTAATGTTTGCGAGTTTGTGTTTGCCCTGTCATACCGAAGGTAATTCATGTCTTATAGAGGCACTGAGGGCAAAATGCTGGCACTGGCATAATGGGGGTAATTCTTAACATGACAGGCTCTTATGACACAATACTGGCATACTAAAGGCAATCCTTGGTACCGGCATTCTATAGGCAATATTTATTAGTGTCATATTAGAGGTAATACTTGACACCCATGTACAAATGATGGTGCTGGCATACTGTAGGTATTTCTCAGCAAAGTGGCACCTGTGGAAAAATTGTGGCACTGGTATAACAGGTAGAAATTATTGGCATGCGACTCCTATTTCAAAATGCTGGGATTGGCATATTGGAGTCAATTCTTTACATAATGAAGGATAACTGTGGCATATGTGAAGGGTGCAACTCTGGCAAAAAGCTGGCCTTATCGTACTAGACTAAAGAACAAAGGGGCAACACAGTAACCTTGGAACCTGTGGTCTTTAAGGGGGAAGTGCAGTCTTTGACTTCCATGGTGATCAATAAGAAACCTTCATTAGATAGGTTTGAACAGTAATTTGTACACAATTTTTATTTCTTCATTTTAGAAACATATGTCAAATTTTAACCTAAACAGATTTTTTCCAAGAACAAGATGCTCCTCATAGTATGGTGGCACAGTGCAAAAGACAAAGTGAACATAAAGTGTGTTAGCGCTATAAAGATTGCAGATATATACATGTGACTGATAAGGATAGATGAATATGTTCAGCCACACCCTGTGTAGGAGTGTTGGAATCCTAAATCAAAATTAAAAAAAGCTCACAGTAAAAATTGTCAACGTTTCGACCCAGATTTGGATTATTTATACCAGGGTCATCATATGGATGGAAATATATGTATAGGAGACACATGAAAATGAAAGAATCCTGTATTAATCAATTGTGTGAACATTGAATCAATGCGGAAAAATAATAGTATGCATAATGTATTGACATACCAGAAAACTTTGGCAAAGAATTGCACACCTGAAGGTGTATATGATGGTCTTAGTTAAACATCAGTATGGCTTGCGCCTGGATTGGCAATGCTGAAAGGAAGCTAATTCCAGTCAGAACCCTATATAATTTAGGCAATAACAGTGGTCTGGTTTTGAATTATAAAGACATAGGGGCCGATTCCGATTCGGGCCGGAAATCTCACCGACCGAGCCGGACCCGGAGAGATTTCCGACCGAATCGGACCCTAGCAGCCCGACCGAACGAGTACGATGCGTACGCATGCTATCGGACTCGATTCGGTCGGACTCCGATGAAGTCAATGGGAGCCGGTCGTACAACGCGTACGCGGGCTCCCATTGACTCAATGGGTGCGAGGCGAACAAGGGCGCCCCTACAGCATGTACGCAGCGGGCGACTCGTGCCGTACACGCACAGGTAGGGGGACCCATGGGTCCCCCTGTGTGCGACTCGCATGGCTACGCATACAGGGGGGTCCGACACGGACCCCCGAAGTACGGCTCTGACTGCTTCTTCGAGCCGGACGGCGCGAGTCGATCGGACTGCTCGCGGCGCGCATCGTACTTGCCCGGCCGGGGAACATCTCCATTGCGCGGTGCGAGGCGCATCCGTGCGAGTCGGTCGGAGTGGTTAGGACGGGCGTACGAGTCGGTCGGCGAATTCGCACGCGCTCGCATCGTACTCGCTCGCCCGGACGCACGTACGAATCGGTCGGGAAAGAGGGCTCTGAATCGGATCCGGTTAAGCCGAATCCGATTCGGTGCCCTACCGGCCAAGATCGGAATCGGCCCCTAACTGTTTGGTGTAAGTAACATGCACTGTTCGCAGATCAGTGATGATATGATTTGAACGTCTTGTTGATGGTTTTAGTGCTAAGGGAACATCATTGTTGTTGGCGTATGAATCGGGAGACTGTGAGGAAACATATTCATATCAATGTCCTATATGTATTAGGCATACAGAGTAGTTTATTTGTAATTTATAAGGTCTTACCAGATGCAGTAAATGGCAATCAAACACTGTCAAATAGAACAGTGAAGGGGGAGTCTAATTGAAAATCGTTATCAAGATATATCATCCTAGCTGCCTTCTAAATTGGCAAACTATATGGAAACAAAAAAGTGGGAATTGGTGCCCTATACAATCTTATCAATAGGAAGCGATCTATTTACACTTATCAAGGACTCACCCATTCAGGTAAGCACCCAACAGTGTCTAAGGATAAGTGAAATCAAGGTAAAAACATTTATCGGCGGTAGCATGCAACAGCCAATGTCTCCCAAATGGTAGAGTCTATAGGGGACCAAGGGCCTGATTTAGTTCTTGGTGGATTTGATCCCTCCATTGCTTTTTTGGCGGTCTTCCCGCCTGCCGATTTGTTGGTCTGCCTGCTCGATTTAGATTTTGGCTGGTCACTAGAGGGAAGATCGCCACGGTTCCCTCAACTCCGCCCGTATCTTTCTCCCACGTCGGCGTCGTCAGAGGCAGAAGCTTCTTTTGGAGGGAGTCCCAACAAGATTCCCACTGTCCAGATTATTATGTGCCTTTCCGTCGAGGCAACTGTGGCGGGGAAACATACAAGCTCGAGTTTGCAGAGTTGAAGAGAAAGAGGTGAAAATGTACCTTTTTTTGGGGTCCCATCACCGATTCCATTTGAACACCATTGACCAGGTCCTTCCTGTGCTGCTGCAACTTGACCATGACCTTCAGCCACCCCGTTGTTGTGGGGTTCAGAGGTAGGCTTTTGTGGTGGATGTGGGTGTACATTCAACGGTGTGTATATGTTGTTGTTGTGCATCACTTAAAAAAAAAAATTATGTTCTCATGAAAATGATGGCAAGCTATTTTACTTTAAACAAACTGAGCGACACTGTTCTGGGGATCTGAGTGCTATGCTGGGTGCCAGTTTAATCTAGGGAGTGGATACTAAGGGCCTGATTATGATTATGGCAGTCCCAAGACCGCCGCACTTGCGGTGGTGGTCCGACCGCTGCAACTTCAGCGGTCTGACCTGTCGATTACATGTGTGGTGGTCGGACTGCAACCAGCGCGACACAAGTCTACCGCCACCGCCAGGATCCTGGATCTCGTGGCCGCCGGGGAAGCTGGCTACAATACCGGTGGTGCCGATGTCAGCACCGCTGTGCATATTGCGAGTTGGCTTTCTGACAGCCTTTTCATGGCGGGGATTCTGCCATGAAAAGGTTGGCGGAAAGGCAGGTAAAGGGCCCCAAAGAAGGCACCTGCGTGTTTTCGCCCATTGGGCATTGTGGCTGGGGGCATTCCTTCATCAATATAGAGCACAAGTCATTTTGGGGTGCTGGAAAAGCTGACCAACCTCTTCTCATGTCTCTCTACCACTCACTGGGCGCAGGTACATCAACACAAGCTCATCAGCTCAGTAGCTCAAGGTAGCCTTTTCAACAACACCTTCCCGAAAATGGCTTAGATTGGAGAGGGAATAGTAAATGTCACCTCTTTAGTGTCCAACACCTTCCCCAAAATGATTTAGATTATGGTGGGAATAGTAAATCTCACCGTTTAGTGTCCAACACCTTCCCCAAAATGGTTTAGATTGGAGTGGGGTCAGTAAATGTCACCCGTTTAGTGTCCATCGCCTTTCCCAAAATGGTTTAGATTGGTGTGGCAATAGAAAATGTTACCTCTTTAGTGTTCAACACTTTCTCCACAATGTTTTACGTTGAAGTGGGATATTTAATGTAACCATTTTTGTGTTAAATTCCTTTATCACAATGTATTTCAATGCATTAGGGGTATTTTATGTTATTTCATTAGTATTGTTGATGTTTAGAAAGACAATTAACATAGTAGGTAGTTGTATATTTGTAATAAATAACATTAGCATTCGCATATTTTCCTAGAATAAAGATATATAACACATTGTTGCACTTTTCTTTAGTTTGTCAAAGTTGTATTAAGATATAGATATAAAACATTTATATACTGATAAATAAAATAATTGTTAGTATATTTTATTATTGATTGAACAATGTAAATCATATTTAAATAGCAATGTATGTTGTACATTTTTCAGGATTTGTTTTCTATTATTTAACTATTTTTAACACTAATTTATTTGTTTCATATACATCTTCTTAACAACATTTTAACCTTTTAGTATTAAATAAATATTTATATATTTTTATGCTATTATTTAATTAATACTTTACATTTCTCAAAACATTTTTTAACAAGTTTTATATGTTTACTCATTTTTTACAATTTTCAAAACATTGTTAACATAGTTTCCCATGCATTTCTGCCGAGAGATAGTTTTATTTTTGGTTTCATTTAGCGGCCATGTGTTTTTTACCACTACCTCCTTTTTTGTAGTCTATTTGTGTTATTGTTATTCTTTTTTGTGGGTTCCAGGTTGCGGGAAGGTGCTCCTGTTGGTTGGAACAGGGAAGCCCTTTTAATGGCTCTATATTAGGTTTTGAGGGTAGGGGGTGTAGGGAGAGTTCTAGAAGTTAGTTATAGTGTTGCTTGTGGGGTTTTAGTGCATTTATTTGTAGTAATGGTAGTGTTTTTCACTAGTGTGTTGGTTTAGATTTTCGTACAGTTTGAGTAATGTCTTGATATTTTATGTTATATTGTGTTATGTTACATGATTTTTGATGATTAAGTGTAATATGTATGTATTTTTTAATTGTACTCTCTTTTGCTGATGGGTGTTCTGTTTTACTTTGCAGGTTTTATTTTACGAACTTGTCCTATGGGCATTTTGATTTAGCCTTTTTTTTAAAGAAATCTGTTGTGGTTTCTAATAAACCAATATTTTATACTTTGATTTCCTTTCTTTTCGGGTTTCCAGGAGCGTTTCTTTTTTTTAAACACTTTTTTGTTTTTTTATGATTCCTAGCTACTTTGCTTCAATGGATCTCTACTGGATTGGTTTTATTTTTTCTAGTTTGGGGAGGTACCTTTATGGAAAATATTTTTCCAGTTTTTGGTGGCATATACTTTTTGACTATGTGGCAACAGAGGATTAATTGCAGCTACAGAACAGTAAGTTATATTTAATTTTTTTTGGGGTGGGAAATGTTCTATTTTATCATTTATAGAAGAGTTATGAGATTGTTATTTGGAAATGTGTATTTTATGTGTTGTAATTTTTTCTCACAAAGGATTGAGGTTTTTGTTTGAGGTTTAGATTTTTATAGTGAATATATATATTTATATATATATTATTTTAGCATGCCTGTCTTATTTAAAATTTGAGTTTTTTAATGTTTTGATTAATGTAATAAAATATTATGTTTATTATTTATAAAAAATATTTCTAATGTTGGTTAAAATTATGCTATACTTTTTGGGAGTTTTGTAGGTTAGTATTTATTTTAGAATATACTTTTGGTTATTAATCTACTCCTTTGTTGTTTATGAAGAGTTTTACTTTAAATTGTAACATGTCGTACATTCTTTTGGTTTGTTTGAAAGTTTAGTTGCAATTTTCGTTACCAATTGCTCCATTCATTGTTGTTGGTAGCTCTGTTTTTTTTGTAGGGCTTCTCTAAATTTATAGAGTGTAGGTTGAGTTCTGCCTAGTGTATATTGGACGGCATTGTGCCTTCCTTCCACTGCATTGTTTGTTTTGGCTTCCTGCCCCAAGGTGCTGTCATGGACATTCCACCATTGAATTTGGAAATTGGCTTGACGTTTATGTCCGGAGTAATGTAGTCTGCAGCCGAAGTACCTTCGAAATAATCCATTATGGGGCTTAGTTTGTTGGTAGAAAGGGCTTTCTATTAGAATATTTTAGTGGTTGGGTACTGCAGTGACAGGGATATAGGCTATCATTGTTTTTGTTTCAAACGCAAATTGACTGCTTGTAGGATATTCCAAACATAGTGCAGATTGTTGGAGATGTCTCCATTTGCTTTGACTAAAATAGTAGTAACAGCCTTTTAGGGTTGGATGTGGGTTTACTTTTAAAATGGTTTGAATCATAGCTTGCTCAAAGTCTATGATTATTTATTGTGAATAGTAGTTATTTGTTTTATCTTTAATGTGGTTTAAGAGTTTGTATTAAGTGCTACTCTGTTTATCTGGTAGTTGGGCATATATAAAAGGAATATTTGAGTTGTGATACTAACCATGTATGGCGTATTTCTCAGTGAATGGTTTGGGGCATATTTTGAAGGTCCCATCCATCATCCAGGCTTGATAGTGGCTTAGTTTCAGTAAGCCACCTGCTGTAGAAAATATTAGGATGGATCTATCATTGTTTAGGCTGTCATATAACAAAAAGAGTTCCTCGTTATATGTTATTTTTAAGTGTTCAGTTATATCTCTATCTTAGTAAATTTTAGGGGAAGGAAGGATATCGCTAGTGGCTTTTTTAGTTTGTGCAATTAAATGATTTAAGATGGGTATAGGTGGTAGTTGAGATGCGATATGTTCGGGTACTTAAGGGAGTATATCTTTCAGGGTTTTTGTTGTGGATTCCTGGGAACTAGTGCTTGCCTCTCTTACATCCTTACTTTTATTTATGTCTCATTTTTGGGGTAGTTGTGTTCCCTTACATTAATTGCAACATCATCATTTTTTGTAGTGGCTAGAGTAATATTTAGTACATTTCCAATTTACAGTTTCCATCGATAAACTTTCTTGGTTGTAGGTGTAGCCCATGTGACTTAATATTTGCTTTCGTTTCTGTGATATTATATATCTTGCTCTTTTTTCATTATGTCTAAAAATATTGTAATTGTTTAAAGAATAACATTTTAAAAATGTTTTTGCATATAATATTATGCAAATACTTTTCTTCTTCATACTTATGTGTATGTTCTTCTTATGTATTTCACACTTTTTTGCAACTTTTCCATTGGAGGTGTGGAGTAGGTGCTTTCTTTTCTTTTTTGTTGGTAGAAAAAGAGCATTAGTTTCATTTTCAATGTTTGTTTGTTTGTAGTTTGTAGAGGCTGATGTCATTAGGTTTCATTTTTTCTGGTTTTAGGGCAAGTTTCTGTTGTATAATAATGTATGTGTACTTACATTTTTATATCTTTTTTCTGGTTTGTGATTGGTGTTGTTTTTGGTAGCTTAACACTTTCTCGATGTTGTAGTATTTTCTTTTAGTAAGCCTATGTAAGAGATAGAAGTTGTAGAGTGTTTTGTTAATTATTTGTTATTTTATAATTCTAGTTTTAATACTTAAGTGAGTTTCAGTTTAAATATAAGTTTTGCATATTTTGTGTTGGGAGCTGCTGAGATATATATATATTTCTGTTTTCAGGTTCTAGTCAGAGAATCCTGCAGAGTTTACTCGTCTTGCAGCTTTTGTCATGTTTGTAGTATTGAGTTGATGAAATTTGTGTGTCTTTCATATTGCTGATTTAATTGTTTTTGTGAGTTTATTGGTTACGTTTGTTTACACTTTAATTTTATCGGTTGGTTTAGTTTTAGTTTGAATTTTTTTCCTTCTGTGGTAAACATTAGCTTATGTTTAATTTATTAGGTTTAATATGTAGTTCTATATATATATATATATATATATATATATAATTGGTGAGTATCAGGAAAAATGCCCAGAGCGCTTTCTTGTCAGTACACTGGTACCTCATCATTGGTAAGTCCAATACAGAAAAAATATTACTGAGGAGAAAATGAAAATGTACAAGTGTGCTAATAAAGCTTTATCACTCTAAGGGCCATATTCTCAAGGAAGTGGCGGAGAGAGGCGTTAGCCTTCTTGGCTTAATGCCTCTCTCCACCACTTCGAAAACGCAAGGCTGCACCCTCTTCTCAAGGATATGGTGCAGCCTCGCGTTTCCCCCTGCGATGGCGCTAAGTTTCACAACTTAGCGCCAACGCTGGCACCCTTGCACCATAGTGCAAGGGTGTCTGCAAGCAGGGAGGTTTGTTTATGTGTAGGAAGGTCCCCCTTCCTGCACATAAACAAACCTTAAATGCCAGTTTGTAACTTACAGCAGTGTCTCAAATCTTCCTTGGTGACTTCAACCTTCATTGGTCTAGCCCCAACGACCCCGCTGTATCTTGCATTAAATCTTTCTTAATTGATCAAGATTTGACTCAGCACTGTGTCCAACCAACTCACAACAAAGGAGAAACGTTAGACCTAATTATTTCTAAAGAGCAGACTATCTCCATAGATTACATTACCCAGTGTGACTGGTCCGACCACCACTGCATCCTCTTTTATATCAACAGGGAGGTTTTGATGAGGAAGGCTCAACCACTAAAATCTAAGATTTGGAAAAGGGACTTAAGAGCAATAAACTCTGACGAACTAGCTGCCCATTGTAAATCTGCCCTCTCCTTCCAAGCTGACATATTTGAGGTACAATCACTCACTGACGCCTACAATTCAACCATCTCCAACATCATGGAGAATATTGCTCCACTCCAACAAAAAATGCTTCAACAAAAATATCCAAACCTTGGTATAACGAAAACTTAAACTCAGAACGCCGCAACCTTAGGGCATTTGAGCGGTCCTGGCGAGTCAATCCCTCCTCGGACCAACTAAAACTCCTTAGAGATGCCAGGAGCCGCTACAACAAACAAATCAAGAGTACTAAGGCGACTTACTTCAGACACCAACTGGATCAAGCGGCAAACCGCCCCAAGAAACTCTTCGAATTGGTCAAACAACAATCAGTCGTTGGGTCTAACCAAACTGATCCTGGTGGCAACCCACCCTCTTGCGATGATCTTTCCGCCTTCGTCACGGAAAAATCAAGAATCATCTCCATTGACCTCGCCTCTAAGAAGGCTCTACTACCTTCTTCCATTGCTGCCTCACCCATTGACTCCTCGGTAAGGCGTAAATCGACCTCCACGAATTCCAAGAACAATGCATCATGGGGCACCTTTACCACATTTAGTGAATATGATATCTTCAAGATTCTTCAGAATATCAACCCTTCCAACCACTTCAGCGACCCGCTGCCCCCTTCTATCTTCAAAAAATCAAGAATGCACTGATCCCCACATGGACTAGGATTGTAAATGCTTCCCTATCACAAGGCATGATCCCGGAATGCCTAAAAGCAGCTCAGGTAACACCCATACTAAAAAACCTAACGCTGACAAATCGGATCTCAATAACTTCCGCCCCATTTCCAACATCCCCACCTTAGCGAAACTACTTGAAAAATGTGTGCAATCCCAACTCTGTGCTCACATAGAGAATTACCAACTCTTAGACCAGCATCAATCGGGCTTCAGGAAGGGGCACAGCACCGAATCGGCTCTCACACACGTCTTTGATGACATTTTAATAATGCTCGACCAAAATGAATCCTGCCTCCTGATCCTCCTCGACCTTTCCTCCGCATTTGATACGGTTAATCATGACAACCTCCTATCCATCCTGCAAAATAGAATGGGCTTCTCTGATCAGGTGTTACAATGGTTCTCTTCCTTCCTTCATCACAGAACTCAAAGAGTCAAGGCAAACCACTCTCTCTCCCAGCCCTCTCCCGTATTCATGGGGGTCCCCCAAGGATCCGCTCTATCTCCTATACTCTTCAACCTTTTCTTGGAACCTCTTGCACATTCTCTAAATTCCATGGACATTCTCTTCCACATGTATGCGGACGACATGCAACTATATCTGAAAATCTCATCCTCGGAAAACATCATCTCACTCAATACTACCCTAATGTTTACTCAAAACTGGTTAACGGAGAATCATCTCCTGCTCAACACTTCTAAAACGGAATTGCTGCTCATCTCCCCTCCGAACCTCATCCCCAAGCTAGACCTCTGGCTGAGCCACCTCACTGCTTTCAACTGTACTCCTCTCATTGTAGACGAAGCCAAGTCTCTCGGTATCACCATGGACAAGCACCTGAACATGAAAGGTCATATCAGCAATGTATGCAAAGGAGCTAACCACTTGATGAGATCACTCAGAAATATTAAACCTTTCCTTCCTCTAAATGATTTCAAGCAAGTGGTCCAAGCGCTTGTCTTGCCGAGGTTAGATTATGGCAGTGCTACCCTCTGTAGCCTTCCCAAATACGCCCTGGCTCCACTAAGGGCTTCACTTAACTCGGCTGCTAGACTGGTTACAGATACCAAGCGAAAAGATCATATATCCCCAGTCCTAAAATCCCTCAATTGGTTGCCCTTCGAAGCACGAATTCAATTAAATATTGCTGTTCTTACACACAAAGCTGTTCACCTTAACACTCCTTCGTACCTTGCGCAAAAACTTAAACTATCCTGTGGCTTAAGAGCTTCAAGAAGTGCCTCTACTCTCCTCCTGAAACCACTCATCCTTAATAAAAAGAGAAGTTGTCACCGAGCCTTCTCCGGAGCTGCCCCTAAGATTTGGAACTCTCTTCCACCGGAAGTTCGCAGAATCTCCGCATTGACGGCGTTCAAAGTGGAAGCCAAAAGATTCCTAATGAACAAATTTGTACCCTAATAGGGTCAGACTAACAGGCCCGTTGACATTGCTCCTACTGCCTTTGGTCTTACATCTGATACAGCTCCCCCTTATTATACACTGTGTCTCACCCTGCTGCCCGCCTACACCTGTTTATTGTATTACCTTCCTGTTTGTATTTTGCATTGTATGTTCTTTCTCTCCCTTCCTCTTATGGATATTGTCATAGATATTGCTTTGGTCCTTCCTCCCATCATATTGTAAAGCGCTCTGTTATCCCTCTGGATCTTGTTCGCGCTATATAAAACTTTATAAATAAATAAATACATGTGTGCTGCTTCATGCAGCACACATGCAGGTTACAAAACGGCATTTAAAAAAAAAAGGTTTGTTCATGTACAGGAAGGGACACCTTCCTGTACATGAACAAACCATGGCATTTTGCTTTTTCCATGTGTGCTGCACAAGGCAGCACACATGGAAAAAGCAGAAACAAGGAGAAATAAAGCATTTCTCCTCGTTTCGCCACCTGAAGACCAGATTTTTCCTGGTCTTAAGTTTGGCGCTACCTCCTATTTACGCTGCCCTTGTGAATAGGAGGTAGCATCAAACTTAATGGGTGTTGCGGTGGAACGCCCACCGCAACACCCACTGCACGCCCCCTTCACGCTAAAAACAGCGTGAAGGGGCCCTATTCACAAGGCAGCATTAAGCAGCGTTAAGCCACTTAATGTGGCTTAACACTGCCTTGTGAATAGGGCGAAGCCCCTATCGCCACAACAACGTCACTGAAAGTGACGTTGTGGTGGCTATGGGGGCTTGAGAATATGCCCCTAAATGTGTTTCTAAGGTTCTATATGAAAGTGAAGCTTGAGGGTACACTCCCATGCACAAGATACAGCTTGCACAAAACAAGTTCTTAATGCAGATCTTGAGGGCACCCCAGAGCACTCTGTCCTTTTCTGTACATGAAGAGCTGGGCATCAAGTACATTGCTGACTTGGTGGCTGTAAAGCCTTTGTTGTATTGGGTTAAGATATGGTCCAGGGAGGGTGCCCAGCTAAGTTATTTGATTTTGACTGACTGTTTGTCACTTGACAATGCGTATAAAATCCCCTGCATCTCTTATGCAAAGGCATCATTTCCCAGGTTAGGTAAGGCAGACATCTTTCACAATTGTGACACACTCAGTCCTTGAGAGCGCAGGTATGTAAAGGGCCTGTTTTTTAAGAATTCCCTTTCTCATCATGAAAGCATTGAGCTTGCAAAGCACTGCAGGGAGGGGGTACTTATTGCTGGAAACTGTACAAGGTATGGAGAGTTACCTTTCTCCCCTTACTAGTGAAAGGCACAGGTTCCTGGTCACTCGTTTTAGGTTTAACCAGCTCCTCCATCTCTTTGCCAGTCCCTCTGGCTGGTCCCAAGCAAATTTGCAAGGGCCCTGTGGCTGGGACCGTAGGTCTCCACACGATACCCTGCACTTTGTGCTTTTCTGTGAATATTTTAGCCGGCATAGGAAGCAATTCCTGCGGCCCCTCCTGAAAGACTTGAATTTTACGCAAGCCTGTGTGGCACTCATGCATCTGCAGCTTTTGTCAAATGAGTACACCTTTTTTGCAGTAACCTCCTTTCTTCGGGCAGCCCTTAGGTCAAGACAAACAAGACCCAATTGATATTCCGGGGATATGTTTTACTGTGTACTGGTTTAAATGAGATTTTATCCAATTCTTATTTCTATTTTTATGATATTGTAGCTAAATGTATTGGCTCTGTGATTTTACCTTTTATGGTTGTGACTGTGACCGAATAAAGATTGATTTGATACACACACACATATATATATATATACACATATTATCTACTGGCGGTCGCCAGTAGATAGTTATAGTTAGGACCTATTATCCATAGGAAATTCGTAACATTCTTTTCCCAATAACTTGACGAATCTTCGCGAAATTTTCAAAACTTATGGCCCGCTCCGGTCCGCTCCTATCTTGAAAGATCTTTATCAGTGATCTGCTAACAAAACGTGTTTAAATTAAGGGCTGTCACAGTGGCTAACTTCAGATTAAAAAAATGCTCAAAACCCCCTGCAAAATGCACGCCGGATTCGCGGATCCGGCTGCGAAACAAAAAAAAAATGAAGCGCGGACTCCCGCGCTTCGTTAATAATTAGCCCCCGGGTGGGCCAAGTCCTGGGGGCAGTGAAAAAAAAAGTGTGGGGGGGCCCCAATCCCCCCCACACTGCCCCGGGGACCGCCACCTCCCCGGGGCTTGATTAATGAGTTGCGGGGGGCACGCAGCCCCCCCGCAGCCCCGGGGACCCCCCCCGGGGCTTGTTTTTTTAAAGTTTGGGGGGCCTCTAAGGCCCCCCCAAGCCCTGGGGACCGCCACCCCCAGGGCTTTCATTAATTGTAATAGCGGGGGGGGCACACTGCCCCCCCGCAGCCCCAGGAACCGCCACCCCCGGGGCTTCATTTTTTTAAAAATAATATACTGTGTGGGGGGACTTGAGCCCCCCCACATGCCCCGGGGACCGCCACCTCCCCGGGGCACTAATATTTAAATTTGGCGGTTCGTAACGGACCCCCAAGCCCCGGGGACCACCACCTCCCGGGGCTTTGCAATTGTTGGGAGGGGGGCCGCGCGGCCCCCCCTCCTGGAGCCCTTGATGGCCCTGGGGACCGCCACCCCCCAGGGCCGGCTCCTGCAGAGTCCCACCCCCGGGACACTGCTGTTTGCAATGACAGGGCGGAAGCCTTGCGGCTCCCGCCCTGTCATTGCAAACTGCTTTGCTTCATTGAAGCGAGAGCAGGGAAACCTGCTCTCGCTTCAATGAAGCAAGCAGATTGCTTTTCCACAAGGGGAGCCGCATGTCAGCAGCTCCCCATGTGGAAAAGCAATGCCGGCTCCCTCAGGACGCGGGGAGCCGGCGGGACCGTGGGGGAATTGGGGACCCCCCCACGGTCCCCAACGAGAGGTCAGGCCCCAGGGGATGGGGTCCCCGGGCCTGGAAGTGGGGTCCACGGGGCCAGAAATGGCCCGGGAGGGGGGGCCACGCGGCCCCCTCCCCAACAAAAAAATTATTAAATACAGGTGGGCCCCGGGGGATGGGGTCCCCGGGGCCAATAGAGGCCTTAGGAGGGGGCCATGCAGCCCCCTTCCTATAAAAACAATATGTGTGGCCATGCCCCGGGGATGGGGTCCCCGGGGCCGGAATGGGCCACGGGAGGGGGCCCACGCAGCTCCTCCCATTAACATTTTTTTTTTTTTAAAGAGGAGCAGGCCCTGGGGGATGGGGACCCCAGGGCACAAAAAAAGGCAAGAGAAGGGGGGCCACAGAGCCCCCCTTCTTAATTTTTTTTTTTTTTTAAAAAGCCGGCATCGTGGCTAGGACCCGCCCCCTCCCTGCAACACTCAGCAAACGCGCCCCCTGGCGCGTTTAAAGTTGGGGAACTAATTCCCCTTGAATACTGGGGGTCCCTGGGGGCCAACTAGCCCACCAGGGACCTCCAGTATGCGCCAGGGAGCTGCGTTGCAGAGAGGTGTTCAGAGGCCACGCCCCTTTTTACACCTCTCTGCAACGCAGCTCTGTGGTGCTTAGTGGAGGTACCTGGTGGGCTAGTTGGACCCCAGGGACCCTCAGGATTCAAGGGGACTTTATCCACCAACTTAAAACACGCCACAGGGCACGTTTGCACAGTGGTGAAGGGAGGGGGCGGGGCCTGAGGTGACATGTGTGCAAACACGCCCTGTGGTGCGTTTTAAGTTGGGGAATTAATTCCTCTTAAATCCTGAGGGTCCCTGGGGTCCAACTAGCCCACCACGTACCTCCAGTAAGCGCCACAGAGCTGCGTTGCAGAGTGGTGTAAAAAGGGGCGTGGCCTGGGCTACCTCTCTGCAACGCAGCCCTGTGGCGCTTACTGGAGGTACGTGGTGGGCTAGTTGGACCCCAGGGACCCTCAGGATTGAAGAGGAATGAATTCCCCAAATTAAAACGCGCCACAGGGCTTGTTTGCACACATGTCACATCAGCCCCCCCTCCCTTCACCACTGTGCAAACGCGCCCCGTAGCGCGTTTTAAGAGGTAGTTTTAATCCCCCTGCCCTATTATGTACTAGGGCCTTACAGAGGAGGTCATGCTAATCACAGGGGTACCCCAACGCATAGTGTTCCCTAGTGTATGTAGGTGTTTTCACTGTATTCTAAGTGTCTTTTAGCATAGCACTGGCTCTAGGCCTGGTTAGTCAGAGTCAGTTACCACCAGTACCCTTCTGAAAAAGTTGTGGGCACAGGATGATTTTGGAACAAGGCATCTTTCTGCTCCTCTGTTGGTTCTTTCTGCACATATCTTGCTTCTTCCTGCACTTTTCTTCGGCTTTGTGGACTTCTGTTGCTTCTTTCTGCATTTCTTTTGCTTCTTTCTGTGCGTTTTTTCTTCTTTTCTTCACATGTCCTACCTCTGTAGGCATAGTTAGAGACTAGCATTTAAAAACCTTTGAAATTCACTTAAAAACATAGGTTTCAGGCACGTTATAGTTAGAAATTAACATTTAAAAAACCTTAGAAATTCACTGAAAAAAACCATAGGTTTCAGGCACGTTATAGTTAGAAATTAGCATTAAAAAAACCTTAGAAATTCACTGAAAAAAACTTAGGTTTCAGGGGCGTTATAGTTAGTTGGACATTTCACTCGTACAAAACCCGTGAAATTCCCCCGTTATAGTTAGTTCAGCTAACTATAACTCGCGCCCCCGCAATGCACTGCTGATGACGTCACATATTACATCACTCATGACATGGTCAGTGAGATCACTCATGACATCTCAAATGACATCTCAAATGACATCACTGATGACATCACTGATGACATCATCCATGTGATAATTTCATGCATCTTCTCACACCCTAATATAACTTTTGATACACCCACTCTAAATTACAGACTGCCATTCTCAAAACCATAGACACTCCAACACCAATAACTACATACCCACTCACTGATTCTTAGGTCTACACACACATCCACTCACTCACCCGTACAGTCACTCATACTTACAGTCACTCAGTACAGGACTATGATATGCACTCATACACCTACATAGACACTCACACACCGCCACTCATCCATAGAGTTACTCACACACCTAGTCAGTCATGCAAATAATTAATCACACTGCCATTTACTCACCTATACAGTTATACACACACCAGCTCACTTACTCATACAAATACTAGCACATTCTTACGCTCTTATACAATCACTGATACAAGTACACACTCATCCATACAGCCACTCTCACAATCACACACTCTCACTTATAGACATTTATATACTCCAACACACATATATACTGCCTTTCACATATGTAGTTACTCACACATGTACCACTGAGATATACATTCACTCACTAACACACCCATACACACACTTACCCACCCATACAGTCCATCACAGATGCACTCTTGAAACCATGCACCCAGTGAATCACCCACTCACACATCTATGCACACAGTCACACACACCCCACCCACACAAACACTCAGGCACCCATACAGATACTCAGACAACCAATCAATAACCCATGTAGACACTCATGTAGCTATTCGCAAACCCATGCAGCCGCTTACACACCAACAGACAGACGGATACAGACATTCACACAGTTTAGTCACTAACCCATGCATTCAGGAAGATACGTTTAATCACTCACTTATAGAGTGAGTCACGCACCTCCATTCAGACACTTATACACCCACTCATTCTTCAATACGCCTTTCCCTATATATATTAAACATATTTAAACTTTACAGAAACACACAGTCACTGGATGATGTCATCAGTGATGTCATTTGAGATGTCATCAGTGATGTCACTGACCATGTCATGAGTGATGTAATATGTGACGTCATCAGCAGTGCATTGCGGGGGCGCGAGTTATAGTTAGCTGAACTAACTATAACGGGGGAATTTCATGGGTTTTGTACGAGTGAAATGTCCAACTAACTATAACGCCCCTGAAACCTATGGTTTTTTCAGTGAATTTCTAAGGTTTTTTTAATGCTAATTTCTAACTATAACGTGCCTGAAACCTATGGTTTTTTCAGTGAATATAGATATATATATCACCTGATCCAATTTGGTTCCCAAAACAGCACGCACAAAATGAAGGTGCCGGCGTTCAGGACGGAACCTTGTCATGTATCTATAATCCAACACAAGAACTTACGCCGCACTCCAGGAGTAGTTTTAGTGATTCATTTAATCAGTGGCACTCTGCCACATAGCACAACAACAAACCTACGCGTTTCGACTACAACAGTCTTGTTCACGGTGAGGTGAGTCCTTTTTGGGTTTCATTATATACCCATGTTTGCTTATAATGAGGCATTATGGGATCAGTAGTTTAAAACATTTTAGAACTGCAAACATAAGAAAATTAAATTTAAACCAAAGACAGTGCACTTCATATAGCTCTTCTATGTGAATTAACTTGTTATCTTATGGTATATGCCATAGACATTGTGTAAGTCACTTGTCCTAAGATACTATTACAGATACTACAAGTGTAGTCCTTTGATAGCTTATACAGGGCACTGAGTGTGCTCTTATCCATTTGTACATATTATACGAGTATTGATAGTTCCCTCGTAATGGCTTAGTGCCCATTTTCATGTAGAACCTAATTTGCTCATTTACCCAGTAAGCTATATACCGCACTGAGCAGGGCGAGTTCTTCTTTACTGTAGAACGACCATCCGGTATTCATTGGCATATCCAATAACTTATAAATGATCGTACAGTTCATCATCCCCATTAAGACCGTATGGGGTTTTGGTCCTGAATTTGATAACGAGTTTTGACTCTAGACATCTCAATTTTAGAGTTTTATCTCCTCCTCTTTCATTTTTTGGTATGCTTGGAAGTCCAAAGAATTTCATTTGTATCCAGGGTTTTCTTTAGGTGTTTTGCCATGGCATAATTCATATCCTTGTTCGGTACAGCACAGATATGTTCAAGGATTCTTTTCTTTAGTGGACATATAGTGCTTCCTATGTAATGTAGTCCACATTTGCAAGTAATCATATAGACTACATAGGTAGTTTCACAAGTTATCCTTTCTCTGATTGTGAATTGTTTGCCTCTAAAATCATAAAGTTCTCGAGTGTTCTCTCCAGTACGACATGCTTTGCACTTGTCACACTTCCTGAATCCCATTTGATGTTCGGTCAGCCAGGTCTTTGGTTTAGTGTTTACAAAATGACTCCTCACCAATTGATCTTTGAGAGAGGGCGCTCTTCGATAGGTAATATTCGGTCTTTCATCTACTAAATTCCCAATGCCCGAGTCCTTCCTTATTACATTCCAGTACTTTTTCAGTATTTGGGTTATTTGTCAATTTTCCTTAATGAAATTTTCAGATCTTCGCTGGCTCTTTGTTTTCTTGACTTCTTGTTGGTTAGCATTTGAGTTGGGTTTTGTTTTTAATTTTGCCACAATTTTGCTGCGGATCTGTGAATCCATGGCAAAATTGGGAATTAAGCCGCCAGCAGGGAGCTGGGCCAGTCTATCCTCAGGGAGCAGCAGCAGTGCAGAGACAGATGGGGAGCTGACATTACCGATCGCACTTGGAGCAAAAATGTGACTGATGACAGGAGCACATGTGACCTTGAACCCAGCCCTGTCTCTTTAGCTGGAGAAATGACAGCAAGGAGTGTGTGTGGTCAAATCAAAGATGCCCGTTTTCCCTGAGCCCGGCATCAACTCCCTCCACCTCTCCCTGCAACTTCCCAAGGACAGGAAGCCAAGTGCTCAGCAATGTTTAATGCTGAATTATTCATCCCTTTCAAAGTTAACCCTTCTAATCGCTGATTAGATTCCCCAATTTGTCTTACAAAAACATATATTTTGATAGATTAATACATCGCCCCACATTTTCCCCCTTCGCAATACAAAAAGAATTACTGGGAAATTACTGAATTTGCAGCAACTTTTTATTTGCTTGCTAAAACCGTGTTTGTTTATTTACATGTGAATTTAACAGTGTGTCTGTAAACAGCTTGTTTTATGGAATTTTTTGATACGACAATTTGTCCCAGTGAACAAAAGTATCCCATCCATCCCTCTTTTAGCATTGTGTGTGGCATGCGTGGCGCAGTGGCCGCGTACACGCAGCCACGTATTTCTCCACAGAGCTCACAGCATCCTGAGGCTGCCTCCGGTATTGATAGGCGGTAAACACATGCCTCTCTGCTCTTCTGCCTTTACAGGTGAGTCCATGGAAGATGAAAACACGGCCGCCCTTGCAAAGCCCATTCCAGGGGCTGAACCATGCAGTGCCCGTGGTTTCTGCACATCCTCCCATACGTGTCCACACTGGAGCCCCCCATGCCTGGCTGGGCTTGGCGCATGCTCGCCTAATCAGCTTTTAATGGGCACCGTAATACATAATGTGCCAGCCTTTGTTTGAGAGCCATGTCTCAGGCTGGCGATTTTCCTCCCAGTGGTTGCTGTTGAATGCTTTGTCACAGAGTCTTACACCATAAGAGAAGCAGAGCCTGGCTCTCATACCTTCTGCGACATGCCAAATAGTGGGGTCGGATCCATGGCTCACAAACTCTTCAGCAGCAGCTTACCCTTGCACACCCTCTAAGTACTGCTGTTAATTTGATGGCATCTGTATTTACCGTTGTTACACCAGATGGAAATGCTTCATTGTATTATAGCCACAAAACATTAGGTTTTATGGCATGTGTTTACGCACCCAAATTTATCCACATGCCTCCATTCATCTACCTGCTCAAACATCCATCCATCCATACAATCATCCATCTACCTGCCCGCCTGTCCGTCTGTCTGTCTGTCAGTACATCCACCCATCCATTCCATCCATCCATCCATCCATACACTCCACTGGGCATCCTCCCATCCACCCATGAGCCACCCACCTATGTATCCATCCACCCAACCACAGAGAGAGATTTTTAGGTGCCAGTGCAATTTTATATTTTAACTTTTTCTCTTTTATTTAGCTCTCCTAATCCAAATAAGGGGAACAAAATGCTAAAAGTAAGCACATGCCTCTGACTAATGTATCAATGTCCCCTTCAACCAACTCGACTAATGATACAGTATTATACTGTGATATTAGCTATCCATTGGTGAAAAGTCCCCTGTCCATTGGTGCAACTATCATGCCAATTTAATTCAGACAAAAGCAAATAGCAGTCCTCGGAAAAGTCACATAAATTCTATAGATATAGAAAGGAATGAGAGAGGGAAGAAAGAGGAATGAAATGGGTGATAGAAAGTGAGAGTAAGAGAGCAATAGAGAATGATGAAAAGGGTGGTAGAAAGAGAGAGTAGAGTAAGCTAGAAAAGAATAGTGAAAAGGGGTGAACGGAGGAGTGATTAAGAGAGAGTCAGAAGGGGAGATAGAGATGTAAGGAGAACATGTGTGAGAAAGCACATGAGAAGGTGCATAGGAGACAGAGACAGACGAAGCAGGGGGTAAATGAGCACATTGGTTTGCAGATCTCTGGAACTAGTCTGCTAGAAACAGCACCCACTCCAGCAGTCGGACTGAGCTTCAAACACTCGACCGCAGAGGTGTTACTCCATGCAGCAGTCACTGGTAGAAAAAGCAGCGTGTGGGATAAAACTGAGAGGCAATTGGATGTAAATTCACCAACACCGTGTCCCTCTGAGAGACCATGCTGTTTCAAAGCCCACCCAAAAGCAGCTTATCTAACCTCAACCGACCCTGCAGCACCCTTTGGACACAGGTTATAGTTTCTTGAGATAACTCTAACTGTAGTACACACAAAAGGAAGGGGTGAGGGTAACGGACTCACCTACTCCGAACCCCCTGTCAATACTTATTACACCAAAAGGAGTAGGGAGCAATAAAATATCTGTGTCTCGTGGTGGCACGTGCTGTGTGTCTTAATACTGCCCCAACTCACACTATTGTGTGACATTCTTCATCATAGGGCTGCTTACAATACACCCCGGCGCAACCAACGCCTGGGGTGGAGCAATAGGGTGGGGGAAGACAATACATACAACACAAAAGAGAAACAATAATTGTTTCAAAAGTGACTGGGAACGCCGGAAGTGAAAGTGCAGTGTGGTGTAGATTAAAACTAGCTCGGAGGTGTCGCTGTGCCTATAACTTTATTCCTGGACCCCCTGGCCAGGATTAAAAACATGAAGGATCATGGTGATTGGGAGATGCAATTTGCTCCTAACACCCCTCCTTACTGCCAGGTGGTCCTACTGTAACTGTGACTGCTGAATTTCTGTTTTTGTGTGTGTAAATTGGGAAACTAACAATAACTTCCCTGTAACCTTTTTTGTGTGAATTTTTAAGGTTTTTAAATTCTATTTCCTAACTATAACTTCCCTGTAAACTTAGATTTTTTCAGTGAATTTATAAAGTTTTTGTAACGTAGATGAGGGTTGGCCACAAGGCCTGGCCTGCGGCAAGGCCCTGCAGCCAACCCCACGCTGTGCATTGCCTGTGACAGTGTGCTGTGCACGGATTGGCCACAGGGCCTGAAGCCTGCAGCTAAGGCCTGTGGCCAACACTCCAAAGGCAGCCAACCCGGGAGGGGGGCACGCAGCCCTCCTCCATGGGATGATTTTGGCCCCAGGGACCCCATCCTCCGGAGCTACCCACAATTTTTGAGGGCAGGGGTACGCTGCTCCCCTCCCAAGCCCATATTTTTGCCCCAGGAACCCCATCGCCCGGGACCCAGCTTATTTTAATTGGGCAGAGGGCACGCAACCCACCTCTCCAGGCTGATTTCTGGCCTTGGACCCATTGACCAAGGCCCTGACATAATTAGAAGCAGGAGGGGGCACATGGCCTCCTCCCCAGGTCGTATTTTGGCCCTGGGAACCCCATCTCCTGGGACCCAGCCTTATTGTAAATGGGAAGGGGGCACGCAAACCAACTCTTTGGGCTGATTTCTGGCCACAGGGACCTCATCTCCTGCGGCCCAGCCTTATTGTAAATGGGGACTGGGCACCCAGGCCCCCTCCACAGGCAAATATTGGCTTCGGGGACCCCATCCTCTGGTCTTATTTTATTACTAATTAGGGAGAGGTAGGCTATGCCACCACCTCCCTGGGCCAATTTTGGTTCTCGGCCCGGGGACTCCATCTCCCAGGGTCCGGTTAGTAAATGAAGGGTGAGGGGGCACTCAGCCCCCTTCCCTGGGCCAATATTGGCCCTGGGTATCCTATCTCCTGGGGCTGGCCACTATATGAAGGGGGAGGGGGGCATGCAGCTCCTTCCCCCGGCCAATATTGACCCCAGGGACCCCATCCTTCAAAGCCTGGCCAGTAAATGGTGGGTGTTCTGGAGCCCAACCACGGCACCCACTGCCACTTCGTTTGAGGCCGCGGGGGATCCCCAATGCCCACACAGTTCCAGTCGTCTCCCCACCTCCAGCGGAGCAGGCATTGCTACCTGCAGGCGGGAGCAACTTTTTCATCTGTTTCCATGCCCGCTTCATAGCGGGCAGGGAAACAGATATAAAGTCCGCTCCCTGAGGCAGGAGCATAAGTAATGCTCCCACCCGCTGGGAGCGGACTTACTGTTTGTTTTCGCTTGGCAGGAGCTTTAAAATTGCTTCCACCAAGCGAGGGCAAACACAGGTTTCACTATGTCCTGGGGTGGGCACCCTGGGACATAGCTGGAGCCGGCCCTGGAGGATGGGGACCCCAGGGCCATTAATGGCTTCAGGAGGGGTGCCATGTGGCTCCATCCCCATTGCAATTATCACCAAACCCCGGCGGATTGGGTCCCCGGGCCAAAGTCAGCCCGGGGAGGGGGATGCATGCCCACCTTCCCTGTGCTTTTTACCTTAGCCAGGCCCGAGGGATGGGTCCCTGGGATTGAAATAGGCCTGGGGAGGGAGCCACGTGAGTCCCCATTAGATTTAATTATCCACCACCCGGGACCTGGCCCACCCAGGGGGCATAAATTAAACAAGCCCACGCTCTTTTTTATTTAATTTTACTACAGATTGTCAGATCCTTTGCAGTAACATTTTTAAGAAAACATTTTTGGTCCCCGGCAGAGTCCCTCTGGGACCCCACCACCAGCCGCTTTAGAAGTGGTGCCATGACACGGTATTGGTACATGTGAAAAGTAGTGAGCAGGGTTTTGATCATTTCCTGGACGATGTACAAACACATAATCATACTCCTGCAGTCGCAACCCCCACCTCTCAATCTGAGGTGGCATCTTGGCTTTAGGATTGCCGAAAATGGTGAACAATGCTTGGTGGTTGGTAACAACAGTGTAATGCTTTCCATACAGGAACAAATGAAAATGCTCAGAAGCCCCACACCTCAGGAAGACTTTCTTTTTTCGAGGCTTGTTCATGGAATGACAAACTCAGGCTAGCATAAGCCACAGTGTGACTTGAATCATTGGGATGTCCAGTGTTCTGGGCAAGGATGGCACCCAACACCACTGGGCTTGCATCAACAACAACCCCCGTCTGTAGTTTGTGATCAAAATATGCCATTTCAGTAGTGTTTTCAATTGCATGCTTGATTTTCTTGAAACATTGTTCGCATTCAAGTGACCATTGAAATGGAACATTTTGTTTTGTTAAGTCTCTAATAGGGGCACTTACAATGGCAAAGTCACGTATATACCTTTGGCCTTCAACATCATCAAACAGGAACCCTCCTCTTTCCCTCAACATTCACTTAATGTCTCTACTAAGCACTACGAAGAGTTCGCAACTTTCCTCTCTGAAAAAATAACTGACATCAAACTCTCACTTGACCCATCCACCTCCCAACCCTACACCCAAGATGGCCCCTCTAGCAAAGAGTGTCCACCCAATGCCCTACCCTCAACTAATGGTTGTCTCCCCAAACTCTCCCTCTCAGCAATCCAGAACATCAACCTCAACCCCTTGCAACTGAAAACTGATGCAGTTTGAACTGAATTTGACTACATCCCTGCAGAAGAAGTCCTCAAGTTACTTGCTTGCATGAAGCCGACATCCCACCTCTCTAACCCCCTCCCTGCTGCAGTTGTAAAAAATCTTAGTCACATCATCTCTCCTACATGGACCAAAATCATTAATGCCTCCTTATCGAGCGACTCAATACCAGCCTTCCTCAAACTCGCCCCTCACCCCCCTCATCAAAAAGCCAGAAGCCAACCAGAATGAGCTTAACAATTACAGATCTATAATAACCTCCCTCTCCTTGCCAAAATTATCAAAAAATGTGTGCTTGCACAAATCAACAACCACATTGAAAAATACAACCTGCACAACACCTTCCAATCTGGGTTCAGGAAAGGCTGCATTACTGAGACTGCAATACAGAACATCACTGACGACCTACACATATCTCTTGATGAAGGACAGGCCTGCCTCCTAGTCCTCCTAGACCTATTGGCTGCCTTTGATACCGTCAACCATGCCATCTTCCTAAACACCCTCTCACAGCGTGCCGGCATCAAGGGCACTGTCCTTCAATGGTTTGCCTCTTTCCTGAACCAACACTCACAGCTAATCAAACTAAACGGCTCCACCTCAAAAGCAACACTAGTCTCACAAGGAGTTCCTCGAGGGTCAATCTTGTCTCCTGCCCTATTCAACCTCTATATGGAACCCCTTACAATGATCCTGAAACAAGCTAGAATTGCCTACCATCTCATAGCAGATAACAACCAACTCTACATTAAAATTTGTTTCGTCAGCTAAAGACATCGAACACCTAAAAAGCACTCTATCCACAGTACAATCCTTGCTGACCAACAGACAGCTTAAGCTCAACCCGAACAAAACTGAACTCCTCTTCATCCAACCAAAAGAAAAGTCCTTTCCCTTAGATATTTGGCTCAACAACCTCACTGCATTAAACTGCAAACTCTGTCTAATCTCTAGGGATTACACTTGACAGAAACCTGAACATGAAAGAGCATATTAATGCCTCAGCTAAAAGTGCCTTCTACACGTTGAAGCACTTTAAAAAAAATCACACCCTTCATCCCCCTTGAAGACCTAAAGACTGTGGTGCAATAGTTAGTCCTCTCCATGCTAGACTCCAGTAACACAATGATCACGGGCACCCCAAAAACACACCTCACCCCTTTGAAAGCTACACTCTATGCAGTGGCCAGACTACTGTCGGGGGAGAGTCACTTTGACCACATCACTCCCACGCTCAAGAAACTCAACTGGCTACCAATCGAGGCAAGATGTATACTCAAAACTGCCTGCATAACCCACAAAGTTCTCTACATTGAAAAAACAAACAACCTCGCAAACACAATGTCAAAAGCCAGCCAAAAGAGACCTTTTGAAGCTCTAACACTCTACTCCTGATTCCGTCCAAATTTAAGAAAGAAAAATGTTGCACCTTCTCCTTCTCAGGGAGCGCTCCTAGAATCTGGAACTCGCTGCCTCAGGATCTACGTGACAATCAATCATTCACTCACTTCAGAAAAAAAACTTAAACTCCTTCTCAATAAATACATAAACCCCTCACCCCATACCATCTGACTAGCCTGAAGCTCCTACCTCACACCCTCCAAATAATTCTGAGAATCATTATCTTGTGATGCAAAACTGTGCTTCTACTCTGCCTACCTCCGCAACACCCGACCATAACTACCTCTGAACTATGTCGTCCACATATCATACTGTCTATCATATTCCTCTTTTATATACTGTTACTATGTATTTTTATTTACTCCATATGTAACTTGTGTAATTGGTGCTTTGCTAACTCTGTAAAGAGCTGTGATACCTTAGGGTCACGTTTGTGCTATACAAAACTTGAAATAAATGCATAAATAAATAAAACAGTAGCTGTCCATACCAAGGAAGGACGTCAGAATAGTTACATCTATTGGGGGAGGAGTGGATGACAAGCCTTGTACTTTATTTGGATCCGGAGTCATTCCTCCACCAGAAATGATATGACCAAAGAAATTTAGTTTGCTTGAATGAAACTTGCACTTTGCAGAATTTAAAGTGAGACCTGCATCTGCAAGTTTACGACACACTTGTGTAAAAGCTTTATCATGCTCCCTACGTGTGACCCCAAAAACTAGTTTGTCATCACTGTAATTGAAAGCATTTGTGACTGGCTGTATTATGCGATGCATGACATCCTGAAAGAGTTCTACAGCTGATGACACTCTAAAACTTAGCCTTTTATATCTAAACAAACCAACATGAGTAAAAAAGGCAGTAATGTACCTGCAATTTTCTTCCAGTTTGAGTTGGTGGGACACTTTGTTCAAATCAAGGTGGGAAAAGACTTTAGCTGCATTCAGCTGCGTAATCATATCAGCAATGTGTGGCCCTGGATGTCATTCTCTTTTAATCGCCTTGTTCGCTTGGCGCATTTCAACGTAGATGCGCATGGCTCCTCCACCATCCTTCTTCAGCACTACCATTATGGATGATACCCATTGCTTCAGACCAATGGATCGCTCAATGATGTCATGTTTTAATAATGTCTCAATTTCTTTATCAACAGCCTCTTGTAAATGAAACGCAATTCGACAATGTCGTTGAGCAACAGGACGGATGTCCTCATTTATGGAAAGTTGCACTTTCATTGTCTTAAGTCTTCCTAGTCCATGAAACAAGGAGGGAAATTGATTTACTATCTCATGATAAGAAGTGACATTGTAGTTTACAGAAATCCACCCCATGCACTCAATGAAGTGCCTTGCTGGACATGAAATGGTGCTTGTACTTTTGTCTTTTTATGCTTCACAGTTGCTACGAATGAACCTTGACTTTGCAGTGGTATCAAAGCAGCGCACGTATACACTTTGGTTTTTGACAGGGTTAAAAAGGGCACTGCAGACAGTTCATTATACTTTTCTGCTGACATAATGTTTATCGACATGCCACTGTCTATGATAAAAGGTATGGAGCACCCATTCAATTTCAGTGTGATTTTGGGAAAGTGTCCAAATCAGTTTTGCACTTTCACTTGTTGAGCTGGCTTTGACCTGCATTATTCCTTGCAATAAGCTAATCATATAAGCGCGCGTCGTCCAGAAGTCAACATTGACATCCACACCCATCTTCCTCACTGTCGCTTGACAAAGATGGTGATGAACTTTTAGATGAGGAATTTGATGACAATCAACGTCGTTCAGTTTCTACTTGCCTCAACTGATGTTACCGTTTAATGTTGTGGCACTGGTTAGAACGTCTATGGAACCTTCTGGTATCCATCTTGTTTTCTCGACATGACGAACTTGATCTTTCCTCCATTTTGTTTTCTCAATGTGACATATTTGATTTTTACCTCGCTTTGCAAACCATTACAAAATTGCTCTCATTCCCGCAGCCTCTGAAAATCTGTCCAATGGTGGTATATTTAACTTCATGTGGAAAGGAAAATCCACATTGAAAAAACAACTTCTTTTTCTTTGGAGACATTACTTTATGGCCTTTTACCTGGTGTTTTTACTTACTTTTCACACTCTGCGCTTATTCATTTTGAGCTGTACCACCATCCGTGTTAGCTGCTTGTCTGTCAGCTCTTTATTCCGCTCTGGCAGCCATGAGTTCTAGCTCCAAGCTGAGTGTCTCTTTCAGCATTCGTCATCTGAAGAAATTGGAGCTACAACTGTATATTATGCTGAGACGCATGGCACCTTCATCGTTGAACTTGTTGAACTTATAATGCTTGATGAGTGAATCAAGTCTTACTACAAACTCATCCATTGTTTCACCAGCTTTCTACCTTTCCTAACTGAAAATGTACCTTCCATAATCGACATTTGGCATTGGATCGAACTTAGTGTTTAGCACCTCGTTGATTTAACAGTACGTCAATTCATGCCTGTGTGGTATTTTCCTTATCAATTATTTTACTCCTTCACCCGCTAAATTCTTTTGATATTTAAAACCTGACTTAGATCTTGGCAGGCGGGCTACTCTGTCACAACGGTGACAGATATCCTGTCTGGCGAAATATAAATCCCATACGATGTAATGGGATTTATAGTTTAGCGGACATCATGTCCGTCACCATTGTGATGGAGTAACTCCTCCGCCAAGATGTAAATCAGGCCCATATTGATCTTTTTGTCATTTGCTTCTTCAAGCACATCAATAAAATCAGCAAAGGATTTGATCTAGGCAGTCCATCTGTCAACAATATTTTGCTTTTTAGCAGTATCGAAGGTAGGCTGTGGTTTTAGGAATGCAGTAGCATCATAACATGTGGAACTTTCTGGTTATCAGGAGCCGAGCTCTGTCCGGCAGCGTCTGCTGCCTGCTTGGACCGCCACTTTCATCAAGCACTGGCCGCATGCTAACTTTTGAGCCTTCGCGCCTGCCCTCTGGTTATGAGGCTCTGAATTTTTCTTTGGCGGTGAGTAGCAGCTTTGTTTTTTTACACAGGTTCTTCACCCTTCTCACTTCTTTGCATTGTACCTGGTTTCTACTGCCTTTAGCATTTCTTTGAATCAGAAATGCTTGCGCTTTTAGCCCTTACACTCGGCTATCACTGCCTTTAACGGTTCTGTGTTTCTGGCTATCGCTGCCTTTAGCATTGTTGTCCTGTATGAATGATGGCTCTGTGTTAGGCTGTGGTGCAGTATCTCGTCTCAACTTTGCCAGCAAATTTCTAGCTGACAACAAACAAACTTTCTGTAAGACCTTCATTGTCTACACAGGCCTTGTACTGGCTGGAGTGGCGCTTTGACTCGACATACTGGTCCGAGAAGCATCCGGACGGATGCATCGTGTGCACTCTTAAGTAACCTGTTACACACGGATTAAATACGCGCAATGTACATGACTCCAACCGGATGGTGGAAGTCCTCTGAAACTCTATAAGAGGCTCCAACCGGCTGGTGGAGACCCCCTTGCCATTTCAAAAACTACACAGTGGTGCAGTCGATGCACTCCATTCTGATTTTCATCTACTGAGACTTCTGCGTTTTGGCTGTCCACCCTTCCCCTTCGTAGTCCTGAGGAAGACCCGCTTTGATGCACTTCAATTTTTGCGCTACATTATAGGGTCGAAACGTCGACATTCTCTAGGTGTCCTACCAGTCTCCATGATCAAGATTGAATTCATTAATGGATCATGCAGTACATGTTTAAAAATAGATAGGACAAGAGTCCATAAAAGCCTTTGGGTTTTTTTCCCCCTCCTTGTATTTTATGTGTATTTGTCATGTATATAGTGTACTGTCAATATCACTAATCACTAAGGGGCCGATTCCGATCTCGGTCGGTAGTGCACCGAATCGGATTCGGATTTACCGGATCCGATTCGGAGCCCTGTTTCCCGACCGAATCGTACGCGGGTCCGGCCGAGCGAGTACGATGCAGGCACCCGTGAAATCTCCGACCGACTCGAACGCGGCTTCAACACGCTCCGACCGACTCGCATGGACACGACTCGCACCGTGCTATGGAGACGTTTCCCGGCCGGGTAAGTACGATGCGCGCCGCGAGCAGTCCGACCGACTCGCGCCGTCCGGCTCGAAAAAGCTGTCGGAGCTGGACTTTGGGGGTCCGCGTCGGACCCCCCTGTACGCGTAGGCACGCAAGTCGCACACAGGGGGGGCCCATGGGTCCCCCCTACCTGTGCGTGTACGGCGCGACCCGCTTCGACGCGTACACGCTATGGGGGGCGCACTTGTTCGCCTCGCACCCATTGAGTCAATGGGAGCCCGCGTACGCGTCGTACGACCGGCTCCCATTGACTTCAATGGGCGTCCGACCGAATCGAGTCCGATGGCATGCGAACGCATCGTACTCGTTCGGTCGGACTGCTAGGGTCCGATTCGGTCGGAATTCTCTCCGGGTCCGGCTCGGTCGGAGAGAATTCCGGCCCAAATCGGAATCGGCCCCTATATGTCACTTGTTCACAATGGTCACTTATTGTTTCTTGTTACAATTGAATTTGTATTTGTGACAGCCATTAGTATTTAATACTCACTTTTGAATATATTATTGAATTTTATTTTGGTGTGTGTTTTCCTTTTCTTTTCTCATTAATTACTCTTGTGAGAAATATCCTTATGTGCATTATAAATAAGTGTGTGCCATATCCTAAGTGATTGAAAATTCCCGACAGAACCAATTGTTTTATTTAATCTTGATAACCAGGTTCTGAGGGACACCGGGTCGCCCCATTATCTTTAATATTGACTCGACATACGGCAACCATCAATTTTCTCTTTGACTAAGGCACATGTGGTACGCACAAGCAGTTTGCTGGACCATAGCAAAGTGTCTGGGAGTGCACTTTCAGTTTTTTAGGCTGCGGGGTTTACATAGTCCCCTATCTCATTGCCAGTTGTAGCATCCTCCCCAGCCCGGGTACATACAAATGATCATGCCACACATGGAGCTTGGTATTACACATCTTTATTCCTCAACTTGTAACCTTTAACTGAACATTCTACATTATGAATTCTATCACCCACATCCAAGCACTTATGTCACTGTTCTACGGTGTCCGTCAGGGAGCAAAAGGGTCCCGTCATCTGTAACTCACAAGACACTACAGATCTCTTGAACCCAGAGTGACTCCAAAGGCTAGTTGGCTGGCCTCCTGATCTGAAACCTCTGGGACATAACAGGCTTCCAGAAACCTTGCACCTTCACCTGGACTCTGCCATTTGTGAATCTAGCCTGCCAAGTGGTGCCACCCCAGTCCTGGATCCTAGGAAGTGGGCTAAGGTGCTTGCCAGTGGAACCAACACATCTCCTGTGCTGAGTGGCTCATTTATAAGCAGAACCAATGCTTTGGCACTGCTGCATGGATTGGAACCTTCGCAAAGACCCGTATCGCCTCTGCAGTCCGCAGAACTGATGCATTGCCCCGAAGGCATGCAGTCCGCAGAACTGATGCATTGCCCCGAAGGCGTGGCGCATCCATGGGCCAGGTTATCACAACTTTTGCTGATGGCAGCCTCAACGACGACACCAGACTCTGCATCGCAGCCTCGTAGCTCCTCGGAAATGACGCATCGCCAGCTGCACGCTGCATCTCCGACACCAGACTTCTCATTGCAAGCCCCGTCTACGGGATCCTCAATGACAACACAGCAGTACCACGAACCGCAGCCTTGCCACACCTCGGACCCGATGCATCGCTTCAGCTGTGCGGCACATCTTCGATGTGGATCCATGCAGAGCTTCACAACCAGGATTTAAGGTACTTTGTTCAGCGGGCCTAACTGGGTTCCTGTAGCCGGCACATGCTTCTGTGCGGTCGGCCTGAACTTGCGACTTTGGTCTGGTCTGACACAACCAGATACCCCAGTTTGGCACTTTATGCTTTTAAGTGCTATTCTACAGTTTATTCTTTACAAATTCATAACTCCAATTCTACTGATTGGTTCTGTCGTTTTGGAATTGTTTCATTTATCAAATTAAGCTTTATTTTTCTAACCTGGTGTGGCATCCTTTTTGTGTGGTGTTTTCACTGTCTTACTGTTTGAACTTTTGCACAAAGAGTTTACACATTGCCTCTAAATTAAGCCTGACTGCTCTGTGCCAAGATTCCAGGGGGTTGAGCACAGGTTATTTTGGGGTTTGCTTGTGCCTTGCCCTGACTAGGACTGCGGTTACTGCTTGACCAGGGCTTACACCCCAGTCAACCAGTAACCAATTTCTAACACCCATCTACTCAACTCCATAACATACCACAACATAGCAAAGCATAACATAACATAACATAACATAGAATGGCATAACATAGCATAATATATCATAACATAACATAATATTTAAAGTTTTTAAACCCCTGTCCCCATTTAATACTAAAGATGGACTACTTTATCCTCGTGATGAATGAAAATCTGTAAAGGTCAGCTGAGATTTTTAAGTGTGATTCACATAATTATGTATTGGCATCATAAAGGGGGACTATCTGGACTGGGACGAGTTTTTAACAGCAGGACTATCCTGAGAAAGTGGGAACCAAAAATATGGATGGGCATCAGAAGTATGAAGAGGTGCTAAAAGAAAAAAACAGAAAAGAGAGAAAGAGGGGGCCCATAATAAACGAAATGGCACATACAGAAGTAAGGGGTACAGAAAGTAAGAAAGGGTATAGAGAGAAGGAAGGGGGCGATAAAGAATAAAAGGGAACCAAGAGACTGAAAAAGGCAATGGGGACTGAATGAGTACTGAGAGTCTGAAGAGCCGGAAAACTGAATTGGTACATTAATTATAAAGATACTAAAAGTGTAATGAGACACAGAAGGAAAACAATGACAGTAGGGGCATGAAATTAAAATAATGGCTTTGAACGAGAAAAAGAGCATTGGGAGAAAAAAGGAGCAAGGAAACATCAGAAGGTCATTGAGGCAGATGGAGAACAGACATAATCTGCACAATTAGAGAGTGAGTGAGAAGGCACAAAGAAACAACACGAGGCAGGAGAGAGATGGAGCAAAGAGACAAAACACAGAGATACAGAATACTGCTCCGAGTAAGGAGGAGCACAGACAGAAACAACAGGAGGTAGGAGATGGAGCAAATAGAGACAAAAACCAGAGACACATAACACTGCACTGAGAGTAAGGAGGAGCACAGACGAAAACAACATGAGGTGGGAGATGAAACAAAGACATACAGAAAAAATAGACACAGAACACTGCACTGAGAGTAAGGAGGAGCGCAGACAGAAACAACATGAGGTAGTAGATGGAGCAAGGACAGACAGAACACATAAACACAGATGACGCAAGATTTAAAAAATCATAATACCCGACACATTTACAGATTAAAGACACGAAAACCTGAAAGTGCACTTTGCACACGTTAGACACAGTGACACATGAAACTGAGACAAGGGTATTAGAAGCACCGTAAAAGCGGGCTTTAAAATGTAAGATAAAGGAAACATACATACAAAGTAATACTAATACATGTAAAAGAGTTGCATTAATTAATTTCTTATGGACATGTTATTTATTAATGTTTACTGATGAAGTTGTGCTGTTAATAAAGTGGTCTAGTGTTTCTATTACCTTTTATTAGAATGTACCATTTTGAAAAGTCGGTGCAAAAATGTGTAAAAACTAGGTACAATCTTGAAATTTCGCATAAGTTTATAAAAAGTGAAAAACGAATTTTGTAGCATGAATTTACAAAATTATATACTTATATGAATATTGAGAAAAATTGTGGTAGTAGGGTAATTCTGACATTAGCTGTTTGCATGTAATAATGTCTGGAAAAATTTCAATATATTCCCTATTTGAAATAATTTATTGCATTATGTTTGATATTGATTTAGAATTTAATTCATTTGAATTATGTAATGCCAATTTAAAGGCTCTTTCGAAAATGCTTTTTCTCCAATGCTTACCTCTCCCCTGACCTAATTGCAATGGCCCATATACAACTAGTGAAATGCTGCTTAATTTGTTCTGTACATGTTTGATTTGAATTGATTTATGAATTTATAAAGCGCACGAATGCCCGGAGGCGTCTAGGCGCTGAGGTCAGGTGGACCGGATAGGTTGCCGATGTGGATATACAGAGAATGTTAGTTGGTAAAGCGTCAGGAATAGTATAACTTTTGACATCCTAAATGTTTCTTCAACGTTCCCAGTGAATTATTCTTGTGGCAACAGGATTCCAGCTGATACTATAGACTGATACTTTGTATTTGTTTTTCACCGATGTTAAGCTTATGTGGACTTTCAAATCCTTCGTTTCTCATGACTAGCATGGGAAAGCATCTTACTGTTGCGAGTGTCCTAGGTGACATTAGGTGACTCTGGGCATAAGACAGTCTTTCGATAGTGGTGTGATGCTACATCACTAGAACTTTGTTAGAGGCTTCATAAGAACAAGAAACCCCAAATTTGAGCAGGTAGTTTCTGGTGCTCAGCACTGGCACTTAATCGTCAACACTGGGGCTTGTACCAGTCTGCCACATGGTGACGCTGCTAAAAATGGCTATTGACTGCCGCCCAAGCAATTTTTATAGCTTTGGTGGGGCCTAGAGTAGGCTGAATTGTAACACTTGTAAGAGTGTGATGATTAGTAACTATGTTGGTACTGCCATTGGTAGCGTTGGCTGGTGCAATGTGTGCTGCAAGCTGCAGTGGCCTCCTGACGAGGGCCCTGGAACTTATTTTTTTACAAATGAATCACTGGGCAATACCACTTGTTATTTGTTTCTAAAACACGCACCGCTATTCAGATTTTTCCTACTCTGAGACCCAAACGCTATGCTGATTGATTTTTGATGATTACTAAGAACTATCCTCTTACTTTTGGACTGCTTTGCTGAGGCTACGGTCGGTAGCTGATGGATTGAAACATTCTTTGCCGAACCATCTCAATTTCATTTTTCTTTATTTCTTTTGTTCTATGCTGATGGATCTCACCCTCAATGGACTCTAAATGTGAACCCTTTCCCTTTCTTCTTTAAGATTTGAGCTGTGAGACAAACAAACTTTCCTTCTGCCTTTAACAGTAGTGGGACTCTATAACTCTGTAAACTGATTTTTATAATAACCATCCGATAAAGTGTTTGGCACTTGAAGGCTAGCTGTGATACTCTTAACTGAAATTCTCAAAAGATTGCTTATTGCCATGGATTTTGAATCATTAATACAATAACCAAATTAATTTAATATCTGTCTGAGTCTATTATTGAGTCTTGTTGGTTCTTCCATTTAAACTGTGCTATTTTACTGACTTCTTAAATGCATTGTAGGGAGAATCAGCGAGCTCTGTCAGAACATCAGATATTACTTCTTTTGTTCTGTGTTACTGTTGCAGAGCGGGCCAGATGTATCAACATTGCAGTTTGCGATTCTATAATAGCAAATTTTACCGATTTGCTATTATAGAATCGCAAAATGCGATGTATGTAGGTTTCGCAAAAGAAATAGCGATTCCTACATATTCCTTAATAGCGAATTGCAAATTGCGATTCACTATTAAGGAATGCCTTCCCATTCATTCCTATAGGGCTAGAGGCCCAAAGGAATGAATGGGAAGGCATTCGCAATTTGCGATTACCAAATTAGCAATCGCAAATTGCGAATACAATTTCAAGGGTGATAGGGGGCCAAAAGGCCACCCTGATGCACCCTCAAAAATGTCATGTGTGCACATGTGGCGCACACACATGCCCTAAGGGCATGTGCATGTGCCACATGGCACTTTGAAAAATGCAAATCTGTGCATTTTTCTAAGGATTTGCAAATTACCACCAACTTGAAGTTGGTGGATATTTGCGATTCATTAATGCAAAGTCGCATTCTGAGAATGCTTCTTGCATTGCATTTAGGGAACCCAAATTGCGATTCCCTAACTGCATTAGCAAAATAGGTAATTGCAAAAATTGCGATTACCTATTTTGTGAATGCCTTTTGGGATGATACATCCCAAAAGGCTTTTTACCGTTCGCAAACGGGCAGATTCTGCGAATCGGCCCGTTTGCGACCGGTAAAAGCCTTGATACATCTGGCCCTTAGTCTGCATAATTCTAGTCCGACTTAACTTCTTCAGGAGGTTGTGTCTTTCCATTGCTATTCTATATCTTTACTGCATGGTCTTAAGAGTGGTGAACCTAAATCTGATCTCAAATTTGTGAGTTAGCTGTCAATTAATGGTCCTCATTGGGCAGCTAATATGGTGTTTTGACCACTCTAATTTCCACCTCTAATGTCCAAGGAAAAAGATTCATCAGAGGATCATTGCCTCTGTGGTAAATGGAAATGCTGCAGATTGTCTAATCATAACGGGCCCAGTAGGGTTAAAGTAGTAAGGAGAGTAAGCGTATAATCACATTTTACCACGCTTGTGATGCAACAACATCCAACACTGCACTGAGATGGGGAGCACTGACAAAAACAACTTGAGGTAGGAGACAGATGGAGCAAAGGGAGACCACAGAGGCACTGATAGTGCACTGAGTTAGTAGGAGCACAGACAGAAATGTCAGTGTGAGATAAGAGGCAAAGAGATAAAACGGACAGGGAGGCAATACACAGAAAGACAAAGCCTAAAGAAATCAAATGGAGCCTATCCCCCACAATGGATGACAATCGCCCAGCTACATTATATTGCCTTCATACAGCAAGTGCACTGCAGCAATACAATGCTTAAAGTAAAAAAAAAAAAATCATGGTTCCCCTTGTGCCTTTGGATTCCACTTCCGCCATGATTTCAGACTGATCGGGGCAGATTTATGACGACTGGCGCATCCCTGCAAATCAGCAGGGATGCGCCAGGTAAGATGCGTCACGCAAGTTTACCCTTGCGCCACCACAGATGCGCCGCATTTACAATGCGGCGCATCGTGGCGCAAGGATAAACAGATGCGTGACGCATCTCCCGTCGGAAGGGTGGCGCATTGCTGGAGTCGTGTCGCAAGCGCGACACAACTCCAGCAATGCTCGTGGCCTGCCCATACATAACGTGGTGCGTCACGCCTTACGCCTGCTTCAAGCAGGCGCAAGGTTTTGACGCAGCGGCGTCGGAAAAGTGACTGAGTGGAATCTTGTAGATTTCACTCAGGCACTTTTCCGGGGCTTTACTGCGCCGGAACGCCCCCCCCCCTGCGCCGGAACGCCCACATGAAACCTGACGCAGGTTTCATGTGGCGCAGGGCTTTACAACGTGACGCATCTCCCTGGATGCGTCACGTTGTAAATAGGGCGCAACGTGGCGCATGGTTTGCGCCGCCGCTGCGTCACAGAAGTGACGCAACAGCGGTGCAAAAGTGGCGCAAGGGGCTCGTAAATCTGCCCCATCATGTTTATTTCACATGTCCATGTTTTCAATGTGCTTATATGTAGCATTTGAAATTAGGGTTGTATGTGTGATACTTCGAGTAACAATGTATTGTTGATAGGACGAAGCAATAAGTTATGTCACTGTAAGGAGAAACATTTCAGAAATGTAGCTGCTTTGGTAAATGTGTTAGTTTGAAGGCTATCTCTGCATGGCGTCTGTAGTGCTTGTGTGCAGCCATTCATCTTCCTTTTTCTGACAGATACATCTTGGACGCATGTATATCACCCTCATAAATTATATATTTTTACGGCTAGTACTTTACTTTAATGAAGTCCGATGTTATGGCCAATAAACTCAGCTAATGAAAACCGTATTTTACCATTCACCATACACTGCAAAAAAGTAAGGAACTCCCATGACACCCACTAGGGCTGTGGCATCTGAGCCATCAAAATCTATTTGCACTGGAAAGCAATGCAAGGTACCAGCCGCATCCAAGTTGAGAGATCGATGGTAAATCTGTGGATGTGTGCTGTTTCACATGGGAATTCCGTCTGCTTAAAAGCAGGCATAATCCTTGTGTGGAAATCAGGGAGAATTATTGGGAAATTTCTTGTGGTAATCCTAATTCATCGGTAACTCCCCATTTGGACCCCACCTGGAGGTCAGGGGGGTCCAGCTCTTAATGATACGAACTTTCCAACCCCTCACCCAGGGTATCGGTAAATCCGGTGTGGGGCGAAGGTTGGAACTACCAAACCAATCCATGGCTCACTTTTAGTCAGCCTCATAATGATGAAAGTTCCGAGTGGGCATGTATTCCTCAATAAGCCATTAAATATATCCCTTGCACTGTTGTGCACACTGTCAGCATGAGCTCTGCAGAAGTGCCTATGGATGACCGGCATTGATTTACATGTGAGGCTGGGAGGGGGAAGATGAAGCACAGAAAGTGTAATAACAGCATGCTCATCTCATCTTTCGTGATGCAAATGTGGTATCGTGCAGTGAAGCAGTCCTAAGCCAGCAGGCAGCCAGGGCCAGCTTTAGTGCTGGTGGCGCCCGGTGCGACAATCATTTTTGGCGCCCCCGTCTCATGACCGCCTCCTCAGATTCTCTCACTACCACCTGCAAAAGTGCCCCATATCTCTCCTATCCTAAAATATTGCTAAACGCAGCACCCCCCCGAGATCACAGCACCCCCCTCCACAGGTCAGCGCCCAGTGCGACCGCACCAGTCGCACTGCCCTAAAGCCGGCCCTGCAAGCAGCTGTAGTGTCGCAGCAGGCAAAGGCTGAGTGTAGGGCACTGGGACCATGCAGGATTGTCCGGTGACCATATGGTCACTCTGTGGGGCAGGCGGAGGGGAGTGAAGGGAGGACAAGGGGGTGGATCCTGGTAGGGTGGGAACGGGGTGAGAGGGAACTGCCCTGCTAATTAAGAGCACCAAGAAATAATAAAGCAAGTTCTTCTACCAGTGCCTGGTGTCCATTTCTTGGTCCAATACATTACACCTGGCACCAAAGGTGGCAACAGCAGGACCCAAGCAACAAGGAGAAGCGACATTAGGATCCCGACCACGGTCACCTGGGATCAAAGAAGAAGCGACGCAGGAACCCAAGCCCAGTGGCTCTTGTACGCAACACCAGGACACTATTCAAGTGGTGTGATTGCCTCTTAAGTGGTGACTGAGGAGCATTGTGCCGAGGACCCCAGGACCTTGATGCAAGGAAATAAAACCTACGGTAACCGACGTGTTGCACAACACCGCAGCTGAAAGTGCACACTACCATTCAAAAATCTGTAGTCTCGTGAGATGAGATCTCTGAAGTCTCTCGAGACATGGGAACTCTAGCTGCAATTTTAAAGTCAGGCAGCTACCTTATAAATCAATGGGATGGCCATTTTAAAGAGCCAGGGAGGCCCAGGACACATGCAGATGCATTCTTGAGGTCAGGCATCCTCATTGAAAGTAAAGGGGTAGCCATTTTGAAGGGTCAGTTACTTGTGGGAAGTGCAAAACAAAGGAAAATAAACACAAAGAGAAGATGGACAACAGAAGATGCAAGACAATTAGTGAAATGAGTGACCAAACGTATTGCTGAATGTTGACGACTCCAGAAACTGTGCAAAATACAGAACAAAAATCAAGGGTATATGGGGAATCGCACTATTCACATTCATTGGACCACTTACCCCTCAGCACAGGAGTATGGGGCCACAATGGCAAGAATGACTGAGCGATTTTGAAGACTGATAAGGAAAATAATTATTAGCGTTAAAGGATCTAGTAGGCAAAAACATTGGTCGGATAATGAAGGAATTGCCATCAGAGTCATCGATAACCTACCAACAAGCATGTGATGTACTCAACAAGAAATTCCTACATAAGCGGAACGTTGATTACGAATGAAACATATTCAATCTGGCGTCACTACAAAAAGATGAGGCAATGGGGGACTTCATCACCCACCTTAAACGTCTAGTGCAATACTGTGACTCTAACAATTTCACGACCGAAGAGTCACTCCGTCTTCAAATCATCGAAGGTGCCAATCTGAATCACTTCATCGACAACTGCTGGTAAAGAGCTACTCACTAGATGACATTGAGGAGCTGACATGGGGTAATGACCAGGCCGAGATACATGCAGAGAAAAGAGAATCAGGGAAACCTGAAAAACGAGAGCAAGCATTTTGTCCACAAGCACAGGTATTCAACAAATGCTGTCAAGATCAACGAAGAAGGTCAAAGTCTAGAGAGCATCAGAGAAACAGAGGACCACTTCAGAAACATTGCCAAAACAAACAGGAGTGTATCCACATACCAGTAGCTTCCCAGCCATGGGCCAAGAATGCAGAAGATGTGAAAATGGAAACCATTATGAGAAGATGTATAAGGCGTTATCACAGGACATCGTGCAGAGAGGAAAAGATCCAAAATCCTAGCATCATGGAAGGGCAGTGAGAGACAAAAGTCCATAAGCTCCTCAAGGTCTCGCACAACATCCTCAGCCATGTCCAGATTGCCTTGCTCTCCATCACAAGATTCACGTTTGAGATCTTTCTCTCCAATATCATGAGACAGTGACGAATATGCCTTTGTGGAATCACACCAAGAAGAGTAGGTAAAATACCTCCAGTTACACATTTGAATGGGGAGTGATCATGCCCAGTTCATCCTTGATAGCGGAGCGTCGCTTACTTACATCTGTGCCACAGAATAAGCCAAGATGAACCCTCACCCCAAGCTAAGGCGAGTTGAAGTGAGAGTGTAAATGTAGATGGCAAAATATCCCATTCCATATCTAGGAAAGTTCCAAACAAAGCTCACATATCTTGACCAGTCAGTGAAGGCTGACATTCACGTGATTGATGGATCTAAAATGGTGGACTGTCTTCTAAGCCTGCACATGCAGTTAACTGAAATTGAGTACAGATATCTGAAACTGTTCACAGGCATTGGAAAGATGCCAAACTTTCAAGTCCAGTAATACCACCACCAAAAGGTGCCATTCCACCTTCAGACAGCAGTAGAGGCCTAATTGCAGGAACTCTTGGATGCCAACATCATTGAAAGATCCAAAGGGATGACACCGTGTGTATACCAAGTGGTCGTAGTGCCAAAGCGGAATAAAGATGGGAAAGTACACCTCTGCCTAACACAGCTATTGAGTGTGAGAGATATTCCGGCCCACACATCACTGACATGATCACACTATTAAATGGTGCCAAGGTCTTCTCCAAGCTGGTCCTGAACAAGGAGTATCATAAACTACAGCTACACGTAGACTCTAGATACATCACCGCGTTCATGCGCCATCAAAGATGTTCACATATAAATGGCTACGTTAAGACATATCATCAGGGATGGAAGTTTTTAAGGTAGCCATCCAGAGAGTTATTCATCCAATACTAAACACACTAAATTATAATGAGGATATTCTGGTTTTTGGAGCCACTATGTGTTGTGTAGTTCCCTCTAGGTCAGTAAGATCAGCGCGTTTGTGGACAAAGTAAACTTTGGGTGAGGTGCCTAGGCTGATTCCATGCACCCCGCAGTATATGTTGGCCTAGAGACCCGCTAGATCACCGTGCTACCATAAGATAGCTTAAACCAAATAGGGAGCAAATGGTTACTGGCAACCACTGAACATTACAACCCTGACCCCTCAGGGATCGTGGTAACAGATCTAAAACCCTTTCACCTCAGTCACTTGTGGACTCTTGTTCTCAGAGAAATATACAGAGAATACACAATGGGACGTTCTTCAATATATTTATTGAACCAACATTATTCTTGTATAGAATACGTGTGCTGCAATAATCAGTAGACAGAAGCAAATAAAAGTGATTACAGGCACCAAAATAGTAAAATGCAGGTATAGTTCCACCGTGGTGCTAAAACAGAGTATATATGCAGGCATATAAAATAAGGTAGTAATCAGGCATACTCCTACTATGCAATCCCTACTCTATGTGTGTCTAGAGTGTATGTGTGTGTATAACCAAGAATACCATGATCCAACCCTATTACCTGGTGGTACAGAATGTAGGACCCCGTCTTGGTCACGAATTGGACACCCCTCATGGAAATGTTATAAAGCTGCTTAGCAAAGCCTCAGCATGCATGGACCTCTCGATGTCAGCCTTAGTGTCTCCTCTGCTAATCCCCGGAAATGCTTATTTATTTATAATAAAAGGCATCCTTGCAATGTGAATACCGATTAGCATTGTTATGGCTATGTAGATAGCCCTGTCGCCCTGTGGATGAAGATAGAATGACATTTCTACAGTGTGCGTAAAGGCCTTGTACTCAGTTTTCCAGGCATCATGACGATGATGCATGAAGCCAGATGTGTAAGCAAAGCGGTTTCAGAGAAACAAATCCAATATTGTCACGCACGCAAATATGTGCAAAAGGTCACAGTAAAATGTTATTGTGCAAAAAGAGGTTAATGTAAGAAAATATGCAGCGTCGCTACATGGGCCTAACTCCGGCACATAACATCCACTCCTAATCTTAAGGGTCAATCTAAAAGCTATCTAAAAACATTAAGCCATATAATATTATAAAACTGTAAGATCTAAAACCATTCCAAAATCACCTAAAAGCAATCTCCAGAAAAACTCTTAAAAAGGCCATCATACAGTTTGAAATACCAAGCACACGGAAAGCCAAGGTGCCTTAAAATAAAGCAATAGATAGAGAAAAAAAATCATCATTTTGTTTCATATTGTTTAAAAAACAGGCCAGTTAGTTCCCACCAAACGGAATAGCCAATTTTTTATGTGTTCTGAGTGGTAGTCGCAACATTGCTCTTGCCAACAACCACAGACAACATTCCCAGAGGTGCACCTCGAAACATGTTTATAGAGCAAAGGTGATCCCATCCAGTCTCCACAGGACTACTGTGAGAAGTTGGCCTGGTATATGCTGTCCACTAATTATAGTGGGCACCTTGCACCAGTCCAAACAACCCCTTATTGGAGATAGGTTAAAGACAACCTTTATTGAAAGCTATCCTAGTGGTAGCTATGGAGAGCAGCCTTCAGGCTAAGTCTTGAAGGAATGTAAAGCAGCTTGTTTTACCAGTCTATAATCTCTTGAGTGACCAAATGAAAGAGGACCACACCAGGTATATATTCAAAATATATGTATTTATTGCTAAACACACCCCTCTAGTCTCTTTATGAGGCTAGAGTTCGAAGTACATAAGTTATAAGTTAGTTATCAACAGTAATAGCACAAATACACGTTTGAGCCCTAGGGGCGTACCAAACCATATACCAATAAAGTGGTATAAGAACCACGACTGAGCTAGACACAAGGCCTAGAGCCTGTAGAAGTGCTTGGCCCTCAAGGAACCACCCAAGGTAGTGACACAGGGGACCCACGGGGACGCGTGCAGTGTGAGAACACAGCCGCAAGCCGCCGTTGACTTCTATGGGGAATGTCGCGGTTGGAGTTTTGAAGAAAAGGGACACTTAGAGAAGGACTTGGAGCAAACCCCTTTAGAACTAGGTTGTTCTAGAGTCTATACCCACGGGAGCACCGGAGTACTCGAGTTACCTCACCCAGGGAAGCCGGGTGCATAGGTGTCTTTTGGGGTCGAGTTTCGTCGTAATTTTCAATGGCGATCTGCTGCAAAGTGCTGCTGGCGGCCGAGTCGAAAGTGTTCGGGTGGATCCAAAGGTGGATCGAAGATCTGAAGAACCTGAAAGCAGAGGGGACAGAGTCTGGGTCACTAGCCAGTGACCAGGAAGGCGATGAGCGGATGCCCACCGATGTCGGGTGCTTCAGGTAGGTTGACGGTCATCTTGACTCTTCAGCCACAAGGTCCAGGAGGCATCGACGACAACCAGGAGCTGGATTCAAGCTGTCCCACGACGTCTGTCGATTGCAGGGGTGTCGGCGACCGGATTGGACCCAACAAGCCTTGGTAACGGCAAGTCTCGTGGAAATAGAAGAAGGACGGTGGTGCAGACCAGCAAGGTCTGAGGGACTCACCCAGCAAGGGTAAGTCAGGGCACGCCTGGAGCAACCAGGGAAGCCCAAGCAGAAGAAGAGTTGCCTTCGGGAGGGCCCACTAGCCAACGGACTAGCGACCGTGAAGGAGCCTCAAGTGGACGCACTTAGAGCTGGCTCACAGGACACTCGTGGAGTGGAGGCCAGTGATCTTCGGTGCAGTCGGTGCTGGAGGCGGGGGCTACTCTGAGCCCAAAGCACAACTTCGTGGGCGACCAGGAAGAGGATGCACTTGCAAATGTGCTCGGTGTCCAGGGGTCATGGTTCCACGTTACCCACGACAGCTACGGGCCTCAGCTTTGCTGGAGACTCAGGGCAGCCTCGGGGAAGTCTGGAAATCCACCTCTGGTGATGCAAAGACTTCGGCATCCGGCGGGAGCTTCAGTGATGCAGACCGGACAATTGCTTCTTAGGTGCCTGCCAAGCAGGGGAGTCACTCCTTGACCCCAAGGGAGATTCTTCAGTCCTCTAATCTTAAAGTAGAGCATCGAAGGTCCAGGATTCAGTGTCAGAGTTTTGTCCAGGGTAATCTAAAGTCCTAAGGACTGGGGTCCCATAATTATACCAAGTTAGGGGGTTGGACATACTCTGGGGACCCACCTATGGGAGGGTCAGGGAAGAGGGGTGGTTACACCCATTCCCTCTGTCCAGTTTCGCGCCAGAGCAGGGGCTGGAAGCCCCTGAACCAGTTTGAACTGGGGTATGCACAGGGACACCAAATGTGCCCCCAGTGCAGGACTTCGAAGCACCAGAGAGTGCTCCCGCCCAGCCCCAATACACATTATCCTGTCTGGGGAGGTGGTTACACCTCCCTGGGACAGGAAACCTATTGTCCAGGCCTCCCTGCCGGAGTTTCAGTCAGCAGCAGGAGGCCAGACCCGTGTCTGTGGCAGCGGCATCCATTTTGTGATGCCAGGGCTTGGAAAGAAGTTACCGGGTAGGCCGGTGTGTACATGTCTCTCCTCTAGAAGGGTGGAATGCTACCCCCGCCGCCAGAACTGGCGGGGGGTAGTATTCCAAGATGTTTGACACCAAACACGTCATGTTTCCGTGCAGCCATCCCAAAGTTAGCATTTAACGCGAGGTTATAATGCGCTTAAGAGTATATGGTCAGGCTGCACTACAAACAGCATCAGAGAAGGGTCTCCGAACGCTGCAGAGGGGCTCTGCTCATGCAGGGGCACCCTCTCACATAGGAACCAAGCACTCTGCCCTCAGGATTGATAAGGCCTGCCATAGGAGTGACTTATAGGTTTATATGTGTGTATGTATGTAGTGATATAGGTAACCTATATCACAGTAAGGGGTGCATGCACCATCTTACCCAGGCTGCAGTAGCAGACCTGTGGTGTCCTTTTGGCTGGCCTTCCAGGGGTGGCATAATACATGCTTCAGCCCCTGGCAGGCCTCTGAGGTACCTATGCCCTGGGTACATAGTATACCATATACTAGGGACTTATAAGGGCACTCCAGATTCCAATCAGAGATGTGCCTAAGGCACATGGAAACCATTTTAGAGAGGAAGCAGCTAGGCTGGGGTTCTGATTAGCAGGGCCCCAGCCAGACTAAAGTCGAAAAACAGTGAAGCATCAGCAAAAAGTGGGGGTACCCATGTGAAGCAGATCCTACTCTCCTACAACTACATCCTGTAATCGTTCTGCAGAGCTGGTATCCAGTTCCCTAGGAGCCAAAGCATCGAAGGGTGTCTTGAGTAATGCCTTCAGCAGTAATGGAATATGCTGGGGACAACTATACCCAAGGGCCTTTAAAGGGTATCTCAGTACCTCAATGTCCAATGGCTCAACCAAGTGCAATTCGAGGCAGAAAACCAGTACGCATTCATGACAGCACAAAGAAGCAATGCTCATTCAGTTCTCGAAGCTGAGGTGTGCCGAAGCAGTGTATCATGCGCTCACGGCAGTGCAGCACAGGCAGTGCTCTTTCCGTTCCATTTCAAACTGGGATATCCATTGCAGAGCAGAAAAATGAAAATAAGAATCCACGCCACAAGTAGCAGGACAAGAAGGAGACCTTCAAAACGCTTCACATCACGGAGTGTATGAATGATGGAGTTACTCCGAAAACTGTCTGAAAGGTACTAACCAATCCAGAGCCAATACATTTAAAAAGGTTTGCAACTCATTTATATCAGACATATTAAAGATACGGTGGACCAGCTCCCCAAAATGCAGAGGAAAGTTAGTATGAAGTAGCGTCTGTATTTTGGATGAAGACCTCGCAACCTGGAGATCAAATGTCTCTTTGGCGGATGTTAAGGCCCTATCCTTTTGAACAAGCATGACTTTCAGTTTACTGAATCAAAGCGTATGTTGGAAGCATTTATCGAAGGAAACAGTACTTGTGTGCAACAACTGACTATGGAATAACAGTCACCAGATAAGCGATGCCTTGTTCCATTCCGCGGCAGCCTTAATCATTCAGCATCAAGTAACTCCCATTAGAGAGCAGCCTGAAAACTGGGCAAATCACGGCAGCCAGAGGACCCTTCAGATAACAAGACAAATTTGCAACTGACGCATTACAAAGCACTGTGAAGTGAAATGTCCTTGCATACTAAGGACCCCCTTAAAGCAATCTCACAGTCAAAACCGCTGAGAAAAACGTCTGTGTCCTGCATCTAAACCTGAAAGGTAATTCCCAGTCTTCATGCACAAATCCTTCCTCCAACGTTTCATATTTGCCTACCTGGTGATGTTGTAGACAATATTGGAATTGGAATGTTGTGACTGGTAGGGTGATATATCCATGGATAATCCAATCCATGGATGGCATCTCAGCAATTGTGAAAGGTAATTGGTCTAATTTTCTAATGTGCAACATGGTATACTTTGCATCTCTTCATGCCATTAATACCTGTCATTCAGTTAGATCCTATGATGAAAATAGATTGGTGGTGTTAATATAACACCACAGCACATGGCCAGAACATAAGGTCGGAAGTGTCCAGCTTAACAACAAAATGGACCAAAGTTGCGAGTGCCCATGTTCTAAAATAGACAAGTCTTGCTGCATTATATCAATTGCAGATGATACTATGATGTCCAATGAATACATCCTGGACGATAACGTGGTCATGCCATTGTCAACCACTTTAAATTCTTTTTTAGATTAATCATATCACCCTCGTGTAGCCTCTCAGCAGCTTCCTGTTGAGAAACATTCCATAGTTCATTGCATATGGCATATAAGAAGCACTTTTGACGTGGGTTCTTAGACCTAACAAGAAATCCCTGAAATCCAGGTCATCTGACAGAAGGTACTAATGTTGTTGCACCTGAGACAGTGTTGAGGTCTTTAGCCAGTCAAGGCATAACTTCCCAACACTGTATGATGTCACCACCCTGAGTGTTCAAATTGTATATAACTTTGGTCAGACCTACTGATCTTAAACTCTTTTGCATTACCCAAGAATCTGGATTGACACCCATTAGTGTCTAAATGCCAAACCAACCATCCCTTCTAATTGGGGGTCTGATGAATAGTAGGAGCAGTTCTGTAGCCTGGCATTTAGTGTATCTCCACTATAGCATGTGTAGTGCTGCCAAACGTCAAAACATGCAAATGTGAGAACTTGTGCTGTGTTTAAGTCTTTTATCTTGGCTATTCCAAGACATGACATTTGTTGCACACTTTTGTTCAGGAAAATCATTTGGTGTGGTATTAGGCATGCTCTAAACAAGCTCTCAGTTCCCTGAGTATGGCAATCTTTTGTCCCCCAAACAGACTCTGTATCTTTTGTGTCTTTCCAAAAGTCAAATCCCTGTACAGACAGCTCGGAAAGAAAAGAAGCAGAGTATATCAGCTTGGTGTTTGTTAGCATATTTTTCTTTGCAGATTTAGGTGCAAGCCTGTAAAAATATGAAGCTGGGTCTAATGTGTCAAAACCAGAAAAATAAGCAAACGTTTGTGCAAATGGTTTTGAACTACCTTTTGGCTGCGTTGGGCAGTGTACCCATTGAGTGAAATTATAAATGGCATGTGGGATACTTGTTTTATGCAGAAAGTGGAGACCATAATGTTGATAACAGAACATATCACTGTAATTACATGTACCATCATACAATTCATCAGAAGAAAACACAGTTGATTGCTCTAGATCTTCTAGCAAATTATGCACTGTATCAATGTCCTACATCAGAAATAGAACTAGCGGTGATTTGATCATTCAAAGAAATTTTAAACAAATACAGAGTTTGCAAAAGTTCAGTAGGGCCATACACATCATACAATACCCTGTCCCACACTATTTCTTTGGGAATTGGAACTGCTGTAATGTTCACCAGGGACAGGTCTCTCTGTTTACAGTGCGATGATGCATGTGGTTTTAACACCAAGTTCACAAGTTGTACTGCAGAGCGTTCTGGGAGATAATGTTCATTTAGAAGTAGGAAAAATACAGTCACCAAACCAATCCAGAGAACCAGGAATAGTAATCCCATTGTAATCCCAAGGTGTAACCAAGGAGTAACAAAGAATATCATTTTCAGCCAAAGATAGAGAGCATGCACTTGTAGCTTGAAGGGAAGAGGAGGCTGCAGCGGTGTCTCACGTTCAGTTGAATCTGATGAGAAGTTGTCGTAGTCCACGAAGTAGCCAGTTGCTGTTCGGTCTATTTTTGGCAGCTCAGCAGGTTTTGTAGAACGAGGAGATGACTCAATCTGAGGCCGATTGACATAGATCTTATCGCGTTGTCGAATTGAAATTTGCATTCTGTACTAGTTGATAGTACAGTGGTTGGTGTTGCAACAGGGAGAAGCAATACTTTATTGTTATTTACTGTTTCTTGTTGTAGAGAGAAATCTTCTTTAGGTATCAAAGTTTCCATCTAAACTTCCTGTGTGGTAGTGAGAGGAGAGCGGTGGCTACCCAGGAGGCTACGTGTCTTACTATTGAGAATCAGCCACATAATGTGGTTCAATCAGATCAACTGAGACAAACCTTTTATCTCTTCCACCGGCAAGGGGAGGAATAAGCACAGTTCTTGCACCTTCGACAGCCACGACAGGTATGATGGCCCAAACTCTTTTTTGCCCACAATTTTCTCCCTCACCAGGTCCCCAATCTTCGTGACCCAGCCGGGTCTTGCCGGGACAACCGTCACTTCACCAGTGGCGGTGAATTTTTACTTAGACGTTGCATTTTTTGTCCCAGAATTCATTTAGTTCCTGTAAAACAGCCAAATGTTCATTGATGTCAAATGGTGTGTCTGCTGCCACTGTGCTGACATTATCGAGGTCTGGGACCCATATTCTTACCAAGAACAGGATTTCATTAACCCTGGGCCTAGTACTACGCTACGCTCGTGGCGGAGCGTGGGTAGTTTGCGCTACTACGCGCTACGCGAATTGCACGTAGCACAGTGCAAAAACACATAGTGTAGCAGGCATTTTTTGCTTGCTCGCGGTCCTCAACGTCAAGTTGGTGACCGCGAGCGAGCAAAATCAACATCCCAGCGAGACTTTTTCCTCGCTCGCGATCAGCAACATCAAGTTGCCGATCGCGAGCATGGAAAATAAACCTCCCGGCGAGATTCTCAATGCGGGTGGTCAGGTTTCTCATTGCGAGTGGTCACGTATGCTCGCGACCGCTCACGATGAGAAACTACCAGTCCGCGTTGAGAAAGCTGCCGCTCGAGTACAAATCTACTCAAGCGGCAGAAAACGACCGCTTGCACTGTGCAAGATGCCGTTTGCAATGATTGCACAGTGCTGACGAGCATCCGGCACTGTGCAATCAGTGCGAACAGCATTTACCTACCGCACTACGCAGTTCACGTAGCTACGCGTAGCTTGTGTAGTGCGAAGTGCACTTCACGTAGCTACGCGTAGTCCTACTACGCGAACTACGCCCAGGGTTAGATTTCATATGGAGTCCGATCACCCAGGGATGTTACAGGCATATTACTGACTGCCCTCTGAACCCCATATAGGTGATGGACCCAACTGCGACCTGAGCCTAGTGCCCTCGCTGTTAAAGACTGCTTTACGTCATGGTTTTTCCTCTCGGCTGCTGAATTTCCCTCAGGATGATAGGGGAGGAGTACCGCAAGGTCACACCCAAATTTCCCATGGCCTCTTTGTAAGCCTGAGAGCTAAACGCCGGACCTCAGTCGGAATGTAGTGTGCCAATTGCGCATGTCCTGATGAAGACTCACAGGTCTTTGATAACACTTTGGATGTCAGCTGACCGCTGTGGCCATACCTACAGGAATCTGGAGCATGAATCCACTGCCTCCAAGATGTTCTTGTAAGCCCCATCAGACTGTAAGGGGCTGCAGTGATCCAAATAGACCCAAGCAAGAGGCTTGTTTGAAATCAATAGAGGTGTCTGTGGTGGACGTGCTATGGTTGAGCCCTTCATCTACTGGCAGATGTCACCTTTGAGGACAAAGTGCTCAGTCTATTTAGTAATACCAGGTCACCAATAGCGCTGCTTCAATATTGAAACTGTAGCAGTAATCCCTGCATGTGCTGAACTCATGCCCTTGTGTGCTTTCAGTATCAACCCTAATCTGCGATCACTGTTAGGTATGATTCTATCCCCCACTCCTGTAATGTGAGAATATGGTATGTTCCGTGCACCTAACTTGTAGGAGTACTTGAGGCCTTTCAGCAGGTGTGTGCCATTGCGCGTGGCATCGACAGCCACCATGATGTCTCTGCCTATCCTTTTACTAGAATACAAGTGATTGCAGCAACTGCAGCAGTGCGAACTGTTGCCTTAGCGGCTTCATCAGCCATGGGGTCCCCTTCCACGTGAAGGCTGACATGTTGATGACTCAATGTGTGTGTTCCCAAAGCTTCTTGTGCTTAATTGTGAAACACCTTAGGGTCTCAAAATACATTTTGGCCCCAGTAGTGAAGATATTCATTATATGACTGGACACAATAATATTAATCACACACTATCAGTGTAGGGAACTCATGATCCGTATTCTCCAGTGCCAGTATCAGGGTCCTGAGTTCTGCCACTTGCGCTGTGCAGTCATCAAGGGACTTCATGTGTGTTTTTTCTGGATGGAATCTTCTATCATGCATGTGCCCTTTTACTATAGCGGATGCAGCGGAATATTAGTGCTTTGTCCCTATGGCAGGCTGGGCAGACCCATCGGTATAGATGATGTTTTCATATTGATCTAGAGGCATGATTTCATTTGACAGAGGATATTCTTGTTCATACTGCAAAAATGCTTGTGTTTGTAATGTAGAGTCAAATCTGTAATCTACATCTGTTGCAGTGAGAGTTAGCCCACTGTATCCATCATGGATGTAAAGCTTTAGCATTTGGAACGCTTGTTTTGGTGACTGTCTCTAAGGTCGGTACCTGTGTTAACGACAATTATTATGCATTTACCCTGAGCTAGTGCTCTCTCTCATCTGTACTGCTGTGAGAATCTTTTCAGTAAGTGCAAAATGCATTTCGGCATTTGTGTGCAAATGTGATTTGTATGCTATTGATACTGTATCACCTTCGTTGAATGTGATATAAGTGTACCCAGATGGTCCAGCGACTACGCAGATCAGCAGATTTGTGGTGTTTACACATGTGCGTAAGTGTTTGGAAGTTATCATATCAGTTTGTTTGGAACGCAAAATGTTTGCGTATTCCTGTGTCCAATGTGTGCTTGAAAAGTCTGGTCTTATCAAGTCATAAAATGGTTTTACACATTCTGCGTAATCCAAAATGTATGTTCTGGCAACATTTAAAAATCCTAAAATGGATTGAAGTCTTTTCAGAGTTGTCCTAGGTTGGAGCAATGCACATTTTTTTTTTTTTTAAAACATGGGTTGCTATGCTTTTTTCTTCACTTGACAACTCATATCCTAAAAATAGGACATTAAGATGGGCAATGTTAGATTTTTTTAAATTAAATTTGTAGCCCAAGTGAGCAAACCCCAGAACTATGCGGTCTACCGTGTCCAAGTGTTCCATTAATTCAGCGTCCGTTAGATATATATCATCAACTTAGGACAATGCCTCCTTATCAGATTTCTTAAGTAATTCCGTTACTCTGGCAGAAAACAGTGCAGGGCTATTCTTATACCCCAGGGGCAATCAACAGAATTGCCCCTGTGAGCCTAGTACTGAGAATGCTGTCTAATATCTACTTCTAGGCGCTATACTTTGGCAGAAAAATCCATTTGAGATATCTAGTGTTGTTTTGTATTTCTTCCGAACAATGTTATTCATTAGTGCGGCACTGTGTGCATTTTGTACTGTGACTGTGCGAGTAGATGTGTTAAGATGTCTGTAATCTAATACTAGATGATATGAATTGTCCAGTTTCATTACAGGAAACAGGGGATTATTCATCAATGAGGTGCAATTTTCTATTACGCCTTGGTATTCAAGTTGTTCTAGGATTTCCCTAACTTGCTTTTTAGCTTCATGTTTAATTGGATATTGTCTTTGGGGTTGGGGAGTTGATTTCAACGGGATCTCATGATGAGGTGGCTCCTCATCCCACCCGATATGATTGAGGTATAATGCAGGAGCTAGCGCTAACGTCCACTCATTGACATAAGAATGTTTAACTGATTCTCGGACGCGGACGGAAAAGGCCGTAAAATTACCATTTCCCCGTTTAGGCATTCCATTACAAACTCAGGTGGCCAGTCTTTTTCAGCCAAAATATTATCGTAACCATATGTCACGTTCTCCAAAAAGAGAGCCTTGATATTCCTGGGTATGTCCCCCTCCAACTGCAGTGCAATTTCATATAAACAATGGAGAACACTTACCCTGGTATCTGGCATTTCCACATTGATATGCTGACTCAGGGCTACTGGCTCCAGATAATCCATCAGGTTCTGGAGAGCTATTGTGACTTATGAATGCTGTCCAGCATCATCACTGCCCACTCCCCGTTCAGAAGCAGAGTCCTCAGTAGTCTGGGCTTGTCTGATTTTAATTCTGGCCACCTTTTTCTTTTTGAATTGAGGTTTAGGACTTGGAGTCTTTAATTTTTCTTCTTTATTAATGATGTAATCAGACTAGCGTTGTGATTCCTTCTTTGGTTTCACTTGCTCTTCCGATCTGCGCTCTGACCCTCCACCTCCTTCCTAACTTCTATCGGATGACTCCCAAAAAGAACGAGAGGAACGTGTATCAGTATCCTGATACCTGTCAGGCTTTCTAATGTTATCACAGTTTCTAAGATTATATCTTTTTCAGTGGCTTCCTGTTGAGGAGACCCACCCCGTGATCATGTCTTGTTTTTACTTCTTTGTTTATTATCCCATTTCTTCTTCATCGAAGAACCTGGTGCTTGCTTAGAGTTATCCTTTTCACAATTACTTTTTAGTTGTGGTTCCCCAGGTCTGGCTCCCAAATTATCTCTACGTAGTGCAGCAAACGTTTCCTGCTCCAGTTGTGCAGGAGTGAAATCCCTCATGTGTTGGCATATAGCCAATGCAGCTGCCTCCCCTTTTATGTTGCTCAACATAATGGCAGATACTGCCGCAAAATTGCCAAACTGTTTCATCCCTAAGTCCAGGGCAGGTGCTGCCCTGTACTCATTCATAAGCAGCTTCATTACCTCAGGTAAATCAGCCAGATAAGGGGTACCATGTGTTCTGTTCTAAATGGCAACGAAGACTGTACCCCAAGTTGCACAGTCTTCCACCGGGGAAGCCATCCCCATCAGCAAGCAAATGGTCAGTATTCTGTGTTTTTCCTGCGGGCGTGTGTAAGGAAACACTGCTTCAAGATGGCTTGTTTTTTAAGCTAACCTGGAAAGGAATTTGCTCCTGACTGGTGGGAATCTTTCCCATCTTTCCCATGACGGCATTCAGTTTTTGTGGGCTGATACCAGTAGTAACCAATTGTGCTTGTGCAGCTTAAGCAGTCCATTCAGGATTTACTGCCAATGTTTCATTATAAACTGTGTGATATTTCTGTATATTTTTACAAAATCTTCGTACAGTGTATGCATTTCTGGTGCAGTTAAATTAGCAATGTCAGTATGCGGTGTGTATGCAACTAAGACCGGCCATCTCACTCCTTCTTTACTGAGTGGACCACGTCTCACGTTTTCTTTTGTGTGTGGGAACACACCTTTAAACCAATTAATATGTTCTTGGTAAGACAGTGGGATCTCTATGGCTTCATACGGAATGTATTCCTATGGTGTTTCATCCTCAATGTAGGTATGAAACAGCTGTGTTCAAGCATTCGCTGCTGGGAACTTAACCCAGAAATAGAAACCTCTGTCCTAAATTCTTTGTGTGCTTCAACCACGAAGGTAACATCTCCACCCGTAGCCGGAAGGCCAACATGTAATAATTTTAGAGTAACCGCATGTCTCCTGTTCTCTGCAATATTTAATGCATTGTCTGCTTCATACCCAGACATAATATAGTAAATGAATTACAGAGGTTAACTCAATGTGGGAAATTTATCCTTCAAGCTTGAACAACTTACAGCCAATACATAGGGTTTACCTACTCAGCTGAGGCGGATTTCCCTATCACCACAGACATCTCTGATTTGGAGGTGAGTAGGATTATCCGAGAAGGCACAATTGAACTACTCAGGTGAACCGTTAAATAAGAACCCAACCAACGTTGGTGGCGCCATGTCATGTAGTTTCCACTAGGTCAGTAGGATCTGCGCGTTTTTGGACAGTGTAAACTTTGGGTGAAGTGCCTAGACTGATTCCATGCACCCCTGCAGTATATGTTAGCCTAGAGATCAGCTAGCTCACAGTGCCACCATAAGCCCCCCAACCCAAACAGGGAGCAAATGGTTTCTGGCAACCACTGAACATGACATCCCTGACACCTCAGGGATCGGGGTAACAGATCTAGAACTTTTTCGCCTAGTCACTCGTGCACTCTTGTTCTCAGAGAAATATACAGAGAATACACAATGAGACGTTCTTCAATATATTTATTGAACCACGTTCTTCTGGTGTAGAACACATGTGCTGCGATAATCAGTAGACAGAGCAAATTAAAGTGATTACAAGCACCAAAATATTAAATAGCATGTATAGTTCCACCATGGTGCTGAAACAGTGTATATATGGAGGCATATAAAACAAGATAGTCATCAGGCGTACTCCTACTATGCAATCCCGACTCTATGTTTTTCTAGAGTGTATGTGTGTGTTCAGCCAAGAATCCCCTCCGAGGGATGATCCAACCCCATTACCTGGTGGTACAAAATGTAGGATCCCCGTCATGGTCACAAATTGGGCACCGCTCATGGAGATGTTAGACAGCTGCTTAGCGAAGCCTCAGCATGCAGGGACCTCTCGATGTCAGCTGAAGTGTGTCCTCTGCTAAACTCGGCAAATGCTTATTTATTCATATTAAAAGGCAACCTTGCGATGTACTCTATACTGATTAGCATTGTTATGGACATGTAGCTAGCCCTGTCGCCCCTTGAATGAAGATAGAATGACATTTGAAAAATGCAAATTCCTAGGGCAACTCAAGCATAATTAAAACTGTGCCAGCAATACAATACTTTCACATAGAGGGACAAAGAACCAAAACACAAGGGTCATATACAACAAGTACAAAATTTACTTTTATTAAGACAAGACTGTAAATATGAATGATGAAGGCAAAAAATAGTCCACAGGCACACCACAGTCGTATCAACATTCACTCTGGCATCACAGTATAAAGTTGAGACAAACAAGTTATATATACATATATAGAATGACATTTGTACAGCGTGCGTAAAGGGCTTGTACTCAGTGTTTGAGGCATCAGGATAATGTTGTACGAAGCCAGATGTGTAAGCAAAGCCATTTCAGATAAACTAATCCAACATTGTCATGCACGCAAATATGTGCAAAAGGTCACAGTAAAAAGTTATTGTGCAAAAAGAGGGAAATGTAAGAAAATGTGCAACATTGCTACATGGGCCTAACTCCAGCACATAACAGATGGAGGCCCATAACAAGGCCCTTGATCATGTGTGTCAGGCCCTACAGATCGCCACACTAACACTCAACACAGAACAATGTGAATTCCACAAACCCAATATACATTTATATGGACACATCTTCTCTGGGGAGAGTATGAGGTCAGACCCAGACAACATAAAACCACTGAATGAGACACCCAGTCCAAGGATGTGAGTGACATTCAGTCAGTTCCAGGAATGGCAAGCTACTGTTCCCGCTACATAAAGGACAATGCCACGATCAGCACCCTCTCCTGGAACTAATGAAACAAGGTCAAATCTCCAAGTGGACTTCAGAATGCAAGAAGTCTTTCAAGGAAATCAGACACAAAGTAGGCAATGCAGCTAACCTTGCTTAATTCATCCCCATACTCCACACAGAGATCACTGTGAATGCCAGTCCCATTGGTCTGGGAGCAATACTGGTGCAGCATCACAAAGGAGATGAGGGATAACAAATTGTTGCATATGCAGACTGAAGTCTGATTGACACAGAAAGAGCATACTCACAACCTGAAAAAGAGAGCATGGCTGTGGCATGTCGCATGGACACTTCCATATTTTCATATATGGCAAACAGTTCAGACCATCAAGCCCTTCTAACAATCTTAGGGAACCCCTGAGCAAAGATGCCATCCTGAATCGAGCAACTGGGGCTGCGTCTCAAAGAATATACATACACGATTGTCTACACGCCAGGAAAGACAGAGAATCCCACTGACTAAATGTCAACCCATACCATTGCATCAGTCCACACAAGTCGATTGTCAGGAGAAGAATATCTCCACTTCATAATAGACCAGGCTCGACCACCTGCCATACCATTAGGCACCATCAGAGATGCCACCGCAGAAGATACCACCCTTCAGGAGGTCAAGAGGTGCCTAATAAAAAATAAGTGGAGATATGTAGATGCGGCCCCAACAAAGGTGGACTCAAAGGAGACACCAAGAATGAGCTGTAAGTCGTAGTATGTGATGTCATCATAAGAGACAAGTGCATTGTCATCTCCAAGAAACTGCGTCAGGGAATCGTGAATCTGGCACACAAAGACCTAGAGGCATAGTGACAACAGAGTGGGCTCTAAGACAGTTTGTCTGGTTCACCTCCTCAGACCAGATGGTTGAGAACACACCATAGGCATGTCATCAGGCAAGGAGATCAGCACTAAGCCTGGGTGGAGTTCGTGGAGTTCTGCTATGCGAAACAACGCCAAGTGACAAAAAAAACTCTGCCTACGCAGAGTTCAGCGAGTGGCGGAGTGGGTTACCTCGCACCGTTCGCACTGATTTTTAGTGCCAGGTTTTTGTTTGTCCCATGCTGTAAAATCAGCACCAAAGGCCTATGGCACAGTGCAAGAGGCTGCTGCTTCTTTCTCCCGCTCACGTAGAAGTTCCACTCGAACGGCTGCTTCCTCAACACGAACTGAAGTTTTTTCAACGCGAGCAGTAGTGACCATCTGGAACCGCCTGCGTTGAGAAATCTCGCAGGGAAGTGGTCTAGCATTGGATTTTCCAGGCTCACGCTTGCCAACTTACTGTTGGTGAATGCGAGCCAGGGAAAAACTCTGCTCCACTCCGCGTAGTTTTTTGGAACGAAAGTGGAGTGGAGTTCACCACCCAGGCTTCATCGGCACCCACCTGACAGCTGTCTACATTACCGAAAGATTACTGTTGCCAGGTTGCAATTGATTTTTTCTGCCTGTTGCAGTCTGGGAAGTACATCAATATAATCATGGACAAATGCTCAAGATTTCCGAAAGGTCAGCAAATACCATCCACCAGAGCCGACGTAACCATCCCGGCCCTAGATGATGTGTTTGCAGAGAGGGGGATACCAGAGTTGGTCAAGACTGATAAATGTACATGACTTTGACACATTCGCAAGACACCAGAATTTCATACATCACAAGGTCACACTGCTGTGGCCTCAAGCAACCGGGATGGTGGAACGGTTCATGGCCCCACTGAAGAAAACTGTACAGCAAGCCAAACACAGCGGACAACAGGTGCAGCTAGACTTAAATGAGATACTGAGAGCGTACAGGAATACGCCTCATTCCACTACTGTGAAATGTCCAGCAACCATTATGCTAGGGAGAGAACTACAAACAAGTATCCCCAGTTGGAAGGCAATGGGTTTGACACCGAGTCGAGCCCAAGAGAGAGAGAACTGTGTGCCAAAGACAAGCATCAAAAAAGAAAAGATGAAGAGATACGCTGATGCATATTGAAGGCCTCGCAAGTCGGACCTCAGGGAAGGAAAATAGATCGTCATCAAAAGGACCAGAAGAAGAAAACGGACAACCGATATGCTAGCAAATCCCTCCAAGTAACGGACAGAAAAGGAACCATGTTAACTGCCATGGCAGATGGCAGAGGGGTGACTAGCAACATATCGCATTTCAATAGGTATGTCCCAGGAAAGGTGGTACCGGGTGAACCAGAGGAAAGCGACACATCAGACGAAAATGGTGATTGCGTCATACCTGGCATACCTCACACGGATGTGACCGCCACTGGAGAAGTCACACTGCGCCGGTCACTGAGAAACCGAGAATTCCACGGAAACCAGCACAGCTCATTGAAGAAATGTAAGGCACTGGCTAAGAGACCCACAGGGACACATTGAATCGGAGTTTCTCATTAAAGTTGGGGGATGGTGTAGGATCGCAACTGGAAATGGGTCAGGACCTTGGTGGACTGACCAAAATGCAAAGTGTGCTGGTCTATAAAAGTGTACATACACACACACACATGCATGCACGCACGTATATTTACAAGGGGATATCACCACGAGAAGGTCACTTTTGCCAATGTTCTGGTGGTGCTATGCCCTCTCTATATTTGCAAATTGTCACTAAGCCACTTTGAGTGGTTTAACTCCGCCTTGTAACTATGACCTCTTTACACGCATCACTTTGCGTGAAAGGGGCGTGCGATGGGTGTTGCTGTGGGTGTTCCACTGCAACACCCACTGCTTTTTTACGCTGCCCTAGGTTTACAAGGATCTGTAAATCTGAGGCAGCACCAAAAACTAACGATATTCAATAGCAAGCGTTAAAATGGCTCAACGAGGAGAAATACTTTTATTTCTCCTCGTTTTTGCCTTCTGCAGCACACATAGAAAGAGCAAAACACCATTATTGATTATTTTTGTGCAGGAAGGGACACCTTCCTACACATAAACAATCATTCCCTGCAACACAGGCACCTTGCACTATGGTGCAAGGCAGTAGCGGCCCGTGGTGGGAGTCCTGCCGGGCGCTGACGTAGGGGAGGGGCAGGGTGGGGGGTAGTAAACTACGGATTACGGCCGATTAGAGGTAAGTAAACACATAAATAAATAAAACGATTTCGTTGCGCGCGCTGCATCGCCAAATGCGATGCAGCGCGCGCAACGAAATTCGTTTTATTTATTTAAGTGTTTACTTACCTCTAATCGGCCGTAATCCGTAGTTTACTACCCCTCACCCTGCCCCTCCCCTGCCCCACGTTAGCGCCCGGCAGCACTCCCACCACGGGCCGCTACTGGTGCAAGGGTGTCTGTGTTGGCGCTAGGCAGCTACTTTTAGCGCTAAGGAAAGCACAGGGGGCGCAGTATTGTTGTGAAGAAGGCGCATCCCTGCATTTTGGAAATGGTGGAGCGCGGGGCTGCCAAACTTGGCGCAGCTCTGCGCTCCGCCATTTCCTTGTAAATACGCCCCACAGAGTTCCTAAGCCTCTCTTCATGTTGCTGTAACTGTGGGATATGCCCTCATAAATAAACGCTCCTGGCTACGGCCCTGATAACTTTCTTTCTGGTTTCATTAAATCAGCTTGAAGGCAGTGGCGTAACGAAAGTTGAAAGGGCCCCCCTGCAAGGAACACAGAGGGGCCCCCGCTCCAGATTTATTTCGGAGCTCTCCGGCGTGAGTACAGTGCTGAGGGGGCCCCCTGCAGCTCAGGGGCCCCCCCCCAACGCACTGCGGGGATGCGGGGGCCTGTGTTACGCCCCTGCTTGAAGGCTGTTCTGCTTCTGTACGGTTCCCAACACCCTTTTCCTTTCGCCTCCACACCCTTCCATGCAGGGCCTCGTTCGGTGTCCCGTCTTCCGCGTGCAGCCTATGATCTCTCCCCTCAGTTCGCCACTGCAGGAACCTGCAGACATCATTCCCTGTAATTTCGCGCACCAGCGGCTACGTGCAGAGCACGTCATGGTAGTTTGTGCTGCAGTCCAGCGGACTGTAAACCTCGTTGGAGCTCCTTTAATAACCCTCCATGACCAACCCTGCTGTGTCCGTGGAGCTCGACATTTCTAGCAAAATAGCACATAACAATTTTTTTTCTAGTCCTTGAATGTAGCCTTTTGTACCTACTCCTTCTATGCCTCAATAAGAGCAATGTTTAGATTAATATATTCCATTCAGAGCCTGAGATCTCACCTTGAGTGGGATGCAGAGAACCTATTGTGCTTTGCTGAGGCAATAACGGCGGGTTCGCGTTCACTTCTAAGGCCCCCTGGATGTGCACATGAAAAGAGCTGTTATCTATACAGGGTGCGTGGCACATCAGAGGCATTCAGAAACAGAGGGATGACTCACTGAATCTTTCTGGACTGAACTAAATCTTTGCTGAAATAAATGGTAACCCCTAAACATCAGTCTTAAATCATTTGACTGGGAGATGTGACATTTTTAATCAGGACTGGTGCTTGTGAGAAGCACTTTGAATAAAAATTAACAAAAGTTGCAGCCTTCACGTTGTGAGATGTAGTTCAACATAATTCAAGGGAAAAAAACGTAAATAGGCTCGGCCCAACATAACTGTGGAAAAAAGCTGATGGATATAGATGTACAAAGGACTGAGGGTTGGAGGAAGGAAGCTTGCATCCAGAGTCATGTGGAAGATGTGAAGGACTGGGGTAAACATAAGTCAGGTGCCAGAAGTGGATTTATGTGGGAATGAATGTGAATCACTCACAGACACCTGGCCTTAGTGAAGGCACCCCCCCCCACCTGATTGCCCTCCCTGATCCCACAAACTCAGACCATACCTTTTTTAAGTTTATGGAAGAATTGAGGCCACAGTTTGGTAGGCAATTTCCAACTTACAAGTGATCCTTCAACCACCCTTTCTATCTTTATTCAACAAGCCTGTGTTTTTTTCTGCCATAGCCACAAGCACTGTGCCCTGCATTCAGTGCCGGCCAGCCTGACCAGGTGAAATATCACCTTGGGTGTTCCCATTCCCTTACATTCCTGGCAAGCATCTGCTTCTAGCTCAGCCGGACGACCCTTTATTTCTGGCACAACTATACCTTTCCCTTTGGGCAAGCATCTGCTTCCAGCCCAACTGAGTGACCTTTCACTTCCAGTGCAACCACACATTTCCTTATGGGCAAACGTCTGCTTCCAACCCGCTGGATGACCATTCACTTCCGGTGTAACTATTCATTTCATTCCGGGCAACCTGCCATTTTTCCTCAGGATCACATTGTAAGTACCTACATGTCTTGCTGGGAGCTTCCGCTGCCAGAAAGGGCCCCCCACCATAGGTGTGCCTCAATTCTTCCAATCTATCAACAACTCCTTGCATTCAATGCCGCGTTTATGTTCTGTAGAAGTACACCCACCCCAATATCGGACAGGTGCACCCCATCTGGACTATAATTGTCTAGTTGACGCAAATTAATTAAGATATGCTTAATCCCACCTCTGCCTGCCCCCGACAGGAATTTGGCCATGAGTCTGTTTAGTCTCCTTCTTGATAACGCTATACTCCCTTGGGATCAAGACCCTGCCCATGACCTCCTGAAATTATATCTGAACATACCACTTCCATGGCATCCATGGTCCTGGCCAAGTCAAGTCAAGTTGTTTCCTTCATAATCTGAAACAAGTCGCCTCTACCATTACCTGGGAGGTCATTCCCACCCAAGTGGATGATCAAAACGTCTGGGTTTCTTGCCCAGGATCAGCATGCCTGAATGACCAATTCCTTCCACTGCAACCCTGGCTTTCCAAACCATTCCACCATTGTGCATTGAAACAGAAATGCTAGATTTCCCCCATTGTTGCCAGCTCTTTCCACAGCCTTGGACACGTAAGAGTGCCCAATGACCCACACGGTTTTGCACTCTGTGGAGTAGAACACAAGCACAAAAAGGGGGTGAAGAAGGAGCCTGCAGTAATGACTTCATTACACTTATCAAGCATGGCATTTTTGCATACATTATTGCGCCAAAGCCAACATAAAGTCCCTTCCCCAAACCTGCATCCTAGTTGCCCATTCCTTCAAGGTTGTTTGAGCCAATATATACCCGGAACCTATCAGAACCCCATCTTCTGATTTTTTAAATTGCATTTAGCAGAGAGTCCTTCCTGGAAGGCTGTTGTGGCTGCCCTAATGTGAAATGAATGTGTGGTAATGTAGTGCCCCCTCAGCCCTGCTAGCACTGATACATTGTCAAAGGTGTCCCCTCTTTGTGGGTAAGGAGGTATGCCTCACCTTCGAGCCCTGCCCATTCATTCATGTACCCTGCCAGGAGCCTAACCAGGCAATATGAGCTCTACCCCTCCATCTTATTCAGTGTAATACTCTGTCCTCTGCCCATCAGATCTGTCTTAGATTGCATGGCTCATAAGCCCACATTGTGCAGGCCCAAGTGCAGATCCTTAACCAAAAGGGCACTGCTGCTTTTTTCACCCTTGGCTCTGGCTACCACCTCACTAACCCTGAAAACCCAAAAAAGGCAAGTTAGGAAGCTGTACTAAATAGCATAGTCTCAAAGTGTGGGTGGCACACTAAGGGCAGATGGTCAATCACTAATTTTAGCATCAGCAAATCTATAGGTCACCTGGTATCCCATTTTGTCTTTTCAGATTTGGCCCATCCATTCAAGGCTTCCCTGAGAACAAATCCTCTTGTGGGGTCCTCCAAACCCTTCAGCTTTGCATTGTATGCTATTGACACCAGATGCTCTAAAGACCCTAGTCCTGGATTTCCTTGCACCCCTGGCCCACACAACAAATTGTTTGACCTGCACCACCAATGCCTCAAAATTCTCGTCTGCTCTAGAAACCCCAGATGCAATGTCTGCAAAAGTCTCCATACAACGCTGGTACTGTTGCCTTGTTCCAAGAGTTAGAGCCTTCTCTGCCATGCTCTGTAGTTGCAGTTCTACCGCATTAGTTCCTGGAATTCCTCCTTGAAGGGCATCATCTCCTCTTCTGCCTCCGATCACTCTGCCTGGAACCATTCTCACTGCAAGAGAGCAAGAACATCAGCTGCCTGATTCTGATCCCCCTGCACTTGCTTTGCCCTAACTTGGATATTGTAGTGGAGGCATGTGCGCCTCAGATGCCTTAACAAGCCCAATATAGTGGGGCATGATGTCGCTTGCACATTAATGGCATGGACAGCTGCCATATTGTCTGACCATATGACCAATATCTTGTTGGTCAGGTGATCTGGCAAAAGCAGCAATGACATCAGAATGGGAAAGAGCTCTAACACTGCAATATTCCCTGTCAGGCCAGACTTACGTCAAGCAGCTGGCCATGCCCTGGATCACCAAGCCTTACCCAATATTGCTCCAAAGCCCCCATGCCTGGATGCATCTGTGTACAGTTGCAACTGCTCATTCGTTGTCCACAGAGAAGGCCACATTCTAACTCCATTGAAACATCTTTTAGCCCTGCTCCCAACCTTACAAAATGATGCTCTTGAGTAATGCCTGCTGTTGCACATGCCAACCATCCTGAAAAGACTCCCCCCACCTGGATGACCCTTGATGAAAAATTTAGCTTACCAAGCAGCTCTTAAATATCTTTTAATGTTGCTTTTCTATTTGCTAGCACCCTCTTAATTGCTGCTGCAAAATCCTATATCTTTCCAGCTGGGAGACGTGACACCTCTTCTGAGGAATCCAGCTGGACCCCCAAAAATGTCAACCTCGTTGTGGGGCCCTCCATATTCCCTGGTGCCAAAAGCACTTCTAATCTTTGAGAAGTGACCTCGAAGGCCGCCAACTCTTGCATGCAATCAGAGGAGTCCACTTCACCCACAAGCAAGAAATCATCAAGGTAATGGAGCCTGCCACCCACCGGCTATACCTTGTTTGTTGCTCACTCCAAGAAAGAAAGAAATGCCTCCAAATAGGTGCATGATACGGACCATCCCATGGGCATGCACCTGTCGTAGTACACTTTTCCTATAAACTGAAACCTCAAAAAGTGAAAGCTTTCCGGATGTACTAGCAACAGCCTGAAAGCAGATTCAACATCAACTTTAGCCATGAGGGCACCCAAAGCTGCCACCCTGACTAATTTGATAGCCTTATCAATTGAAGCATAGGCGGCTGAACACATATCCTGGCTCAGCCAGTTGCTGACTGAGTTTCCTTTGGGATAAAAGAGGTGGTGGACCATTCAATATTTGCCTGCCTCCTTTTTTTAAACAATCCCTTGAGGGGAGATGATTACATTCTTTGTGGGATGTTTGTCAAACGGGCCTGCTATCCTACCCAACTGTAGCTCCTTTTCTATTTTTTCTGCCACACTGGCAACTCCTCTGCTGAGCAGAGATTCCTTGACACCCTTCCTGACAAATGGCTGGAGTAAGGGATTCTGAACCCCTCCTTATAACCCCAAAAAAGAAATTCCCTCTCCTCTTCCTTTGGGTATTCATTCAAAAGTGTCACTAGGATGTCAAAGTGGATCAGGATGGGCCTTTCCTTAACATAACAAAGCCACGACTGGCCACTGAAATCGGAGCCTGGTAGGTCTGCATGGGATTTGCATGAATTGACGGATGGCCACCCCGTACCGTGAGCACCCATCCTGGAATTTGCATGCCACACCCCAAGAGCAGTTGCCTGCATTAAAGTGGTGGCAGAAGTTGTCCTGTGGTTCCCGCTGAAGCAGAGGTTTGAAACTGTCTGCCACCTTTGAGTCCAAAATGACTGCAATCGTTCCTGAGGTAGCTGCGAGTTACCTCCTATTAACTGTCCTTGGTTTGTAACTGTGGCTTTGGTAGCTGGCAGTGCTGCAAAACCACCTTGAGGTTGGTCACCATGCGACATTGGTGGAGCCTGCACCAAGCCAGTTGGCAGTTCCAACCCGACAACAGCTGTGGGCCCCTACCCCAGCTGAACCGCAAACTCAGCTGGTCACTTATGACTTGGTATAACTGTGCCCCATCCTGCAGTGCAGACATGTGGGAAACATTACCTAGGTATTGGCTGGGCACCCCCAATGCCAGCTGTCATTCCGCCATCCCTAACGGTTGTTGCTGGGCCTGTGCTCCAAATGTTTCCTGCTATGCCAAACCCATCAAAGCGTGGTGGTGCCCCTGGCCCACCAAAGAATGCTGATGACTTGGTCCAATCCCAGATACTTTGTGCTGAGAACCCCCCATATGTTGAGTGGATGTCCAGGAGATGGCAGGTTGAGTTTGAACCTGACCCGCCTATGATTGCTGGAAGCCATCCAGTAGCTGTTCAGCTAATCCTGACTGAGTGTTTGCCAGAGACTGAGCTGGCATACCGTTTAGTTGTAATCCATGCCTCCATTATGGCGTGGGCCACTGTTGTATTCCAAAACCTTCTCCAGATAACTCCACCCCATATCCTGCACTGGACCCTATATGCTCCATCCATTCATCATCCTCTCTCGGATCCCAAGACATGCCTGGTGACCCCTCCATGCCTTGGCAGAAGGCTAAATCATATTGCATCCAACCCATTCCCCCATAACGCCTGAACCTCTCCTAAAGAGCCTGGTTGTACTGAATTAAAGCTGGACCTTCCTCCAGGTATTTTTCTAAAGTTATGGCCGCTAACAGCATCCAACCAGGTCACAATATTCCCCTTTGGCCTCACCCTCTTTATATCTTTGCTCTCCTTGCCTTGTCCCGAGCCCTTAAATGTATCTGCACCTCTGCATACATGTTCCAGTAAGATGAAAATATCTATGTATTCTCCCTTCCACACTCTTTAACTTCCAGTGGAATATGCCATGCGAGTGACTGCCTCCTACTCAACTCTAACGCCCCTCCATCACTGGGTGGTGTGGTGGTAGACTTGTTGACTTCTGATGCGCTTGCCAGGAGCCCCTTCCTAGGTGTGCTGGCTTACCTCTACCCATCCGCTCCAGTACCCACTTCAGCATACTTTCTCCACCCCTATATTCATCTACACCACCCTCCCACACATCTGCTGGACACCCATCCTCCGATCCATCTGCTCTCCTTCCTTTTTTGCCCTTCATCACCCCTGAGAGTGTATTTTCAGTCTGCCACTTCTACTCCTTGAACAGTCTTAGCATAGCATCGGAGAACTCACCCAATTCACCAGTTTCAGGTGTTAGTGTATCTCTTTGCTAGAATGTTCTTTCTCTTCTCCCATCAGCCGGACTGCCACTAATGCTTGCACGGGGGAGGTTCCTGCATTTTTGTCAGTGCTATCCCCTGCCACCTCCCTCATCACCTCCTGTGCCCTTTTGGTTTTCTTTGCTCTTGAGGGTCCCACCACCCCTCCCCCTGATAGCCTTCTTCTTGATATCACACTTCTCCACCCGTGGCATATGATCAGTCATTGTAAAAATTCTCATTTGTAACTCCTCCATGTCCTTCAAATGTCTACTTCTGTGGGTGGTGAGCGCCCACATCTCGGCAATAGCCAGCTCCTACCCTCTCAATTGTTGGCTTTTGCTGTTGCTGCAAAGTGGGTCTAAAACTGATCTGAATCTCTCCAGCCAGGTGATTCATCTCCAGGGCCACCCCTGCTAGGTCCTGCCTCCTCCTCCATGGCCAGATTTACTTCTGCGCTGTGGGGAGCTCCCTCTTCTGCCACCGTTCCTCTGGACCAGCCTGGTGCACGCCCCCTTTTGCAGCTGACCTAAAATGAAATAGACGTTAGCATTCTAACAGGTGACCGAGGCATTTGGTGGACAAGTGTGGGGGGGGTTTGTAGAGGGAACATTTATTCGCTTGTAACTAGTAAACATGAACATACGCCCAGGAGATGGGACATCCAAGGGCTGCATGCACCTGCAAATGTAGGTGGATCCAACTCAGTTGGGAGAAATGTGATCAGCCCTATTCCGTTTGCCCTACTCAGCATGCCTAAATCCAAGAAAGCTTTAACTAAAATAATTCCCCCTTGCCATTGCCCCACAATTAAGAGAATGGGAAAAGAGGGTGTGTGGGGTATTGATCATACAGTGACAATTGAATTGTGAAAATACCCCAGTGAAAGGGGTGGGGGGGAGCGAACCCTCACTACCCTCCCTTTAATGCACCCCATAATTCCTGGTGTGCACTGCCCAGTTTCTCAGGTTTACCTTGCGTTCTTGCTCCTGACCCTTTGTTTCTTCCTGTTCTCTTTTGCTACATCAGTGATGACCACCTCTGCCCAACTACTGTTACCACCTTTGCTCTGGTGAACACTTCCCCCTTCTCCTCCTCACTGAACTCTCTTGTTCCTTATACCCTCCAACAGAAAACAAGATTTCTGTTCACCTCTACCTGGCCACAGTGCTTTGCACCACCTGCCCTCCTCAATCCCTCCTTGCCTCCCCCAGATCAGAGCCTTATTACCCAATATGTCCCGGCAGTGACTCCATGCCTTCTCACTAACCCTGGGCGAAGTACTACGCTACGCTCGCGTAGTTTGCGAAGTTTGCGCTACTTCGCACAACGCGAATTGCACCTAGCACAGTGCAAACACGCGTAGCGTAGCGTAGTGCAGCGGTCATTTTTTGCTTGTTCGCGGTCCTCAACTTCAAGTTGACGACCGCGAGCAAGCAAAATGACATCCCGGCGAGACTTTTTCCTCGTTCGCGATCAGCAACATCAAGTTGCCGATCGCGAGCGTGGAAAATAAACCTCCCGGCGAGATTCTCAACGCGGGAGGTCAGGTTTCTCATTGCGAGTGGTCGCGTATGCTCGCGACCGCTCGCGATGAGAAACTACCAGTCCGCGTTGAGAAAGCTGCCGCTCGAGTAAAAATCTACTCGAGCGGCAGTAAAAGACAGCTCGCACTGTGCAAGATGCCGTTTTCAATGATTGCACAGTGCGGACAAGCATCCGGCACTGTGCAATCATTGCGAACAGTGCACTACGCAGTTCGCGTAGTGCTACGCGTAGCTCGCGTAGTGCGAACTGCACTTTGCGTAGCTTCGCGTAGCGCTACTTCGCGAACTACGCCCAGGCTTACTTCTCACCCAAAGCATCCGAGTTCTTTCGTACCATTCCTTTTAACCATTTAACACCCGTTTCTCAATCCTGTGACCCATTCCGAAGAATGGATGTGAAAATTCTTCTGAGTGCACAAACTCCCAATCTTTTCTGCCTTTTGTGGAGACCTTCCATAGTATATGCTTAGGCTTTCCTGTTTTCAGTTTCTATTTTTGGCAAATTCTGGTAGGGTTTTTTCAGTGATTTCAATACCTTAAAAAACAGTGGTTATCAGTGGTTACACATTTACGCACCATTAAACAGAAATAGTGTTTTTTCAGTGTTTATGGAACATTTTGCTTTTATTATTGCTTGCTTACTGCACTGATAGTGTATGCTATATAGACAGTGTACGTACAGTGTATATGAGGTCCAAATACATTTTCACAAATCAAACTTATTGTTGTACACATACAATATTTATTCAGTGAGTCTTTGGTCATGCGCGCTCACTCTTTCATACCCATGTAAATGTTTATCTGTGAAAAGGCCCTCTCAACATTGACACTTTAGACAGGTGATGGAGCAAGGACTCGTACATGAGACTTGTTCGGAAGCAATCCTCTTGTTTAATTCACTAACGAATTACTAACAACATGTTTTGTGATTAATAATACACATTTCCTTCACGCGGGAGAAAATGAAGCTTGCCTATGTGTTTACTAACTGCAATAACATGAACGTAGGACTAAGATGCATTCTAACACGGGATCTTTACTGCGCATGCGTCTACTACATCTACGTAGTATGACGTACTAAAGCTTGGAGGGAAATTCTGGCGCTTGCGCAAAGAACTATAAAATGGCCGCTTGAAAACTCACATGCATGGCACCTGCTTGCAGAAATTAGAAAATACGTTTTTATACTAACGCAAATGCAGAAAGGGAAATAATAAATGGCATGGGCTAGAATAGAGGTTGGTGGTATACAGTGAAATCATTTATTTTTGAGAATAACATTCACTCTTTTGACTTTATTATTAGTGCGTATTTGGGCCTGTCAGATTTGTCTGAGTCGAGCAGACTGACGTTGCACGACGCATGCGCCCTGATGTGGAAGTTCGAAAAGATGACTAAGGTCTTGTCACGCGTCCAAGGTCGGCAAAGTTGTGCCCTGGGAACATGAGGGTGAAGAGTTCATCTGAAGGAACTTATTCAAGAAATCGCTACATTGTATTAATAAAGTTTAAAAGATGTATGGGAAAGAAGGGCAGAATAAAAGTTTGAGGGGAGGAGTTTTGAAACAAAGGATTAAAGAAATAAGTGAAATATAAGCATGGTGTGATGATCATCCCCCCCTCGCCTGTCCAATCAGAAGTTAGTATTCTGTAAAATTGAAACATTAATGGGTGGTACATGGTAATAGAAAGGTATAATTGAAGTAGTTTAGTTAGTTAGGCTAAGCTTGGTGGGAGCGGAAGCAGCAGAAACAATTCAGAGCTTGGGATGCTGTCGGTGCTGGGGGTGGTGCTGATGCTCTGAAATGCTGATGAAGAAATCGAATGCAGAACCATCTACTTAATTTGGGTGGGTAAGAAAGAAGATCGCAGAAGAATCACGAGGAGGAAGTGAGTGTCAGAGAGGGGTGCGATGCAGTCGTCGGTATCTAGAGAGGTGAAGTATCCTGTCCTGATTCCTGTACTGAAGCCTTTGTCTCCTGATCTGTCCTGGGGGACCCTTACCAGCCCTTTGGCCAGGGGGTTAGTCTTCACACCATACTTGGTAACTATAAATTCATCGTCTTGATAAATGCTCTTCTCTCTCTATCCTCTCCTTTCTGAGCATAGTTATTGTGTGGATCTGAATTGTTAATGTCTATTGAAACTTGATCGAACTGGCACTCTTGCGAATGAGGGTGTTTGTACTGAAACGTTTTGAGATGGTTCACAACCAATTAATTTAGATAAAGATTTTTAAAACTTCTCGAGTCTTGATTATTTTATTTACAAAGAGAAATGTTAAATCAAGTTATGTTAGCTATCACCATCAACTAGCTTTACCTAACTGGTCCATTGACCAGAGGAAAGAACCTTTCTATTAGAGAAAGGTTTAGTTAAAGGAGTAATAACTAGATCTTGAGGTATGAAAATTATAAAACTAAAAAGTTCCAGCGGTCTACTTGGTGTTTAGTGTGAGAGAGTTATATGGGCCCAGATGAGTATATGGTAGTGGAGTATCTGTTGTTAGTACGCCGCTGGATCAGTTTTCTGGTAGCAGAGCTATGGTTGTTAGTGACTAGTTTGGTGATAAGTATAGATTATTGATTTTTGATTTATGTTTTAACAAAAAGAGTTAGCGTCCTGTTTTTATGTCGTCTGGGAAATTCCCGGGGAATGAATAGCGGGTGGCGATAGAAACCACACTGCAGTGAGGTTACTCGTCTGTTGGAATAACACTGAGGAGCTAGGAAAAGCTAGCAGTGTTAAAGTAGGGACTATTTTCTGTGTAAAAGTGAGAGTGATTGATAGCAAAGAGTTCGCTAGTGAAACTTTAGGTGTTATATCACCTAGTAAGGCTAACCCTGAAGGAGTAGTAGATTTTTCTAAGCTAGATTGACAGCAAAAGGAGTTCGCTAGTGAAACATCGGTCTCAAATTTCCCTAACGGGTGACACTGGAGGAGTAGCAGGTTCTCTGAAGCTTAGGTGAAGAGTAAGTGGAAGGTTTTACTCGCAGTGAAAAGAAATAAACTATCTTTTGATTTAGTGGAACAGACAGAGTAGCAAATGTTTTTACGTCGTTATTAACAAAGAAATTTAAAGAGAATTTCGAGAAATAAAGTTTCATATTACCTTGTAAAGGGAGGGTCAGTTGCTGGAGTGGTACTGACGTCACGGAGAGCTGCGCTGGGATTGGTAGATACAGCGGGCGTGTGACAGAAGGAGCTTTGTAAAGGAGGGGTGAGAAATCGCAGGAGTTGGACTGACGTCACAGAGAGCCGCGTTGGGATTGGTAGACACAGCGGGTGTGTGACAGGAGCAGCCTTGTAAAGGAGGGGTCAGTAGTAAGGAGCAGAACTGACGTCAGGAAAAGGCCACGCTGGCATTGGGTGGATCACGAGGGTGAGCCTGATTTGATTGGATAGCCAGTTAGAAGCCGCGCTAGAATTGGTGAAGAGGAGATTGTATGCGGGATTTTGATTTGACAGTAAGTGCAAGACGTACAGGAAGGAAATTTCAAGTGTTTGCGGAATACAATTTCATACACCGATCCTCAAGAATGTATGGAGAGAAAAGAAAGATGTCATTTTTTAAGAAAATAAAGAATTTATTTGTAAAGGATAAGCCTGTGTTGACTTGAGAGGGAATTCCTATTCCGCCACCGAAGACACCAGCATCTTTTATGATGATGGAGAGAGGATATCATACCTGTGTGTGGTTGGAAAACTGGATAGAGTACACGAAGGATGATGGGGTGTTACCATTTCCTAAGGATGGTACGTTTAATGGGAGGATTCTTCAGAATTTAAGATTGAAAATGAATGATTTAGAACCTAGACCTAGATTAACTCAATATGAGGCTTTGGAAGAATGGGAGACTGAGTCGTATGAACGAGAAAAATGCAGAGATGGAAGATATAGAGGATTCTTTCCGAGACACTTGCATGAGTCACGGGAAGGGCAGATGAAACAGTGGAGGAGAGCTATGGTATCAGAAGGGTTATATCCAGTATTGATGGCTGAGGAACAATCTGGAGGAAAGTGTAAGGAGAAAACAAAACATTTGAACACAGCAGGATATGGTGAATCAGATGATGAGTTACTAGAGGATATTTTAATTAAAAATCCACCACCGTATCAAGAAGCAGCTAGTAAGGTTGTCCCAAGTGCGCCAATAATGTGAATACCATTAACTCCACAGATTTTACATGAGACATCATACAACAGAGTGTTGCAAGATAATGAAAGAGAAGCTTTGAATAAAACTAGGGAGGAACTAGTTCAAAGGATAAGTCAATTGAATTTAAATACTGAAGCTTTAACAGTACCAGTAACCATTGGTCCAGTAATCCCATTGTATGGAGATAATAAGATTTCCAGAAACCGCAACCTGTGACAATTCCATTAAGTAGTCCTAGAAAAGAGATAGTAATCACAGATGATCAGGTTAGCGAAAGTGTGTCAGTTATTTCATTAATGGATCTCCCTATTGTGGAACCTCATACGGAAACTCCAAAGAGAGTTACGCCTATGAATTTGAGAGAAAGAAGACCTTTGGTTCAGGCTGGAACTGCAGGCGCAACAGTAGTCACCTCTGAAGAAATAGAAAGGTGGGCTCAGGAAAGAGATAATCAGAACCCAACACCAAAGATTTTATATATCAGCAGATTGAAAGTGGAATTGGAAGAAATGATGACAGGATGTGTGGGTATGGAAAGATTAAACGTTTATAATGATGAGGAATTATTATTTTTATGTAAGAATATAACTAGGAGAGCCAGAGTATTTCATGAGAGACTGACTGAAGTTGCTTCAGAGATTGGAATAGACATACGGAAATCGAAGTTGTTACAGAAACCTTATCAAGTGGATTTCACTGATAAAGATCTAGAAAGTGTAAATGCTTCTCGAAAGAGACTACAGATAAAAGAATTAATTAACATTTTGCGAAAGTGGGGAGACATTGATAAATGGAGAATTAGATGGATAAGAAAGAAAGAGGAAGTGCAAGCGAGAGAAGCAGCAGCTGCATTTCCAGTAAGAGAATCAAGCAAAGTGGAGAAATTGTGTCCGATGAGAGAGGTTCCAGGAGGTGGATATGTTCATGTTCCTTGGAGTAGACAAGATATTTTATCATTTACAAATGATTTTCCAAAACTGAGAGAAAAACCAGTTGAGTGGAACAAACAGGTAGAGAGGTTTGTGAAGGTTTCAAAAGTGTTATTGAAAGACTTGGATGGTCTATTTGATATAGTGGTACCTGCTGATTTATGGACAGAATGTAAGATTACAATTGATTGGCCTAATGAGGAGTATCCTAGAGATGCAAAAACAGGAGCACCTTTGGAAGAGGTGATGAAAATGTATCACCAAGTGATTACGTATTTGAAAGGGAAAATCCCTCCTAAAGAAACAGATTGGGTAAAAATAGATAGAACAACTCAGGAACCAAATGAATCTGTACATGCGTACTATGAACGGTTATTGCAGGTATTTAAGCAGTATAGTGGTTTTGAGAATATTGGTGACAAAGATATGGGACATTTTGTGTATCGGTTTGAATATGGCTTGAAACCAGAAATCAGTCAGATGATACAGCAGCACATGTTGTTTTGGCAAAGCAAGACAGTGGATGAGATTCTAAAGTACGCAAAATATTGCGGCGATGACATTGAGGCCAGGCGTAGGAAGCTAAAGGAGAAAATGATGTGGGCACAAGTAAAATTGGCAGAGCAGCAAGAAGAGAAAGCAAATGACCAAAATAATAATCAAGTGAAAGAACAGAGTCTGAATAATCAAGGAGCGAATGGTAATAAATATAAGGGACTAATGGACAGAGAAGAAGCGAAAAAGAAGTTTCCTTGTCAGGCGTGCGGAAAGCTTGGACATTGGAAGAACGAGTGTAACAGTACTCAGAATAATAAGAATAATAATGGGCCAAATCAAAATTTAATCCCACAGATGCAGAATGAAGTACTTATGAATCAGCAGCAGCAGGTAGTTACTCCACAATATCAGGTGCCACCAGCTCCTATGCCAAATTTTGTGAACCATCAAAGTTTCAGTGCGAACACCGGATTTCAAGGAGAAAGTGGTAAGAATAATAGAACAATTGCACAATATTTTTTACAGAATGATGAAGAACATTCAGATAACGCACAATTACGGTGCCTGAGGGGGGAGGAAGAGGAGTGCGTGCTTGGCGCATCCTTGCCGGTAGATCAGTCAGGTCCATTCGTTGATGGGAGAGTAGAAGGTAAAGACATTACTTTCCTATTGGATACTGGTGCTACCAGGTCTACTCTGAGAACAGCAGACATCCCAAACCTACCCCTCTCGGGAGAGACAATCCAAGTTGTAGGCGTAGCTAACCAACAGATTAGAACCCCAATCAAAAAACCAATGGAGGTGCATATTGGGAACTTCAAAGAAATGCATCGATTTGTAGTTTGCGATTCCAGTCCAGTAAATCTGTTGGGAAGAGATCTTTTGTGCAAGATGAATTGCACGATCTATTGTACACCGGATGGTGTTGCTTTCCAAACCCCCAATGAAGATGTTGTCTATAAGATGATGCTGGCCAAACAGGGAACAGAAGTAGGTGAAATGTTTTCATTAATAACCGAGAATGAATTGCCAGAAGAGTTAAGAACAACAGTCAATCCAGAAGTGTGGGACTTTACAGGAAAAGACATTGGGCTAATGACAAATATAGACCCAGTTAAAGTGACAGTGAAAGAAGGTGCAGTGTATCCAAATACCCAACAGTATAAAATGAGTCCAGAAGTAAAAGTAGGAATTGTTCCAGAAATTGAACGAATGGTTAAACAAGGTATATTAAAAGAGGTGATGGGTAGTCCCTGTAATTCGCCAATAATGGGACTGAAAAAGCCTAGCGGAAAGTACAGAATAGTGCAAGACCTACGGAAAATAAATAAAATTGTAATTCCCTGTTGTCCAATTGTGCCAAATCCAGCAGTGATCCTTTATCAGATACCGTGGAATGCAGGATGGTTTACAGTAATTGATTTATACCAAGCGTTCTTTTCTATTCCTTTGCACCCAGACAGCCAGTATCTTTTTACGTTTAAGTTTGAAGATCGTATTTACGCATGGTGTCGTGTTCCACAAGGGTACACAGAGAGTTCGTCAATTTTTAATCAGATTTTGAAAAAGTGGTTGGAATCGTTGATCATGCCTGGAAATTCTGTTCTGGTTCAGTACTTTGATAACCTATTGGTGGCATCAAAAACACGAGAAGATTCTGGAGTTGTTGAACAAATAAATGGCACAATCAAGTCAAGATTGGGAAAAGTGTGTGCATCCACAAAGCTGAAATGGCCAGATGCATTACCTCTTGTACTGATGGGTCTCAGAAGCATTCCAGACAGAAAAATAGGAATGAGCCCACATGAGGTTCTCATGGGAAGAGCCATGAGACAGGCATTTATTCCTGGAAATAAACTAATAAGTATATCTGATGATCTGGTATTGGATTATTGCAAAGGATTGGCTGAAATGATGCGTTCTATCTCTCACCAGGTTGGAGAAGACGCAGTTGAAAGACAGCCAGACCAAGCGCATGATTTGAATCCTGGAGATTGGATGCTGGTAAAGAAACACGCAAGAAAGTCGTGCCTGGCACCAAGGTGGGACAGACCACGTCAAGTCATACTAGTCACTACCACCGCAGTAAAGTGTGCAGGTCTGCCCAATTGGATTCATGCCAGCCATACCAGAAGAGTTCCGAGCCCATCAGATCAACAAGAGTCACCACTGACTGAGCAAGCTGAAGTATCAGGAGTTGTAAACTGTGAAATCGAAGAATCTAGAGTGATAGATTCTGAAAGACAACCATATGACAAACAGCTCGAGATAAGTCAGGAAGAATGGATCCCAGCGATTGAAATAATTGATGATGTTATTGAAACCAGAAGAAGAACAGAACTGAAAAGACAGGAAAGTAGTCAGGAAGAGACAGGGGAAGAAGAAAACACTCAGGAGATAATAGAAAGAGACACAAACGAACCTGAGGAGGGAAAAATAGAAGAACACGTTCAGGCAGAAGAAGAAAAGTTTGAATTAAGACCTGAACAGGACCAGAAAGAGTTAGAAGAACAAGTTCAGGCAGAAGAAGAAAGGTTCAAACTAAGACCTGAACAGGGTCAGATAGAATTAGAAGAACAAGCTCAGGAAGAAGTAGAACAATATACAGTAGAACCTGAGCAGGAAGAAGCAAAAAAAGGTACAAGCACAGAAAACAGAGAAACAGAACAGATTGTGCCCAGAATAAATGAAATAAAAAGAACTTTACAAAGAGATAAAGAAGGTGAAAACGCAGTACAAATCAAAAGAGTCAGAAAGGGAGACAATTGGCCAACTGGAGTAAAGAAACTAAAATATCATCTGAGAAAATCTGAAAAGAAACCAGAGCAAGTGAACGAAATCACAAGTCAAACAAGACCTAAACAAACTTTAGCAAAGATAACTCGAAGAAGTCCAAAATTGAGAAACCTCATACTCGAAGAATTTGAGTCCCTGGATCTGTCTGATGAGACAGAAGAGGTCCATATTGCACAAATTGATGAAAGCAAATTGAAACCTCCTTAAGAAGGAAGGCTAAAACTGAAAAAGAAAAGGATAAGAGAAAAGAAAAGAAATTTTCTCAGGAATAAAATGGCAGAAACTGAAGTTACGGGAAAACCAAAATGTGGATTAAAAAGAAAGTGTTTTAGATTTTGTTTTTGTAGTATTTTATTAGCAGCATTAGGATGGTTATTCCTAACAGTAGGAGTACCTTTAATAATGAAAACAAGTGACAAGAATAATACAGATACTAATGTTAAGATAGATAGAATAAGAGAAACTAAATTAGAAATAGGGGTAGAAGATGAAGCAAACTATCATAATGAATCAGACTATAATATGTCCTCTAATGTGTTTATTAAATTGTTATTTCAGTATGTTAGCACTATGGAAATTAACAATTGTTACGTATGTATGAAGTTACTCTCATCAGTATCAGAAGGGATTACGTATCACCACATAACCTTAATTTATGGTGTGTCATGTAGTATTTTATCAAGTTTATTTTACACTACAGGGAGACTTCGGTATTTTTATTCTAATTTAGATGTAGTATTTTCTGAATTACCTATTAGAAAGAATATGAATCCAGTAGCTAGTAGTAAAAACGCACAGTTTATCGGTGAATTTTTCTTAACAATGAGTTCAATAGATTTAGTTCAGGTACGTAAAGATAATCTAACATGTACATTAAGAAAAGAAGAAAAGATTTTTTGAATTTAGTAGAAGAAAGGAGACAGGATTTAATGAGGAAGGCAACTACACAGAAAACCCATGTACCTCCATGGGTTGGGAAGGAGGGAATCTATGCAAGTGGCAAGGCTCATGCTGCAATGTCCCAGGACTTTGTGAAAAGGGAAAATTCTGCCTCCATAGATTAAAGACAGATTATAACAATAATTACATTGGTTCCAGTGAATGTGAACATAACTTCCTAATATTAGGAGGATGGGGACTAAAAGGGGGAACTGATCCTGTGTTTACAGGAGTGTATTATGTTTGTGGGAACAATATTATAGGTTACCTGCAAGATGGTACGGAAGCTGTCATTTTGGAATAGTTTTTCCAAAAATTTATCATGTAGATAAAATCAGTGTAACCAATGGAAATTCTAATGGACTAATACGAAAAAGAAGAGCTAGTTTTTCTGAAATTGTAGGAGATATTTTTAGTGCACTGATACCCTCAGTTGGAGTCATTCTAAATTCACAGAAAATTTGTAAGTTATCAACCATAGTTGATCGTCTTTCTACAGATACTGCAGGAGGATTTCTAATGATTAACACAGAAATGGTTGCAATTAGATCTATGGTTTTACAGAACCGTCTTGCTCTTGATATATTGTTAGCAAAAGAAGGTGGAGTCTGTGGCATGTTGAAAGTTCAACATTGCTGCACTTATATTCCGGACAAGAGCAGAGAAATTAAAGGATATATTGAAAACATTACGGGAATGCATAAAGATTTGACCCAACTGGAGGTTGACAGTGTGTGGGAAGACTAACAAAAAGTATAACATCAATAGGGAAATGGTTTGTTGATTTTGGGAAAGGTTTTCTAGGTCTAATAATACCATTAGTTATGATAATAATGGTAGTGATGTTAATAATGATTACATATAAATGTTGTAGAAAAGGTACGAAAGAAAAGGTACACTTGGAGAGAAAAGGGAAGGGACAGACACGAAAGAGAAAATATGATGAAATACGTTTGGAAGAAATGAAAGGCAGGTTATATAAGAAGATGCGAGATTTAGAAGGAAACGAAATTATTGATGAAAATTGAGAGGACAATAGAGAAAACTGAGAAGTGTTAAAGTTGGTATCTGGGATGGATGGGTAATTTTGTGATGGCTTAATATGCCATCAGAGAGGGGATTGATGGAGCAAGGACTCGTACATGAGACTTGTTCGGAAGCAATACTCTTGTTTAATTCACTAACGAATTACTAACAACATGTTTTGTGATTAATAAAGCGAATTTCCTTTACACGCGGGAGAAAATGAAGCTTGGCTATGTGTTTACTAACTGCAATAACATGAACGTAGGACTAAGATGCATTCTAACACGGGATCTTTACTGCGCATGCGTCTACTACATCTACGTAGTATGATGTACTAAAGCTTGGAGAGAAATTTTGGCGCTTGTGCAAAGAACTATAAAATGGCCGCTTGAAAACTCACATGCATGGCACCTGCTTGCAGAAATTAGAAAATAAGTTTTATATTAACGCAAATGCAGAAAGGGATATAATAAATGGCATGGGCTAGAATAGAGGTTGGTGGTATACAGTGAAATCATTTATTTTTGAGAATAACATTCTCTCTTTTGACTTTATTATTAGTGCGTATTTGGGCCTGTCAGATTTGTCTGAGTCGAGCAGACTGACGTTGCGCGACGCATGCGCCCTGATGTGGAAGTTCGAAAAGATGACTAAGGACTTGTCACGCGTCCAAGGTCGGCGAAGATGTGCCCTGGGAACATGAGGGTGAAGAGTTCATATGAAGGAACTTATTCAAGAAATCGCTACATTGTATTAATAAAGTTTAAAAGATGTATGGGAAAGGAAGGGCGGAATAAAAGTTTGAGGGGAGGAGTTTTGAAACAAAGGATTAAAGAAATAAGTGAAATATAAGCATGGTGTGATGATCATCCCCCCCTCGCCTGTCCAATCAAAAGTTAGTATTCTGTAAAATTGAAACATTAATGGGTGGTACATGGTAATAGAAAGGTATAATTGAAGTAGTTTAGTTAGTTAGTTAGGCTAAGCTTGGTGGGAGCAGAAGCAGCAGAAACAATTCCGAGCTTGGGATGCTGGGGGTGGTGCTGATGCTCTGAAATGCTGATGAAGAAATCGAATGCAGAACCATCTACTTAATTTGGGTGGGTTAGAAAGAAGATCGCGGAAGAATCACGAGAAGGAAGTGAGTGTCAGAGAGGGGTGCGATGCAGTCGTCGGTATCTAGAGAGGTGAAGTATCCTGTCCTGATTCCTGTACTGAAGCCTTTGTCTCCTGATCTGTCCTGGGGGACCCTTACCAGCCCTTTCGGCAGGGGGTTGATCTTCACACCATACTTGGTAACTATAAATTCATCGTCTTGATAAATGCTCTTCTCTCTCTATCCTCTCCTTTCTGAGCATAGTTATTGTGTGGATCTGAATTGTTAATGTCTATTGAAACTTGATTGAATTGGCACTCTTGCGAATGAGGGTGTTTGTACTGAAACGTTTTGAGATGGTTCACAACCAATTAATTTAGATAAAGATTTTTAAAACTTATCGAGTCTTGATTATTTTATTTACAAAGAGAAATGTTAAATCAAGTTATGTTAGTTATCACCATCAACTAGTTTTACCTAACTGGTCCATTGACCAGAGGAAAGAACTATTCTATTAGAGAAAGGTTTAGTTAAAGGAGTAATAACTAGATCTTGAGGTATGAAAATTATAAAAATAAAAAGTTCCAGCGATCTACTTGGTGTTTAGTGCGAGAGAGTTATATGGGCCCAGGTGAGTATATGGTAGTGGAGTATCTGTTGTTAGTACGCCGCTGGATCACGGGCAACACTAAAACAGCCAGTACACAATTTGCTATCTCTGGCCACTGACATAGCATTCCATGCCAATACTGGTGCACCTGAAGATTGTGATTCTGTGGGACAGGTTCTGCAACATATGTGTTGAACTGGGCGCATATGCCCTCAGGGTTATGGAAGCAGTTGAAAATGAAGCAGCACTTTTGAAAGTCCGGAGAAAATTCCCCTTTATGGAAGGGATCTAGAACTTGTGCAGAGTACCACAGTCAGGCCTCATTGACTTCAGATGCCATGGTTGGTGAAGGGACATCTCTATGCATCATTGCAAGCTATTTCTCATGCATTGTAAAATACACTTTCTTGAATTGCTTCTCAACATTTCTTTGCTTACCATTCTAACTTGGAACATGTTGCAGTGCTAAAGTCACTAAAAGTGTCGCCCAGCCTACTCTCAAGGAGGTGTTTCACATCTACACCAATTATGCTGAGCACTTGGTAGACAAGGGTGTTTTCAGACTATAGTTTTTTTATTATGTCCTCTACAGTAGTCATGTTTTCCTGTAAAAATCTAAGAATGCAGTAGTGTGTACTTTTTTCACATCACTATCAATATGCGACCGAAGATCCTCACATTTATTGCCTTTGGCATCATCACTCAGCAAACATTCTGTAAACGGTTGCCACATGGATAATATAGCATTCACGGCCTCTAGGACTGAGAACCACCAGCTAAATGACACAGTTGGGATGACTCTTTCTTTGATGCCACACAAAGCACAAAATGAGAAATATTTGCGTTTTAGTTCCTGCGCATAACAAAACAATGCACCAGAATGGACTATAAAGTCATTAGCATTCTTTATTAACTCTGAAGATTGTAAAGATGCTTTCAGCATACCATCTAGCAAGTGGCAAGTATCTCTTACAGGACAGCACTTCAGCTCAGGTATCGCTTTTTGCCAGGTCATCACACAACTTTTTCATATATGTAGCTGAATCACTGCAATTCAAACAATATCACTCCAATCTTTGTTGAACTAGGTAAGGACTTTTTGCAGCAGCATTCCAAGTGACACTGCGTTCCATTTTTTCCAAAAGTCTGGTATCAGGTTTTCACCACCATCCCAGATGCTTGATGACAGCACTCTTTTCACATATATCTGTCACTACACCTTGCATTGAATGTTCAAAGCCTGGGGTGTTTGCCAATTCATCTACTATCAATACTGACTCACTAGAAAAGGGGGCTGATGTATCAAGAGATTTTACCTATTCTCTGTGGGTAAATGTAATGTTGCATATCGGGAAAGATTTTTATGAAAACAGCCATTTTACCTATCAGTAAAAGAATTAAACGTAGCCAAAATATCAAATATGATTTTGATATTTCCTGATTCTCTGCAGTTTATAAAATAATTAAACAAGACCTAAAACATGCTTCAAACCCTGCATCTTTAGAGCAAAGACCACAAAACTGAAAAAAGGAAGAAGAAACAATATTTTAGTGACATCCCTAAACAACAAAACTCAAGCAGAATAACGTTAGCCCAGTCTTTCTTGCTGCTAACTTTTATAACGAAGTTACATTGTATTGGCCCCATCAGGAATAAATAAAAATGACTCTTTCACTCTCCTTTTCCTTTCTTTGAATGGCATTTAGTTTATGGCTGTGAATGTGTTTTTTCAGTGTTTATATGTTTACACTGGTGAGGGCTATTTCCCTTTCAGTGGGGTTTTATCAGTTATTATAGGTTTAAATCTAAAACTGGATAGCCTATATATTCCACACCCCACCCCACTCACCTTGACCTGTCTTGCACCAGTGTGGGCGCGCTGGGAAAGAAGGAGCCAGGAGGGCTCAGTTTCTCCCATCCCCCAGTGAGTTGCCTTGCACACCCACCTCTAGACAAGAGGGCCAATAGATGTGTCTCTCCAAAGCAGCCTGGGGTGGGGGACTGTGGGCTAAAATGGAAAAACATTGCCCCTTGCACATTCAGTTAGCAACTGAGGCACGTGACAACCATTGTGCTTGTTCTACCCACTTAGTCAGAATCTGCATGTTCTAGCACTTACATCCCTCCCACCCCAAGGACAAGGCACTTGCTGCAGAGATGGCACTTGCCCAGCAGATATCTTTTAAGGCATGGGCAAAGTGGGCTTTGGCCCAGAGCCCCAGCCTTTCAGGGGGGCCCCTGATACAGCCATCTCTGTTCAGCAGAGAGTCTTGCCCTGATGTCCTTGAATAATTCTTAAACAGATTGTTTTAAATACCTTTTCCTTTAATGCATTTTTAATGTGAGTGATGAGCGAGAGTCAATTACAGACATTTTGCAGAGAATTGTGTTTATGTTTCATGCAACATCCCAAAAAAGTTTCTTTCAGATTAAAACAGGGCCTCACATGAGAAATAGGAGGTTGTCACAGAAATTATTTTCAGTAATATGAGGGAGCTGCCTCTGTGTTACAATATTGAAAACACACATCACTATCCCTCAATATTAGATGTCAACACATTTAGAATTTGGACGAGTGTGCCTGTGCGCTGTCAGTGACCGGCCAAAGAGAGCATGAAAGAGCTGAAATTGGATAATAAATCCAAAGCTGTTCCGAAGAGGGCCCCCAAAATATGTTTGGCCCAGGGCTCCCAAAATCCCAGATGTCCCTGCTGCCCAGCACTTACACTGTGACAATCTTAAAGTAACAGTAAATGCATCTGCTGACGCGATCTGTGTATCCATTCAGTCTCAGCCCCGATTCACCATCAAGTCCTAAAGGGTACCGAAGATTAATGCTTGTGGTTTCAAGGTTAATGTGGTCCTAGCACAGCATCTATAATACGTCGATCTGCCCACCTTGGTCACCTGCGACCCCAAGGTATCGCAAAGAATGTCCTGTGGTCCAGAAACGCGAAACTAACTTTCCGTCCTTCCCCTAGAGGTCCACCGAATCGGTGTTGAAGTGCGTCTGCGAGTATTCTTTTATACACAACAACTGACATACACCTAACAAAAAAAAACAGCCAGAGATGCACACATATATGCAAAATTTTCTCTCCCCCCCTCTCGCTATTAGTCCTGTGGTATAGGCAGTCCAATGCAAGGATGGGGCTGTAAGGCACAGCACAGAGCATTACAGCTCTTTTGGTGCATTGGTGCTGACGCCTCAGAGGCTCCACTTTGCAGTTTGCTCCCTGCAGCACCATTGGCAGAAGGTCACATGCTTTCTGACAATAAAACTGAGGGCCTCATTTATGAAAACGGTTGCATCACTGCAATAAAACGGCGATGCAACAGTTTTCACTGCGCCCTCCTTAAGACACAATGGATGCCCCGTATTTAATGTACGGCGCTCCATGTCACAAGGAATGACAGATACGTCAGGAATCCTGACGTATCTGTTGGCGCAAAAGTCACACATTGCTGAAATTGTGTCGCAAGCATGACGCAACTCCAGCAATGCATGGGGTAGGCCTGTGCCTATGGCACTGCATCACCCTTACGCCTGCCATGAGGCAGGCGTAAGGTTTTGACCCAGTGGCGTCCTAGAAGTGTCGTAGTGAAATCCCATAGATTTCACTGCGACACTTCTACAACCCTTTTTTTTCGTGGGAACGCCCACCCTGCATACATTATACCTGATGCAGGTATAATGTGGCGCAGGGCTTTACAGGGTGACGTATCTGTCTAGATGCGTCACCTTGTAAATATCCGCAATGTGTTGCATTGTTTATTCCGCAGCTGCGTCACGAAAAGTGACGCAACGGCAGTGCAGAAGTGTCGCAAGGCCTTCATAAATAAGGCCCCGAGGGTGTTGGGGTTGGCATGCTTATTGACGTGGTGTTATGGCGGGGCTGACTCCAGGGGCTCATAAACGTATTTTAGCATGGAGTCCTTCATCTTTTACATACACTGCTTTAAGTTGGTATCCTGAGTTTCATTTGTGGCAGCAGCATAAGTACCTCATATAGAAACTAGTATAGATGATTGGTGGCCTCAAATAAAGCACCGGTATGCTCCAACAAAATGCTTCCAAAATGCGCTTACACAAACGAGTGTGCGCTGCGCAAAACCCCCGCTGTGTTTTGAAGTAATATTCCAATATATGGGCATATTATCAAGCCCATTATCGCCGCTTTAGCGGCCGTTTTCGGCCGAAAAGCGGCAATAATTTCATCGCAGTATTATCAAGGACACGCTAACAGGCTTTAGCGCGTGTTTCCTTGTGCTGGCACCCGTTTTACTAACGCCTAGCATCGCATCGCTAATGAGATGCAAAGTAGGCTTTCCTCACATAACTTCATGGGAATACATCGCTAACGCAGCATCGCGATATTTACAACGATGCCCCGGACCAGCATAGCGACAATTAAAATTGCGCTAAGCCCCCATTAACGCTGGAATCTAACGTCTGCAAAAATTCTGACTTAGCTATATTATCCTATGGGAGGTGGATTGTCAGGATAAGTCCACCATGGCTTATTATCAACGATTTCCCTATCGCTGGATTTCCAGCGATATTCAGGCATTTCGCCGCTATCGCTGGATTTTTTATCGCTTTGGAGTTAAGGGTTGATGATAACGCGCTAACTCGGCGATGTAATCCAGCGATAGCCGGCGATATTTAAAATTGCGCTATGCGCACTTAGCGATAATTATCGCTGCCTGTTGATAATATGCCCCAAAGTGTGTTAGTGACTTTGCTAGCATAGTAACATACCTCTGTGTATTATAGGGTTGCGTTTAGAGTCAGGCCCATGTTGTTTCTCTTCTTCATTAGGAAGTACTACTGTCCCAGCTGCAGCAACAAATTTGCTTGTAATACTGAATGTCTGAGAGAAAGGAAGAATAAAAGGAAATTAATAGAAACATCATCTTATGTAAATGGTGTGTTCCAAAGGCTGTTTTTAAGGGATATGTATGTGATATTTGCATAAGAGTGTAGGGTTGGGGAAGGACAGAGTTGAGTGAGTGGTTGTGGGATATGTTTTAGGGATAGAGAAGGAGTGTAGATCTTACTTGGAAATGTAGTAGGATTGTTTGCAACAGGCAGCCAATGTAGCAGATAAGGGTGCATTGTGAAGAGGACATACTCCTTGCATGGGATGAGAAGGATACAGGATCCACGTGCGCCTCCAGGAATAGCTTTTGAATGATGAATCCTGAAGAATGTATTATTTTTCACCCATCTCCTATAATGCTACCATTTCTTCCTATGGTCCTCAGCTGGGTGTTTCTCCCTACTCGATGTATTAACAGAGACTCTGACCTCCTACCACAAGGCTGCCTTTTACGCACCACTTAGGGTGCATAAAAGGCAACCTAATGGAATCTAGTTGCTAGTGCTAATAGCACACATTTCGCTGAAAAGGCTGTCTCCTTCTTAGTAAAATTCCTCTTCTTCTTGAGTGTCTTCTGCACTCTGGAGGATTAATGTTGTTCCTGGTGGCTGCAGGGTCAAGTAGTTCAAGGGGAAAGAGGCATAGCTTACGGTGCTTGCTGTATGTGTGTGGGTTTAAGTGAATGTTTGTCAGATTTTGTTTTAGAGGGATGTGTTTAGTGTTTGCCTATTTCCTTCTATTTGAAGGGGTCTATCTCCATGCCGGCAGAGGTCACCATCTCAGTCGCAAAGACAAAGACCGTGGACATGCCCACCAACTAGGCAGAACATTTAATACAATTGTAAAGTTACTTGTAGTGACTTTATTGTCATAATAATACATTTTAGAAGGCTCCATGTGAGAAGTTGGCCTGGCATATGCTGTCCACTAATTATAGTGGGCACCTTGCACCAGTCCAAACAACCCCTTATTGGAGATAGGTTAAAGACAACCTTATTGAAAGCTATCCTAGTGGTAGCTATGGAGAGCAGCCTTCAGGCTAAGTCTTGAAGGAATGTAAAGCAGCTTGTTTTACCAGTCTATAATCTCTTGAGTGATCAAATGAAAGAGCACCACACCAGGTATATATTCAAAATATATGTATTTATTGCTAAACACACCCCTCTAGTCTCTTTATGAGGCTAGAGTTCGAAGTACACAAGTTATAAGTTATTTAAAACAGTAATAGCACAAATACACGTTTGGGCCCTAGGGGCGTACCAAACCATATACCAATAAAGTGGTATAAGAACCACGACTGAACTAGACACTAGGCCTAGAGCCTCTAGAAGTGCTTGGACCACAAGGAACCACCCAAGGTAGTGACACAGGGGACCCACGGGGGACGCGTGCAGTGTAAATACACAACCGCGATACGCCGTTAACTTCTATGGAGAAAGTCGCGATCAGGAAATTAAAGAAAAGGGACACTTAAAGGAGGACTTGGAGCAAACCCTTTGAGAACTAGTACTTTGGAGAGTCTCTACCCACGGGAGCACCGGAGTACTCGTGTTACCTCACCCAGGAAGCCGGGTGCATAGGTGTCTTTCGGGGTCGGGTTTCGTCGTCGATTTGAATGGCGATCTGCTGCAAAGTGCTGCTGGCGACCAAGTGGAAAGTGTCTGGGTGGATCCAAGAGTGGATCGGAGATCTGAAGAACCTGAAAGTAGAGGGGACAGAGTCTGGGTCACTAGCCAGTGACCAGGAAGGCGATGGACAGATGCCCACCGATGTCGAGTGCTTCAGGTGCGTTGATGGTTGTCTTGACTCTTCAGCCACGAGGTCCAGGAGGCGTTGTCGGCGACCAGGAGCAGGATTCGGACTGGTACACGATGTTTGTCGAGTGCTGAGGTGTCGGCGACCGGATTGGACCCAACAAGCCTTGGCAACGGCAAGTCTCGATGAAGATGAAGATCGTCAATGGTGCAGACCAGCAAGGTCTGGAGAACTCACCCAGTGAGGGTAAGTGAGGGCAGGCCTGGAGCAACCAGGGTGCCCAAGAAGAAAAGGATTGGCCTTCGTGAAGGGCTACTAGCCAACGAGCTAGCGACCGCAAAGGAGCCTCAAGACGTCGCACGTGGATCTGGCTCACAGGACACTCATGGAGTGGAGGCCAGTGATCTTCGGTGCAGTTGGTGCTGGAGGCTAGGGCTACTTGGAGCCCAAAGCACGACTTCGTGGAAGACCCAGAAGAGGATGCACTTGCAAATGTGCTCGGTGTCCAGGGGTCATGGTCTCACATTACCCACGATAGCTACGGGCCTCAGCTTTGCTGGGGACTCAGGATAGCCTTGGGGAAGTCTGAAAATCCACCTCTGGTGATGGGAAGACTTCGGTGTCCGACGGGAGCTTCAGAAATGCAGACCGGACAGATGCGTCTTTGGTGCCTGCCAAGCAGGGGAGTCACTCCTTGACCCCAAGGGAGATTCTTCTGTCCTCTAATCTTGAGTAGAGCGTCGAAGGTCCAGGATTCTGTTTCAGAGTTTCGTCCAGGGATAATCTAAAGTCCTAAGGACTGGGTTCCTATACTTATACCAAGTTTAGGGGTTGGACTACTCTGTGGCCCCACCTATGGGTGGGTCAGGGCAGAGGGGTGGCTACACCCCTTTCCCTTTGTCCAGTTCGCGCCAAAGCAGGGGCTGCAAGCCCCTGATCCGGTTTGAACTGGGGTATGCACAGGGACACCAAGTGTGCCCCCAGTGCAGGACTTCAAAGCACCCGAAAGTGCTCCCGCCCAGCCCCAATACACATTATCCTGTCTGGGGAGGTGGTCACACCTCCCTGGGACAGGAAACCTATTGTCCAGGCCTCCCCTGCCGGAGTTTCATCCAGCAGCAGGAGGCCAGACTCGTGTCTGTGGCAGCAGCATCCATTTTGTGATGCCAGGGCTTTAGAAAGAAGTTACCGGGCTAGCCAGAGTTAACATGTCTTTCCCTCTAGAAGGGTGGAATGCTACCCCCGCCGCCAGAATTGGCGGAGGGGCGTAGTATTCCAAGATGTTTGACACCAAACACGACATGTTTAGGTGCAGCCATTCCAAAGTTAGCATTTAACGCGAGGTTATAATGCGCTTAAGAGTATATGGTCAGGCTGCACTACAAACAGCATCAGAGAAGGGTCTCCGAACGCTGCAGAGGGGCCCTGCTCATGCAGGGGCACCCTCTCACATAGGAACCATGCACTCTGCCTTCAGGATTGATAAGGCCTGCCTTAGGAGTGACTTATAGGTTTATATGTGTGTATGTATTTAGTGATATAGGTAACCTATATCACAGTAAGGGGTGCATGCACCACCTTACCCAGGCTGCAGTAGCAGACCTGTGGTGTCAGTTTGGATGGCCTTCCAGGGGTGGCATAATACATGCTGCAACCCCTGGTAGGCCTCTGAGGTACCTATACCCTTGGTACGTAGTATACCATATACTAGGGACTTATAAGGGCACTCCAGATTCCAATCAGTGATGTGCCTAAGGCACATGGAAACCATTTTAGAGAGGAAGCAGCTAGGCTGGGGTTCTGATTAGCAGGGCCCCAGCCAGACTAATGTCGAAAAACAGTGAAGCATCAGCAAAAGTGGGGGTACCCATGTGAAGCAGATCCTACTCTCCTACACAACCAACCCCCAAACGTAGGGACATTAAACTAACCTTGCCCAGTTAAGTCTTCATGTTCTAAGTGGAAGTACCTAGAGAGTCCATCTGCATTGGCATGGTTACTCCCAGGTCTATGTTCCACTGTAAAGTCCATCCCCTGTAGGGAAATGGACCACCTAAGCAGTTTGGGGTTTTCACCCTTCATTTGTTTTAGCCATAAGAGGGCTTATGGTCTGTCTGAACCAGGAAGTGTGTACCAAACAAGTATGGCCTCAACTTCTTCAGAGCCCAGACCACAGCAAAGGCCTCCCTCTCTATGGCTGACCAACGTTTCTCTCTAGGGGTCAGCCTTCTGCTAATGAAAGCTACTGGCTGATCCTGACCTTCTTCATTCAATTGTGACAGTACAGCCCCTATCCCCAATTCAGATGCATCAGTTTGAACAATGAACTTCTTGGAGTAATCAGGACTCTGTAGAATGGGAGCAGTGCACATGGCCTGCTTCAGGTCATCAAATGCCTTTTGACAGCTAACTGTCCACTGAACCTTTTGGGCATTTTCTTAGAAGTTAAGTCATTCAGGGGTGTCACTATTAATCCATACCCCTTGACAAATCTCCTATAGTACCCAGTCAGGCCTAAGAAGGCTCTCACCTGAGTCTGGGTAGTGGGGAGCAGTCCAGTCCATGATGGTCTGGATCTTGCTCTGCAAAGGTTGAACCTGGCCTCCACCCACAAGGTGGCCCAGGTACACAACCTGACTCTGCCCTATCTGGCACTTAGTGGCCTTGATAGTCAGGCCTGCCTTTTGCAGGGCCTGTAAAACATTCCTGAGGTGGACCAGGTGATCCTCCCAGGTGGAGCTAAAGACATCAATATCATCTAGATATGCTGCACTATAGGCTTCCAGACCTGTGAGAACTGTATTCACCAACCTCTGGAAAGTGGCAGGTGCATTCTTCAGACCAAAGGGCATCACCACAAATTGATAATGCCCACTAGGGGTTGAGAATGCTGTTTTGGGCTTTGCAGTATCAGCTAGTCTGATCTGCCAGTAGCCAGCTGTCAAGTCAAATGTGCTGAGATATTTGGCTGAGGCCAAAGTATCTATGAGCTCATCTGCCCTTGGTATTGGATGGGCATCAGTCCTAGTGACTGCATTGAGACCCCTGTAGTCCACACAAAACCTCATCTCTCTTTTTCCACCACTGGTGTGAGGTTTTGGCACAAGGACCACTGGACTAGCCCAAGGGCTATCTGAGGGTTCAATAACTCCCAACTCCAACATTTTCTGGACTTCAGTCCTGATACAGTCCCTGACATGGTCAGGTTGCCTATAAATCTTATTTTTAATAGGCAGACTGTCCCCAGTGTCCACTTCATGAGTGCACCAGGTGGTCTGACTGGGTGTCAGTGAAAACATGTGTCTAAACTGATTGAGCACCTGTCTGCAATCAGTTTGTTGCTGGGTAGTGAGGCTGCCTGCCAAGGCTACACCATCTACTGACCCATCGTCAGGGTTCTGTGAGAGCAGGTCAGGGAGTGGGTCACTCTCTTCCTCCTGCCCTTCATCAGTAGCCATGAGCAAGCCCATGTCTGCCCTGTCCACATATGGTTTTAACCTGTTGACATGGAGAACCCTGTGGGGACTCCTGGGTGTTCCTAGGTCTACTAAGTAGGTAACCTCACCCTTCTGCTCAACAATAGTGTGGGGTCCACTCCATTTGTCTTGGAGAGCTGCTGGGGCCACTGGCTCCAACACCCACACCTTCTGTCCTGGCTGGTAAACAGTCAGAACAGCCTTTGGTCATGCCAGGCCTTTTGAAGTTCCTGGCTAGCCTCAAGGTTTTTGGTTGCCTTTTTCATATACTCAGCCATCCGGGAGCGGAGACCAAGTACATAGTCCACTATGTCTTGCTTTGGGGGCTTGAGAGGTAACTCCCATCCTTCCTTCACCAAGCACAGTGGACCCCTAACAGGGTGGCCAAACAGAAGTTCAAAAGGGCTGTAACCAACCCCCTTCTGAGGCACCTCCCTATATGCAAATAAAAGGCAGGGCAAGAGTTCGTCCCATCTTCGCCTAAGCTTTTCTGGGAGCCCTTTAATCATGCCCTTCAAGGTTTTATTGAATCTCTCAACTAAACCATTGCATTGTGGGTGATAGGGTGTGGTGAACTTATAAGTCACTCCACACTCCTTCCACATTGCTTTTAAGTACCCAGACATGAAGTTTGCTTCCCTGTCTGATACTACCTCCTTAGGAAAGCCCACTCTTGAGAAAATTCCCAGGAGGGCCCTTGCCACCACAGGTGCTGTAGTGGTCCTGAGGGGAATAGCTTCTGGGTACCTGGTGGCATGATCCACTACCACCAGGATAAACCTGTGCCCAGATGCTGTTTGGGGATCCATGGGACCAATAATGTCAATCCCTACCCTTTCAAAGGGCACCCCCACCACAGGTAGTGGTATCAGGGGGGCCTTTGTAATGCCACCTGCCTTGCCACTGGCCTGGCTGGTTACACAGGAGCGACAAAACTCCTTGGTGTCTTCAGACATGTGGGGCCAGTGAAAGTGAGGGACAATTCTGTCCCAAGTCTTGTTCTGGCCCAGGTGACCTGCCAAGGGAATATCATGGGCTAGGGTCAATAGGAAGCCCCTGAACTTCAGAGGTATAACCAACCTCCTGGTAGCACCAGGCTTGGGGTCTCTACTCTCTGAGTACAGGAGTCCATCATCCCAATACACTGTATGGGGACCACTAGCTTTCCCAGCAGCCTCAGCAGCAGCTTGCTGTCTGAGGGGTTCAAGGGAGGGGCAGCTCTGCTGCTCCTGGCTCAGATCTGCCCTGGAAGGTCCCCCTGTCCCCAAGAACTCAACCTGGTCAGGTTCAAGTTCCTCTGGGACAGTTCCTTCTTCAGGACTGAGATCATCCCCCTCAAGGGACTGATCTTCTTCCTGAGCCAAGGGGGAAGGCACTGCCTTAACCCTACTACTCCTCCTCTTGGAAGGCACTTGGTCCATTATTCCAGAATCCAAGGCCTGTTCAGTGCTAGACATTTTGGCTTGTGACCTGGTCACAGCAAACACATCTGCAGGGATCCCCAGCATTTCTGCATGGGTCCTGAGCTCCACTTCTGCCCAAGCAGAAGTCTCTAAGTCATTGCCAAGCAAGCATTCGACTGGTAGGTTTGCACTCACCACAACCTTCTTAAGGCCAGTTACCCCTCCCCAGGAGAAGTTAACAACTGCCAGAGTATGGTCTGTTCTGACATTGCTAGCATTGGTCACTTGGTACATCTCACCAAGTATAACTTGCCCAGGATGCACAAGGTCTTGTGTCACCATTGTGACACTTGCCCCTGTGTCCCTAAATGCCAAAGCCTCTCGTCCATTGATTAAAGGCTGTTGTCTGTACTTGCCCAGATTACTGGGACTCACAGAGGAGGTCACATCCATGCCTCCATCACAGACTAACACAGCCTGAGTCAGTTCTCTGACTAGGGCAGAGCCCAACTCAGTACCCAGGGTGAACCCTACTAAACCCTTGGCTGTAGCACTCCCACCAACTGTAACTGTACTAGGGGGAACAGGTGCCTTAGGGGCATTGGTGGGTGCTGGACTTGAGTCTTTGGACTTGGTGCAATCACTGGTCCAGTGGGTCTTTTGCTTACAGACCTTGCACCATGGTTTTCTTTGGCCTTTCCCTTTTGTAGACTGTGAATCCCCACCTGAAGAAGATTTTTGGGGGCCTGATGAAGACTTTTGATCTTTACCCTTCTCCCCACCCTTTTCAGAGTTCTTAGCATCTTGCTTCTTAGTGTCCCCACCTTGGTTCTGTACTTTCTGCTTCACCCTGGTTCTGACCCATTTGTCTGCCTTCTTTCCCAATTCTTGGGGAGAGGTCAGATCAGAGTCTACCAGGTATTGATGCAACAGCTGATTTTGACAGTTATTAAGAATCTGCTCCCTCATTATCAGATTGTACAATCCTGAGAAGTCACACACCTTACTGCCCATCAACCAGCCTTCCAGAGCCTTGGCAGAACAATCCACATAGTCTACCCAGTCTTGAGTCTGTGCTTTTGGGTATCTCTGAACTTCAACCTGTACTGTTCAGTGGTTAGGCCAAACCCATCAATAAGAGCACTCTTCAAGACCTTGTAATTATCAGCATCCTCCTCTCTAACAGTGAGGAGCTTATCTCTACCTTTGTCTGCAAAGGAGAGCCACAAGATTGCTGCCCACTGCTCCTGAGGGACCTTCTGTACTTTACAGGCCCTCTCTAGAGCAGTTATCCACTTGTGGATGTCATCCCCATTCTGATAGGGAGGGACAATCTTGCTCAGGTTCCTATGGTCATAGGACCTTTCCCTATCTCTAGGGATATGGCTGCCACCATGGGACTCTAGTCCCAACTTTCTTTTCTCTCTAAAGAGATCTAGGGACTCCCTGTCTAAGGCTACTTGCTTCTTTCTGAGTTCAAGCTGAGCTTCCTCATACTGAATCAGCCTCTTTCTCCTCTCATGAGAGGATTCCCTCCTATGAGATGAGACAGAGCTCCCTATTGAGGTGCCAGAGTGGTTAGACTCCTGAGAAGGAGATCTAGACTTCCTGGGCACACTCATAATCCTTCCTGGGGGGCAAAGAGGGTATCATCCTGATCATCCTCTTCATCTTCCACAGTAGGGATTGGGTTATCCAGGTCAGGGTCATTGTCACCCTCCTGGCCAGTTTCAGAGGGGGGGCTGGGGGTATTGGTACCCCTGGCCCCTTCCTCTTCTTCTGCCCCACCCTCAGCTCCTACCCCTTCAGTCCCCAAGGGCTTACTAAGGTCATAAGCCACCAACAACTCTTTAAGGTGTTGGGTGGTGGGACTTTGGCCTGTCCTTAATTTCCTCAAGTTACATAGTGCTCTCAATTCCAAGAATAGGAGTGTATCATACTTGGAGGGAAGAAGCCCAGTGGCTTCTGGTAAGGATTCTCTAGATCCTACCTTTAAAGACATTACTAGTGTGGTGTGGTGTATGCACTACCTACTCTAGTGTGGCCTACTAAACTCTCTTGAGTTGTAGAAAGGGTGTGCTATCCCTTAACACACAACTCTAAGTTCAGTAGAACTTACTGTATTCTAAGCTTAAATTATATGTACCTTAGGTACCTTTAGTGGTTTTCAGGTGATCAATTCAATTGAGATTATCTGGTAAAACAATAGCAAGCTGGAATCCCACACGCTGCACACCAATGTGAGAAGTTGGCCTGGTATATGCTGTCCACTAATTATAGTGGGCACCTTGCACCAGTCCAAACAACCCCTTATTGGAGATAGGTTAAAGACAACCTTATTGAAAGCTATCCTAGTGGTAGCTATGGAGAGCAGCCTTCAGGCTAAGTCTTGAAGGAATGTAAAGCAGCTTGTTTTACCAGTCTATAATCTCTTGAGTGATCAAATGAAAGAGCACCACACCAGGTATATATTCAAAATATATGTATTTATTGCTAAACACACCCCTCTAGTCTCTTTATGAGGCTAGAGTTTGAAGTACACAAGTTATAAGTTATTTAAACACAGTAATAGCACAAATACTCGTTTGGGCCCTAGGGGCGTACCAAACCATATACCAATAAAGTGGTATAAGAACCACGACTGAACTAGACACTAGGCCTAGAGCCTCTAGAAGTGCTTGGACCACAAGGAACCACCCAAGGTAGTGACACAGGGGACCCACGGGGGACGCGTGCAGTGTAAATACACAACCGCGATACGCCGTTAACTTCTATGGAGAAAGTCGCGATCAGGAAATTAAAGAAAAGGGACACTTAAAGGAGGACTTGGAGCAAACCCTTTGAGAACTAGTACTTTGGAGAGTCTCTACCCACGGGAGCACCGGAGTACTCGTGTTACCTCACCCAGGGAAGCCGGGTGCATAGGTGTCTTTCGGGGTCGGGTTTCGTCGTCGATTTGAATGGCGATCTGCTGCAAAGTGCTGCTGGCGACCAAGTGGAAAGTGTCCGGGTGGATCCAAGAGTGGATCGGAGATCTGAAGAACCTGAAAGCAGAGGGGACAGAGTCTGGGTCACTAGCCAGTGACCAGGAAGGCGATGGACAGATGCCCACCGATGTTGAGTGCTTCAGGTGCGTTGACGGTCATCTTGACTCTTCAGCCACGAGGTCCAGGAGGCGTTGTCGGCAACCAGGAGCAGGATTCGGGCTGGTACATAATGTCTGTCGAGTGCTGAGGTGTCGGCGACCGGATTGGACCCAACAAACCTTGGCAACGGCAAGTCTTGTTGAAGATGAAGATCGTCGATGGTGCAGACCAGCAAGGTCTGGGGAACTCACCCAGCGAGGGTAAGTGAGGGCAGGCCTGGAGCAACCAGGGTGCCCAAGAAGAAAAGGATTGGCCTTCGTGAAGGGCTACTAGCCAATGGGCTAGTGACCGCAAAGGAGCCTCAAGACGTTGCACGTGGATCTGGCTCACAGGACACTCGTGGAGTGGAGGCCAGTGATCTTCGGTGCAGTTGGTGCTGGAGGCTAGGGCTACTTGGAGCCCAAAGCACGTCTTCGTGGGAGACCCAGAAGAGGATGCACTTGCAAATGTGCTCGGTGTCCAGGGGTCACAGTCTCACATTACCCACGATAGCTACGGGCCTCAGCTTTGCTGGGGACTCAGGGTAGCCTCGGGGAAGTCTGAGAATCCACCTCTGGTGATGTGAAGAATTCGGCGTCCGACAGGAGCTTCAGAAATGCAGACCAGACAGATGCGTCTTTGGTGCCTGCCAAGCAGGGGAGTCACTCCTTGACCCCAAGGGAGATTCTTCTGTCCTCTAATCTTGAGTAGAGCGTCGAAGGTCCAGGATTCTGTTTCAGAGGTTCGTCCAGGGATAATCTAAAGTCCTAAGGACTGGGTTCCTATACTTATACCAAGTTTAGGGGTTGGACTACTCTGTGGCCCCACCTATGGGTGGGTCAGGGCAGAGGGGTGGCTACACCCTTTCCCTTTGTCCAGTTCGCACCAAAGCAGGGGCTGCAAGCCCCTGATCCAGTTTGAACTGGGGTATGCACAGGGACACCAAGTGTGCCCCCAGTGCAGGACTTCAAAGCACCCGAAAGTGCTCCCGCCCAGCCCCAATACACATTATCCTGTCTGGGGAGGTGGTCACACCTCCCTGGGACAGGAAACCTATTGTCCAGGCCTCCCCTGCCGGAGTTTCGTCCAGCAGCAGGAGGCCAGACTCGTGTCTGTGGCAGCAGCATCCATTTTGTGATGCCAGGGCTTTAGAAAGAAGTTACCGGGCTAGCCAGAGTTAACATGTCTTTCCCTCTAGAAGGGTGGAATGCTACCCCCGCCGCCAGAATTGGCGGGGGTAGTATTCCAAGATGTTTGACACCAAACATGACATGTTTAGGTGCAGCCATTCCAAAGTTAGCATTTAACGCGAGGTTATAATGCGCTTAAGAGTATATGGTCAGGCTGCACTACAAACAGCATCAGAGAAGGGTCTCCGAACGCTGCAGAGGGGCCCTGCTCATGCAGGGCACCCTCTCACATAGGAACCATGCACTCTGCCTTCCGGATTGATAAGGCCTGCCTTAGGAGTGACTTATAGGTTTATATGTGTGTATGTATTTAGTGATATAGGTAACCTATATCACAGTAAGGGGTGCATGCACCACCTTACCCAGGCTGCAGTAGCAGACCTGTGGTGTCAGTTTGGATGGCCTTCCAGGGGTGGCATAATACATGCTGCAGCCCCTGGTAGGCCTCTGAGGTACCTATGCCCTTGGTACGTAGTATACCATATACTAGGGACTTATAAGGGCACTCCAGATTCCAATCAGTGATGTGCCTAAGGCACATGGAAACCATTTTAGAGAGGAAGCAGCTAGGCTGGGGTTCTGATTAGCAGGGCCCCAGCCAGACTAATGTCGAAAAACAGTGAAGCATCAGCAAAAAGTGGGGGTACCCATGTGAAGCAGATCCTACTCTCCTACACTCCACTCCTGATTGGTGGGGGTGGAGACATGTAAGTCTGCACCAACGTGTATATCCACACCTAGAAATGGTGAATAGCAAAAAAGTGTTACACCTAAGCGCTCCAGTAAATATACACTTTAGCAAACATGCATTTCTGTATTTACCTTTGTGAATAGTCTCCTACCTACTTACCTAGCTCAACAGAGCATCAGTTGTGGCCTATTGCTTAAGGTTTTGCAGGGCTTTAGGTGGGATTGAAAGAACTGGGGGGGTCTCTCAAAGGGGTGTAACCTAAGTAATAAAGGGTGTGGTTTAAACATGTAAGATAAAAATCTCTGCTGTCTGACTCGTATTTTGCTGCCTCTTTCTGTTATTGCATCCAGATATATACGAGGACAACTGATGTACACATAGAACAAGCCCAGACTATTGGCTTTATCAATGGTTGTTAGCTGCAGAAGATGAATGAGTAACAACAATGACTTTGTGGTAAATAATAGTGAAAATTCTCCAATTCAGTGATTATGATATTGTGAAAAAACAACACCACTCCATTAGAAATGTTAAATAAAACTCTTTGTAAAATACTAAGGGGCGGATTTACAAGCCCCTTGTGCCACTTTTACGTCATTTTTAGGTCTCGCTGAGCCAGCGCATGCACTGCTCTGCGAGACATTTAGTTAGTGGCTTTTCAAAGTGCTACCACAATCTTTTCCTGGCCTCAAGCTTGAGTTCACGAGGGCGTGCACGCGCGCAGCCGCCATGTGGCTTTCATGGCTCATTAAGCCTTGCTCTCCCAAGCGCCTCGCTCTGCCCCTCCCCCACCACAGAGCGCGTCCCTGCCATAATTTCGCTTTCACGGCCGCGCAGCCGCGTTACTTTCACAGCTGCGCGGCCAATGCTTGTTTTTAACTAACAGCTGAGGCGCGCGCGCTTGTTTTTCTCTCACTCCGACCCTGTGTACATCACCGGCTGCTCAACCTTATCCACCCCACGATGCCGAAGTACACACGCATTTCGAAATATATAACTTATAGTTAACTTATGTAAGTGGAAGTTCGTATTTTTTTTTATTAGCAGTTTTATATAGCTTTTAGCAGTTATATATAGGGCAAACTCGACTTGTATGAGAGCGCTTTACATGGGCACCCGTTGAATTACAGACACATATTCCCTTTACAGGCAAGGGGAGATTAAGTTATTTGCCCAGGATCACAGCATGCTACAGCGTCTCCACCGTAAAGCTAGATGCGAAAGCTGGCAAGGAAGGAGGAAGGATCCGTGAACTTCCCGGGGCGTGAGTGACTTAAGCAGTTACCCAATTTATCACTCTAGAGGGGGGAGCACTCGCGCTCATTTTCTCTCACCCCGACCCTGTGTACATCACCGGCTGCTCAACCTTATCCACCCCACCATGCCGAAGTACACACGCATTTCGAAATATATAACTTACAGTTAACTTATGTAAGTGGAAGTTCGTATTTTTTTTTTATTAGCAGTTTTATATAGCTTTTAGCAGTTATATATAGCGCAAACTCGACTTGTATGAGAGCGCTTTACATGGGCACCCGTAGAATTACAGACACATATTCCCATTACAGGCAAGGGGAGATTAAGGTATTTGCCCAGGATCACAGCATGCTACAGCGTCTCCACCGTAAAGCTAGATGCGAAAGCTGGCAAGGAAGGAGGAAGGATCCGTGAACTTCCCGGGGCGTGAGTGACTTAAGCAGTTACCCAATTTATCACTCTAGAGGGGGGAGCACTCGCGCTTGTTTTTCTCTCATCCCGACCCTGTGTACATCACCGGCTGCTCAACCTTATCCACCCCACCATGCCGAAGTACACACGCATTTCGAAATATAGAACTTACAGTTAACTTATGTAAGTGGAAGTTCATATTTTTTTATTAGCAGTTTTATATAGCTTTTAGCAGTTATATATAGCGCAAACTCGACTTGTTGAGAGCGCTTTACATGGGCACCCGTTGAATTACAGACACATATTACCTTTACAGGCAAGGGGAGATTAAGTTATTTGCCCAGAATCACAGCATGCTACAGCGTCTCCACCTTAAAGCTAGATGCGAAAGCTGGCAAGGAAGGAGGAAGGATCCGTGAACTTCCCGGGTGCGTGAGTGACTTAAGCAGTTACCTAATTTATCACTCTAGAGGGGGGGGAGCACTCGCGCTTGTTTTTCTCTCACCCCGACCCTGTGTACATCACCGGCTGCTCAACCTTATCCACCCCACCATGCCGAAGTACACACGCATTTCGAAATATATAACTTACAGTTAACTTATGTAAGTGGAAGTTCGTATTTTTTTTTATTAGCAGTTTTATATAGCTTTTAGCAGTTATATATAGCGCAAACTCGACTTCTATGAGAGCGCTTTACATGGGCACCCGTTGAATTACAGACACATATTCCCTTTACAGGCAAGGGGAGATTAAGTTATTTGCCCAGGATCACAGCATGCTACAGCGTCTCCACCGTAAAGCTAGATGCGAAAGCTGGCGAGGAAGGATTCGTTAACTTCCCGGGTGCGTGAGTGACTTAAGCAGTTACCCAATTTATCACTCTAGAGGGGGGAGCACTCGCGCTCGTTTTTCTCTCACCCCGACCCTGTGTACATCACCGGCTGCTCAACCTTATCCACCCCACCATGCCGAAGTACACATGCATTTCGAAATATAGAACTTACAGTTAACTTATGTAAGTGGAAGTTCATATTTTTTTTTTATTAGCAGTTTTATATAGCTTTTAGCAGTTATATATAGCGCAAACTCGACTTGTTGAGAGCGCTTTACATGGGCACCCGTTGAATTACAGACACATATTCCCTTTACAGGCAAGGGGAGATTAAGTTATTTGCCCAGAATCACAGCATGCTACAGCGTCTCCACCTTAAAGCTAGATGCGAAAGCTGGCAAGGAAGGAGGAAGGATTTGTGAACTTCCCGGGTGCGTGAGTGACTTAAGCAGTTACCCAATTTATCACTCTAGAGGGGGGGGAGCACTCGCGCTTGTTTTTCTCTCACCCCGACCCTGTGTACATCACCGGCTGCTCAACCTTATCCACCCCACCATGCCGAAGTACACACGCATTTCGAAATATATAACTTACAGTTAACTTATGTAAGTGGAAGTTCGTATTTTTTTTATTTGCAGTTTTATATAGCTTTTAGCAGTTATATATAGCGCAAACTCGACTTCTATGAGAGCGCTTTACATGGGCACCCGTTGAATTACAGACACATATTCCCTTTACAGGCAAGGGGAGATTAAGTTATTTGCCCAGGATCACAGCATGCTACAGCGTCTCCACCGTAAAGCTAGATGCGAAAGCTGGCAAGGAAGGAGGAAGGATTCGTTAACTTCCCGGGGGCGTGAGTGACTTAAGCAGTTACCCAATTTATCACTCTAGAGGGGGGGAGCACTCGCGCTCGTTTTTCTCTCACCCCGACCCTGTGTACATCACCGGCTGCTCAACCTTATCCACCCCACCATGCCGAAGTACACACGCATTTCGAAATATATAACTTACAGTTAACTTATGTAAGTGGAAGTTCGTATTTTTTTTATTAGCAGTTTTATATAGCTTTTAGCAGTTATATATAGCGCAAACTCGACTTGTATGAGAGCGCTTTACATGGGCACCCGTTGAATTACAGACACATATTCCCTTTACAGGCAAGGGGAGATTAAGGTATTTGCCCAGGATCACAGCATGCTACAGCGTCTCCACCGTAAAGCTAGATGCAAAAGCTGGCAAAGAAGGAGGAAGGATCCGTGAACTTGCCGGGGGCGAGTGACTTAAGCAGTTACCCAATTTATCACTCTAGAGGGGGGGTAGCACACGCGCTTGTTTTTCTCTCATCCCGACCCTGTGTACATCACCGGCTGCTCAACCTTATCCACCCCACCATGCCGAAGTACACACGCATTTCGAAATATATAACTTACAGTTAACTTATGTAAGTGGAAATTGATATATTTTTTTATTAGCAGTTTTATATAGCTTTTAGCAGTTATATATAGCGCAAACTCGACTTGTTGAGAGCGCTTTACATGGGCACCCGTTGAATTACAGACACATATTCCCTTTACAGGCAATGGGAGATTAAGTTATTTGCCCAGGATCACAGCATGCTACAGCGTCTCCACCGTAAAGCTAGATGCGAAAGCTCGCAAGGAAGGATGAAGGATCCGTGAACTTCCCGGGGGCATGAGTGACTTAGGCAGTTGCCCAATTTATCACTCTAGAGGGGGGGAGCACTCGTGCTCGTTTTTCTCTCACCCCGACCCTGTGTACATCACCGGCTGCTCAACCTTATCCACCCCACCATGCCGAAGTACACACGAATTTCGAAATATATAACTTACAGTTAACTTATGTAAGTGGAAGTTCGTAATTTTTTTTTAATTAGCAGTTTTATATAGCTTTTAGCAGTTATATATAGCGCAAACTCGACTTGTATGAGAGCGCTTTACATGGGCACCCGTTGAATTATAGACACATATTCCCTTTACAGGCAAGGGGAGATTAAGGTGTTTATCCAGGATCACAGCATGCTACAGCGTCTCCACCGTAAAGCTAGATGCGAAAGCTGGCAAGGAAGGAGGAAGGATCCGTGAACTTCCCGGGGCGTGAGTGACTTAAGCAGTTACCCAATTTTTCACTCTAGAGGGGGGAGCACTCGCGCTTGTTTTTCTCTCATCCCGACCCTGTGTACATCACCGGCTGCTCAACCTTATCCACCCCACCATGCCGAAGTACACACGCATTTCGAAATATAGAACTTACAGTTAACTTATGTAAGTGGAAGTTCATATTTTTTTTTTATTAGCAGTTTTATAGAGCTTTTAGCAGTTATATATAGCACAAATTCGACTTGTTGAGAGCGCTTTACATGGGCACCCGTTGAATTACAGACACATATTCCCCTTACAGGCAAGGGGAGATTAAGTTATTTGCCCAGGATCACAGCATGCTACAACGTCTCCGCCTTAAAGCTAGATGCGAAAGCTGGCAAGGAAGGAGGAAGGATCCGTGAACTTCCCGGGTGCATGAGTGACTTAAGCAGTTACTAAATTTATCACTCTAGAGGGGGGGGAGAACTCGTGCTTGTTTTTCTCTCATCCCGACCCTGTGTACATCACCGGCTGCTCAACCTTATCCACCCCACCATGCCGAAGTACACACGCATTTCGAAATATATAACTTACAATTAACTTATGTAAGTGGAAGTTCGTATTTTTTTTTTAATAGCAGTTTTATATAGCTTTTAGCAGTTATATAAAGCGCAAACTCGACTTGTATGAGAGCGCTTAATATGGGCACCCGTTGAATTACAGACACATATTCCCTTTACAGGCAAGGGGAGATTAAGTTATTTGCCCAGGATCACAGCATGCTACAGCGTCTCCACCGTAAAGCTAGATGCGAAAGCTGGCAAGGAAGGAGGAAGGATCCGTGAACTTCCGGGGGGGCGTGAGTGACTTAAGCAGTTACCCAATTGATCACTCTAGAGGGGGGGGAGCACTCGCGCTTGTTTTTCTTTCACCCCGACCCTGGGTACCTCACCGGCTGCTCAACCTTATCCACCCCACTATGCCGAAGTACACACGCATTTCAAAATATATAACTTACAGTTAACTTATGTAAGTGGAAGTTCGTATGTTTTTTTTTATTAGCAGTTTTATATAGCTTTTAGCAGTTATATATAGCGCAAACTCGACTTGTATGAGAGCGCTTTACATGGGCACCCGTTGAATTACAGACACATATTCCCTTTACAGGCAAGGGGAGATTAAGTTATTTGCCCAGGATCACAGCATGCTACAGCGTCTCCACCGTAAAGCTAGATGCGAAAGCTGGCAAGGAAGGAGGAAGGATCCGTGAACTTCCTGGGGGCGTGAGTGACTTAAGCAGTTACCCAATTTATCACTCTAGAGGGGGAGCACTCGCAGAGGAGCTCATCCGTATTTATTGCCGCCCACTCCATCTCTACGCCATTATTTGAAGCTGCTCTCATACATTTTAATGAACAACAAAAAGGAGGCGCGATGAAATAAAATATGTGCCCAGGAACACACAATTTGGAAAAGCAGGGAAGCTAAGATTGATCCCAGGCCTTCTGATCTCACGCTGTGCAATTCAGCCTCTAGATCACCCTCTTTTGCACTCACTTCACACATCAAATGTCACTTTTTTATCTTAAATTTTTTGTGCATGAGCTCCCAGCATGGGCGGCAGGCATAAGTGACATGAAAGCTCGGCTCGTTTTGGGCTCAAAGATCCAAGAGGATGCCGAACAGAGCCAGGCTTCACTCTTGAGCTTTCAGTCGCTTGCCATCCTTTAGGAGTAAGTATTGTGGAATGCGCATTTGCTAATAATTTCCCTTTTACTTCACATTTGGTAAACATTGTTCCAGGTAGAGAAAAGCTGTCTACGTCATGACACGCCCCCAGATGTTTGTGGCATCTTCTAGTCCTTTTCATTGGCATACTCTTAGACCATGGGTTCTGACACGGACTGCTGTTGTTTACGCTTCCCTCGGTCCCTGCCAGTGATGTACACAGCATGGCACGGTTACTGTCTGTTGGTCGGTACTGTTTTTACAAGTGCTTATACAAGCAGCGTGGTTGACTCTTGCTTGGAATTTATTTATCTATAGTATTTGTTTTGAAGCACTTCCATCAGCTTGGTGTCGCTTCTAAGCACTATAGAAGGGAATATCAAAGTAGGAATCTAAAACAAGTATATTTTGGTAGAGTATTTTGAAGCCGAAAATGGCTTTATTTTAGCTCTCTCCCGCCTGAAAAATTGCCTTTGCTTCAATAGAAGCAAATGGGGAAAATACATTACCCCTATTTTTTTCCCAAAATCTCCCACTTTCCTGGTCCAGAATGTAGGTATGTGTGGAGTTAGTATGTGAGTGGTCTGCAGCTGAGCAGATACTGATCTTTAGCTGGGCTTGCATGGTGGAGTAACCAATCAAGCCAATAGGTCTCGCCTTTGGGACCTTATAAGTGTTTAGCCATACAACAATTAATGTTGTTGCTGTAAGGATATTGTGCTGCATAACTAAATACTTATAAGGTCCCAAAGGCGAGACCTATTGTCTATGCCAATGCTTGTTAACATGGGAAAAATGACGCAAAAGTGGCGCAAGGGGCTTGTAAATCTGCCCCTTACTTTTATTTATTGTGGGCTTGAAAAAAAGTCTTAAAAGCTGGCCATACTTTGCAGCAGCTGCCAATAAAGCAGCTTTTCCACTGCAGACCTGTTAAATTTAGAGCCTGAGCCTGTGCTCTGCCCTTCACCCCTGCTACCCCGCTGCGGATCCCCATGGCGTGCACTTTCAAATCACTAGCAGGTGATCGTATCTTCTGATTAGCTCCTTCAGGGCAGCATGCATAGCAAAGGAATCTCTCCAGGGTTACATCAAAGGCTGGTGATGGCTGGTAGTGCCCCCAGTGAAGTTTTTATTTTGATGCCCAGGGTGAGGGCAAAAATTAAGAGCCCGATAAGGACCTGTATCAGCCCCTGTTTTTTAGAACAGCCGGTGCTTAGCATCCGCAGGACCTGGCCTACTTAAAGCCCTGAGGTTTTGACTCTCAGGGACGCATTTACTGAAGTTTCACAGGTGCTTACAACTTAATGATAAGCAATGGTCAGTTAATTGATACTTGTGTCACTTTCCATCACACAAGCTGCTCAGCAATGCCCAGTACCATGCTTCAGGGGTTAGACTAACACATTTTAGTTCTGGTGGTTCTGGTCATGCAATTATAGCGCTTCTGGAACCACCCAAGGCTCAGCTACACAAAATTAAGCAATTACTTTGACTTGTGTTGTGCTAGTAGAGTGTTTTAATGTTTAATTAGTGCTATGTCTGGCTCTTCACACACTGCAGTACATAATAAAGGAACTCTAGTGCCCTGCGGGTGAAACAATGAATCAAGCCGAGCCTGATGTCTCTGGCATTAGCAATTCCGACCAGCAGATTCCTCCACGTTTATCTGGGGCAGCACCTTGCTTGTTGCTGTTTTCCGGCAAAGCGCACTTGCCCACTGTGACCATGCAGGGTCTGATTGGCCAGAGTCAGACACTGACTTAGGTGGCACTTCGATCTTCCTTGCCATTCCCACCGCTGCCAGACATTAGGTCCATGGGCTGGCCTGCACGATCGACCTTCAGCATTGAGGAGATCATGGATCATGCTCAAATGTGGCACGGAGTCTCGGCAGGCAGAACGTTTTCATAAAGGTTGTTCTGCTGCCCCGGCCAACAGAGCTCCTCCCAGCTCTACAGACAATTCATCACTGCCTGAGATGGACCCACACCCATCATATCTAAAATACACATCACCTGCATTCCACAAGTGTTGTGGGGGCTAGGGTTCACTGTTTGACTGCAGGCAGGATGTTTTTAAAGTCTGCAGCAGCCTGAGAAGGTTGCGCTCCTTTAGTTATTCACAAGTGACTGCTTAAATGTAAAGTGTTGTGGAAGACAGGGGCTGTTTCTCCATTAGGGCTCTGGGGCTGCGCCCCACTGAAATTCCTACACATTCATGCTTAAATATTAATTAAATAGATCGATTTGTTTAGAAATGCGATCATATCGCTAAACAAATCGATGTATTTAAGTCTGGGCTGTCTATCCCAGGCTGCCTGCCCTGGCTGACTCTGAAGCAGAAGACGGAAGCCAGGCAGTAAATCTACTTTCTGAACTGTGAAGCACGACGCAGGGCTTACCGTTCTAAAGCCCTTCATTGCCATTGTAGTCTATGGTAGTATCCACTGTAGGCCAGGCACGCTTTCAGCTTCAGAGATTCAGTCATCGGTGTCCCCGTCGCTGCGTGAGGGCAGCTGTCCAACATTCACAGGCATAAATCCCACCCTTTCCCATTCCTCACACATAGGAGTGGATGCAAGCAAAGCCAATCTTTTTTCAATTTTTTCTCTGTAGGAGGACCCAGCCTGGACCCCACGTTTGTCCATCAAGCCTGCTCACGTCGCTCACCACATAAAAGCCACACCCAACTTTTATACCCCACCACTTTCAAATATCACTAGCCACCACTGCTGGAAGAAAGTTCAGCTAAACTTCTGTGAACAACACATGTGCATAATATGCTGAGAGTCAAAGCAGGGATCAAAGAAGTCACACAGGGAGTCCATAGATGAAGCACCTGAGGAGTACTAGGTATTTGTGTGAGTGTGTAGGTATTTCACGCCTCATTCTGGCTTCTGCAAGAACATGCCCTAGAGTAAATCGAAAATATTCAAGGTGTGCGGCTAAACCAGCCACGATGTCGGATGCGTTTTTCTGAGGCTCCACACACGGGCTTGACAATCGCCATCCATCTGCCATGTAGGGGCCCCAAAACCGACCAAGGGACTCATGTGAGATCCAACAATCGGACCAGCAGCAAGAAACGCCATTTGAGGGTGCAAGAAGGGAGAGCGAACGACTACGTCCAGACGGCCCCGAGATCGGAGCGCCTGACCTCAAAATGACGGCCGCCTGCGAACCGCTGTGAGCAGTTGCAGGAAAGTAGGATCTACTTCTTATAGTTACCCCCACTTTTTGCTTGATGTTACACTGTTTTTGACTAGTCTGACTGGGATCCTGCTAATCAGGACCCCAGTCTATCTGCTTTCTTCCTAAAAGTTTATGCCATGTACTTAGGGACACTCCAGATTGGATACTGGGGTACCCTTGTCAGTCCCTAGTATATGGTACACCTGTACCCAGGGCATAAGTACCCCAGAGGCTTCCCATGGGCTGGAGCATGTATTATGCCACCCATGAGAGGCCATACAAAATGGAACTACAGGACTGCCATTGCAGCCTGTGTAAGATGGGGGCATGCACCACTTACTTTAGATATAGGTTTACTATATCTATAGGTCACTACACTTAAAACCTATCAGTCACCCCTCTAGCAGGCCTTGACAATCCTGAATGCAGGGTGCATGGTTTTATGTGAGAGTGTGCCGCTGCATGAACAGAGCACCCCTGCAGCCTTTGGAGACCATTCTCCCGGGTTGTCGGTGACGCAGCCAGACATATAGGTAGAGGTGCATTAAATGGTCGCGTAAAATGCTATCTCGAAAACGGCTGCAACAAAACATGTTGTGTTTGGTATCAAACACCTTGGAATCATACCTCCACACCGGTAACCAGTGTGGGAGGTATGATTCCACCCTTCTGAAGCGAGCTTCGTGGGGTGCGTGGTCTTCCCGGTAACAGCCTTCTCGACCCGGGCAGCACAAAATGGTTGCTGCTGACCAGAGAACCATTTCTGCCCTCCTGCTGCTGAGCCAAGCTCAAGCAGGGGAACCCAGGAAAATAGGCATCCTGTCACAGGGAGGTGTGGCCACCTCCCAGACAGGATTTAGTGTATTGGGGCTGGGTGGGTGCACTTCCAAAGTGCCTGAAAGTCTGCATCTGGGGCACACTTGTTGTCCCTGTGCATAGTCCAGTTCAAACCAGTCCTGGGAGCCGCTGGCTCCCGCTCTGGCACGAAACTGGACAAAGGACATGGGAGTAACCTCCCCACTGTCCTGACCCTCCCCTGGGATTGTCCCTTGAATCTGTCCAACCCTCTCCCGTCGATACTTAAGGGCTTACCTGGCTGTAGGACCCTAGATTCAATGTGGACAAGATTCTGAACAAGAAACCACTGACCTTCGACCGTCTGGACACTCTGCACTTCGCTGGACTTTGACTGGGCTGACTTTGTCTCCCTCTCCGTTCAAAGCATTGCCTGTGCCCGTGCACCATACAGACTATGTGCAGGACCTGTGGAGCATCAAGGACAACTGAAGTATCTCCCTTGGGGTGAAGGAGTCACTCCTCTGCATTCGCAGGCACCATAAGGCAACTGACTGGTCTGCTGATCCTGAGCTCCTGCGGACTCTGAAGGTACCAGCAACACAGGAGGTGGGTTCCTATGTTTCTTGAGGTTGAGCTGCTTTCTCACCAAGTCTGAGGCCAGTATCCCTCATGGGGACTGCATAACTTGAACCCCTGTGCACTGCATACTTTTGGAAGTGCATATGCTTGTTGGCATTTTCCAACTAAGTGCATTGGGATATCGATAGCGCCAACCTCTGCGCACATTTCATGCAAAGGACTTTGGCCTCCTTGCACTCTGTGCCCTGCAAGCTGGTACTTTGTGAAACTGCTAAACATCCCCTCGCGAATCCTGTGCCTCCGGCCTGTGGGTCCACTTGAGGGACAACACTGCTTTTCTTGGGCTCCCCTGGTTGCTCCAGGCCTGCCCTAACTCCCCTTGCTGTGGTGAGTCTCCTGGTCCTTGCTGGGCCAGACCGTAACCTTCCTTGACCTTCTTCGTGGGTTGCCGCTGCCAAGGCTTGTTGGTGCTCCCGCCGGACACCGACCCCTCAGCACTCGACATCCTTTGTGGGATAGCTCGTATCCAGCTCCTGGTTGTCCTCGACATCTCCTGGTCCCTGCAGCTGTAGAGTCAAGGTCTTCCTCTTCACACCTGAAGCACCCGACATCGGTGGGCATTCGTCTACCAAGCCCCTGGTCACTCCTGAGTGACCTAGACTCTGTCCCCTCTGCTTTCAGGTTCCTTCCATCAAGAAGCCACCTGTGGGTTCCACCGGACACTTTTCTTCTTTCCAGCAGTCGCATTTCTTTGAAGGCTCCCATTGAGAACGACAGCGGTTTCCGACGCCACTTCAGCCCTATGCACCCGGCTTCCCTGGGATAGGTAACTCTGGTAGTTCAGTATCCACGGGTGGGGTGGCTCTCCAACCTTCTATGTTCCAAAGGGTTTCCTCGTAATCCACTGGGAAGGGTCCTTAAACCTTAAAATTGCAACCGCGACTCTCCCATTGAATTGTACGTAGCACGCGGTCATGTTTCCACACTGCACTCGTCCTCCGTGAGGTCCCTACTTACGCACCTTGGGTGGTTCCTTGGGGTCCCAGCCATTCTACATCCTCTAGACACTGTCTTGACTAAAATACTATTTTAGTATATGGTTTGGTCTCTCCCTGGAGCCCACTGTGTATTAGTGCTACTTACGATTGTTTCTGTGCTACAGTATTGTGTGCTTTGTGTTTATCTGCGTGTAGCAGATACTGTCAGGTATTTAAAGTGTGTTATAATAATAAATAAATATTTTTATAACTACTGTGTGGTTCTCCTTTCATGTAACCAATACAATAAGGTTGCATTCTGGTAAAACAAGCTGCTTAACATTCCTTCAAGACTAAGCCTGAAGGCTGCTCTCCACAGGTACTACTTGGATAGCTTTCTAAGGTTATCTTTGACCTCTTAAATCACCATAAGGGTTGTTTGGACTGGTGCAAGGTGCCCACTTTAATTAGTGGACATCATATACCAGGCCAACTTCTCACAGCAGTCTAGTGGCGCCTCCGATTCCCAGCGGTGCCGAACCACAGCAGGAGCGTCCCACCACCGGCGGCATAGGAGGTGACACGCATCCCTCCCAGCGGATGACACAGTGGGGTAGGCAGTAACGTAATTACCGTGGAAGAAACCACAGCGGTGCTGCCACAGAAGGGATAAGACCGCACCCCAGAGGGTAAGCATGCGACCAAGTCGGAGGCCTCACCACAGCAGGAGCAGACCACGTCGATCTGCAAGTGAGCCCCGCGGAGACGACGAGGAGGGCACAGAGGGAGCAATCCCAACAACGCCACGAGACCCGGCGGTCCCTAACCTGCAGCCAATACACAGAGAAGACACCCGCGGACGAGCGAGCAGCGAGGCCGAAGCCAGGAGGCGGGGAACCACACGACTACCAGCCGACGGGTGAGTCTCTGCTCCCCCCCACTCCCCCCTGCCTCAATCACCAGCGGGACCCGAGGCCCAACATAGGAAGGACACCGGGGGGCCCGGGGGGGGGTCATCAAGAACTCTGGTGCCACGGGAGGGAGGGGAAAGGCAGGTCTTCCCCCCCAACATCCCTTGAAAGAGACGAGACTAACGCCACAAACGAGACACAAAAGACCCAGGACAAAGCTCCAAGAGAACCTAAAACTCCTGCCACTGGTGGATGACCAATAACAAGAGTGGGCCCAGAGAAGTCCAGCCACAGCCCCAATACACAACCGCAAGGCCGTTTCAATCCAGAGGCCCCATACCCCCGATGGGGAACGCCCAACAATCAGCATCAAACACAAAGAGGAAGCCGGGGAGCAAGTGCCACATCTCCCCCTCAGGCGGCGCCAACACATGGTAAGAGGCACCCCTCACGCACGCCAAAGAGAGAGAAGAGCAAACCTTGGGCCGTCAGCGAAACGGAGAAGGCCCAGCCACGTAACCACGGAGCGGAGGGCCTCCCCCACCCATCACCACTGAGACGAACGATCCGCCCGGCCCAAACTCACTAAAGAAGCCAACTAACAGTAACCAGTGGCCAGATGTCGCCCAAACCAGAACACAACCACAATCGGAACACTATAGAAGCTCCGAGGCCCCAAGCAGAAGACAAGAGCAGCAAGCCCACCACCCGTATACGACCATGGGACGTATAAGGGCGGTCGGAGGATCTCAGCCTCCCAACTTGACACGAAACAAGTCCCCAACCACCGAAAATCAAGCCACGGATCCAGACCTCAACTCCACCATGTCGGACAAACTCGATAGGGTCCTGGCAGCATAGAACACTCATGTGTCACCATGGAAGATCGCATCAGCACTCTCGTCACCGACCTAAATCTACTACGAGACGACCACAGGAAATTGGCGGACAAAGTGACAGACGGAGAAAAAGCTCTCTCCACGCTTCAACTCCTGGCAAAAGCACAACAAGACTCCATGAAAGACCTACAGGCCAGGGTAACGATACTCGAGGAGAAAACAGATGACTTAGAAGGGCACTCCAGGTGCAGCAATCTCCGTATGCTGAACCTGCCGGAAGGGGTGGAGGGAAAAGATCCCATCGGATACACGGAAACCTGGCTCAGATCATTCACGCCACAAGAGGAGTTGACCGCTTTCTTCTCGGTAGAGAGAGCGCACAGTGTACCAACAAGACGTCCACCCCCAGGCTCCCTCCCTCGGCCTCTACTAGTCAAAGTCCTCCACTTTCGCAACAGAGACACCATACTACGAGCCGCCAGGCAAAATGGTCCCATCACAGTGGAAGACAAACAGGTCATGCTCTTCCCGGACTACTCCAGAGCAGTACAGCGAAGATATCATCGTTTTTAGAAGTAAAAAGGCTCCTGTGGGAGAAAAACTTCCAATACTCTCTGCTATTTCCAGCACGACTCAAAATAATACACAACAAGGTCACAGTCTTTTTCACAGACCCAAAGGATGCCCTGGACTGGCTAGAACGGAACCTGAAAATCAGCCCAAACCAGAGAAATACCCGAAAGTACCAAACAAACGCATCCAGACCCCCACATCGGCAGGTAAAGGGCACTCAGAGTCAGTCAGGGCCACAACTGCAAAATAAAACACTGAAGTCTCCGAACTTGAAACAAATTATAGCGGAACAACGAAAGGCCCTACAGGCAGCGGTGGAGTTGGGAGCAAACCTGTCAGCCTCAGACAACGAAGATGGCCCCCACATCTTCACACCCAAACAAGACCCCAACGACTCAAGCAGCCCCGATGGGAACTCAGAGACTTTACCAACAGTTACCCCACAAACAGCAGATACACTCATAGAGCCAAGTCAAGCAGTGACCCACACATGGACCCCCACACTAACGATTCTTTGGCACCACCACTAACGTTACCTCAAATATGCAACTGATGGTCACGACACATACTCACTTGCACCTAAGGCCCCTACAGGCCCTGCACGCAGACCCACAGGGCCCACTATCCTCCCAAACAGGAGCCCCAGAATCACACACGGGCAGGAAACCCCCCTCACGATACACTAGAGGGTACATGTCCGTATCAGTTTGGATGTGCTGTCGGTTGCAGCAGATCCCAAGCATCGGGTCCTCAACCCATTACAGTTATGGTTCAACCCCGCATTGCACCCCAACCCCCCACCCATCCTTGAACATAGGGCACTACACCCAACGACACAATTAGGACATGCACTAGGCGCAACTACTTCCAGCCGGGGGACCCCAGTCATGACCTCCCAGCCTCCCCCCCTCCCCTACGAAATCTGCATACCTCCATGACGCCAACAACTGATATTAAATTTCTCACTTTAAACGCCTGCGGCATACACACCGCACGGAAGCGTTACGCTCTTCACGCATACATTAATATCATGATACTACAGGAAACACACCTCACTAGGGGGGAACTTGACAATCTTCAAAAGCACTGGCGGTGACCTTTTTGCGCTACCACATATTCAGCGTTCGCACGAGGGTGCGCTAATATGGCTCAGACCAGCGACTCCCTTTCTAGAGACCGGCAGAAGAGTAGACACAGAAGGGAGATACGCACTACTGGAAGGCCTATTAGACGGCCAACCAGTGTTAATCGGCAGTATCTATGCACCCAATTCGGAACAAGCAACTTTCTGGGAGACTCTATCTACAACCTTCGCCCAATTTACCACCTCACCATGGATCCTGGGAGGAGATTACAACTGAACGCTAGACCTTGCCCTAGACAGATCCCACCCTCCCATCCCAACCTCCCACACGCAAACAGCCCGCTTCCGCGCATGGTCGAATCACTGGTCTTTAACGGACGCCTGGCGACATACGCACCCGACAACTAAGCTCTATTCCTTCCACTCCATTCCCCACAATTTACGAGTATAACTGGATCGGTTCCTATGCACACCAACAATTCTCCCCATGATCCAAAACTCGGACTATCTGGGCAGAATACTCTCTGACTACGATGCACACATCGTAACCCTCCGATGGCGCCCACCCCTACAACCGATTCCTACATGGGGATTACCACGAGACTGCCTCGAAGACCTGGTATTCAGACATGAACAGAGGGAAAGCATCCAAAACGATTTTACCGAAAACGCACACACTACGTCATCCAGACCACTAGAATGGGACGCCTTTAAGGTGGTCATGAGAGGAGCCTGCATTAGACAGATCACGGGGGTGCGGAAGACACTAGAGCAAACCATGCAATCGACAGAGACACACCTGGCGAAATTATCAAAAGACGCGGACACTGGCGCGATACCCCTCACACAGCTGACAGAAGCTAAGACCAAATACGCGGAAGCCTGCGCAGACTTACGCAGATATAACGTTAGAGCATACGCTGCTAGGGCCCAAAGAGAGGAGGACCGAGCCGGGACCCTGCTGGCCTGGCTAATCCAGCAAAACCAAGATACACAACCAGTCACCTGCATAACAAACTCAGTGGGCATCATCATCCACACACAAGCAGAGATCCTGCAGGTCTTTCACAAATACTACGCAAAACTATATAGAGAACCAACACTAGATAGAGAGGAACAGATAAATAAGCTCCTGAATCCCATCACCATGACACGACTAGCCGCTTCAGACAAGACCTTCCTGGACAAACAGATCACACCTACAGAAACCAAAAACGCGATCCAAAATCTAGCCAAAAACAAAGCTCCGGGCCACGACGGCTTCCCATTAGGATACTACAGCACATTCTCATCCCAGTTAGCCCCGAGACTTGAAACAGTCTTTAAGGCAGCATTGGAAACCGGGGAACTTCCTAAGTCCATGCGCGAATCCACACTTGTGACTTTTCCTAAACCGGACCGAGACCCCCTACTACGATACTCATACCGACCAATCACACTGCTATCAGCAAACTGCAAAATATTGGGCAAGATTCTAGCGGACAGGTTCACGGGGACAGTCCCCAACCTCATGCACCCTGACCAATGCGGATTCGTACCTAGGAGAAACACCTCACAGAACATCCGCAGACTCTTCCATGTCCAGGACGGGGTGAGGAGCCGCTTCCCAAACGCCGCGCGCCTCATCTTGGATCTGGAAAAAGCCTTTGATACCCTGGCATGGCAGTATCTATTTGCAGTGGTGCGGCGGGTAGGGGTCGGTCCCAAGCTTACGGCATACACCAAATTGCTATACACAGGCCTTACATCTCGGGTCCGCATTGGCCGACACATCCCACCCCCTCTCCAGGTGACCCGCGGGACATGTCAAGGGTGCCCACTATCCTTCCTACTCTTTGCCCTCACAATGGAACCACTAGCAATCAAGCTTCGCGAGGGAGGAGAACATTGGGGCATCCCATTAGAGGACGGCATTCACAGCGTGTCCCTATATGCGGATGACCTACTAATCTATATAAGGGACAGCACCATGGGCCTGTCTCCCATCTGGGCCACACTGGATGACTTTGGGAAGACGGCGGGGCTGTAAGTCAGCAGGGGAAAGTCCACAATCTATCCCCTCCACCCAGACATTCCCCGACGAGAAATAAGCGTCGGGGCGTTCAGACTAGGGTGGAACGGAGACGCTACAAGGTACCTAGGAATCAGGCTCTACCACACCCCAAAAGACGTCCTCGAGGGCAACCACTACAGAGCACGAAGGGGCATCAATACCCAAATACATTTTTGGCGTTCTCTACCCCTGGCCCCCATAGGGAAGGTGGCCTTATTGAAAATGGTGGTAGTACCTCGCCTCCTCTATTTCTTTGCAAACGTACTAGTAATCCCTCCAAAAGCCTTCTTCCGGGAGCTTAACTCCCTGCTAATATCGCTGATCTGGGGGAGAGGGCTTTGAAGGGTAGCCCTGGCGATGTTGCAATTACCAAGGGACCAGGGTGGGCTAGGCACCCCATCCTTCGAAGCCTATTTCCTCGCAGCACAGTTACAATGGTTGTCATGCTGGACATCATCTAGAGGAAATGAGTACAAAATCAGGGCCCCTGACAGTCCCATCGGTGCACCGTATACTCCTCCCGGGTACCCAACAGGATCCAGCTCACCCCATTCAGGTGACGGTGGCCAGGTCCTGCATGCTAAGACTCCACCGCCTATCCCGCAATACACCACTTTCCTCCCCGCTGCTACCACTAGCAGGCCTCCCCCGAGGATGCGGCAATAAAAGTCCAAAGATGTGCATATCTGGACAGAATACTCACTCACAGAGGTGGAGTCCCTGTTCACGGACGGACACCTCGCATCGTTCGAGAGCCTGGCGGAGGGGAGCGGGCTACCATCCGGTCAGTTTCTCCTGCACAGGCAAATCGTCTCCGACTGCAAAAAGACATGGAACTTAACGGAAGGAGAGCCTAAGACACACCCCACAATACACGCGATACTAAACATGGGCACGTGCGCCATCTTATCACATGGCTCTACAGATCCATCATAGAGCTCACGGCCACGGCACTCACCGGCTCCGTTTAAAATTAGGAGGAGGAATTTGGCCGTGCACTACATGACAAAGAATGGCTGATGGCCCTAGAGCACCACAAGAAGATGTTGCGGAACCAGCGTTTTAAAAACATCCAGTTTAACATATTGCACCAGGCGTATCTGACGCCAGCGAGGCTTAAACGATTCTACCCTGCGACACAGTTCGAATACCCACCCTGTCACCTACCCAGTGCCACATTCATACACATGCTCTGGATATGTCCCACGTTACAGCCATACTGGTCAAAAACACACAACATATTACAAGAGACCACAGGCCTAACGGGCCTTAACACATGGGAGGCCTGCGCTCTAGGAATATTCAGGTGTCAGAAAGGGAGGAAAATAGAAACGCGATTCACATCGTTAGCCTTACTCCTAGCAAAACTAAGTATCACATTACACTGGCGCTCACCCGTGGGTCCCCCGATAGAAGCCTGCAGAGGGGCCATCATAAAATGGGGCGCAGCGGAGGAAGACGCAATCAAACTCGAAGAAGTCGCTGCCATATTTCCATGGAATGGGCTACGCTCCTCCAAAACTTTAAACAAACAAATAAGACACTCCCCGAGAGTCGTCCTGGCGGCGCCTGACCCCATAACTCCCACACCCCGTACACAAACACATGCAGAAGTCCCCCAGCCATTCTCTTCCCTCCCTAACACCCCCCCCCACACATAGATATCACACAATCATCACCCACCCCCCAGGACATCGCATACATCTTTAAACACTACAATAATAAAACAGCGCCCAAGTGTAGCAAGGCCTTCCAATACGACACGCTAACATTAGCTCTACGCCCACCCCCAACCACATTCCCCGAGTTACACCCCCACTTGTTTTAAAAATAATACACAGATGTAATCCATATCAATAGAAGAGATACACTGACAGAGCCCAAGAACTAGAAACAGTGAACACAGACCCAGCATACCCCCATACCTACATTCTGCTCACACTAGACATAACGCACCCAAACACTCTGAAAACTCAACAACACCATGTCCAAGCGACATAATGTAACCTAAAGTTTACTAATCGCAATTGATGTTACTACTGTATACTCTGTTTGAACCTGGAATCTCAATAAAAAAGATTTACAAAAAAAACAAATCGAACATTTTCAATTTAGATGGGAAGTTCCCATTTTTATCAATGGACCTAGCTTTACCTGTTTCCCCCACTTAAAAATAAATCAGTTCAAATTCAGGTTAATGTTTACATTAATTACCCTGTCATTTTTGCCTTGTTACAGTCTTGCAAAAACAACAGTTGATGGACAGAATGCAGAATAATGTCATACATTCACCCCAGTACAGAGATCTGGGCCAAAATCCATCGTTTCTTTGCTCACCATGCCATTCCAGTTTGAACCCAGCCATATGCAAATCAGTCTTGACCATGTGCCTCATGGGAACAGTCCAGCCCGAACTGCCAAGCCAGGTCCTCCCTGGACTGGAAACAAGCATTCTAGGACCGGTTTCGGGGTTTCACCCCTCTTCAGCCAGGATAGCTTGATTCCAGTGGCATGGAGAGCACGGGACCCACGTCTGGGCATACCCGTCAGTCTCGGGGTGACAAATGCAAAAACAACAGTTGATGGACAGAATGCAGAACAATGTCATACATTCACCCCAGTACAGAGATCTGGGCCTAAATCCATCGTTTTTTTGCTCACCATGCCACTGGATTCAAGCTAGCCTGGCTGATGAGGGCTGTTAGCCCGAAACCGGTCCCAGGATGCTTGTTTCCGGTCCAGGGAAGACATGCCATTCCAGTTTGAACCCAGCCATATGCAAATCAGTCTTGACCCTGTGCCTCATGGGAGCAGTCCTGCCCGAACTGCCAAGCCAGGTCCTACCTTTACTGGAAACAAGCATCCTAGGACCGGTTTCGGGGTTTCACCCTTCTTCAGCCAGGATAGCTTGATTCCAGTGGCATGGAGAGCACGGGACCCACGTCTGGGCATACCCGTCCCACTCGGGGTGACAAATGCAAAAACAACAGTTGATGGACAGAATGCAGAACAATGTCATACATTCACCCCGAGTACAGAGATCTGGGCCTAAATCCATCGTTTTTGCTCACCATGCCATTCCAGTTTGAACCCAGCCATATGCATATCAGTCTTGACCCTGTGCCTCATTGGAACAGTCCAGCCCGAACTGCCAAGCCAGGTCCTCCCTGGACTGGAAACAAGCATCCTAGGACCGGTTTCGGGGTTTCACCCCTCTTCAGCCAGGATAGGTTGATTCCAGTGGCATGGAGAGCACGGGACCCACGTCTGGGCATACCCGTCCCACTCGGGGTGACATATGCAAAAACAACAGTTGATGGACAGAATGCAGAACAATGTCATACATTCACCCCAGTACAGAGATCTGGGCCTAAATCCATCGTTTTTTTGCTCACCATGCCACTGGATTCAAGCTAGCCTGGCTGATGAGGGCTGTTAGCCCGAAACCGGTCCCAGGATGCTTGTTTCCGGTCCAGGGAAGACATGGCTTGGCAGTTCGGTCTGGACTGTTCCCATGAGGCACAGGATCAAGACTGATTTGCATATAGCTGTGTCTGAACTGGGGTGGCGAAGTGAGCTAAAGAACGATGATGGATTCAACCCAGATCTGTGACTGGGGGTGAGTGTCTGAAAAGTTTCAGTGCTCCGTCCATCATCTCCTTGTGTTTGCTTTGTTACGGTCTTGCAGCATAAGGTGAGTCTGTGGCAGGCATGTTTTTCTTAATTTATATTTCAAACTGAGACACAAAAAATGACTGGGGTTACTTATTTCCCACAGAGAATGAAGGGTATTATGTTGGTCTTTCATCTTTAGGTAACTTCATACAAAATAATCACACACCTAAATGAAAGAAGATAAATCATACAAGTTGAAAAATAGATGGGAAATGCATTCTTTATGTTAATGATATGAAATGTCACAATTGGTTAATGCAATCACTGCAAATCTTTGGAGTGTAACTTGAGAGAAACAGAATTTAATCTTGGTTGGTGCAGTGGGGAATAGTGACTTCTGTAATATAGTGCTACAATATCGCAGACTGCGACTGAAAGCACTATAAACACACACTGTTTTGAAAATGTAGTACACCCAGTATGAGAGTGTAGGCTGCAGCAAAGCTTGCAGAGATTTAGGGGCCTATTACAATGGAGGTTTGAAGCTTTCCGACGGCCATCGTCGGTTTAATTTCCGACCGGCTGATTATGTATCAGCCGGTCAGAATTGAAACAGGCCGGTCATTCTGGCTGGCTTCTGACGGGTCAAGGAGCCCGTTGGCCAGTCGGAACTGGCTCGTAATCCCAAAGGTCGGGCCGTTCCGCCCTTGAGATTATGATGCATGGTTTCCATACTGGCCTGTCCGACATGGAAACCATGTCGGAAAGCATGTGTGCGGCCTCCGGTTGGGGGCTGAGGGGGCCCCTATGGTGCCCCCCTTCGATCCCTGCACTCCGTGGCAGGCACCTTGAGGTGCCTACCATGGGGTGCAGGGATGAAAAACACCTCCCATTTCCTTATGGGAGCATGTATTACGGCCTGTTTATGGCCGTAATGCATGCTCCTATAGGGAAATGTCAGAATGTGACCGAACAGTGTTCGGTCGCATCCTAATGAGGCGGGTGGACCGCTGATGGAGCAAGAACTCACAATGAGACTTGCTCGTAATCAATCCTCTCACAGTATTAATTATTAATCTTTGTAATGTCTGTACTAACAAATGCACACATAAATACAATCCTAGAGAAGCTTGCCTATGTGTTTAAACTAATAAATAACGCTTGTCTAATCCAAAATGGCCACTAAAGCGCGGGAATCTCATTGCGCATATGTCAACCATATCACGTGGTATGACGTCTTTCTTTGCTTGGAGGGAAATCTTTGCTTCTGCGCAGTGTGTATCAAAATGGCTGCTTAATGTTTTCACGTGCTACAGCTTGCTCATATGCTGCAATTAAAACTGGTATTCTAATGCTATTAATGCGGGATAGATTTTAATTAAATGGGAATAGAGTAGGTAGAGTGGGTATACAGTGAAACCATTTATTTTGTGATTTTAATATTTTCTTCTTTGACTTTTATTAGTTCGTAAATGGGCCTGGGTTGGTTGAACTGCAGCTCGAGAGACATTGGTTCTGTGCATGCGCACTGAAAGGCTGACCAGAGGAAGCGATGAAGTCAACTTGGAAGCCCTCCAAGGTCGCAAAGCCTGGTTCACAAGTTCATCTGAAATGTACCTGAAGTCGATACAAATGTATACAAAATGTATTGCGGAATCAATGGGAAATGGGTGGGAAATAAAGCAAATGTATTAATTGTGATGGGCGGTATTTTAAAACAATGGGCTTAACCCCTTCGCTGCTAGGCCTTTTCCCCCCCCAGTGCTAAGCCTTTTTTTGGCTATTTGGGGTAGTGCGCGCTTAGGCCCCTGTAACTTTTTGACCACATAAGGTATCCACGCCAAATTTGCGTCCTTTTTTCTAACATCATGGGGATTGTAAAGGTACCCAGGGTTTGTGGATTCCCTGGAGGGGACCCAGAAATTAGCCAAAATACAGCAACATTTTGTTTTTTTGGGGAAAAATGCCAAAAAAGGGCTACAGATGAAAGCGTCTTGTTTTTTCCCTGCAAATGGCATCAAAAAAGGGTTTGTGGTGCTGAAATCACCATCTTCCCAGCTTTCAGGGACAAGCAGACTTTTGTCAGAAAACCAACTTTTTTTACACAGTTTTGGCATTTTTCTGGGACATAGCCTATTTTTGCTATTTTTTGTGCTTTCAACCTCCTTCCAGTTAATGGTAGAAATGGGTATGAAACCAATAATAAATCCTAGAAAGCCATACATTTCTGAAAAGTAGACAGAATTCTGAATTCAGCAAGGGGTCATTTGTGTAGATCCTTAAAGTTTTCCTTATAGAAACTAACAGTTAAATGAAGGAAAAATTGAAAATTAGTTGAAAAAACAGCCATTTGTGTCAACGTTTTCACCTGTAACTTCTTCTAATTATGACAGCTATTTGAAAGCAATATACCGTTATATCCGCTGGACGTTTCTGGTTGTGGGGATATATAGGACTTGTAGGTTCACCAAGAACCCGACGAACCCAGAGCCAATAACTGAGCAGCATCTTGCAATGGTTTTTTATTATGTACCGGGTATATAGCAATTATTTTGGGAAAATGTATACATGGAAAAATTGTTATGAAAGACACCTATGTATTTCTGAAATGGGAACAAAATGTAGATTTTAGAAACAGTAGATATTTGCACATTTCCGAAATTGGGAGTACCCATACTAGCATGACAATTATAGGTCATTTTTCAAAATGACTTATTTTTTACACATTGTCTTTCATTTGGAAGGCAGAAATGCATCGAAAGTAAATAGGTAATAACAGTTGCTCTACAATTATGTGTTACCCTAAGTCTCCCGATAAAAATGGTACCTCACTTGTGTGGGTAGGCCTTGTGCCCACAACAGGAAATGGCTCAAAATGCAACGTGGATGTACCACATTTTCAGAATGAAAAATTACCCTTTTTTTGCAAAGTGCCTAGCTGTAGTTTTTGAACCCTAGCTCTGCGGGCACTTAGGGAAACCTAGCAAACCTATACATTTTTGAAAACTAGACACCCAGGGGAATTCAGGATGGAGTGACTTGACTGGCTCTCACCAGGTTCTGTTACCCAGAATCCCTTGCAAACCTAAACAATTGGCAAAAAACACATTTTCCTCACTTTTCTGTGGTGGAAAGTTCTGGAATCTGCGTGGATCCACAAAATTCCACCCACCCCGCGTTCCCCAAGGTCTTCCCAAAAAAATGGTCCCTCACTTGTGTGGGTAGGCATAGTGCCCGCGACAGGAAGCAGCGCAAAACGCAACGTGGACACACCACATTTTCACAGTGAAAAATGACCCTTTTTTTGCAAAGTGCCTAGCTGTCGTTTTTGAACCCTAGCTCTGCCAGCACTTTGGGGAACCTAGCAAACCTATACATTTTTGAAAAGTAGACACCCAGGGGAATCCAGGATGGGGTGACTTGACTGGCTCTCACCAGGTTCTGTTACCCAGAATCCCTTGCAAACCTAAAAAATTGGCAAAAAAACACATTTTCCTCACTTTTCTGTGGTAGAAAGTTCTGGAATCTGTGTGGATCCACAAAATTCCACCCACCCCGGGTTCCCCAAGGTCTTACGAAAACAATGGTACCTCATTTGTGTGGGTAGGCCTAGTGCCCGGGACAGGAAGCAGCACAAAACGCAACGTGGACGCACCAAATTTTCACAGTGAAAAATGACCCTTTTTTTGCAAAGTGACTAGCTGTAGTTTTTGAACCCTAGCTCTGCCAGCACTTTGGGAACCCTAGCAAACCTATACATTTTTGAAAAGTAGACACCCAGGGGAATCCAGTATGGGGTGACTTGACTGGCTCTCACCAGGTTCTGTTACCCAAAATCCCTTGCAAACCTAACAAATTGGCAAAAAAAACAAATTTTCCTCACTTTTGTGTGGTAGAAAGTTCTGGAATCTGCGTGGATCCACAAAATTCCATCCACCCCGCGTTCCCCAAGGTCTTCCGAAAAAAATGGTACCTCACTTGTGTGGGTAGGCCTAGTGCCCGCGACAGGAAGCAGCGCAAAACGCAACGTGGACGCACCACATTTTCACAGTGAAAAATGACCCTTTTTTTGCAAAGTGACTAGCTGTAGTTTTTGAACCCTAACTCTGCCGGCACTTTGGGAAACCTAGCAAACCTATACATTTTTGAAAAGTAGACACCCAGGGGAATCCAGGATGGGGTGACTTGACTGGCTCTCACCAGGTTCTGTTACCCAGAATCCCTTGCAAACCTAAACAATTGGCAAAAAAAACACATTTTCCTCACTTTTCTGTGGTGGAAAGTTCTGGAATCTGCGTGGATCCACAAAATTCCACCCACCCCGCGTTCCCCAAGGTCTTCCCAAAAAAATGGTCCCTCACTTGTGTGGGTAGGCATAGTGCCCGCGACAGGAAGCAGCGCAAAACGCAACGTGGACACACCACATTTTCACAGTGAAAAATGACCCTTTTTTTGCAAAGTGCCTAGCTGTCGTTTTTGAACCCTAGCTCTGCCAGCACTTTGGGGAACCTAGCAAACCTATACATTTTTGAAAAGTAGACACCCAGGGGAATCCAGGATGGGGTGACTTGACTGGCTCTCACCAGGTTCTGTTACCCAGAATCCCTTGCAAACCTAAAAAATTGGCAAAAAAACACATTTTCCTCACTTTTCTGTGGTAGAAAGTTCTGGAATCTGTGTGGATCCACAAAATTCCACCCACCCCGCGTTCCCCAAGGTCTTACAAAAACAATGGTACCTCATTTGTGTGGGTAGGCCTAGTGCCCGCGACAGGAAGCAGCACAAAACGCAACGTGGACGCACCAAATTTTCACAGTGAAAAATGACCCTTTTTTTGCAAAGTGACTAGCTGTAGTTTTTGAACCCTAGCTCTGCCGGCACTTTGGGAACCCTAGCAAACCTATACATTTTTGAAAAGTAGACACCCAGGGGAATCCAGGATGGGGTGACTTGACTGGCTCTCACCAGGTTCTGTTACCCAGAATCCCTTGCAAGCCTAACAAATTGGCAAAAAAAACAAATTTTCCTCACTTTTGTGTGGTAGAAAGTTCTGGAATCTGCGTGGATCCACAAAATTCCACCCACCCCGCGTTCCCCAAGGTCTTCCGAAAAAAATGGTACCTCACTTGTGTGGGTAGGCCTAGTGCCCGCGACAGGAAGCAGCGCAAAACGCAACGTGGACGCACCACATTTTCACAGTGAAAAATGACCCTTTTTTTGCAAAGTGACTAGCTGTAGTTTTTGAACCCTAACTCTGCCGGCACTTTGGGAAACCTAGCAAACCTATACATTTTTGAAAAGTAGACACCCAGGGGAATCCAGGATGGGGTGACTTGACTGGCTCTCAAAAGGTTCTGTTACCCAGAATCCCTTGCAAACCTAAAGAATTGGCAAAAAAAACACATTTTCCTCACTTTTCTGTGGTGGAAAGTTCTGGAATCTGCGTGGATCCACAAAATTCCACCCACCCCGCGTTCCCCAAGGTCTTCCCAAAAAAATGGTACCTCACTTGTGTGGGTAGGCCTAGTGCCCGCGACAGGAAGCAGCGCAAAATGCAATGTGGACACACCACATTTTCACAGTGAAAAATGAACCTTTTTTTGCAAAGTGCCTAGCTGTCGTTTTTGAACCCTAGCTCTGCCGGCACTTTGGGAAACCTAGCAAACCTATACATTTTTGAAAAGTAGACACCCAGGGGAATCCAGGATGGGGTGACTTGACTGGCTCTCACCAGGTTCTGTTACCCAGAATCCCTTGCAAACCTAAAAATTGCCAAACAAAACACATTTTCCTCACTTTTCTGTGGTAGAAAGTTCTGGAATCTGCGTGGATCCACAAAATTCCACCCACCCCGCGTTCCCCAAGGTCTTCCGAAATAAATGGTACCTCACTTGTGTGGGTAGGCCTAGTGCCCGCGACAGGAAGCAGCGCAAAACGCAACGTGGACGCACCACATTTTCACAGTGAAAAATGACCCTTTTTTTGCAAAGTGCCTAGCTGTAGTTTTTGAACCCTAGCTCTGCCGGCACTTTGGGAAACCTAGCAAACCTATTCATTTTTGAAAATTAGACACCCAGGGGAATCCAGGATGGGGTGACTTGACTGGCTCTCACCAGGTACTGTTACCCAGAATCCCTTGCAAACCTAAAAAATTGGCAAAAAAAACACATTTTCCTCACTTTTCTGTGGTGGAAAGTTCTGGAATCTGCGTGGATCCACAAAATTCCACGCACCCCGCGTTCCCCAAGGTCTTCCCAAAAAAATGGTACCTCACTTGTGTGGGTGGGCCTAGTGCCCGCGACAGGAAGCAGCGCAAAACGCAACGTGGACACACCACATTTTCACAGTGAAAAATGACCCTTTTTTTGCAAAGTGCCTAGCTATCGTTTTTGAACCCTAGCTCTGCCGGCACTTTGGGAAACCTAGCAAACCTATACAGTTTTGAAAAGTAGACACCCAGGGGAATCCAGGATGGGGTGACTTGACTGGCTCTCACCAGGTTCTGTTACCCAGAATCCCTTGCAAACCTAAAAAATTGGCAAAAAAAACACATTTTCCTCACTTTTCTGTGGTAGAAAGTTCTGGAATCTGCGTGGATCCACAAAATTATACCCACCCCGCGTTCCCCAAGGTCTTCCGAAAAAAATGGTACCTCACTTGTGTGGGTAGGCCTAGTGCCCGCGACAGGAAGCAGCGCAAAACGCAACGTGGACGCACCACATTTTCACAGTGAAAAATGACCCTTTTTTTGCAAAGTGCCTAGCTGTAGTTTTTTAACCCTAGCTCTGCCGGCACTTTGGGAAACCTAGCAAACCTATACATTTTTGAAAAGTAGACACCCAGGGGAATCCAGGATGGGGTGACTTGACTGGCTCTCACCAGGTTCTGTTACCCAGAATCCCTTGCAAACCTAAAAGATTGGCAAAAAAAACACATTTTCCTCACTTTTCTGTGGTGGAAAGTTCTGGAATCTGCGTGGATCCACAAAATTCCACCCACCCTGCGTTCCCCAAGGTCTTCCCAAAAAATTGGTACCTCACTTGTGTGGGTGGGCCTAGTGCCCGTGACAGGAAGCAGCACAAAACGCAACGTGGACACACCACATTTTCACAGTGAAAAATGACCCTTTTTTTGCAAAGTGCCTAGCTGTCGTTTTTGAACCCTAGCTCTGCCGGCACTTTGGGAAACCTAGCAAACCTATACAGTTTTGAAAAGTAGACACCCAGGGGAATCCAGGATGGGGTGACTTGACTGGCTCTCACCAGGTTCTGTTACCCAGAATCCCTTGCAAACCTAAAAATTGGCAAAAAAAACACATTTTCCTCACTTTTCTGTGGTAGAAAGTTCTGGAATCTGCGTGGATCCACAAAATTCCACCCACCCCGCGTTTCCCAAGGTATTCCGAAAAAAATGGTACCTCACTTGTGTGGATAGGCCTAGTGCCCGCGACAGGAAGCAGCGCAAAACGCAACGTGGACACACCACATTTTCACAGTGAAAAATGACCCTTTTTTTGCAAAGTGCCTAGCTGTCGTTTTTGAACCCTAGCTGTGCCGGCACTTTGGGAAACCTAGCAAACCTATACATTTTTGAAAAGTAGACACCAGGGGAATCCAGGATGGGGTGACTTGACTGGCTCTCACCAGGTTCTGTTACCCAGAATCCCTTGCAAACCTAAAAAATTGGCAAAAAAAACAAATTTTCCTCACTTTTGTGTGGTAGAAAGTTCTGGAATCTGCGTGGATCCACAAAATTCCACCCACCCCGCGTTCCCCAAGGTCTTCCCAAAAAAATGGTACCTCACTTGTGTGGGTAGGCCTAGTGCCCGCGACAGGAAGCAGCGCAAAATGCAATGTGGACACACCACATTTTCACAGTGAAAAATGACCCTTTTTTTGCAAAGTGCCTAGCTGTCGTTTTTGAACCCTAGCTCTGCCGGGACTTTGGGAAACCTAGCAAACCTATACATTTTTGAAAAGTAGACACCCAGGGGAATCCAGGATGGGGTGACTTGACTGGCTCTCACCAGGTTCTGTTAACCAGAATCCCTTGCAAACCTAAAAAATTGGCAAACAAAACACATTTTCCTCACTTTTCTGTGGTAGAAAATTCTGGAATCTGCGTGGATCCACAAAATTCCACCCACCCCGCGTTCCCCAAGGTCTTCCGAAAACAATGGTACCTCACTTGTGTGGGTAGGCCTAGTGCCCGCGACAGAAAGCAGCGCAAAACGCAACGTGGACGCACCACATTTTCACAGTGAAAAATGACCCTTTTTTTGCAAAGTGCCTAGCTGTAGTTTTTGAACCCTAGCTCTGCCGGCACTTTGGGAAACCTAGCAAACCTATACATTTTTGAAAAGTAGACACCCAGGGGAATCCAGGATGGGGTGACTTGACTGGCTCTCACCAGGTTCTGTTACCCAGAATCCCTTGCAAACCTAAAAAATTGGCAAAAAAAACACATTTTCCTCACTTTTCTGTGGTGGAAAGTTCTGGAATCTGCGTGGATCCACAAAATTCCACGCACCCCGCGTTCCCCAAGGTCTTCCCAAAAAAATGGTACCTCACTTGTGTGGGTGGGCCTAGTGCCCGCGACAGGAAGCAGCGCAAAACGCAACGTGGACACACCACATTTTCACAGTGAAAAATGACCCTTTTTTTGCAAAGTGCCTAGCTATCGTTTTTGAACCCTAGCTCTGCCGGCACTTTGGGAAACCTAGCAAACCTATACAGTTTTGAAAAGTAGACAGCCAGGGGAATCCAGGATGGGGTGACTTGACTGGCTCTCACCAGGTTCTGTTACCCAGAATCCCTTGCAAACCTAAAAATTGGCAAAAAAACACATTTTCCTCACTTTTCTGTGGTAGAAAGTTCTGGAATCTGCGTGGATCCACAAAATTCTACCCACCCTGCGTTCCCCAAGGTCTTCCGAAAAAAATGGTACCTCACTTGTGTGGGTAGGCCTAGTGCCCGCGACAGGAAGCAGCGCAAAACGCAACGTGGACGCACCACATTTTCACAGTGAAAAATGACCCTTTTTTTGCAAAGTGCCTAGCTGTAGTTTTTGAACCCTAGCTCTGCCGGCACTTTGGGAAACCTAGCAAACCTATACATTTTTGAAAAGTAGACACCCAGGGGAATCCAGGATGGGGTGACTTGACTGGCTCTCACCAGGTTCTGTTACCCAGAATCCCTTGCAAACCTAAAAGATTGGCACAAAAAAACACATTTTCCTCACTTTTCTGTGGTGGAAAGTTCTGGAATCTGCGTGGATCCACAAAATTCCACCCACCCTGCGTTCCCCAAGGTCTTCCCAAAAAAATGGTACCTCACTTGTGTGGGTGGGCCTAGTGCCCGCGACAGGAAGCAGCACAAAACGCAACGTGGACACACCACATTTTCCTAAAGAGAAAAATGACCCTTTTTTTGCAAAGTGCCTAGCTGTCGTTTTTGAACCCTAGCTCTGCCGGCACTTTGGGAAACCTAGCAAACCTATACAGTTTTGAAAAGTAGACACCCAGGGGAATCCAGGATGGGGTGACTTGACTGGCTCTCACCAGGTTCTGTTACCCAGAATCCCTTGCAAACCTAAAAAATTGGCAAAAAAACACATTTTCCTCACTTTTCTGTGGTAGAAAGTTCTGGAATCTGCGTGGATCCACAAAATTCCACCCACCCCGCGTTCCCCAAGGTATTCCGAAAAAAATGGTACCTCACTTGTGTGGATAGGCCTAGTGCCCGCGACAGGAAGCAGCGCAAAACGCAACGTGGACACACCACATTTTCACAGTGAAAAATGACCCTTTTTTTGCAAAGTGCCTAGCTGTCGTTTTTGAACCCTAGCTCTGCCGGCACTTTGGGAAACCTAGCAAACCTATACATTTTTGAAAAGTAGACACCAGGGGAATCCAGGATGGGGTGACTTGACTGGCTCTCACCAGGTTCTGTTACCCAGAATCCCTTGCAAACCTAAAAAATTGGCAAAAAAACAAATTTTCCTCACTTTTGTGTGGTAGAAAGTTCTGGAATCTGCGTGGATCCACAAAATTCCACCCACCCCGCGTTCCCCAAGGTCTTCCCAAAAAAATGGTACCTCACTTGTGTGGGTAGGCCTAGTGCCCGCGACAGGAAGCAGCGCAAAATGCAATGTGGACACACCACATTTTCACAGTGAAAAATGACCCTTTTTTGCAAAGTGCCTAGCTGTCGTTTTTGAACCCTAGCTCTGCCGGCACTTTGGGAAACCTAGCAAACCTATACATATTTGAAAAGTAGACACCCAGGGGAATCCAGGATGGGGTGACTTGACTGGCTCTCACCAGGTTCTGTTACCCAGAATCCCTTGCAAACCTAAAAAATTGGCAAACAAAACACATTTTCCTCACTTTTCTGTGGTAGAAAGTTCTGGAATCTGCGTGGATCCACAAAATTCTACCCACCCCGCGTTCCCCAAGGTCTTCCGAAAAAAATGGTACCTCACTTGTGTGGGTAGGCCTAGTGCCCGCGACAGGAAGCAGCGCAAAACGCAACGTGGACGCACCACATTTTCACAGTGAAAAATGACCCTTTTTTTGCAAAGTGCCTAGCTGTAGTTTTTGAACCCTAGCTCTGCCGGCACTTTGGGAAACCTAGCAAACCTATACATTTTTGAAAAGTAGACACCCAGGGGAATCCAGGATGGGGTGACTTGACTGGCTCTCACCAGGTTCTGTTACCCAGAATCCCTTGCAAACCTAAAAAATTGGCAAAAAAACACATTTTCCTCACTTTTCTGTGGTGGAAAGTTCTGGAATCTGCGTGGATCCACAAAATTCCAGGCACCCCGCGTTCCCCAAGGTCTTCCCAAAAAATGGTACCTCACTTGTGTGGGTGGGCCTAGTGCCCGCGACAGGAAGCAGCGCAAAACGCAACGTGGACACACCACATTTTCACAGTGAAAAATGACCCTTTTTTTGCAAAGTGCCTAGCTATCGTTTTTGAACCCTAGCTCTGCCGGCACTTTGGGAAACCTAGCAAACCTATACAGTTTTGAAAAGTAGACACCCAGGGGAATCCAGGATGGGGTGACTTGACTGGCTCTCACCAGGTTCTGTTACCCAGAATCCCTTGCAAACCTAAAAAATTGGCAAAAAAAACACATTTTCCTCACTTTTCTGTGGTAGAAAGTTCTGGAATCTGCGTGGATCCACAAAATTCTACCCACCCCGCGTTCCCCAAGGTCTTCCGAAAAAAATGGTACCTCACTTGTGTGGGTAGGCCTAGTGCCCGCGACAGGAAGCAGCGCAAAACGCAACGTGGTCGCACCACATTTTCACAGTGAAAAATGACCCTTTTTTTGCAAAGTGCCTAGCTGTAGTTTTTGAACCCTAGCTCTGCCGGCACTTTGGGAAACCTAGCAAACCTATACATTTTTGAAAAGTAGACACCCAGGGGAATCCAGGATGGGGTGACTTGACTGGCTCTCACCAGGTTCTGTTACCCAGAATCCCTTGCAAACCTAAAAGATTGGCAAAAAAAACACATTTTCCTCACTTTTCTGTGGTGGAAAGTTCTGGAATCTGCGTGGATCCACAAAATTCCACCCACCCTGCGTTCCCCAAGGTCTTCCCAAAACAATGGTACCTCACTTGTGTGGGTGGGCCTAGTGCCCGCGACAGGAAGCAGCACAAAACGCAACGTGGACACACCACATTTTCACAGTGAAAAATGACCCTTTTTTGCAAAGTGCCTAGCTGTCGTTTTTGAACCCTAGCTCTGCCGGCACTTTGGGAAACCTAGCAAACCTATACATTTTTGAAAAGTAGACACCAGGGGAATCCAGGATGGGGTGACTTGACTGGCTCTCACCAGGTTCTGTTACCCAGAATCCCTTGCAAACCTAACAAATTGGCAAAAAAAACAAATTTTCCTCACTTTTCTGTGGTGGAAAGTTCTGGAATCTGCGTAGATCCACAAAATTCCACCCACCCCGCGTTCCCCAAGGTCTTCCAAAAAAAATGGTACCTCACTTGTGTGGGTAGGCCTAGTGCCCGCGACAGGAAGCAGCGCAAAACGCAACGTGGATGCACCACATTTTCACAGTGAAAAATGACCCTTTTTTTGCAGAGTGCCTAGCTGTAGTTTTTGAACCCTAGCTCTGCCGGCACCTAGGGAAACCTACCAAACCCACACTTTTCTGAAAGGTAGACACCCGGGGGATTCCAGGGAGGTATGGCTTGCATGGATCCCCCAACGTTTTCTTACCCAGAATCCCCTGCAAACCTGACACTTTGCTGAAAAAATCCCTTTGTTCACACATTTTTGTGTGGTAAAGTTGTGGCATCACCGGGCTGACACAAATTTCCTACCACCCAGCGACCCCCCAGGTCTCCCGATAAAAATAGTGCCTCACTCGGGTGGGAGGCCCAAGTACCCGCGACAGGCAAGGCCCCACAACGTATTGAGGCGACCTCAAAATGGCCTATCACAAAACGACCTGGTTTTGCAAGGGGGGTCCCATGACGTTTTGGCCCGGGGCTCAGCGGCCACCTAGGGAAACATACCAAACCCACACATTTCTGAAAAGTAGACACCCGGGGGATTCCAGGGAGGTATGGCTTGCGTGGATCCCCCAACGTTTTCTTACCCAGAATCCCAATGCAAACCTGACATTTTGCTGAAAAAATCCCTTTTTTCACACATTTTTGTGTGGTAAAGTTGTGGCATCACCTTGCTGACACAAATTTCCTACCACCCAGCGTTCCCCCAGGTCTCCCGATAAAAATGGTGCCTCACTCGGGTGGGAGGCCCAAGTACCCGCGACAGGCAAGGGCCCACAACGTATGAGGCGACCTCAAAATGGTCTATCACAAAACGACCTGGTTTTGCAAGGGGGTCCCATGACGTTTTGGCCCGGGGCTCGGCGGCCACCTAGGAAACCTACCAAACCCACACATTTCTGAAAAGTAGACACCCGGGGATTCCAGGGAGGTATGGCTTGCGTGGATCCCCCAACGTTTTCTTACCCAGAATCCCCTGCAAACCTGACATTTTGCTGAAAAAATCCATTTTTTCACACATTTTTGTGTGGTAAAGTTGTGGCATCACCGGGCTGACACAAATTTCCTACCACCCAGCGTCCCCCAGGTCTCCCGATAAAAATGGTGCCTCACTCGGGTGGAAGGCCCAAGTACCCGCGACAGGCAAGGGCCCACAACGTATTGAGGCGACCTCAAAATGGCCTATCACAAAACGACCTGGTTTTGCAAGGGGGGTCCCATGACGTTTTGGCCCGGGGCTCGGCGGCCAGATAGGGAAACCTACCAAACCCACACATTTCTGAAAAGTAGACACCCGGGGGATTCCAGGGAGGTATGGCTTGCGTGGATCCCCCAACGATTTCTTACCCAGAATCCCCTGCAAACCTAACATTTTGATGAAAAAATCCCTTTTTTCACACATTTTTGTGTGGTAAAGTTGTGGCATCACCGGGCTGACACAAATTTCCTACCACCCAGCATCCCCCCAGGTCTCCCGATAAAAATGGTGCCTCACTCGGGTGGGAGGCCCAAGTACCCGCGACAGGCAAGGCCCCACAACGTATTGAGGAGACCTCAAAATGGCCTATCACAAAACGACCTGGTTTTGCAAGGGGGGTCCCATGACGTTTTGGCCCGGGGCTCGGCGGCCACCTACGGAAACCTACCAAACCCACACATTTCTGAAAAGTAGACACCCGGGGATTCCAGGGAGGTATGGCTTGCGTGGATCCCCCAACGTTTTCTTACCCAGAATCCCCTGCAAACCTGACATTTTGCTGAAAAAATCCCTTTTTTCACACATTTTTGTGTGGTAAAGTTGTGGCATCACCGGGCTGACACAAATTTCCTACCACCCAGCATTCCCCCAGGTCTCCTGATAAAAATGGTGCCTCACTCGGGTGGGACAGGCAAGGGCCCACAACGTATTGAGGCGACCTCAAAATGGCCTATCACAAAACGACCTGGTTTTGCAAGGGGGTCCCATGACGTTTGGCCCGGGGCTCGGCGGCCACCTAGGGAAACCTACCAAACCCACACATTTCTGAAAAGTAGACACCCGGGGATTCCAGGGAGGTATGGCTTGCGTGGATCCCCCAACGTTTTCTTACCCAGAATCCCCTGCAAACCTGACATTTTGCTGAAAAAATCCCTTTTTTCACACATTTTTGTGTGGTAAAGTTGTGGCATCACCGGGCTGACACAAATTTCCTACCACCCAGCGTTCCCCCAGGTCTCCCGATAGAAATGGTGCCTCACTCGGGTGGGAGGCCCAAGTACCCGCGACAGGCAAGGTCCCACAACATTTTGTGATAGGCAATTTTAATGTCGCCTCAATACGTTGTGGGCCCTTGCCTGTCGCGGGTACTTGGGCCTCCCACCCGAGTGAGGCACCATTTTTATCGGGAGACCTGGGGAACGCTGGGTGGTAGGAAATTTGTGTCAGCAAGGTGATGCCACAACTTTACCACACAAAAATGTGTGAAAAAAGGGATTTTTTCATCAAAATGTCAGGTTTGAAGGGATTCTGGGTAAGAAAACGTTGGGGGATCCATGCAAGCCATACCTCCCTGGAAACCCCAGGTGTCTACTTTTCAGAAATGTGTGGGTTTGGTAGGTTTCCCTAGGTGGCCGCCGAGCTCCGGGCCAAAACGTCATGGGACCCCCTTGCAAAACCAGGTCATTTTGTGATAGGCCATTTTGAGGTCGCCTCAATACGTTGTGGGCCTTGCCTGTCGCGGGTACTTGGGCCTCCCACCCGAGTGAGGCACCATTTTTATCAGGAGACCTGGGGGACGCTGGGTGGTAGGAAATTTGTGTCAGCCCGGTGATGCCACAACTTTACCACACAAAAATGTGTGAAAAAGGGATTTTTTCAGCAAAATGTCAGGTTTGCAGGGGATTCTGGGTAAGAAAACTTTGGGGGATCCACGCAAGCCATACCTCCCTGGAATCCCCGGGTGTCTACTTTTCAGAAATGTGTGGGTTTGGTAGGTTTCCTAGGTGGCCACCGAGCCCCGGGCCAAAACGTCATGGGACCCCCCTTGCAAAACCAGGTCGTTTTGTGATAGGCCATTTTGAGGTCGCCTCAATACGTTGTGGGCCCTTGATGTTGCGGGTACTTGGGCCTCCCACCCGAGTGAGGCACCATTTTTATCGGGAGACCTGGGGGGACGCTGGGTGGTAGGAAATTTGTGTCAGCCCGGTGATGCCACAACTTTACCACACAAAAATGTGTGAAAAATGTGATTTATTTTTTCAGCAAAATGTCAGGTTTGCAGGGGATTCTGGGTAAGAAAACGTTGGGGGATCCACGCAAGCCATACCTCCCTGGAATCCCCCAGGTGTCTACTTTTCAGAAATGTGTGGGTTTGGTAGGTTTCCTAGGTGGCCGCCGAGCCCCGTGCCAAAACGTCATGGGACCCCCTTGCAAAATCAGGTTGTTTTGTGATAGGCCATTTTGAGGTTGCCTCAATACATTGTGGGCCCTTGCCTGTCGTGGGTACTTGGGCCTCCCACCCGAGTGAGGCACCATTTTTATCGGGAGACCTGGGGAACGCTGGGTGGTAGGAAATTTGTGTCAGCAAGGTGATGCCACAACTTTACCACACAAAAATGTGTGAAAAAGGGATTTTTTCAGCAAAATGTCATGTTTGCAGGGGATTCTGGGTAAGAAAACGTTGGGGATCCACGCAAGCCATACCTCCCTGGAATCCCCGGGTGTCTACTTTTCAGAAATGTGTGGGTTTGGTAGGTTTCCTAGGTGGCCGCCGAGCCCAGGGCCAAAACGTCATGGGACCCCCTGCAAAACCAGGTCGTTTTGTGGTAGGCCATTTTGAGGTTGCCTCAATACGTTGTGGGCCCTTGCCTGTCGCGGGTACTTGGGCCTCCCACCCGAGTGAGGCACCATTTTATCGGGAGACCTGGGGAACGCTGGGTGGTAGGAAATTTGTGTCAGCAAGGTGATGCCACAACTTTACCACACAAAAATATGTGAAAAAGGGATTTTTTCAGCAAAATGTCAGTTTTGCAGGGGATTCTAGGTAAGAAAACGTTGGGGGATCAACGCAAGCCATACCTCCCTGGAATCCCCGGGTGTCTACTTTTCAGAAATGTGTGGGTTTGGTAGGTTTCCTAGGTGGCCGCCGAGCCCCGGGCCAAAACCCAGGTGACCCCCTTGCAAAACCAGGTCATTTTGAGATAATGTGTTGTTTATTTCTGCAGCGTGAAAATTTTGGCACAATATTGCAAGGAAAATGTGACAGACATTTTGAGGTTTGCAGGACATTGTGGGTACCCTAACTTGTTGGGATCCACAAGAGAGATATCACCATGTACTCCCATGGGTGTTTCGTTTACGACAATATCTACAGTTGGTAGGTTATTCTTAGACGGAATGTACACCTTGGCAGACAGACTAAAAAGACAAAGATTACTGCACAGCCATCTATTCCTCAAGCACACACACATACTGGTTGGATTTGGCACGAGGGCAAGTGATGGTTCAGTATATACAATTTTATTAACAAGAGATTTCACAAAAATGAAATGCACTGTCAATAATTGAAAGGACAAAAAACTGAACCAGTGACTCGCAGCTCGTGAGCTGTAAAGCCACGTCAAGGCCCCAACCGCTTTACAGGCCATTCACACACCTTTCATACGTGATACACACAAGACCATTCACACCACCAGGCATGAAACAAACACATTACAACATTCACAAAAAGGGACAAGGTACACCCTGCTTGAGAAAGACAAAAAAAAAATATTACTGCACAGCCATCTAATCCTCCACACACACATACTGGTTGAATTTGGCACGAGGGTGAGTGATGGTTCAGTATATACAATTGTATTAACAAGTGATTTCACAAAAATGAAATGCACTGTTAATAATTGAAAGGATGAGAAACTGAACCATTGACTCACAGCTCGTGAGCTGTAAAGCCACGACAAGGCACCAACCTCTTTACAGGCCATTCATACACCTTTCATACGTGTGACAAATACAAAACCATTCACACCACCAGCCGCGGGCCCATCACATTACAACACTCACACCAGCAGACAGCGCCATTCAAGGGCCCATCACTTTCACACGCCCACATTCCTAACACAGCAACCACAAAAGCTGATGGATTGCGTGGAGTGTCGCTCGGCTAGCAGTGTGTGTAGTGACCAGCAGCAAGTCACTACTCACACACTGCCAGCCGAGTGCCACTCCACGCACACCACCAGCCAAGCACCACTCCACGCACACCACCAGCCAAGCGCCACTCCACGCACACCGCCAGCCAAGCGCCACTCCACGCACACTGCCAGCCAAGCGCCACTCCACGCACACCGCCAGCCAAGCACCACTCCATGCACACCGCCAGCCTAGTGCCACTCCACGCACACCACCAGCCAAGCGCCACTCCACGCACACCACCAGCCAAGAGCCACTCCACGCACACCGCCAGCCAAGCGCCACTCCACGCACACCGCCAGCCAAGTGCCACTCCACGCACACCGCCAGCCAAGCGCCACTCCACGCACACCGCCAGCCAAGCACCAGCCTACACACACCACCATCACATTTAGGATTTTTTTATACAAAAAAGAAAACACAAACAAATTGCAAATAGATACAAGTCTACTAACACAAAATCAGAAACTAAATACATTGCAGTAATGCCAACCTTGAAACAGAACAACAATTCTTAAACATTACAGACCAGGCAGTTCACTTTACCACTCATGGTTGCTCCCAATAATTCTTTTGCTTGTGGTACGCTCTATAACAAGCAGGCACACACAGCCCAGGGTTAGAAGGACACTCAGGGCAGTACATACGAGTCTCCTTCCGCGTACCTCTTCGCCAACAGACTCTACATCTCCTAGTGGGAAAGTCTTTTGAGGGTGTAGGAGGAATGTGATCAGGAAAGTGGCGATCTTTCAATCGAGCCACATCCTCCACCGCTCCAACTCTAGGAACACTTGCCTGTTCCACAACAACAAGGCTGCCTATGACAGACTGCTGAAACTGAACAAAAGTCAACTTTGACGCAGGAGAACACTCCTTGAACACAACAAAAGCATTGAAAGTTGCTAAATTGAAGAGATGGATGGCCAACTTCTTATACCAAATGTAAGCCTTACGAATAGCAGTGTAAGGTTCCAACCTCTGATCTACTCTATCAACACCACCCATGTGCTTATTGTAGTCTAAAATGCACACAGGTTTGCGCACTTCAGCAATCTGACCCCAAACAGCCACAGGTGAAGTACTCTCATCATGGATGGTAGTCAGCATGTACACATCCCTCCTGTCCACAAATTTCACAGCTAGCAGTTCCTCACTACGCAAGGCACTGCACTGTCCCCTCTGAAGTTTTTTGCAAACAAGCTCTTTTGGATAACCTTTACGGTTAGAGCGGATTGTGCCACAAGCAAAAGTGTCCACTTTGAACAATTCCTTAAACAATTGCACAGCAGTGTAGAAGTTATCAAGGTACAAATGGTGGCCTCTGTTAAACAGTCCTCTAGCAAGATCCCACACAATTTTCTCTGAAACTCCAAAAGTGGACGGACAACCAGGGGGGTCAATAGTGGAATCCCTACCAGTGTACACACGCAAATTAAAAACATATCCTGTCCTACTCTCAGACAACATATACAGCTTAATTCCATAGCGGTCCCTCTTGCTAGGAATGTACTGCCTAAAAACCAAACGGCCCTTGAACAGGACCAAAGACTCATCAATAGATATTTCTTTCCCTGGAGTATAGATCTCTGAAAATCGATCTACAAAGTGATCAAGTACAGGCCGAATCTTAAAAAGACGGTCACATTCAGGGTGATCTCGTGGCAACGCCAAACCATTATCAACAAAATGCAGCATCCGAAGCAAAAGTAAATACCGATCACGAGTCATAACTGCAGGAAATATGGCCGTTGCCATCAAGGGACTGGTAGACCAATATGAACCCATGGACGGCTTCCTTATCAAACCCATCAAAAAGTCAAACCCAAAACGTCTTCATCTCTTCCAGATTTGTGGGACTCTACCGGGTAGCTCTAGAATGGGGCCTAAGTCTGGCACTGTTGTCCCTCAAAATCTGTTCAGCATACAAATTAGTCTGCTCAACAATCACACCCAAAAATACATCATCCATAAACAACTGAAAATACTGTATAGGCAAATAATGTTCACAATCCACTCTACACCCTGCATAACCACTAAAGGCAGGCAACACCGGCTGCACCATGTTTGGATCAACCCAGAGTCCAGCACTTCCAGTAGGAAGCCTAGCAGCCCCAGGCTGCAATCCAGATGCCTCTTGCACCATCGGCACAGTAGTATCCTCCTCTAAAACAGGCACTTCATCTGCACTGAGAGTACCTTCATCATCCGATGATTCCATGTGGAGAGAAAACTCACTGCCTGAATTTTCCCCTCCCTCCTCTCCCTCAGACGCACTGTCAGTCTCATAATCCTGCTCAGAGGAAGATTCAAGAAGCAAACCAACCACCTGCTGAGCAGTCATTCTACGGCTAGCCATAATGCTTACTAATAAAGGTTACTTGTCAAACAAGTCAACAACAACAAACCCTTTGAAATAAACAAAATGTAGCTCACGTGACAGAAGCAGCTAGACTCACCACCACCTACTCTGCACAGGCACAGTAAGGATCAACAATATCCCACTAAAAAAGAAAAAAAGAAATTACACATAAGACAATGCAAAACATCGCAAAGAATTTCATGCTCTGAACACTAACAAATATGCTGCCATTATGACACCACTTACAAAAAATTCATTCATGCATGACAATAATACTCATTTGGAGTACACACAACAAAAATATTTTTCTTACCAAATAAATGCAATTACGCAAAACTGCAGAACAACCACTGCCGAAACCGCAAACAGGAATCAAAAGCTTTACACTAGAATAAAAAGGAGAAAAAAACATTACAATCACATATGCAAATAATGCACCAGTCCACACACAATTCACCAGCCAAGCTAAGGGGTAGGTGGGCCAAAGAGTATAAATAAAATATTCACCCCCGTAAAAGGGGAGCAACCCTTGCCCTTTTGGCCACTCCCCAACACAAAAATTAAAAAAACCCTGGTGTCTAGTGGCTTCTGCCCTCCTTGGGGGTAGATGGGCCTAAAAACATACTGCTATTCTGCCACCCAAGGGGTCACTCTCCACAAATAAATGCCTGGTGGACTAGTGGGAAGATACCTTTATCTTCCGCACACGATCTCTCTCTACTCAACTCTACTCTCAACTCTATTCACAACTGGATGTTAGCTCACCAACTCATTCTGAATCCCACCAAAACTGAATTCCTCCTCCTCTCTACCTCTCTCTCACCTCCTCCTGTTCAATCTTGGATGGATCAGCTGAACCTACTCAACAACAAACCCATCATTGTCGACAGCGCTAAATCCCTAGGTGTCATTCTTGACAAAAGACTCAACCTAATCTCCCACATCAACTCTATTGCTAAGAACGCACGTTACCAGTTGCGCCTTCTATGGGGGATCCGTCGGTTCTTCCCGGAGAAAGACTTAAAAACCTTGGTACAATCTCTGGTTCTCTCAAGACTGGATTATTGCAATTCTCTTCTGACGGGCCTACCCAAATCCCACCTCTCCCCTCTCAAATCCATCCTCCATTCAGCAGCTCGCTTCATTTCAGGGTCTAAACGAAGCAACCACGTCACTCCTATCCTGTCCTCTCTTCGATGGCTTCCGATCGAGGCAAGATCTATTTACAAAACTGCCTGCATCACACACAAAGCCTTACACACGTCCTCCCCTCGTTACCTGGCGAATAAATTGAAATTGTCCGGTGGCTCTCGCCCTTCTCGCAATGCGGAAAAGCTTCTGCTTGAGCCCCCCGTCTTCAAAAGGGAAAGATCGATGGCGCAATCCTTCTCAGGCAATGCGGTGAGAATCTGGAACTCGCTTCCCCCATTGCTCCGTGCCACCTCCTCTACCCGGATCTTCAAAGCTGACCTCAAATCTCTTCTCTTCCAAAGACACTTTCAGAATTAATACTTTCACTCTCAGCCCCCTCTAGGAAGTACGCTCTTCATTGTAAATTTGTACTTTTTCCTGTACATTCCTCACCCTTGCGTGCTGTGCTGGATTTGTGTACCCTTCATTTAATTCACGCCCTCTCTACTCCCTCAAGGAAGTTCTTCCACTATAGGAAATTCTGTACTCCATGCCTATAGAAGTGCCTTCCCAGTGTGTTCTGAGTGACTGCCACTTATTGCAGTATTATACCTCTATTTGTATTTTGTATCTCATGTATCATGCACAATTGTCACTTTTTCCTCATGTAATGCAACGCTTGCTTTTGTATTATGCTCACTTGTAACCTTCTCCTCATGTAATGTTACTGTTCCTATTTGAAGCGCTCTGACACCTTCGGGTAAAGCCCCGCGCTATATATAAAAATACTGCCCCCCCCCCCCAGGGGGGCAGAGCACCAAAAACATAAGGCCCCCAAAAGGGGAGCGACCCTTGCCCAAGGGGCCGCTCCCCAAAACAGTATTTTCCGTTTTTTTAAAAAAATTCCCTGGTGTCTAGTGTGCATTCCTGCTGCACGATCGCATGATCGTGCAGCAGGAATGCACAAAAGAGGCATCGAGGGAAAGGAAAGGGTTTTCCTTTCCCTCGATGCCTCTTCTGTTTGAAATCCCCCCTCCCCGGAGCCAAAACTAACCTTATTCCCCAATGCGCTGGAAGCAAATGGCTTCCAGCGCGTCGGAGAACAAAGGGAAACCCCCAATGACGTCAGCGCGCCTCGCGCGCTGACGTCATTGAGGGGGGGGGGGCGGGTGGAGGCAGGGGAAGCCCTTCCCCTGCCTTCCCCCAAAAAAACCCGACGATCGGATTCCCACGGGGGGAGCGCCAGCGCTTCCCCCGTGGGTGGTCTTATGACGAGCTGGACTCATCATGAACACACGACCACTGTGTGCCATGACGAGTCCAGCTCATCATGAGCATCGAAGGGGTTAAAGAAATTGAACTAAATTGACATGGTGTGAGGATCAACCCCCTGTCCACGTCCAATCAGAAGTAGTGGTCCCATAATTTTGCAACATAAAGGGGAGGTACATGAGCAGAGAAGGGTATAATAGGTATAGATTAGTTAATTAGAGAGAGCAATGCTACATTCATTGATCCAGACGCTGATGCAGAGCAGAATTAGGCTGATTCGCTGTCCAGAGAGGTCCTGAGGTGGGGGCGGCGGATCCTTAGATGACGACTCGAGAGAAGCAAGGAGAAGCGAAGTATCAGAGAGGGGAACGACGCATGCGTCATTGATAGAGAGGTCACCATCCTGTCCTGATCCGGGTCCGGAGGTCTTTGGTCTTCATCCTTCCTGGGTCCTATCTTTCCAACTCATGATTTTGGCCAACTGTGGATGCAGAGGGATTTCATGACTTCTTCAGGATCCCCTATTAAAAATGGACAGTTTGTAAAAGAACTGCTGGAAGCAATACAATCACCAAAAGAATTGGATGTGGTGAAGTGTGCCGCACACCAGTCAGGAGATGACTGGGTGGTAGTCGGTAACAGATATGCAGATCTGGTGGCTCAACAGTGTGCCAAAAACAGGTTGTCAGTAAATAAAAGGGTTGAAAGGATGGGAATCAGCTGCCAACTTATGCTATATTCACCACCGGAAACATGGAATGATGTGAAAAGACTGCAAGATGATGCTGATGAGAGTGAAAGAGATGCATGGATTAAAATAGGATGTTCTCGAAGGGCAGACGACGATGTGTGGATTTATGCTGATGGCAGACCAGTCATGCCCGACTGTCTGATTTCACAAATGGCCAGAATGTATCATGGAGACACACATGTAGGGAGAGATGCCATGATTAGACTCTTCAGACAAAATTGGTACAATCCAAGGTTTAGGGCTGCAGCAGAGAGTCTTTGCCAGAGGTGCTTAACTTGCCAAATGAATAATCCAGGAAGGAGAACAGTAATTGGTTTGGGAAAAATTGGAAAGGCAGAGGGTCCATTTGTGAGATTGCATTTAGATTTTATTCAGTTACCACCATGTAAAGGACTGAAATATGTACTTGTCATAGTGTGTCTGTTTTCAAAATGGGTGGAGGCTTACCCTACCAGAAGGAATGACAGTATTACAGTCGCAAAGTTGTTGCTACGAGAACTCATTCCTAGGTTCGGTTTCCCAGTAACTTTGGAATCAGATAGAGGAAGTCACTTCAACAACGATGTGATCAGAATAATCTGTGAAGCATTCCAAATTTAGCAGAAATTGCACTGTGCATATCGCCCAGAGGCTTCTGGAGTGGTTGAACAAATGAATGGCACAATAAAATCAAGATTGGCAAAAATGTGTGCATCAACATCGTTAGATTGGCCGGATGCATTGCCACTTGTGTTAATGGGACTCAGAAGCATTCCTGATAGAAATACCGGATTGAGTCCGCACAAAATAATCATGGGAAGAGCAATGAGACAAGCACATGTACCTACAAGTAAACTGCTGAATATAACTGATGATATGGTTCTGGATTATTGCAAAGGATTGGCTGACCTAGTGCATTCTGTCTCTCACCAGGTTGGGGAAGACGCAGTTTCCAGGCAGCCTGAGCAAGAGCATGATCTGAATCCCGGAGACTGGGTGGTTGTGAAGCATCACACGAGAGAAACGTGTCTATCACCCAGGTGGGGCGAACCTTGTCAGGTTATACTAGTTACGAACACAGCAGTGAAATGTGCAGGATTGCCTAATTGGATTCATGTAAGCCACACCAAAAGGGTGCCAGAGCCTGAAGAACAAGATCCTCAGACAGCATCAATAACTGAGGAAGCTGAAGGTTGCCCAGCTGAAGAATCCCAGGTGAGACATTCGAGAGAAGCTGAAGAAGAACAACCGAGCAAAAGTCAGGACTGGATACCAGTGGTAGATATACCAGAAGTTTACAACAGAACAAGAAGCCGAGCAAACATAGAAGAAATTAAGGAAGATCAGATAGGCGAAGAAGAAGCAGCTCAGGAAGAGGAAAATGAAACAATAAGAGAACCTGAGCAGGACCAGATAGGGAGAGGAAATTGGGCTCAAATCGACAACGAAACAACAAAATTTGAGCAGGGACAGACAGGTTTAGAAGAACGCGGTCAGGCTGCAGAAGTACAAAGTGCAATAAGCCCTGATCAGAACCAGTTAGATCTAGGAAAATACATTCAAGAAGAAGATCACGAGAATCTCAAGCATGAAGACGTAAATCCTGAACAAGATCAATTATTAGAAACTCACAGTGGAGCAATTGAAGAAAAACCAATAAGACCTGAAAGAGAACAAATAGAAGAAGAAACCGAAAACGAAGAAAAACAAACTGTGCCACAACTTGAAAATAAAAGAACTTCTGAAGAAGAAATAAGAAGTGAAGAAACAGTGCAAACAAAGAAAGCCAGAAAAGGTGATCATTGGCCTAGCATCATTAAAAGAGTAAAATACCATATAGAAACCAGAAGCGGAGATCCAGAACAAGTAAATGAAGTGACAAGCCTAACTGGACAAACAAGTGGAACTGAAAAACGAAAAAGCAAAAGACTGAAACTTGTGAACAATAAATTCAAAGGTCCTGATTGGACTTATATCATCCTTGAAGACTACGAGAGTTCAGAGTCAAGTGAAAGTGGTGACGAAGGAACAAGCACGGAACTGACTTATGAGAAAGAAATAAAACCACCTTGATAAACATTAAAGTCTTGGTAGAAAAATAAGAAGAGAAATCTTCCTTGTCAAAATGTCTGACGACAGAGTTTCTGGGAGACCGAAACAGAAATGTTGTAAAAGGTGCTGTGCCATATGCATATGTAGTCTGGTAGTGGTACTTATAGTATGGTTAGTTGTGATCGTAGTAATTCCTTACCTTCTGATAATGGATAAAAAGATTAACAACGAAACGAAGGGAAAGATAGATAACATGAGAAGTAATAGAGTAGAATTAAGGGTAGAAGATGAACCAGAGTTTCATCATGAGGTAACAGATAACGACACTAGTTTGAATGTTTTCACAAAATTATTGTTCCAATATGTAGATACCATGGAGGTTAGTGATTGTTATGTTTGTATGAAATTACCTGAATCAGTAGCAGAAGGGTTAACATACCATCATTTGCCATTAACTTACGGCATATCATGTAGTGTATTGACTAGTTTATTTTATAAAACAGGGAGACTTCAGTATTATTATTCAAATATAGATGCAATATTTTCTGAGATTCCAATTCGAAAGAATATGAATCCAGTGCTTAGTAGTCAAGACGCACAGTTTATGGGGGAATTTTTCTTAACAATGAAGTCAATAGATATAACACATGCACATAGAAGCAATCTAACATGTTCATTACATGAAGAAGAAAAGATATTTTTGAATTTAGTAGAAAATAGAAGACAAGATTTCCAAAAGAAAGCATCTGAGCATAAGGCTCATCTGCCACCTTCGGCTGAGAAAGAAGGTAGTTACACACCTGGCAAGGCTCAAGCTGCTATGGCTCTGGATTTTGTAAAGACAGGGAAAATTTGTCTACATAGGTTAAAGACTGAGTATAACAATGTTTTTATTGGTACCAGTGATTGTGAACATAATTTCTTAATTCTTGGAGGTTGGGGACTAAAAGGAGGGACAGATTCTGTTTTTCCTGGAATCTATTATGTGTGTGGGAATAAGGCTTACTTTAGGCTTCCTGCACGGTGGTATGGAAGTTGTTACTTTGGAATAATTTTTCCAAAAATATACCACGTAAAAAGAAACACTGGGAGCAATGAAAATAATAGTGAATTAACATGTAGTAAAAGAGCTAGTTTTTCAGAAATTGTAGGTGATATATTTGGTGCATTGATACCTTCAGTGGGAATAATTCTGAACTCAAGGAAAATATGTAAATTATCTACAGTGGTTGATCGTTTATCAACGGACACTGCTGGAGGATTTCTAATGATTAATGCGGAGATGGTTGCGATTAGATCAATGGTTATGCAAAATCGACTTGCTCTTGATGTAATATTGGCAAAAGAGGGCGGAGTCTGTAAATTATTGAAAACGAAACATTGTTGCACGTACATACCTGACAAAAGTGCAGAAATTGGAACATATATACAGAATATAACAAAACTTGAGAATGATTTAAAACCACTGGAAGTTGATAGTGTATGGGAAAGATTGACAAATAGTATTGCGTCAATTGGTACCTGGTTTGCTAATGTAGGGAAAGGACTTATAGGTCAAATATTAGTACCCTTAGCAGGGATAGCAATAATAGTACTGTCAATAATAATATGGTGCAAATGTTGTAGAAAGAATGGGACGTATAGAGTGACAGGAAAAGGAAAGAAACGAAAATTTGATGAAATTGAACTAGAAGATCTGAAAAGTGAATTATACAAGAAACTGAAAGGAGATGTTAAAAATATAAAATATAAAAATGAAGCTGAGACAATTTTATGCTAAAAGTTGGCATCTGGTTGTGGGTAGTATTTTGATGGCTCAGAAACGCCATCAGAGAGGGGATTGATGGAGCAAGAACTCACAATGAGACTTGCTCGTAAGCAATCCTCTCACAGTATTAATTATTAATCTTTGTAATGTCTGTACTAACAAATGCACACATAAATACAATCCTAGAGAAGCTTGCCTATGTGTTTAAACTAATAAATAACGCTTGTCTAATCCAAAATGGCCACTAAAGCGCGGGAATCTCATTGCGCATATGTCAACCATATCACGTGGTTTGACGTCTTTCTTTGCTTGGAGGGAAATCTTTGCTTCTGCGCAGTGTGTATTAAAATGGCTGCTTAATGTTTTCACGTGCTACAGCTTGCTCATATGCTGCAATTAAAACTGTGGTATTCTAATGCTATTAATGCAGGATAGATTTTAATTAAATGGGAATAGAGTAGGTAGAGTGGGTATACAGTGAAACCATTTATTTTGTGATTTTAATATTTTCTTCTTTGACTTTTATTAGTTCGTAAATGGGCCTGGGTTGGTTGAACTGCAGCTCGAGAGACATTGGCTCTGCGCATGCGCACTGAAAGGCTGACCAGAGGAAGCGATGAAGTCAACTTGGAAGCCCTCCAAGGTCGCAAAGCCTGGTTCACAAGTTCATCTGAAATGTACCTGAAGTCGATACAAATGTATACAAAATGTATTGCGGAATCAATGGGAAACGGGTGGGAAATAAAGCAAATGTATTAATTGTGATGGGCGGTATTTTAAAACAATGGGCTTAAAGAAATTGAACTAAATTGACATGGTGTGAGGATCAACGCCCTGTCCCCGTCCAATCAGAAGTAGTGGTCCCATAATTTTGCAACATAAAGGGGAGATACATGAGCATAGAAGGGTATAATAGGTATAGATTAGTTAATTAGAGAGAGCAATGCTACATTCATTGATCCAGACGCTGATGCAGAGCAGAATTAGGCTGAATCGCTGTCCAGAGAGGTCCTGAGGTGGGGGCGGCGGATCCTTAGAAGACGACTCAAGAGAAGCAAGGAGAAACGAAGTATCAGAGAGGGGAACGACGCAGGCGTCGTTGATAGAGAGGTCACCATCCTGTCCTGATCCGGGTCCGGAGGTCTTTCGCCTTCATCCTTCCTGGGTCCTATCTTTCCAACTCCTTGGCCAAGGGGTTTGGTCTCTCGCACCTTTAGGTAAATATAAATGCAAATTTTAGTTGTGCTGCTGTCTCTATCTTCTTCTTTCTGAGGAACCGTCATTGATCCATAATTGATTATTATGCTTCATCCTTGATATACGATTAAGTATCATGTGGTTCTGTATTTTACTCTGCTAAACTTTAGATAAACATTGTTAAAACTTCTTGACTCAGTGATTATTTTAGAAATTATGAACAGTAATGAATGTCACTCATTTTAAACTTCCCAATTTTCAAAGGGTCCATTGGTAAGTCATTACTCTTCAATCAGAAAAGTAATTGGTAGCAGGGATATTGATAAAGAGTACAACTGACCCCCCAGCGGGAAATTGCTAGCTTAGTATGAATGTATAGGCCCAGGTGAGTATTCGGTGTATGAACGCTTGTTGCTAGTAACCCGCTGGATCACCGCCAACCGGAGGTTGGTCGGTCCCGTTTACGAGACGGTGTCCGACATCGTAATCGCCCCCTTAGTGTTATAAAGCAAGTGTTAGGAAGCAAGTGTTAACCTTTTATTTCAGGAATTTTTCAGTAGTTTCAAAATATTTTCGAGCTTCTCGTTGCTCAAAAAGGTGTGATTTCTGATATTTATCTGTTTACATGCAATTCATGGTTTTTCTTGCTAGTAAGTGTCACTCCAAGTGTCACACAGTTGAATGTTACTCATAAGTCCATTGAAACTATAGAAATGTCACACATAAGCAATCTGAAATCTTGGCAGCTATGGCCTCTATGCAAACTTTTAGTAAACGTCTAAGGGTTAAGATTAAGTTTGGGTTTTGGAGGATTATGTGATTTTTTTTTGCAAAATTTTGTAATAACGTAATGAAATGAGACATTGCTTAATGCAAAATTTTGGGGATTTTTTTTCCGCGCATTTCACCGAAGTAATTAAAATTCAGTACAGGTTGAAAATCCATATTCCTCGAGCAATCGTAGGTAAACAGTGATTATATTTTTAGTGTGCATTGGTTCACAGGAATTTTGCAGGACCCAATCTAAAGCTAAAACATTAGACTCTCCTGCGATAAAGTTACTTTAATACATGTTTCCTATAAAACATATGCATCCCTTTGTGTCTGTTGTGCTGCAAATTTTGCAAGATGCTTCAGACAAAAGAGCAATGGTCCTTCATGGAAAAAGTAATCATATCAATAGTTTTGACAACATACTATTCTCAAACTATTGTTGTCCAATTTCTCTCAGAGGGGAACATATCTCCACTTGTGACATCCCTTTGATGATTGTCTTTTTTCATATTCAGCTCAAAATGCACAGCCCCCACCTCACTGTAGGATTTCCGTCTCTGAACAATGAAATCCTTATTGCAGAAATTGAGGCTCAGATCTGGAGCGGGACAAGGGATATGTGTTTTACCCTTCTTGAATTTCAGACTTCAGTATAAGTTACATTTTCATGTTGTTTCTCTCAATTCACTATAGGACATTATTTTAGAATTGTGCTATAACTTTAATCAAATGCTGCACAAGTTAGGACTAGCCCGAAAAGACCATGGGCCAGATGTATGACTGTTTTTAGCAGTCACAACCGGGAAATTTGGCCGTTTGCGACCGCTAAAAAGGGTTGTAGCATGTACAAGCCCCATTTTGCGAGTTGGTAACCTATTACCGACTCCCAAAATAGGGTTTGCGAGTCACTATTAGGAAGGGTGTGCCAAGGTCGTCCCTTCAAAATAGCGAGTCAGAGGGAGATTTATGATTGTTTTACAACCGCAAATGTGGTCGCAAAACAATCAAAGTTACCACCAACTTCAAGTTGGTGGTAAGCCATTTGCAAAGGGAAGGAGTACTCTAGGGACCCCTTCCCCTTTGTGAATGGGGCACCAACATTTTTTCAGAGCAGGCAGTGGTCCCCCGAACCACTGCCTGCCCTTAAAAATTAAAAGAAAACTTTTCACTTTTTTCTTTTAAACACATTTTGTTTTCCTTTAAGAAAAATGGACTGTATTTGGAAAAAAAGTTGCTAAATTTAAACTAAATTTAGGCAAACACAGACATGGTGGTCTGCTGTCCCCAGCAGGCCACCATCCCTGGTTTTGTAGCCCATTCTCTAAGGGTCGCAAATTGCGACCTGCCTCATCAATATTGATGAGGCAGGTCATTTGCAACCCCATTGCGAATCGCGAAATGTGTCTGAGACACATTAGTACATTCCATTTTGTGAGTCGCAAGAAATCACAATTTGCGACCCACAAAACGGAATGGTCGTACATCGGCCCTCTGACGTAATGGCTCATTTACCTATTGGCGAGGACTCAACATATTTAGAGATCCCCACCTCCCTCGTGGGCACACTGTGATGTATGTGCATTCACCACAGAGACATATGTCATTTTATCACACTTGAATGCCGAGTGAGCATTCTCTACTCAATTTAAGCAACACGCCTCTAAGGGCACCATGCCAGCATAAATAGGAAAAGTTGACTAACACTGCGAACCAGTGGTCCAATGATGGAAGCAACCGTGGACCGGGCAGGGAAGAGGGGTGGGACGGTGGGGCCGGGTGTTGGGGGATTTCGACAGACAAAGAAGAGCGAAATATAAATAATTAATTTTCCCCTGTCATCGTCTGTCGAAATCCCCCTACCCCTCCCCACCCGGCACCCCCGCCCCACCACTCTTACCTGCACGAGCCGCAGCTGGATGGAAGGGCAAACTGGTCATCAGAAACTTATGATTTTGGCAATTCAGAAGTTCCACCAGTCCATGGAAGGGAGAGCTTCTTCTCTGCCAAATTCTGAATGCAGTCCTTAGACATGAATGTTTGGTAATTTCTACTCAGGGGTGGTTTGTATCTTGGGCTGTAAAGGGAAGATCTAATGTATGCCTAATTCGGATCAGATCTAGTTGAAATTTTCTTTTCCAACATTGCATTTCCAAGTTTTTTTTAATTTCACGAGAATTTTATTGAGCAATTTTTCAAAAAACAAAGAACAGAGAGAAAGAGCCATCAGAGAATACAAGGGTCCAGTTTAAGATATACAGTTCAAGTGCGTAACATCCAAGTTTTGATGGCCGGGTTAGCTCTCTTGAATGTTTCTGTGCGTGAGATATATTCAAAAGTTGGCACTGAAGACAGCATTATCAACGAGCTCTCCCACACTTGTATTCTTTCGTGTCTGTTAATGCATTATTCTGTGGATTGTAACAGTTGCAGGGACATTTTGGAGTTCAGAAGTCATAATTATGAATTGATAGTAAGTATGTGTTAGGGAGTTAATAATGTTCTCCATATTACAGCGATATAAGAAGGTGCTCAAATTATGAATTTATTCATCAGCTTGATTGAAATGAAACTTTATTCAAATTTTATAAACAACTGTGGGTGCTCCATTGTGCGTACAGTAAATTACAGGATTTTGTTTGCACGTTTTGTGAATTTGTTTTTGTTTTGTAATTCTTTTTTGAAAGTTATAGAAAAAAGTAACATTATGAATCAGTTACATCAAAACGTATCCACAAAGTACTATGATCATTGTAGGTACAATACATTTGTGCTGCTTGTAAAGGGAAGCTGCACAGAACGGGGGGAGGGAGGTTGGTAGGAGACCGCAAGGAGTCAAAGGGGAGGGGTAAGAAGAAACAGAAGGAAAGGGAAGGGGAGGGGAGGGGAAAATGATAGAGAAGAGGGAAAAATGGGTAGATAGGCGCATTTCATAAAGAAAAAAACATCAGGGTGGATTATTAAGCCACAAACCTCAGTATTGTGATCTGTGATAGATAGTAGTGATCCAGCGCGATATTAGCAAACAGCATTCATACACTAGATACTCACTTGGGCCCATACATTCATACTACGCTAATACTTACGCTGGGTTTTATCAGTTGTTACTCTCTATCAAAATCCCTGCTACCAATTACCTTCTGATTGAAGAGTAATGACTTACCAATGAATCCTTTGCTAATTGGGAAATTTAAAATGAGTGACATTCATTATAATACATAATCCTGAAATAACCACTGAGTCAGGAAGTTTTTAAAATGTTTATCTAAAGATTTAGCAAAGTAAAATACAGAGCCACATGGTACTTAATCGCAATACCCAAGATTAAGCAAAGAAATGATTATTGCTAATCAATGACGGTGTTTAAAGAAGAGGAGAAAATAGAGACAGCAGCGCAACTAAAGGTTGCATTATATTTACCTAAGTGCGAGAACCAAACCCCTTAGCCAAGGAGTTGAAAGACTAGGACCCAGGAAGGATGAAGAGCAAAAGACCTCCTCCAGGATCAGGACAGGACCGGTGACCTCTCTACAACGACGCCAGCGTCGTTCCCCTCTCTGATACTCGACTTCTCCTCGATTCTCCCGTGCCTTCCTTCTAATGGACTCTACCGCCCCCTCCTCAGGACCTCTCTCTGGACAGCAAATTCGGTCTGCAATCGATCAGCTTGGCAGTCTGGAGCTAAGAGCGCTCTGGCAGCATGGACGCCTGTTCTTCGTGAACGCAATGCTCTCCCCATGGAATCTTGCTCTGTCTAATTAACTAATGCTATATTCTATTATACCCTTCTACGCCCATGTACCTCCCCTTAATGTTGCTAAAATATGGGACCACTACTTCTGATTGGACAGGGGGTGGATTCTCGCACCATATCAATTTTGGCCTAAATTGTAAAGCCTATTGTCTTTACGTTCCCACCCCTTCAAATTAATACATTCGCTTTATTTCCCACCCGTCTCATGACAAATGTAAACCAATTTTCATAGACAATGTGTCAATATGCAACAGGAAAGCCAAAATACAGCATCTTCGGCCATCGGGGCACGGCCTTGGACGACGTCCAGATTGACTTCATTTGGCAGGCACACAGGACACATGCGCAGAACCATTTGCCTCTCGAGTTTCAGAACACCAACCCAGGCCCAAGTTTAGGAACTAATAAAAGTGCAAGAAGAAAATATTAGAATCACAAATAAAATGTTTCACTGTATACCCACTTTTTCTATTCTATTCCCATTTAATTATATATTCTAACCCGCCTTAGTAGCGTTAGGAAACGACAATTTAGTAATGACATGAGAGCAAGCTGAAGCATGTGAAAACATCAAGCAGCCATTTTACTACACACTGTGCAGAAGCAGAAGTTTCCCACAAAGCAAAGAAAGACGTCACACCATGTGATATGGTTGCGACATGCGCATTGAGTTTTCCCGCGCATAGCGGCCATTTTGAATTACAAACAAGCGTTATTCATTAGTAAAACACATAGGCAAGCATCCCTTTCTTTTGTGTCGTGAATGCAAAGGTTAGTATTAGCAATACAAGTTTAATAAATTAATACTGTGAGGAGGATTGAATACAAGCAAGTTTCATTTATGAAACCTTGCTCCATCAATCCCCTCTCTGATGGCGTTTCTGAGCCATCAAAAACATTACCCTCAATCAGATGCCAACTTGTAGCAAATTACTTCATTCTCATCTTTACTCTTTCTATTTTTACAATCTCCTTTTAATTTCTTGTATAATTCACTTCTCCATTCTTCAAGTTCGATTTCATCTACCTTTCGTTTCTTTCCTCTTCCTGTCACCTTATATGTTCCATTCTTTTTACAGCATTTGCACCATATTGTTATTGCCAACATTATTATTGCTATCCCTGCTAAGGGTACTAATATTTGACCTATAAGTCCTTTCCCTATATTAGCAAACCAGGTTCCAATTGACGATATACTATTTGTCAATCTTTCCCATACACTATCAACTTCCAGTGGTTTAAGTTCTTTCTCAAGTTTAGTTATATTCTGGATGTACGTTCCAATTTCTGCACTCTTATCAGGAATATAAGTGCAACAATGTTTCGTCTTCAATAATTTACAGACTCCGCCCTCTTTTGCCAATATAATATCAAGAGCAAGTCGATTTTGCATCACCATAGATCTAATCGCAACCATTTCCGTATTAATCATTAGAAAACCTCCAGCAGTATCCGTTGATAAACGATCAACTACTGTAGACAATTTACATATTTTCCTTGAGTTCAGAATTATTCCCACTGAAGGTATCAATGCACCAAATATATCACCTACAATTTCTGAAAAACTAGCTCTTTTACTACGTATTAATTCATTATTGTTTTCATTGCTCTCAGTGTTTCTTTTTACGTGGTATATCTTTGGAAATACTATTCCAAAATAACAACTTCCATACCACCGTGCAGGAAGCCTAAAGTAAGCCTTATTCCCACACACATAATAGATTCCAGGAAAAACTGAATCTGTTCCTCCTTTGAGTCCCCAAGCTCCAAGAATTAAAAAATTGTGTTCACATTCACTGGTACCGATGAAAACATTGTTATAATCAGTCTTTAACCTATGAAGACACATTTTTCCTGTCTTTACGAAATCCAGAGCCATAGCAGCTTGAGCCTTGCCAGGTGTGTAACTACCTTCTTTCTCAGCCCAAGGTGGTAAATGAGCCTTATGCTCAGAAGCTTTCTTTTGAAAATCTTGTCTTCTATCTTCTACTAAATTCAAAAATATCTTTTCTTCTTCAAGTAAAGAACATGTTAGATTGTGTCTATGTGCATGTGTTATGTCTATTGATTTCATTGTTAAGAAAAATTCTCCCATAAACTGTGCGTCTTGACTACTAAGCACTGGGTTCATAGTCTTGCGAATCGGAACCTCAGAAAATATCACATCTAAGTTTGAATAATAATACTGAAGTCTCCCTGTTCTATAAAATAAACTAGACAAAACACTACATGATATGCCATATGTCAGTGGTAAGTGATGGTATGTTAATCCTTCTGCTACTGATTCAGGTAACTTCATACAGACATAACAATTACTAACTTCCATTTTGTCTACATGTTGAAACAATAACTTTGTGAAAACGTTTAAACTAGTGTCGTTGTCAGCTACTTCATGATGAATTTCTGGTTCACTTTCTGCCATTAGTTCTACTCTATTGCCCTTCATGTTTGCTGTCCTCCCTTTAGTTTCATTATTAATCTTTTTATCTATTATCATAAGGTAAGGAATTGCTACAATCAGGACTAACCATACTATAAGCACCATTACTAGACTACATATGCATATTGCACAGCATCTTCTACAACATTTCTGTTTTGGTCTCCCAGTAACTCTATCGTCAGGCATTTTTCGACAAGGAAGATTGCTCTTCTTATCTTTTCTTCTTTTCTTTAGTTTATTCTTTTGCTTAGTCAGGGTGGTCTTGTTTCTTCTTCGTACGTCAATTCTGCACTTGTTCCTTCGCCACCACTGTCACTTGACTCTGAGCTTTCAAAATCTTCAAGAATGATATAAGTCCAGTCAGGACCCTTGAATGTGTTATTCACAAGTTTCAGTCTTTTGCTTCTTCTTTTCGCAGTTTTATTTTCTTGTTCGGTTTGACTTGATACTTCAGGTACTTGATCTGGATCTTCACTTCTGGTTGTTATGTGGTACTTTACTCTTTTAATGACACTTGGCCAATGATCTCCTTTTCTTGTTTTCTTTGTTGGCACTGTTTCTTTGTTTTCGTCTTTAGAGATCTCGTTAATTTCACTGCTTAGCACTGTTTCGTGTTCTTCAATTACTGTGTTTCTTGTTTGCTCCTTTTCAGGTCTAATTGGTTTCTCTGTAACAGCTCCACTGTTAGTTTCCAATAATTGACCTTGTTCTTTATTTATTTCTTCAAGTTCATGTTTTTCAAGGTTTTCTTCTTCTGTGTACTCTTCTTGATCTAACTTGTTCTGATCAGGGCTTATTGCACTGTGAACTTCTGCAGCCTGACCGGATTCTTCTAGACCTGTCTGTCCCTGATCAAAGTCTATTAGGTCTTCACTGTTTTGAGTCCAGTTTTCTTTCCCTATCTGACCTTGTTCAGGATTTCTTAATTTCTTTTCTTCTTGTTCCTGAACTGCTTCTTCTTTACCTATCTGATCTTCTTCAATTTCTTCCAATTTCGCTTGACTTCTTGTTCTGTGGTATACTTCAGGAACTTCTACCACTGGTATCCAATCCTGACTTGTGCTCGGTTGTTCTTCTTCAGCTTCTCCGGAATCTCGAACCTGAGATCCTTCAGCTGGGCAACCTTCAGCTTCTTCAGTGATTGGCGTTGTCTAAGGATTCTCTTCCTCGGGATCTGGTACTCTCTTGGTGTGACTTACATGAATCCAATTAGGAAATCCGGCACACTTCACTGCTGTATTCGTTGTCAGTATGACTTGGCACGGTCTGCCCCATCTAGGTGATAGACACGTTTCTCTGGTGTGATTCTTCACTACCACCCAGTCACCAGGATTCAGATCATGTTCTTGCTCGGGCTGCCTGGAAACTGCGTCTTCTCCAACCTGATGAGAGACAGAACGCACTAGGTCAGCCAATCCCTTGCAATAGTCCAGAACCATATCATCAGATATATTCACCAGTTTGTTTGTGGGAACATGTGTTTGTCTCATTGCTCTTCCCATCATTATTTCATGTGGGCTCAATCCTGTGGTTCTGTCAGGTATACTTCTGAGTCCCATTAAAACGAGTGGCAATGCATCTGGCCATTCTAATGATGTTGATGCACACATTTTTCCCAGTCCTGACTTTATAGTGCCGTTCAATTGTTCAACCACTCCAGAAGCTTCTGGACGATATGCACAGTGCAGTTTCTGTTGGATTTGGAATGCTTCACAGATTAGTTTGATCACTTCGCTATTAAAATGTTTTCCTCTATCTGATTCCAAAGTTACTGGAAAACCAAACCTAGGAATGAGCTCTCGTAGTAACAGTTTTGCAACTGTAATGCTGTCATTTCTCCTAGTAGGGTAAGCCTCCACCCATTTTGAAAACAGGCACACTATGACTAGTACATATTTCAGCCCTCTACATGGTGGTAACTGTATGAAATCAAACTGAAGTCTCATAAATGGACCCTCTGCCTTTCCAATTTTCCCTAATCCAATTACTGTCTTCCTCCCCGGATTATGCATCTGGCAAGTTAGACATCTCTGGCAAAGACTCTCTGCAACAGCTCTGAATTTGGGATTGTACCAATTTTGTCTGAACGGCCTAATCATTGCATCTCTCCCTATGTGTGTGTCTCCATGATGCAATCTAGCCATTTGTGAGAGTAAACAGTCTGGCATGATTGGTCTGCCATCAGCACTGATCCACACTTCATCATCTCCTCTTTGGGAACAACCCACTTTGATCCACAAATTCTTCTCACTTTCATCAACCTCATCTTGCAATTTCTTCACCTCATTCCAAGTTTCAGGTGGCATATACAGCATAAGTTGGCAGCTGATTCCCATTCTTTCCATCCTCTTATTGACTGACATTCTGGTTTTGGCACAATGTTGAGCCACCAGATCTGCATATCTGTTGCCGACTACCACCCAGTCATCTCCTGACTGGTGTGCGGCACATTTCACCACAGCCAATTCTTTTGGTGATTGTATTGCTTCTAGCAGTTCCCTTACAAATTGTCCATTTTTAATGGGGGATCCTGAAGAAGTCATGAAATCCCTCTGCATCCATAGTTGGCCAAAATCGTGCACAACCCCGTAACCATATTGGCTATCTGTAAATATGGTCACTCTCTGATTCCTCCCAATTTTGCATGCTTTTATCAACGCAATCAATTCAGCTACTTGTGCAGATTTGACTCCTGGTAAATAAGATGCTTCAACTATTCCAGTTAATTCACATACTGCATAGGCAGCAGTTAGTTTACCATCTTCATGTCTTTGACATGAACCATCAACAAATAGCTCCCTGTCTGGCTTTTTAAGAGGCTGTTCCTCTATATCTGGGCGTGGTTTTGTGCATAATTCTGTAATTTGTATACAATCATGTTCATCATCTTCATCATCTTTAATTCTCTCATGATATGGGTCTGGTAGTAAGGTTGCTGGATTTATTATAGTACACCTTACCATGTTCACATTTTCAGCTCCCATTATGATTCGTTCGTATTTAGTCAGCCGACTAGGAGTAAGATGCTGAGTTCAGGTTCTTGTCAACAGAATGACAACTGCATGTGGAACATATACTTTTACAGGGTGTCCCATCACAATTGACTCACTTTGCTCAATGCTCAAACAAGTAGCCACCACTGCTTTTAGGCATCCTGGCAATGCGGCTGCTACTGGGTCCAATGTAGCAGAAAAATATGCTATAGGACGTCTTTCTAGTCCATGTCTTTGAGTTAGGACAGAAGTGCACAATTTTCTCTCTCATGACAGAACAATGCAAATTCTCTTTTATAATCAGGCATGCCTAAGGCAGGTGCTGAACATAGGGCATTTCTCAATTTTACAAAGGCTTCTACCCTTTCATCCTCCCACTCAACAGGGTCCTTTGCTTTCTTTTTTGTCATGTTAATTAAGGGCTTAGCCAACATGGAAAATCTTGGTATCCATTGTTGACAGTAACCTACTATTCCTAGGAACATTCTCACTTGTCTTTGTGTTACAGGCATTTGCATTTTCTTTATTAAAGCTACTCTTTCAGCTGTTACTCTTCTTTTTCCTCTCTCAATTTGGTGTCCCAGATACTTAACAGCTGTTGTACAGAATTGCAATTTTTCAGGTGAGACTTTATGCCTTTCTTCTGCCAAAAGATTTAATAATGCTATGGAATCAACAACACAGTCCTCTCTGGTGTTCGATGCCACCAATAAGTCGTCGATATATTGGACTAAAACTGAGCTTCCTGGCATCACTAATTTTTCAAGGCACTTTTTCAGTATCTGGTTGAAAATAGAAGGACTTTCTGTGTACCCCTGAGGAACACGATTCCACACATAAACTTTGTTCTCAAATTTAAATGAGAAAAGATACTGGCTGTCTGGATGTAATGGTATTGAAAAGAATGCTTTACACAAATCAATTACTGTGAACCATCCTGCACTCCACGGAATCTGGTATAGAATTACTGCAGGATTTGGAACTATGGGACAACATGGTTCTACAATCTTATTTATTTTCCTCAGGTCCTGAACAATCCTATATTTTCCACTAGGTTTCTTTAACCCCATTATAGGTGAGTTACATGGGCTACTCATTGCTTCTTTTAAGATATTTTGTTCTACCATTCGATTTATTTCTTCAATGACTCCTGCTTTTACTTCTGCACTCATTTTGTACTGTCTGGTATTTGGGAAAATTGCACCTTCCTTTACAGTAATTTTAACTGGATCTATTTTAGCCATAAGTCCTACTTCTTTTCCGGTGAAATCCCATACTATGGGGTTTACTGTACCTTTTAATTCTTCTGGCAATTCATCTTTTGTTATTAATGAAAACATTTCATCCACTTCTGTACCTTGTTTTGCAATCATAATTTTATATACATGGTCTTCATCTGGTGTCTGAACTGCCACACCATCCGGTGTGCAGAAAATGGTACAATTCATCTTGCACATCAAATCCCTACCTAATAAGTTTACTGGACTAGAATCACACACTACAAATTGATGCATTTCTCTGAAGTTTCCAATTTTAACTTCCATGGGTTCGGTAAGAGGTGTTCTAATCCGCTGATTAGCTACCCCCACTACTTGGATATTTTCACCAGAGAGAGGAAGGTCTGGAATATCTGCTGTTCTCACAGTAGACCGGGTAGCACCAGTGTCCAAAAGGAAAGTAATATTATTACCTTTCACATTCCCTTCAACATATGGACCTGACTGATCTACCTGTAAGGATGCGCCAAGTATGCACTCCTTCTTCCCCTCTCCTAGGCACCGTCATGGACTGTATTGACAGAAATCGTCCTGCAAAAGAAATTGTGATGTCATATAATCATTCTCACCACTTCCTCCTGGATATCCGATGTCTGTACCATGCTTTGCTCTGCTTACATTACCCTGAATAGGTGCAGGTGGCAACTGACTCTGAGAATTTGCACCCTGCTGTGAGTCATTCTGCGTCTGTGGATTTAAATTTTGATTTGGGCCATTATTATTCCGAATCTTTTTACATTCATCCTTCCAATGCCCCAATTTTCCGCATCCATGACAAGGAAATTTCTTTTTAGCTTCTTCTCTACTCATTCGTCCTCTAAACTTTCCACCATTCCCAGTATCACCATTCGTTCCAGAATCTTTTCCTTGATTTTCACTCGGATTTTCCAAATTGATTCCCTGTTTCTCAGCCATTTTCACCTGTGCCCACATCCCTTTTTCCTGCAATTTCTTATGTCTATCCTCAATATCGTCTCCACAATATTTCGCATACTTCAAAATCTCGTCAATCGGCTTTCCCTGCCAACACAGCATATGCTGTTTAATCATCTGGCAAATTTCTGGCTTCAAACCGTAAACAAATCGATACACAAACTGACTCATGTTCTTGTCTCCAATGTCCTCAAATCCACTATACTGTTTAAATACCTGCAATAGACGCTCATAGTAAGAATGTACTGATTCATTAGCTTCTTGGGTAGTTCGATCTATTTTTACCCAATCTGTTTCTTTCGGTGGTATTTTCCCTTTCAGGTAAGTTATCACTTGCTGATACTTTTTCATCACATCATTTGACGGGGCACCTGTCTTCGGATCTCTAGGATATTCATCACTAGGCCAATTGACTGTAATTTTACAATCTGTCCACAAATCGGCAGGTACCACTATGTCAAACAAACCATCTAAATCCTTCAACAATACCTTTGACACCTTCACAAACCTATCAACCTGCTTGTACCATTCAATTGGTTTTTCTCTCAATTTTGGAAAATCATTCGTAAATGACAAAATATCCTGTCTGCTCCATGGGACATGTACATATCCTCCTCCCGCAACTTCTCGCATTGGATACATCTGGTCTGCTTTCCCTGTTTCTTTCATCACATATTCTGATGCTGTTCTACTTGTTCGTGCTTCTTCCTTTTTCTTGGCCCACCTAGTTTTCCATTTATCTAGGTCTCCCCATTTTTGCAAAACTAACATTAATTCTCTTATTTGTAATCTTCTTCCAGAGGCATTCATATTTTCTAAATCTTTGTCTGAAAATTCTGTTCTATAGGGTTTCTGTAGTACCTTTGATCTCCCTATTTCTATTCCCATCTGTAGTGCTAAGTTGGATAATTTTTCATGGAATATCCTTACATTTCTGGTGATACTCCTACACAAGAACAATAATTCTTCTTCATCATAGGTATTTAAGCGTTCTAGTCCTACATTTCCTGCTATTATTTCTTCTAATTCGACTTTTAATTTATGAATGTCCATTATTTTCGGAGGTGTGCACTGTTTAACTGACCCTTGCACCCATCTTTCTAGATCTTCAGGTGTTACTATGGTAGCACTTTTTGCTCCCGATGAAGTTACTAAACTTACATCTTTTGAACATCCTGGTACATCTTTTCTGGGAGTGCTATTTACAGAACCTCGAATAGGCAAGTCCATGAGTGATATTGTGGATTCACAGTCACTAAATTGATCCTCAATTATAACTGGAGCTTCAGGTTTTGGATTATTCGCAGCAGTAGGTGTAAGTATTGTTGGAGGACAGCTTCCCTGATACCATATAATGGAACTACTGGACCAATTGTTACTGGTATGGTCAACGAATCAGGATGTACTTTTATCTGGGCTATTTTCTGTATTAATTCTGCTCTGGTCTTTTCTAGAGCTTCCTTTTCTTTGTCATGAAGTATTCTACTCGGGGTGAATTCATGCATTACTTGTGGCACTAATGGAGTTTTTGGTGGTGCACTTGGGGTGCATCCACTTGTCCCTTCCTGATATGGTGGGTGGTTTCTTAACATTTCCTCCATAAATTCGTCTTCAGACTCCTCATTTCTCATTAAATGTTTTGTCTTTTCTGTGCACTTACTTCCTAATTTCTCCTCTGCTGAGAACAATGGATATAATCCTTCTGTAATCATTGCCCTTCTCCATTGTTTCATCTGACCGTCCCTAGACTCACGTAGATATCTGGGAAAAAATCCTGGATAACTCTGATTACTTCTAGATCGGTCCCGCTCAAATGCCTCGGTTTCCCATTCTTCTAGAGCTTCGTACTGAGTTAATCTAGGTCTGGGTTCTAAGTCATTCATCCTCAACCTCAAATTCTGAAGAATTCGCCCATTGAACGTGCCATTCTCGGGAAATGCTACTATTCCATCATTTTTGGTATATTCTATCCAATTCTCCATCCATACACAAGTATGATAATCTCTCTCCATCATCATGAATGAAGCGGGCGTTTTAGCTGGTGGAATAATAATTCCTTCTCTAGTTTTGAGTAACCCTGGGCAAAGCACTACGCTACGCTCGCGTAGTTTGCGAAGTTTGCGCTACTTCGCACAACGCGAATTGCACATAGCACAGTGCAAACACGCGTAGCGTAGCGCAGCGTAGTGCAGCGGTCATTTTTTGCTTGCTCGCGGTCCTCAACGTCAAGTTGGCGACCGCGAGCAAGCAAAATGACATCCCGGCGAGACTTTTTCCTCGTTCGCGATCAGCAACATCAAGTTGCCGATCGCGAGCGTGGAAAATAAACCTCCCGGCGAGATTCTCAACGCGGGAGGTCAGGTATCTCATTGCGAGTGGTCGCGTATGCTCGCGACCGCCGCAATGAGAAACTACCAGTCCGCGTTGAGAAAGCTGCCGCTCGAGTAAAAATCTACTCGAGCGGCAGTAAAAGACAGCTCGCACTGTGCAAGATGCCGTTTTCAATGATTGCACAGTGCGGACAAGCATCCGGCACTGTGCAATCATTGCGAACAGTGCACTACGCAGTTCGCGTAGTGCTACGCGTAGCTCGCGTAGTGCGAACTGCACTTTGCGTAGCTTCGCGTAGCGCTACTTCGCGAACTACGCCCAGGCTTAGTTTTGAGTGGTTTATCCTTTTTAAAATAGTTCTTAATCTTTTGCAGAAAGGACATTTTTCTCTTCTCTCCGTACATTCTATCTAATCTTCGTTGTACAAAATTATATTCTGCAAAACCTAGGAATCTCCTATCCGGACGAGTTCCTTTTAAAGTCGGATCGCGTTTTAACATGCAATCTTTATCCACTAAGATTTTAGCTTCTAAAATATCAACCAATCAAGTCTCTGCTAACTTTTATTTCTGAACCAATCCTTGCGCGGCCTTTTGGTGACGTTTATCTGTCAACCCCTCCTTTACAATCTGCTCTTTTCTGTCCTTGCTGGTTTAACCAATCCCAGCGCGGCACCTGTGACGTTAGTACTACTCCTGACTACTGACCCATCCTTTACAAGGGTTTTTCCACACCCGCTGATTCAACCAATCCCAGCGCGGCGTTTAGTAACGTCAGCTCCCTCTCTGGCAACTGACCCTCCCTTTACAAATTCGTACGCAAACTTATTTTCTCTATAATTCTTAATTAAATTTCAGTAACAACATAAAACATTCGCTATCGTGCCAGTTTCTCTAATTTAGAAAAGATAGTTTTCTCTCATACTTAGTAAAATCTTTCCGTTTACTAAACATACACTACGAGTAAAACACTTCCGTCTACTCTTCACACAAGCTCCAGAAGTACCTGTTACTTCTCCAATGTTACCCTTTCTAGGTGATATAACATCAAATTTTTACCAGCGTACTCTTTTGCTATTACTCACACGCATAGAATCCCTAACAAGTACTGAAAGTCCTGCTTAACTTTTCAGTACTAATTCTGCCTGACATAATAACCTCACTGCAGTATGGCTTCCACTTACCATCCGCTATTCCTTTTACCCTGGTGTATTCTGGACAACATAAAACAAAACTTTGAATACACGGATGTTAGTTCATAAAAATACAAATAAAATTCTCATTACCCAATTAACAAAGAGTAACCATCCTCTGATAACCAGAAAACTAATCCAGCGCGATATTAGCAAACAGCATTCATACACTAGATACTCACTTGGACCCATACATTCATACTACACTAATACTTACGCTGGGTTTTATCAGTTGTTACTCTCTATCAAAATCCCTGCTACCAAATACCTTCTGATTGAAGAGTAATGACTTACCAATGAATCCTTTGCTAATTGGGAAATTTAAAATGAGTGACATTCATTATAATACATAATCCTGAAATAACCACTGAGTCAGGAAGTTTTTAAAATGTTTATCTAAAGATTTAGCAGAGTAAAATACAGAGCCTAATGGTACTTAATCGCAATACCCAAGATTAAGCATAGAAATGATTATTGCTAATCAATGACGGTGTTTAAAGAAGAGGAGAAAATAGAGACAGCAGCGCAACTAAAGGTTGCATTATATTTACCTAAGTGCGAGAACCAAACCCCTTAGCCAAGGAGTTGAAAGAATAGGACCCAGGAAGGATGAAGAGCAAAAGACCTCCTCCAGGATCAGGACAGGACCGGTGACCTCTCTACAACGACGCCTGCATCGTTCCCCTCTCTGATACTCAACTTCTCCTCGATTCTCCCGTGCCTTCCTTCTAATGGACTCTGCCGCCCCCTCCTCAGGACCTCTCTCTGGACAGCAAATTCGGTCTGCAATCGATCAGCTTGGCAGTCTGGAGCTAAGAGCGCTCTGGCAGCATGGACGCCTGTTCTTCGTGAACGCAATGCTCTCCCCATGGAATCTTGCTCTGTCTAATTAACTAATGCTATATTCTATTATACCCTTCTACGCCCATGTACCTCCCCTTAATGTTGCTAAAATTTGGGACCACTACTTCTGATTGGACAGGGACAGGGGGTGGATTTTCGCACCATATCAATTTTGGCCTAAATTGTAAAGCCTATTGTCTTTACGTTCCCACCCCTTCAAATTAATACATTCGCTTTATTTCACACCCGTCTCATGACAAATGTAAACCAATTTTCATAGACAATGTGTCAATATGCAACAGGAAAGCCAAAATACAGCATCTTCGGCCATCGGGTCATGGCCTTGGACGACGTCCAGATTGACTTCATTTGGCAGGCACACAGGACACATGCGCAGAACCATTTGCCTCTCGAGTTTCAGAACACCAACCCAGGCCCAAGTTTACGAACTAATAAAAGTGCAAGAAGAAAATATTAGAATCACAAATAAAATGTTTCACTGTATACCCACTTTTTCTATTCTATTCCCATTTAATTATATATTCTAACCCGCGTTAGTAGCGTTAGGAAACGACAATTTAGTAATGACATGAGAGCAAGCTGAAGCATGTGAAAACATCAAGCAGCCATTTTACTACACACTGCGCAGAAGCAGAAGTTTCCCACCAAGCAAAGAATGACGTCACACCATGTGATATGGTTGCGACATGCGCATTGAGTTTTCCCGCGCATAGCGGGCATTTTGAATTACAAACAAGCGTTATTCATTAGTAAAACACATAGGCAAGCATCCCTTTCTTTTGTGTCGTGAATGCAAAGGTTAGTATTAACAATACAAGTTTAATAAATTAATACTGTGAGGAGGATTGAATACAAGCAAGTTTCATTTATGAAACCTTGCTCCATCAGTAGGAAAGGTCAGGGGAAGTAGGGGTTGAGTAAAATAAGCAGTAAGGGTTCTAACACCATCTGGGGAGACCGTACAACAGATTATAATGGCATTTATCCTCATAAGAGGAGGCACGAACGTGGGGAGGGAGGGGAGTAAAGAGATGCAGGGATATGTAGACGTTTCTAAGGTGAGACTGGGTTAGGGATATACTGTGTGTTACGTCCAGCACCTCTCGATATACAAAATTACTCAATGGATTTAGTCAGAATGAGTATGGGAGGAGGAGTCTAGGTTGGCTAGGCATAATAATAAAAATGTGCGCGGGGAAGGGATAATTTGTAGCTCTTGGTGGTAAGAAATGAGTGAAATGACGGCCTCCTTGATCAGAAGGAGGGGGGAGGGAGGAGAAGGGAAAACAAACAGGCAGAGGGGAAGCAGGGGGAGAGGGAAAAGGGAGGGCACGCAGCGGGGGAAGAGGAGGGTAGAAAGGGATAGAGGGGGAGTGGAGGGGGAGCAAGGGTTGAGAGGGGGAAAAGTAGGGGTGGAGAAGGGAGAAGAAGAGGGGAGGTCAACAAACTATTAGGTATCTCGGAGAAAGGAGGTCCATGTTTGTTGGAATATCACATGCCATATATTAGACGTTTGTGGGATGCCGTTTGGACCATGCTACCATCCAATCTCCATTGCTGTAAGATGCAGATTTTGGCAGTAGAGAGCGCTGTGTGCAAAAGGCGAAGTTGTGGACACGAAAGGTCAGGCGAGTCACTGATATTGTGCAGTAGAATGGTAGGGGGAGTGAGGGGAAGTTTGAGGGACATTGTCTCACTTAGAGTATCTCCTGTGTAAGTCCAGAAGCATTGTATAGAAAGGCAGTCACATAGGATATGGAGGAGATCGCAGTTTACTCCTGAACATCTACAGCACTTAAAGTGAGAAAGAAGACCTGCTCGCTGTAATTTTAGAGGAGTCTAGCACCAGCCATGTAAGGTTTTGAACAAACAGAATTTCAAACGAGCTTCTCTGGTACCTTTGTTTAGGGCTTCTAGGATATCCGACCAAACCTCTTCCTCATAGTTGACTTGTAGGCGAGTCTGCCATTTTTCGCGAAGTCCTTAAAGAAGAGGTTGCGAGTATAGGTGACTAGTTAGTGCACCATACAACCCTGACATTACTCCCTTTTGCCATCCCCATGTTAGGAGATAATCCAATATCGGCGAGGGTTCCAGTGTCCAAGGACGGAGGCCGAGACATCGCCTCAGACAGTGCTGTTGTCGTACATATCGCCATATTTGTTGCTTGGGGAGACCAAATTCCTCTTTAAGTTGGGTAAAGGACTTTAGCTCTCCCTTTTGTAAGATCTTTTCAAGCGTTTTTATATTTCTCATTTTCCAAGTAGGCCAACGAATCGTACTGCTGTTTATTTGGATACTCTCATTACACCAGATTGGGGCTTTGGAGTGCAACCGGTGATTTATCTTGAGAAGGCGATGTGCCCTGTGCCATGCTTTATATGTAGCCTGTACCACTGGATGTGGAGGAGATATTCGCGGGGTGCTGGTTCTGTAGAGGAAGTAAAGGCCATCATCTCAGCCAAAGAGTGAGCACTCTGTAGCAACCCACTGACGAGGATCTGGTGTATTTGGAAGTAGGTAGGCTATCTGTGAAAGGTGCAATGCTAGGGAATAGTGTTCCCCAGATGGTAGACTCAAACCACCGTGGGAGTGGCGAGCAATAAGTTTGGCTGCAGCTAAATGAGGGCGAGTGGTTCCCAAAACAAAGGTCTGTGTTCGTGCATCTATGCGATGTAGGGTTGCCAAAGGAATTACGATCAGTATCATTCCCATGGCATAAGTGAAACGAGGTAGTGTGACCATCCTAACAGCCTGCACTCTACCCCACATTGAGAAGCCTAAAAGGGACCATTTGGCGAAGTCTGTTTCCTTTTGTGCAATGAGGTGTGTCAGATTATCTGTGACCATTCCTTCCAAGCCTCGATTTACTAAAATACCGAGGTACTTTAGTTGTGACGGTGTCCAGAGAAAGGAATATCCATCAATCGATGCCTTTGTGGTACCCAAGGATAATGGGAGGGCTTCACTCTTGTCCCAGTTCACCTTGTATCCGGATAGGGCTGCAAATCCAATGATGACCTCTAGCAGGGCTGGTAGGGAGTGTGGAAGGTCTTTAAGAGTGAGGAGGATATCGCCGGCGTAGAGTTATAGTTTGGATATGCCACCTGCTATGGGTATGCATTGTATCCGTGGTGAATGGCGGATAAGGGAAGTGTTCCATGGCCAGTAGGAACAGGAGGGGGGAAGGGGACATCCTTGACGGGTGCCTTTTCTAATTGGAAAAGCTTTAGATATGAATCCTCCACAGTTGACCTGAGCTACAGGGTTGTCATAGAAGAGGCGGACTTTGGAGATGAACTGGTCACCTAGGTCAAAGTGTTTCATAGTAGTAAAGAGGTAATTCTAATCAACGCGATCAAACGTTTTTTCTGCAGGACCACGGCATCTTCTGGCATATCTTTTGCAGCCCACACGGTATGAAACAACGTTTGGAGGAGATTTCTAGAAGAGCGGCCTGGGACGAAGCCAACTTGTGTGTGGTGAATAAGGGACGGTATAACCTTGTGGAGACCTGCCACCAAAATACTGGCCAGGATCTTAACATCCCCATTTATGAGGGAGATGGGACAATAGCTGGCACAAGAAAGTGGGTCTTTACCCGGTTTGGGAATGCCTGCAATCATAGCACGATTTGAGATAGGGTCTAACGAGGCAGTCTGTTCAGCTTCATGCAGAGCAGCGTGTAGAGTGTTGACTGCCTCTGTGCCAGACCACTTATAATATTCCGTGGGACAACTGTCCTCTCCAGGAGATTTATGGTATGGTAACTTGGCAATGGCTGTCACAATTTCTTCTTTACTGATGTCTCCCTCCAGTAACTCTACCTTCATCTGTGAGGCGTGGGAGATCGATGCCCTCAAGATAAGTGGACATTTGATCTGTGGATGCTGGGGCTTCCGGGGTGTAGAGTTTTTCATAGAAGGAGGCAAATGTATTTACTATATCTCGAGGTTTAGTGAGGATCTCACCTGATTCATTCCGAAATGGCAGAGATAGCCATTGCTGCCTCACGTTGTTTCAACTGCGCCACCAGTAGGCGGCCAGCCTTTTCACCTTGTTCATAGTGCCTGCCTTTTAGGCGCTGAAGGGCATATTCATCTTTGGATGTGTAAAGGTCATTGAGTTCCATTCGGGCTAGTTCTAAACGTCAGCGATTGGGCACTGTGGGGTGGGAGTATAGTCGCGTGAGTGAAGTTACCTGATCTTCAAGCTCGATACGACAGAGTGCGGCTGTCCTGTTAGCCTCAGCCGAATCCTTCATCAGTTGTCCACGAATGGTTGCTTTTGCATCCGCCCAAATGATCCTACTTGAGTTGACTGATGTCTTGTTGTCAGTTAAGTAGGCTGAAAGGTAAGATCTCAATTGGGCTTTGCCCTGGGGCGAGCGGTATCTCTGGATGTTCAGTTGCCACGGTTTATGGCCAGGGGAGGTTAGGCCCACTTCGAGAGCAAGTGAGACTGGGGAATGGTCAGAAAGAGCAGCTTCCAGTATTTGGGACTCACTGGTGATTGCAACTACCGTGATGGGATATTAGGCAATAGTCTAACCTAGACTAAGTACCGTGGGCTGAGGAAAAAAAAGTATATTCTTTGTCTGTGGGATGGCATAGGCGTCAGTGGTCTACCAGACCGTGGTCAGATGCTATGTCTCCTAATAGGGCTCTATCTCCATTGTTACCCCTATCTAGGGGACCTGTCCTACCTAGAATTACATCACGAGCAAGGTTCCAGTCTCCGCCAATAACATAGCTAGACGCCCCAATTTCCACTAATAAGCAGTTCAGATTAAGGAAAAAAGAGCGCTTAGCCCGCGTAGGAGCATAGACTGAACCAATACATAAGGATCTATCCCCCAGTCTCAATTTAGCAAAGACATACCTGCTGTCTGGGTCAGTCCAGGTTTTGACAATTGTCATGGGCAGGGATTTGTGCAGAAGAATAGCCACTCCACATTTCCGTGGTTGGCTTTCACCAGCTGAGGTCTGAGCCGTCACACTAGCATGGATAACTTTGCCTACCCACTCACAGCACAGCTTGGTGGATTCTAAGGCATCTAAATGTGTCTCCTGTAAGAGGGCCAGATCCGCTCTTTTCGTTTTCAGATAAGAGAGTACTTTCTTGCTTTTGAAGTATTGTGTGAGGCCGTTAACATTCCATGATACAATGCGTGGTGGGTGAGAGGAGGAAGGGGCATTCGCTGTCATTTGTTCTTTAGAGGTGGGAAAATATGGTTGATCGTAGAGGGAAGGGGGAAGGAGAAGTGTTGGGTTGTGAAGGGAGGTTTAAGAAAGGAAGTTATAAAGAGGGGTGGAAAGTTGCGCAGACAAGGGGGGGTGACAAGGGCGAAGTTAGGTAGGGACTAAGGAAGGAATAGTATGAGGGCAGGAGGAAGGGAAGGAGAGGTAAGGAAGGGAAAGTTGCGAGCAAGGGGGACAGAAGAAAGGGGCAGTGTTACTCGCGAGTGGTTCTTAATATTCTGGGGGGAAGCTAAGCAAAGAGGGAGAAGGGGGCCTCTGATACTCACTTGGAGGGATAAGTGAAAAGGAGAAGGGAGAGGGGAGAGGGGGGCTAGGATTGGGAGAAGGAGGCGAGATTGGCAGGATGGGGGAGGCGGGGAGAGTTGTTGATACGGGCACTGGCAGTGCCGTTCTTGGATGGGGGAAGGGGTATAGAGGGCTGATTTCTGCGGGTCTAAACTTGTGGGCTATGCGCATTGGAGGAGCCCCTTCTAGCTGCAGAGTCAACTAGGAGATATACCTTTTTTCAGTAATGTTGTCAGTATTGAGGATGGTGAGTAGTCCACTGTATAAGGGGCATGTTAGAAACAGATTAAAAACAGAGAAGATGAGGGGGTAAATACAATGAAGGTCTAGTATTAAGGGGGGCTAGAGGAATCGGGGGTAAGGGGTAATCCGCATCTTGTAAGGCATACAACATCAAAGGTATAATCAAACAAGCTTATTTTAAAAAAACACAACTATTGCATTTGAGCATTATCATAAGAATATGGTTGTGAGAGGGGATAGGGAGATAGGAGGAGAAAGCAGAAATCAAGAAACAGCCTATAACAAGTGCTACATTGTGAGTAAGCGAATACTCAGCCGGCTGTCCTTCTCAGCATACATCAGGGCAGAGGCTTCCAATTTTCTCCTTGGGTGCAGGAGGTTCCATCAGCTACCATTATAGTTCAGGAAACACCCTCCTCGGACAAAGCGTGTTTTAGAGGAGAATGTGATTTATCTCTGTCTCTTTCCTGCGTGAGGGCAGCAACTCCTGTAGAGCCTGTGCTCTGTCCCCTAAGGAGCGGACTGGTCGGTCCGGTTCTCGTCTTCTGCTCTGAGATCTGTTTGAATTACGTCGAGGTCCGCCAGAGGGTCTTAGAGAGTTTGATGATATTAATTGTGATCCAACCTCTGGCAGAGAAGCAGCACAGTCCATTCTTTGAGGAGTGAGGCTATCCAAGAAATGGCGAAGGTCTTCTGGGTTGTAGAATTCTTTGGATATTCCGTCCTTAGTGATCCACAGGTGCGCGGGTTCAAAGAGGCCATACTTGATGTCTAGTTGTCTTAAGCGGGGCCTAAGAGAGAGAAAGGCTTTGCGATGGTCGTTTGTTTCTTTCAAGAAATCCTATGCCATTCTAATCTCATGACCCTCAAATGTTTACGGGCCATGGGCATGAGCCGCTGTGATCAATTGGCAAGCCTGTTCGTGACGTAGGATGCAGACAATGATCGGGAGTGGTCGTGTGGTCTTTCCTGTGTTGATTGGTCCAATACGATGGGCTCTTTGCATCTCTAGTGGTGGGTCGAAAGTTAGACCTGTGAGTTTTGGGATGTTTCCCCTAAGAAAGGATTTGGCGTCCGATCCCTCTATTCTTTCTGGGAAGCCAAAGAAGCAGACATTATCCCGGCGACTTCTGTCTTCCAGGTCAACCACTTTGCTCCTGAGGAAGCGAAGTTCTTGGTACTGGGTCGGTATGGCATCAAGGCTATTTTCCACTTCGACGATTTGTGCTGTAAGACTGTCCATTCAGCCTTGGAATCCAACAGTGCCTGCACGGATGGATTTGGTCTCAGTTGTGAGAGCAGACATGGATGTCTCCATACCCTCCAAAGGACAACCCACTGCGGAGATTTCGTGGAGTATCCGCTCCATAGTGGGGTCCGGCGAGGTTGTCATCAAAGAATTAGGTGGTTTCGGGGTCGAAGAAGTCAAAGAAGTGACCCCCCGAGTGTCTGAGGTGGGGCGTTCTTGGGTTAGAGCTTCTGTAAATAGGAGTTGTCTGACGGGCTTCCCAGCTGCTTTACTTGAAGGCATTCCCAACTTTTCTGTGTACAAGTTCTTTTCCTCCACTGATGTCTCAAGTGTCGTGGCCAGTGAGCGTAGGGGCTTATGAGATGGATAAAGGAGTGCTCCCAGAAGCAGTAATAATAGCTACTCTGATGTACGGTTGCGTCTAATATTAGCTCTAATGGGTAGGAGGAGCTAACTGCTTTATGGAAGAGGGCTGGGAGTGTTCTCCGTAGTCGTAAGAGGTTTGAGTAGAGGTTTCCTGTAAAAAGATTACATGCAGCCCTTGCGTTGCTCCGGTAGCGTCTATGATAAGGTCTAGCTTTACTTAAGAGCAGAAGTTGCAGTTGAAGTTGGAGTTGGAGGCGAGATCAATAGCAAGTAGGGAAACTTAAGGGCGATGGGTAATAATATTATTATTATTAGTATTATTATTATTGTTATTAGAGGGGGCACTTGGTCATAACCTGCATCTGTGTCTTGCCTGTGGGTTCCTGTGGAGGTCGCTTCACCAATCGTGTGTGCTTAGTGTTGATGGTCTGGTCTCAAGCAAAGGCGGCGGTCAGATATATAGATTTGGGAGACAATAACGTGAACGAGATCTGTGGGTGGTAGTCCTTCCTAGATGGCACCAAAGAAGGGGGTGCCAAGTCCGAGTGCAATTAGCTATATCAAGCTATATCAAGCTCTGGAAGGATCAAGCACCTGCTGGCAGACCGCTGTCTTTGGCATAAAGCGTCAATACATTTTTATTCCGGCAGTCAAGTTCGGTACATAATAGTACTCTTTGGCTCTTCTGGGTCCACCGTGGTAGGTAATGACAAGTCTCCTCAAAATTCACCTCAATTCAAGACTTATAACTTGTGATTTATGTCCCCTCCACTAGCAGTCTCTCACGGTGATATCAGTTCGCCTTCTTGTGCACTTTTTTTATCCACAGTAGTAGTGCCCCACAGCAGTCGGACAGGCCACTATGGGCACAGCGATACCAAAGGGGATGATGGACGGAGCGTTAGAGCAAATCAAACACTCACCCCCAGTCAACTGATCTGGGTTTAATCCATCATCATTCTTTAGCTCACTCCACCACCCCAGTTCAGACATGGCCATATGCAAATCAGTCTGACCCTGTGCCTCATGGGAACAGTCCAGCCCGAACTGCCAAGCCATGTCTTCCCTGGACCGGAAACAAGCATCCTGGGACTGGTTTCGGGTTCATAACCCTCATCAGCCAGGCTATCTTAAATCCAGTGGCAAAGTGAGCAAGGGACCCACGTCTGGGCATACCCTGCCAACTTAGGGCGAACAAAGCGATACCAAAGGGGATGATGGACGGAGCGTTAGAGCAAATCAAACACTCACCCCCAGTCAACTGATCTGGGTTTAATCCATCATCATTCTTTAGCTCACTCCACCACCCCAGTTCAGACATGGCCATATGCAAATCAGTCTGACCATGTGCCTCATGGGAACAGTCCAGCCCGAACTGCCAAGCCATGTCTTCCCTGGACCGGAAACAAGCATCCTGGGACAGGTTTCGGGTTCATAACCCTCATCAGCCAGGCTATCTTAAATCCAGTGGCAAAGTGAGCAAGGGACCCACGTCTGGGCATACCCTGCCAACTTAGGGCGAACAAAGCGATACCAAAGGGGATGATGGACGGAGCGTTAGAGCAAATCAAACACTCACCCCCAGTCAACTGATCTGGGTTTAATCCATCATCATTCTTTAGCTCACTCCACCACCCCAGTTCAGACATGGCCATATGCAAATCAGTCTGACCCTGTGCCTCATGGGAACAGTCCAGCCCTCTCAGCCGGGGGAAGGGAGGGAAAGCAGTGTCACATTCAAAGTCCAACCGTAATTCAGGAATTTAGAAATTCAGAGGGCCCTCACTCGTTCTGGTGAAGTGTGAAGTGTGGGGGAGGGTATTGGTAACAACAAAACCCTAAAGGGCAAGTGTAGCTCTCACTGCCCACTAGTGTGTTTGCACCGGCCCTGTCTGCCTTGTCTCAGGAGGGGCTCTGACAAGAAGACTGTGCGTTTCTGCTGCAGAAGAGGGCAGGAGCCGAACTCCAATATAAAGCATACAGCCACTGCTCACCAGGAAGCTTGGTGTCCTTGAGCACGTCCCTTCTATTCAGCGGTCCCTCTCAGCCCAACGGCCCCGCCTCCTCACCGCAGTCCACGGTCTTCTTCGCACCACTAGTCCTCATCCAATCCATAGCACATGACCAAGGCTCAGTAGGAAGCGTGGAGTCCACTAGCGCGCTCCCTCCATTCGGGAGTCATTCCTCAGCTGACCAGCCCCACCTCCTCACTACAGTCTGCGGTCTTCCTCGTGTCACCAGGCCTAATCTAGCTCTCGAAGGAGAAGTGACGGCGTATCCCGAGGGGCCATTCCGCAGTATAAGAGCAGTCATTGTGTGGTCCCACAGTCCTCTGACAGCTAGAATCAGGATGTGGGCTCAGGTATAGGTTTCAGGAAGGTCACACCACTATCCGGGACTCCTCACAACACGGAGCTCCGGAATTAAGCGGCCATCTTCCTATGTGGCCAGACCACGCCCCGTGAATTTGTTTTTACGTTTTTTCAATTTAGGGGAAGGAAAAAAAGTAAACTAAAGTTAATTGGTGTATGCAAGCAAGGAGCACTCCTTCAGAGCATTCACACATGGTGAAGCTGCAACCTGGCATAATTCCTATTTAGGCATTCCAAGAAGGACCAGTGCTGCATTATTTTAAAGTGCAGAGGCCCTAAGTTATTCTTAGAAGGACTGTTGAAAACTAGTATTGCCAAATACAAGTTTTTTTCAAATACCAAGGCTAACAAGTTTTGATTCCACTTAGAAAAACAAACAAGCACTGGCAAAGCCAAAAGGTCTCGCCTGACGTGGAGTGGACCGGAATTGTGTGGCATGGAGTGGAATTGTGTGGTATGGGATTATATGAAGTGTAGTGGAATTGTGTGGTGTGGAGTAAAATTGTGTGGAGTGGAACTGTGTGGCTTCGAATTGTGTGGAATGGAGTGGAATTGTGTGGAGTGGATTGGAATTGCATGGCATGGAATCGTGTGGTGTGGAGTGAAATTGTGTGGCGTGGAGTAGAATTGTGTGGCTTAGAATGGAATTGTGTGAAGTGCAGTGGAACTGTGTGGAGTGCAGTGGTACTTTGTGGAGCGCAGTGGAACTGAATGAAGTGGAATTGAGTGGTGTACAGTGGAATTGTGTAGAATGGAATTGTGTGGAATGGAGTGAAATTGTGTAGCATGGAGTAGAATGTGTGTTGTAAAATTGTTTGAGTGGAATAGAGTGGAGTGGAATTGTGTGACATGGATAGCAGTTTCAATGTTAAGAAAGGCAGGAACAGAACATCCAAATATGCCATGTCCTGCATGCATTTTATTTAAATATGGTAATTTCTCACTGACTGCATGATTTCAATGCAAAAAATTGGTGAGAAACAGAAACAAACGTATGCAGCCAAATCTGTGGGAACACTGCATATGCTACTAGGGTGTGTCATCGAGGTTTTTAGTACATAACACCCGCAAATCCAAAATACCATAAAGGAAAAACAATCAGTGACATACAAAAAGGACACAGAATAGGCAAAAAAAATAAAACGTTGAAGAAAAATATCTATAAGAGTTTGTTTTTACATATTATAGTACAAACCTTTGTATTGTTTCTATAAGTGGTGTGTGCAATGTTCCTTCGTTAAAAATGTGCACTTTTTGTTTGCATTCCTTGTACATTGTTTCATTGAATGATGTATTCAGTGCTTCTTTGAAATATTGTGTACATTTTATCTCTGTCTGCTGTGTGTAATCTTTCTCTGGGTTGGTTTGTTGAATGTTACACATTGGCCCTTGATATAACACATCACCCGTAGTATCAAAATATATCACTGATCGGGTGTGGATAGGGCAGGCGAACATTAACAGTGGGAAGAGAGCAGCGGGATTCAAAGCAAGACATCAGGAGGGATATTCACAAGGACTTATCTCCGAGTTATCGCCAACTTAACGCAACAAAAGTGGTGACAGATTTAACACCCCATTCACAAGCGGTTGCAAACTGCAGACAACGCAAGTATTCCCGCAATAACTGCCTCAACATTTACCTCCACGGGTGACTCCACCAACTAACCCTAATGAGATGCAGAGTAGGCGTTCCCGTGCAAAAACACACCAAATTCCCACTACACCACTTTCACAACAAACTGTCAGATCTGCGATGGGAACCAAAAACAGGCGATAAGCTGCGGTAGCAGCAGGGAATTAACACCTGCCTTTTGCTGGTGTTGAGCAGGACGACTACCTGCCGAATGAAAGGGAGCCCAGGCCAGAGTCACATCTGAAGACCCACAGATGCCGTGGAGACAATGATCATGCAGCTCGGAGACCCATGAGGGCCACAACACCCACCGCCACCACCCCCGGGAAACATCCTTTACATCGCAGTGATTACACCGCGATGCATTTAGAATGCTGCCATTACAATGCAAGCGTTACATCGACTTGCACTGGAGGGCGCTATAACCTAAGGATTTACTATTCCAACACCTTCCCTACTGTACGTAGACTGGTGTTGGAATAGTAAATCTTACTACTCCTAAGTCCAGCGCCCTCAGCGCAAGTCGTTGTAACGACTTGCGTTGTAAAAACTGCGATGTTACATACCGCGATCATTTTGATCGCGTTGTAACATCACATATTCCCACCCCCAGGCCCGCCACCCCCCCCAGGACCCGCCCCAGGCCCCCCCCAGGACAAACACATACCGTGCACGACACAAGAGCCACAAAAAGCGCATGACGTCGCACACTGACAAACAGAAACACACATGTGTGGTCAGAAGAACGAGAAACAGTCACTCATCATTGAAGTAACAACCACAAATTTTATTGAATACAACACAAAACACCAACGCGGAAGACTCCTGTCGGGTCCGTCCGGGACAATCCTGATGTCACAGCCTGGAAAATAAAGCACAAAATCAGAACGTGTGTCATGCGCACATCAAAGGAGCGAGACACAGAGAAACAGAGAAGGAAAGAAAGGCAGAGAGAGAAAGAGAGAGAAGGAAAGGAAGGGAAGGGAAGGGAGAGAGAGAGAGGGAAAGAAAGAAGGAAAGGAAGGGAGAGAGAGAGAAGGAAAGGAAGAGGGAGAGAGAGAGAGAGAAGGAAAGGAAGGGAGAGAGAGAGAGAGAGAAAGAAAGAGAGGGAGAGAAAGAGAGAGAAAGAAAGAAAGGGAGAGGGAGGGAGAAGGAGAGAGAGAAAGGGAGAGAGAGCGAGAGAGAAGGAAAGGAAGGGAGAGAGAGAGAGAAGGAAAGGAAGGGAGTGGAGGAGGGAGAGAGGGAGAAATGAAGAGAGGGAGAGAGAGAGAGAGAAGGAAGGACACTGCCGCCCCCGCGCACCCAGGCACCACTGCTCACCTGCTGCCACCGGTGTGTCTCCAACCAAGTGCCGGGATACACCGCAAGCCACCAGGTCTGCAACCTGTAATCGAGGCAAGAGTCAATCATGTCAGAGTCCATCCCAATGCACACGGCAACAATGCCTGTCCGCCCCTGCGCACACATGCAGCCGCACCCTACCCCCTCCCACCAGCCAGCGCTGGCTGTCCGCCCTTGCGCACCCAGGCCCCACTGCTCACCCTTCGCCACCAGCGTGTCCTCAAGAGGGCCCACAACGTGCCGGTGCAAGCTCCAGGCCCCGGTCCCGCCACCATGGCATGCTCCACATCATGCGGACCCGCACCGCGGCCCAGCAGGTCCCACACATGGTGCTGAGTCCTGAGGCATCAATGGCAGAGACCACATCACTGCACACGTCATCATCGCAGGCTGCACACCCGCTCAGCAATTTCGGTGCCACTAACCCTGTGCAACCACAGTCAGCGCCACGTGGTGGTAGGCCCGAGCGGCCGCGAGGCCTGGGGTGCCACAAACCCTGTGCGCAACAACTCATGGGCCCTTCATGATTGAGCCCCGTGGTACGTCCGTCATCCAGTCACCTCCGGCAGTGGGGAATGTGATGTTGCAGGCCCCTTATATACTCGGGGTCACATGGCCTGTGACGCCTGCGCCGGATGGGTGTGGTGTGTGTGTGCAAACCTGCCCCCAGGGAGTGGCCGCGACATGCTGACAACTAGACCAGCGACCTGCGGACCACTAGCGTGTAAACCTGTGACATGTGGTTATGTGCCCCCCCCTCAGAGCGTAAGCGGAGTGGTCTGTCCTGGCATACGCAGGACCAGCGCTGGGCTTGCAACAATGACTCGGGGGCTCTGGGCGTGGTGCAGTCCATGTCCAGACAAGGAAGTGACTAATGCGCGTGTCCCTGTTGTGGTGTCTATGGCACCCGCAACGCAATCAGCAACGTAGCACACTGTGACTGGAATCCCACTAGATGAGCATCATTGACGTTAGGGGGAATCACTAACCCTACATTCATCCACACATTCATTCTTGAATGATGAAAGACATGACACAGCAGTGCGTTACTGAATGTTTATTGCACATCCAGTGGTATTTAGCAGCTGGAGCAGTACAGGGCCATGCCAACCCCACTTCACAATATGGGCCCGTGGAAGGCCAGCCAGAGTCCATCAGGGAATGACAAGTACAGCGGAAGAGGAAGAGTACAGTCCGCAGTCTGGTCGCCGTGTCATTGGTCACCAAACAGGATATGGAAGTCCATGTCGCGGTCCAAGGTGAGTGCTGCAGAGTGTATCGGGGGTCAGTGGGAGGTCATGGGGCCATGTGCGGCACCAAGGAGCAACAGGCCAGGTGGCGGAATGCTAGTGCCTCCTTCTGATCCCAAAGCCAGCCACGTCCTCGTCCTCAGATGTGTGCCCTGCCCCACCTGTGGGTGGTGGTTCCGGCTGCAGCACTGTGTGCCACTGACACATCAGGGGCCGGAGGTGGATTGTCAGCCGCACTGTGTGGCAGTGACACATCAGGTGCCAGAGTGGAAACATCTGCCGCACTGTGAGGCACGGACACACCAGGGGGCGGAGATGTGGATGGTGTAGGGGCAGCAGCATTCATCCGCGCCACGCCTTGTGGCAGCAATGCCATGATGAGGACATGCAGGGCATGGTAGATCCCAGCTACATTTCGCTGATGTGCAGTGGTGGCTGCCATCCTTTCCGCCTCCATCCGCACCATGTCCTCCATGAGCCTCCGCATGTGCAGACTGGCAGACGCCCTTCTGGTGAGGATTCAAATTGCAGAAGGTGCACTTAAGACCACCATTCAAATTACAGCCTATAAAACAAAGCTTGCAGAAATCAATGCAGAAATTGCTGACAATAAAGATTATCTACTGAAGCAAAAAATTAACAAACTTCAAAAGGATATCCAGAGATTTTCAAAAGAAAAGGTATATCCCTATCTTAAGGATGACTATACATCGTCAAAAACGAGTCACTCCTCTGACGACAACTCAGAGAGAAGAGACTCTAGTGACAGCAACTCTAGCACAGGGAGTTGGGGGAGTAACAACTCCAGAAAAAACCACCACCCCAACCAATACTACAATGCACCTCCATACCAAGGGCCCCCGATGTACCACGGGCCACCACCACCTTTCTGGCAATTCCCACAATACCAACAGGGTCCACCCCAATTCTTTAACAATGGTAACCCACCTTTTTTAGACAGAGGTTGGGGCAGAGGAAGAGGGCACAACAGAAGAGGAACACAAAAACAAGTCCATTGGCAAGACCAACCGATCAGGGGCATGGACACTCGGAGCAAAACAAGAGACAAGAGGACTTAGTGGTGAACCTTTCCCACCGTATCCTCACCGAATCTGAGAAAGCAATACTGCAGATGGGTCTAGGTTTTGTTCCTACGCCCAAAGCAGACAAATTTAGAGACCATTGTGAAATACATAACTGGTTTCGAACTATACGACTCAAAGCCTTCTTTAAGGACACAACCCCCAGAGAACAGGATGACTCAGGATTGAGGAATCCGTCTAGTTTTACACCACATAACAACATGGTCCCAGTAGAAGTCCTAACCTTCGAACAAGCTGTTCTCACTGAGTTAGACCTATCACACAGACAGGCACCTTTTCACAATCTCTCCAAAATGGAGGAGACTACAGTAAGGGCCCTAGCGGATGATGCGACCATCACGATAAAACAAGCTGACAAAGGTGGGGCCACTGTGGTACAATCCACCATAGACTACGATACAGAATGTAACCGCCAACTCTCTAATGAGAGATACTACACTCCAATCACAACCGACCCCTCACCACGCCTGATTACTGTGATCTCCACATTGGTCTATGAAGCAGAGTCCAATGGTTGGATCAGCCATAAGGAAACTGACTTTCTGATCGCCAAGGAGCCGAGGATACCGTACTTTTACACCCTGCCCAAAATACACAAGGGTGTCTCCCCGGTTCCTGGCCGACCGATTGTCTCAGGAATTGGCTCTATCCTCGAGCCACTCTCCATTTTCTGTGACCACTTCCTACAACCGATAGTGAGACCCCACCTTTTGTAAGAGACACCACTGACATTTTGAGGATCATTGAAGATACATCCAATGTGGGAGAGATTGACCTCCTCATCACCTCTCTACACAAATATTCCCCAGAGAGCTACCCTAGTAGCTGTAAAAACCTCTTTGAATGAACGTGACTGGGTATCACCCAATCCCATTTCCTTCATCATGGAATGCGCGACCCTGGCTCTGACAGAAAACTTCTTTGAGTTTAAACAACAGCTATTCCATCAGAGCCAGGGTACATCTATGGGGAGCACTTTTGCTCCAAGCCTAGCGTGTATCTACATGGCAGCATTTGAAAAGGACATCATCTATAACACCACCAACCCATACCACCACAACCTGATACTATGAAAACGTTTCATTGACGACATCCTGATATTCTGGCATGGGTCATGGTCCACTTGCAATGTTTTTGTGAGGTGGATTAATGATCAGAACGACTATCTCAAATTCTCCCATACAATTTCTGACACCTGTGTACCATTCCTTGATATTAACATCACACTGACTTCAGGGACTCTCAACACTACACTGTACAAAAAACCCACTGATCGCAACAGTTTACTTTTATACACGAGTCACCACCCCAAAACATTGAGAGATAATCTGCCCTTTGGCCAATTTTTGCGAATCAGACGAAATTGCAAATTGGTCTCAGACTATAAGACAGAAGCCAACACCCTTGCATCTAACCTCATGACCAGAGGCTACCCAGAGAAACAAGTAAGGGACTCCTTGAAAAGAGCTAGGAATAACCCTAGGGAGACATTGCTTGAAGTACAGCACAAACTGATCACTGATAACCTAACCTGTGTTACTTCATTTACCCCTGACTCCGCCAGGATTAAGAAAATCATCCTAAAACACTGGCATATCTTGAACACAGGAGCTCTACAACTACCAAAACCTAGGTTTGCATACAAAAGAACCCGCAACCTAAAAGATACCTTGGTACACACTAGGCCCAAGAGACATAACACAGACGCACAGAGGACTCTGTGGGGTCTCCCGGCTGTGACTGGACACTATCCCTGTGGTTCCTGCGTAGTGTGCCCACTGACCACCACATCTAAGGAGATATCTCTACTACCTGACTTTAAATGGACTCTGAAGAGGCACACCAATTGTAATACCAAGCAGGGTATCTATATGATCACGTGCCTGTGTGGCCTTAACTATATAGGGATGACAATGCGACCCATTAAGACCAGAATAACCGAGCATAGGAGCAATATCCGTTGTCAAAAAGTCACTACTATACTCTACACCCACTACAAGGAAGCACCACACTCTCCCGACAGCCTACGCTGGATAGTGTTAGAATCTTACCCACACACCACCAAGACCGCTCTGTTTAAAGCCGAACAGAGGTGGGTTCATAGACTCTCTACGCATACTGCTGGCCTGAATGATGATATACCATGGCGCTCACTGACTTAAGAGATTACCACTGTCTTACAACACCTTATTGATCTTTTTTGAGTCATATATGAGTACGCCCAGTGGGCATGTTCCACAGCCTATTCTTGAGATGGTTTTTGGTACTCCGTACCTCATTACCACGCCTACTTGAGAGGAAGATCGCACCGCGACATGCACATTGACCCACGTTATGCCACACCATAGAGGCAAGCAACTCTCCCCCCCACACTGACAGACAACCTCCACAAAAACGCTATTTTTTACTGCCACTAGGGGAGCTACAGCTACACGCCGCGTTGCTCGCACTCTGATTGATTACACATGACCTCTCCAGAGATTGAGTCACCACACTATTTACTGTCTCTGACATCTCGTTATATACCTCAGTGCAGATAGAATCAGCCCGTGGTAGCGACTGGCTGCATGCCGGAATATCAATGGCATGGTTACGAGATTCATATACAGTGTTCTATACCCACAAGTCCCCATGGATAGGTAATGGGGCTCATGACCCACATTAGGAAGCCTGACTCTCGTTATCATAAGCTCTGATAACCTGGTTCGGCCAGTTTTACTACTAGGAACAGACCGAGTGCCCCACTGTAGGTACATTACAAGATGGCCGCCATTCTCAACTGACTGACTGCCATTGATTCGTAGCTCAACACAGACGGTTTACGAACTGCACACGTGACCCCGCATGACGCGGTCACTCTGACGATATCTAGACCCGCCGCCGTCATCCCTTTACCATCCCGGTGTCGGCGGCAGGGTAGGTCAATCGCGAACAACGTAAAAACGTCGGTGAGTGTCTCTGGGCTATTTTGGAGGTATCCGACTACTTTTGGAGGTGAGTTCGCTCTGTATGGGTTGGATCCACGCTGGGATCTACCCGGGGGGGCGTTACACATCTGTGGGCTTCCTGGGGCTCCGGGACGGTTCGCCGGGGTTTCGTGGGGCTTCCGTGGTGCATTGGACTCCCGGTGCACCGCTGGGACCGACGTGACTCAGGCCGGCCGCTCTGGGTCCCGCGTTGCACACTAGGTGGGTTCCCCCTCTGAGGTTTGGTTAACGGCGGTCTCCCGATACTCCTGCTCAACCACCCCTTCAGTGTTTATGGAACCGTGAAGACCAGTTGATTATTACCTTCCCTTTGACCACGCCTGATGTTACTATTTACAATAATACTTCCATTTTTCCTGATAGGACCCTATCGGTGCCCTTTCATTACCGCCGGCTACTGTAGCAAGCATTTACTTGCGGACAGTGTAGGTGAGTTGCATTTTGTCCTGACTGCATATATATTAATGTATTAGCCTTCCCAATGACCTGATTACTCCACTGTTATAAACTTGCTAGACCTATGAGCACTTTGTATATGGAGTATAGCACACTGGCAACTAAGGCCTAGTTCACTGTGATATTAGCATGACACAGTGTCCCGTTCTTTGGTTCGAATCACAAGCACGTCTGCCATGCCAGACATTGAGTGTTTGGGCTGTAGAGACACCATATGGTTATTATATCATGTATTGTCCATATGTGATTTTTTACAATTGATCTCCATCTGCTTTTATTCAACCCACAGGTCAACAAACCTGAGATCGGGGTATGTAGAATCCACTTACCTATTTTTAGTGTAGATAGCGTTCCTTTGATCCTGAGGAAGTGCCCAGATCTTTACGACACGATAGGCACGAAACATGTTGATCACCTGAGAGCAGGACATACACCACTAGAAACATTACGTCTAGTCTTTTGCCCCTCTCGCTCATTTATTTTAGGCAGTTTACCTTCTGAATAAAATATTGGCTAGGACTAACTGACCTATTTTAGTTCACATGTCTTTCCACATCTACACATACTAGGGCCCTCACCCCCACTGCACCCACCGGCAGGAACAAAAGATCCCCGACAAAGAGCCCCGGTTTCGGGTGCCCGTCAGGAATTTCAGCGCCGACCTGACGAGGGGCAGGCTCAAATGATGAAGAATGACACCTAGCTTGCTGGGTGTGTGAGAGCCCTAGTTCTAACAAGGAGAACTCCCTCTCCTTTATACACCCAACAGTGGTCTGTTTTGACCCACTTGTCTCTATCAGCTCCACTCTCCTCCACTACCCATCCTAGAGGAACTCCGTACTCGTCTTGTACACCTCCGCATGTGTGCCATCTCACGACTGAGATCTCTGGAGCCACTCTGAGCGGACAGGTGTTCTTGTCTCTGAGTCATGACTCCAGCGATGTCAGCCAGGGCTCGTTGGAGACCATGGAGCGGCGTGTGGGTGTCCGTTAGGGACTGGAGGTGGTCCCTGATGGGACTCAGACACCCATGGATGGCGTCCAGTTTGGTAGCCATAAGGTCGAACCCCACCCGCACCTTCTCAGCCATCTCCCTCTGGACCTCCAACACATGGCGATGGAAGGCCATGTGTTGTTCGGGGGGGTCTTGGGAGACAGACGGGGTTGTGGGTGCCTCCTGCTGGGTGGTTTGTGGAGTGGGTGGGGTCTCCTCGATGCAGCTGGGCTGCCCTGGTCCTGGAGGTGATTTGCGGATGAGTTCCATGATGTTTTGGAGGGCTTGGGTGTCGATGCTGGTGGTGTCCTCCTCGTCATCAGTAAAGAGTGGCTGGGACTGCTCTGCAGGTGGCGTTGACGGTGCCCCTGGAATGTGAAGGGGAGATGCTGTGTTACAATGTGTCCTCATGTATGTGGCCGCATGGTACATGTTGACATTCAGACAGCATGGCAATGTACATTGTGACAGTGTGTAGATCAGGGCCATGATCCAGAGTCATTGTGGATGTGCACTGTGCTCTGCTTGATTGTGCATGTGTGCCATTGTGGCCATCTCCCCCCGTCCCCCCAGTACCTGGTGGTTGCTCACCCTGTTGCTGTGGTGTTGTGTCATGTCGAGCAGTGTCCGGTCCCCCGACTCCTGCCACGGTCTCCACACTGATGACTGTCGACACCAGCTCCTCCATGTCATCCAGCTCCAGCTGTGGCGCTGGGCTCCCACCTCCAGTCTGCATTGCTGCCTTCTTGTTGCCTGTGAGTTTCTCCTTGGTCTTGCGCTTGATGTCAATCCATCGCCTCTTGACCTCGTCCATTGACCTCTTGTGCTCTCCGACGGCATTCACCTTGTCCACGATGGCCTGCCATAATCTATTTTTGGTGCCCAATGACACATTGGAGGTGATGAACAGTTGTTGATGGTGTTCTATCACCTCCGTGACCAGGATCCGATTCTCCTGCGGACTAAACTTCGTCTTCCTCTTCTTGTCTTCCTCTTTTTCTTGTCACCGTGGTCCCAGGCTGGTCGTCCGGGGTACTTGTGGGGTTGCGCTCGTCCTCTGCGCCTGCTCCGGCTTCCTCCATGGTGCTTCGGTGTTGGTCATTTTGTGTTTGTGTGTTTTTTCTCCTTTTGTAGTGATTTTCCCGCCTGACGTGTGTGTATGGCAGGCCTGGCGCTGCTTATCGCTGATTTCCTCATCACGAATGGGCTCATCGCACGTTTTTTGGTGTTGGGGTTTGGGTTTTTATCTCCGTCGCCGTGGTTGTATCGCGGACATTGGCCGCGTTTTTGGGAGACTATCGCATGGTACCGCCATGTTATGAATTCCAGGTTGACACAGGGTTATTTTCCCGCGTTAGACTGCGATGTGTAAAGTTGCGTTAACATTTTTTGGAGTTGTTTAGCGCAGGTTCTTGTGAATATCCCCCCAGATGTCAAGAGGATCAGAATCATAAGGAACAGCAGGAGGAGGGCTGGAGGGGGCATCAAGACAAACCACTTTAATATTGTTTTGTAATCTAGAATGAAAGTAGTGCATAATGAATGGTGAGTACTAAAAACAGCTAAGCAATGAAATATGCGGCACCAGAATCAACCACTATGAACTAAATGAATGCTGTGCGCTGCAACAACGACGTAAACATCAGGTATGGGTTGCTACAAGCAAATACTCTACTTAAAAATGATGACAATGCACTGCAATCCTAACTAAACAAAAAAGGGTAACAACGCCAAAAGCAGTCCTTTAATTTTTGACAAACATGGTGTACTGAAACTGCCATTAACCAACCTGTGTTCAGTGAACTTGCCAGTCGCAGTAAATTAAAATGAAAACGATGCCTTGTAACTGCAATTAGGCCACCTTTGTTTGGCTCTACCAGTAGAGCCGTGCACTACATCATTACCCAGGCTGCGTTTGGTGCCACCACCAGCAACTGTAAATAAAAATAAAATGAAAGTGATGCTATGCAACCGTAATTGTATCAGTAAAGTGAGCAATGCAGGCAGCCCCAAACATTTTTTTTACCCCAATCGCGTCGGGAGCAGCGGATAGCACTTATTAATTGAATCAATCTGTGGTTGGTCCCTGCTACACAGCAAGCGGTGGAAGTGATGTTTTGGCTCCACTGGTGAATTATAACAGCCTCAAAGAAGAGTGACTCAGTAAGCATGGGTGGGCTCCAAGCCCTTTACTGTATAAAACAGTGCCTCCGAAGCGAGAGACATGCGCTAGGGCATGCTCTTGCAGGCGCAACCCTAAAAAGTGAGGGATAGAATGCCTAAATTGATCTCAGTCAGTGGTTGCTTGTGTTTCGGTCCACAGGCGTCCTGACCTTGCAGTTTATGCTGGACTCTTTCTATTGGAGAAGGAGTAAGTCTGATTTGCATATGACTGGTCTCCACCTAGAGTGGCATAATGGGCAAATAACGATGGGCCTCAATGTGCCCGGAGAACTTACAAGTGGCTGAGATTAATTTAGGCATTTCACCCATAACCATTTTGGTTTTCAAGTGACACACCCTCAGGCTGAAGAGTGTGCCCAGACATGGCTTCCTAGCCTACTGTGACCTCTAATTGAAGCTCTACCTCATCGAGGGGGCTAAATAAGTGAAAAGGAGTCTGTGTTTGCTTGTATTTCCATCTAGTGGGGGCATGGCCTGACAATTAGGCTGGACTCCTTGTCTCAAAGCAAGTCCAAGTCTGATTTGCTTGAGGCTAGTCTCCATCTGGAGTGAGATAATGGGGAAAAAGACAAAGCCTATGTCTGTTGCCTGCATGCTAGAGTACCAGCAATATATTTCAGGCAGGTGTTGCACAAAGGCTTATCTGGAGGAAACGCTGCTTTTAAGAGTACTGTCAGAGATCTAGGGAATGATATTTTGGTTTTTTTAACACTCTTTATTGGCATTTTTACAGAATATTCCAATTGTACTTCACACAGGATACATAACATTCAGAATGCTTCTTTTGTGACAGGGTCAGATTTCAATTTAACACCATTACTATAATTTCTATAACATTTTTCTACAAATGTAGTTTCCCCCCTTCCCACCAACCCTTTGTGTCTTAATGTCTTTTGTCTGTACCCTCATCTGGAGTTTGATAACCATCAACCGAAGTGCAGTAACATATGTCTATCTTTAGATTCATCTTCCCAGTGTCTATTCCGGCGTTTGTTGTAAATCACTTCCCTCCTCTGCCTCCCCATCTTGAGGGTCTTTCAAGTCTGCAATTAACACGGACCACGCCCGCGCATCCTCCTCAAGTCTATCACCTTCCTTATATGGTTCATCCAAACCAATTCAGCTGTTGCCCACTCATTCATATCTCTCATCCAGCTACTTATAAGTGGTGGTGTCGGGCTGAGCCACAAGATTGCTATCCTTCTCTTTGCGATCACCAACCCCAGAAGCACAAACCTCCTACTTAGCTTTTTCTTTTTCGGGGTAGGTATTATATTCAATAGGACTGAGCGTATAGTCCTGGAGATGGACCATCCAGTAGCCTTGTGTATTAACTCCAATACTCCCTCCCAGAATGGGCCCAAGCTCCGGCACATCCATAACATATGCACGAAGCGTGCTGCTGCTTCCCCACACCTAGGGCAGGCATCTGACCACTCCGGATACATTTTACTTAGTCTGTATGGTGTTAAATATACTTGGTGCACTATGTTGTATTGGATTAACTTAAAGTGAGTGTTGGAACTCACTTCCTGAACTCCTTCATGATCTCCTTCATGCACGCCCACTGCCGTTCTGATATGGGTTCCTCCGATTCCTCCTCCCACCTTGTCTGTACAGTCAGGGCCGCGACCGGGTTGTCATCTCGAAGGGCCCTATAGATGTGGGAGATTAAGCGCCGCCCACCTGCCATTGATAATAGAGTTGTTAGAACAGCTGTGCAAGGGGGTTCCTCTGGGAATGAATTCCATATCTCCTTAGCCACTGCTGCTATCTTCCCATACTGTAGGAATTGTCCCATTTCCAGTTCAAAGGTAGTCACAGCCGCCTCTCGGGTCATGAATCAGCCATTGTTATACAAGTCCCCCATTGTAAGGCATCCCCTGTCCCTCCACCACTGGATGGACACGGACTGTGTTATTTTTTTGAACGGCTTACAACCCACAATGGCATTTCAGGTGAGTAGGGTGCGTTCCGGATTACTCTCTTAACTGTGTCTTCCCAAACTCTTGCCACATATCTAACCATGTATGGGTAGTTGTTCGGGATCGCCGCTCTCATCATGAGCAACTCATGCAAAGTACTATCACCATAGGTGCCCGCCAGTAGGGTTTTCTCCCAATTACTACCTTCCTCCAGCTAGTGAACTGCATACTGCAGCTGTGCCACCATATAATATAGATCTCCACACCACCATCTACTCACTTTCTTTGGAGGGTGTCTAGTTTAACGCGATTCTGTTTGTTCCCCCACAGTAGCTCCACAAGTAAACTATCAAAGCACCGAGAAAAATGACTTAGGGTTTTCATAGAAGGAGTGTTGCAGAGTGTAGAGGCAATGGGGTAGTATTATCATTTTTATGATTGACACCTTTTCCATTAGGGGGAGAGGCAAGGACTTCCGGAATCCCACTGAGGTGCGCACACCTTCTATTATTCTCCCTATGTTATGCTCTAGGAATAGTGTGGGTGAATACCATAATTGAATTCCCAGGCACCTCATACACTCTATTTTCCATGGCAGGCCTACTTCAGGGTATATTTCGATTGCTTCCTGTGCCATTTTCCCAATAGGGAATAGTAGCAATTTACCAGGGTTGATGCAGAGTCCGGAGAACTCTCTGAATCTCCGTAATTCATTTAGAAGGGCTGGACCGTGCGGGATGGGCATCTTAGGTATATAAACATGTCATCCGCATACAAGGAGACGACATGTATGGTGTCCCCCAGGGGGATTCCATATCCATCCATATTTTTCCTGAATGTTGTCGCTAGGGGCTCCATCGCTGCCGCAAACAGCAGCGGCGATAGGGGCCACCCCTGTCTTGTTCCTCTGGACAGGATGAATTTATCAGATACCACCCCCCTAAGTCGCACCCGGGCCGCCGGATTCACATATAACAGTTGTACCCATTGGAGGAACCCTTGTCGCATCCCCATCTTCTGGAGGACTGCCCATATGTATGTCCACTCTACCGAGCCGAAGGATTGCTCAATATCTAGCATAGCTAGAGCACAGTCCTCATTCTGAATTATCGGGGCATGCCATATATGTGCAAGCCTTCTCAAGTTATGCGTGGTGCTTCTCCTAGGTATAAATCCTGCTTGATCCGGGTGCACTAGTTGAGACATGCGGGACAGCAACCTGGACGCGAGGATCCTGCTCAGTATCTTAACATCCAGGTTCAGGAGAGAGTTCGGCCTATAAGAGCCGGGCATCAAAGGATTCTTATCTGTCTTTAATATCATAGATACTAGCGCCTCCTGCATAGAGCCTGGCATGGATCGTCTCTCACGTGCCTCATTATACACATCTAGTAGTTTATCAGCTAGGAGTGGTGCAAATCGCTGATAGAATTCGGCAGGGAGACCATCACTGCCTGGGCATTTGGCAGTTTTAAGGAGTCTGATAGCGGATAGCATTTCTTCCTTAGTTATTCGAGGGCTTCCGCTTCCTCTGGATCCACCTGAGGCAGCTCAATATGGTTAAGGTAGTCTAGTATTATTTCTGGGGTGTATCCAATCTGGCTTGGCAGGTGGTAGCTAAATGGTGTGCCAGAGTTTCTACAATTGCCCTCTGGTTACAGACCAACTCCCCATCTCTGTCCTGCAGTTGCAAGATAGGGGATGGGGCAGCTTCAGATTTAATCAATTTCGCTAACAGGGCCCCCGACTTATCTCCTTCCAATGGAGGCTTTGTCGATATGCTATATATTTATGTTTTTCCAGCCTTCACCAGGAGGCCATAAGTTCTTCCCGTGCTTTCCTCCAATCCGCTAAGGCCTGCGGATCTCTATGTAAGGTCGCCTCCAGGACACCCAGCCTCTGTTCCTGTACCTGAATGTCCCGATCCAGCTGTTGTCTAACTCCATAGGATGTCTTAATGGCTACGCCCCAGATCACAACCTTCATGGCCTCCCATTCCATTGCCCTGTTAGACACAGTCCCCCAAATTTTCATCAAAATAATGGGTAAGGGCTTCCTTAAGGGTGGCTTCGTATGGGGGATCTTCCAGCGCTTCTGCGCGCAGGCGCCATCACGGTATCGCCGGTTGCCCTACTCCTGCTTTGAGACTTGACAGGAGCAGAGAGTGATCTGACAAGTATCTAGGTAAATATGATATCCCACCTATCCCTTGGGTCAATCCCGAAGAGATACAGCAATAGTCTAGGTGACTGAATATATTTGATGCAGGGGATTGAAAGGAGAATACTCTTTTCAGAGGGTTACACGTTCGTCACTCGTCCCTGAGTTGTAAACCATTTAGGATATCTATTATTACTCTAGTCGTTCGAGGTTTAGTATTCTCTTTGGCTGGGTCCCTGTCTAGATGTGCATCTAGAGCATAGTTAAAGTCCCATAATAAGATTACCTCGACTCTCAGGAATGGGGCAGCTACTTCCATCTTTTTTGTAAAGAAGTCGGGACTGTCAGAGTTGGGGGCGTAGACATTAATGAGACATTTCTCCTGACCCTCTCATTTCCCGTAGACTATCACGTATCGCCCCTCGGGATCTGTCACATGCTGTTTGTGTTGGAACGGTACCCCGGGGGCTACCCATATAAGTGTCTCCTTAGCAAATCCAGAGAAGGAAGTGGCATATATCTGGCTTCTCCACCGCCGCTGGACATATGGAATCGCATCCCCCCATACATGCATTTCTTGCAGACATGCAATTGCCACTCTGTAGCGTCTTAAATATTCTAGTACCCTTTTTCTCTTCTGATAATTTGCCATACCCAGTGCATTCCATGTTATAATTTTCAGCTCTTGTACTCCCATATTTGCAGGTAATTCCTCCTAAACATCTTGAGTTCTGCAATTCTTGTGACGGCTCCCTCCCTCCACATAGCTCTTTGCTTGTTTCCCAGAATCAGACATTAGACACTTTAACTTTGACTTATGCATGTATCCCCAAACAAACAGTTTGGCAAGAGGCAGTCTCTTCTCAAAAGTTCTTTGGAACTAAACTTATTGAGTGCTGTGCTAGCGGCCCAGTCACTAAAGAGGGAACAGGCCCCTTAGCAGGGGGTGTACGCTCCCAGGGACAGTTCAACTTATTAATCATATATCTCGACTTAAGCTTATATGTGTACCATATCCATGTCTTTTACATCTGATTATCTCTCTCACCTTTGCATTACTTGTCATACCTCACCATATTTTCTGTGTGTCCATCATTCATGCCCTGTCGTACTGTTCATTCGGCCGGTTCCTCCAGCCCCTGAGTCTAGCCCAGTATCCTGGGTCGCAGTCTCCGATTCCTGTATTGTTTCAGTGTCTGATGCCTGCAGTGTTCCGTCGGGGTGAACTCTCACTCTACCAGGACTTACTTGTCGAGATTGTGACTTCTATCTTAGTCCCCTTCGTCGCTCATGAGTTTTGTCGCCTATTGTCGATGACCTGGATGATCCCGTGGATGAGACCAGACAAGCCCTGGCATCCCATTGGAGTCTAACCAGTCACTTGCTTCAGCAGCTGATTGAAAGAACAGAGTACGACCGGCTCTTTCCACTCTCAATTTTGCAGGGAACAACAGGCTGTACTTCATATTGAGCTCACGGAGGCACTTCTTGACATTTAGAAAGGTCTTCCTTTGCTCCTGCACTCACTGAGTGTAATCGGGGTATATCGATATGGGATGACCTTCAAAAAATATCGGCCCTTTTGTACATATGGTAGGAGGATCACATCCCTATCCTGATAATGAAAGAACCGGGCGATGATGGCTCTCGGTGGCGCTCCCGGACTTGGGGGGGGAAGCCAACAAACTATGTGCTCTCTCGATGTTAAAAAATCTTGACAGGCATTTTGGGGCTAGTTCTTGCAGGATCCATTCTTCCAGGAAGAGCTCCGCTGACGGGCACCCGGCTCGTTTGGGAAAGCCCACAAATCGCAGGTTATTCCTCCTGGATCTCCCTTCAGAGTCTTCCGCTCTTGCATCCAAGTTTACCACTCTTTTCTGTAGTGCTATGCCCGTATCTCTGAGGTTACGCACTTCCGTTTGTAATGTATCCACATTTTCTTCCGTGGTGGTTACTCTGTCGGCCAACTTCAGTAGGTCGAATCGAAGGAGATTGACATCTATGGCCACCGCATCTAGTCTATGCACCATATCTGCATGGGTGGACTGGATTGCCTGAAGTACGTCTGTTAGTGAGAGAGGCTCCTTTTCTTTTTGTGGTTTACCGTTGTCACCCCCACCCATGTTCTCCTCTTGAAGCTCTGGTCCCTGTGGGATGGGTGGTGTGTAATTGCTTATTTTATTAGCTTGTGCTATGGTACCCTTATCCTAGACCATGATGCAAATTAATGGTGGTGTACCTCTGCTGTGTCACTTATGTCGAGTCTTTGGAGTGTATCCCTGGATTACCCCTCTCAAACTGGTTCTTGAAATTATGTCGAAGCGGTACACCAGGCCCCTACTGGCCCCCTGGAGTGTATGATATCCTTCGGACGTGTGGGATGTTGCGACCTCTCACAGCACCAAGTATACCAAGTGCTGCGCCTTACCCATGTCGTATTAACATACGGGATCATTTTCCTCCTTCGTGGCTGTCAGTGGTGGGGCTCTGGGGGTAGTGTCAGGCTGTCCCCCATTGGCTGCCGGTCTGTGTTATTGGGTGTCACATTGTGCATTTCAAAACTCCCATTGCAGGCAGTACTTCTCTGTCCACTTCAGAGGCCCTGCGCCCCAGGGCCTCCTACTCTATTGTTCAGGTGGGGTGCGTGTCTTCTTGAGCAGTGCAGCGTGGCTGGCCCTCTCCGCTTGGTACTCCGGGCCGCTCCGCAGTTGTAGGATGCCAAGTGTTTCAGGCTCCCCCAAGCCTCCTGGCTTCCCCGCCGAGCAGGCACACACTGGACACCGCCTCTCCATCCCTCCTGCTCTCGGGGGAGGGGTCCAGGTCATCCAGAGCGGCCGGAGGCGATCCTCCACACTCCGGTTGCAGTATCAACAGGCCCTGGCTCTTCGCCACTTCCAGGCCGCAGATGGCTTCCTCACCTCTCTTTCCGGCGTGGGGCGGTAACGTACCGGCCTCAGCCCCAGGATCCACAACAGCAGGGATGACTCGGTCCTCCAGTTTTCCTTGCCTTCTCGGCCTCAGCGTGCTCTCCGTTTCTGCCAGGCTTCTGGATGCCCTCGGCCCACACCCCTCCGCGGTCCGGCACCGACGGTCTCAGCAGTCAGTCCGTTTCTCACTTCGGGAGGCCGTCCAGATAGGTCTATGCCGAATCTCACAGACTTCTATAGGTGAGTCGTGCTTTCAGAATTGCTGATATATATGTAGATATGGACAGGATTAATGTCAGATAATGTTAAATTATTCTGCCGTCTCGGGCAGCTACAGCAGAGACGTCTATTCAGCCATCTTGGCTGACCTTGCCCCCTGAATTCCAGGCAAAGTTTTTACCTTAATACAATTATCATTAAGGCAATTACTTTGCCCGGCACCTGCTGGTAATTTTATTGGGATTTAGGCTTAGTTTTTCTTCAATCCTGGAGTAACCTTAAATCAGAATTGCAAGTGAAGAAAAAAACTTGGTGAATTTCGCCTGTTTACAAATTCACCCAAAAATTATATTCACCAGTAATTTCCAGTGCCTAAAATTAATCCAATAACTGCACCCATAACATTTTTGTTTTTCTAAGTTAAATTCCCTACATTTCACTTGGGTAAACCATGATGTCGGTCGCCTGCCCACTTTGCCGTATGGCTCAAGCTGCACTTCACTGAGGAGGCCCAACTCACTGAGGAGGCTGATGCTATTCAGAAGTTGCTTGTGCTCTTGTTTAGAAGGAACTGGCCTGCCTATTTTGTTGGACTGTTCCTACTGGAGAAGGACCAAATCTGTTTTGCAAATGGCTGGTCTATGAATGGAATTAATGGAATATTGAAAAGAGAACTGAATGGGTCTCAACATAATTACCAGTGTCTCGGAATAATTCAAGCATTCCACCAATCACCTTTTCATTGTTCTAATTTTTATTCCAACTCCTGCATCTTACATCTAACAAGCATGTACTGCTAATCTTTTTATCTCACTTTTGAAGATTGTTTTCATCCATGCTTTCTCCCTTTGACACTGTTTCATATTGTTCTCCCCTTCCTTTTCTGACTTTCTCTCTCTTGTTCCAGGTCAAAATCTGATAATGTAACTGTTGGACCTGGCATCCCAAGCGTGGTTTTCCCCTATATTTTTGCCCCTGCCTCCTGTGTTTTTACTGTGTGCTGGACTTTGTTTTTGCTGGTCTAGATGCTTTGGGCACTTTGCCACTGCTGATCAGTGCCAAAGTGCAAGTGCTCTCTCTGTAAATTGTGAATATGGATTGGTGTTTCCATGATTGGCTTGTTTGACTTACTACTAAGTCCTTAGTACAGTGTACTGTGTGTGCCCAGGGCCTGTAAGTCAAATGCTGCTAGTGGGCCTGCAGCACTGATTGTGTCACCCAAACAAGCAGCCTTGCAAAAGATTCTCAGACCTGCCATTGCAGAGTCTGTGCGCAGTTTGGTACTGCCATGTCGACCTGGCAAGTGCACCCACTTGATAGGCCCTAACCTTCCCTTTTCGTACATGTGAGTAACCCCTAAGGTAGGCCCAAGGTACCCCTGTGGGCAGGGTGCAGTGACTGTGAAAGGTAGGACATGTTTTGATGTGTGTAACATGTCCTGAAAGTGAACTACAGGGAATTTCGTTTTTCACTATTGAAAGACTATCTGTCCCATAGGATAGAATGGTAGCTTATTTATAACATCTTATAAGTATAATTTCCCATTGGGACGAGATAGGAAGGTGAAGTTTAGCATGCATAAACTCAGAATCTAAAGATGCATCTTTTAGTAAGGATGATTTTTACATTCTTTGTTTGAAAATACCACTTTTAGAAAGTAGGTATTTTCTTGCTTAGCCATCCTGTGTGCCTCTGCTGGGTTGTGGATTAACTGTCTGGCTTTAAAGTGACAGGGGCTGGGTATGTGCATTCACTGTAGACCGCCACTGGGGGGTTGAGGTGTGCCCTGCCTCTCCTGGATGAGTTAGGGCTGGGCTGAATAGACCTGGGCTGCATTTAGAATAGGGGAGGAGATTTCCTTTCACCTGAATGGGCCTGGTCTGCCTTACACAATGCTGTCTCCACCTCCTGCTGGGAAGCTGGACCAGAGAGGACAGAACTGGTTTTGACTGAGCACAGAGCCTCTCGGCCACATGAGAACAAAGAGAAATGCTGTATAAATATTGGGTGTTAGACTTGGCATCTTTGGCGTGGTTTCCCCTGACTTTTTGCCTATACCTCCTGTATTTTTGATGCTGTGCTGGGTTTCGTTTTTGCTGGCTTAGATGCTTTGTGCACTTTGCCACTGCTGACCAGTGTCCAAGTACAAGTGCTCCCTGTGTAAATTGTTATTATGATTGGTTCTCCCTGATTGGCATATTTGATTCACTACTAGGTCCCTAGTAAAGTGCACTAAGTGTGCCAGGGCTGGCAAATCAAATGCTACTAGTGGGCCTGCAGCACTGATTGTGCCACCCACTTGAGAAGCCCTGAAAAGATGTCTCAGGCCTGCCGCCACAGTGCCTGTGCGCAGTTTGTTAACTGCCATGTCGACCTGGCAAGTGCACCCACTTGCCAGGCCCTAACCTTCCCTTTTCTTACATGTCAGTCACCCCTAAGGTAGGCCCAAGGTACCCCTGTGGGCAGGGTGCGGTGTATGTGAAAGGTGGGACATACCCTGGTGTGTGTGGCATGTCCTGATAGTGAAATACTTCCAAATTCATTTTTCACTATTGCAAGGCTATCTGTTCCCATAGGATAGAATAGGGAGTTTGCTTATAACAGTTAATAATATAACTACCCCTGGGAACAAGATGTAAAATAAAGTTTGATATGCGTGAACTCAGAATGTTAAGATGCATATTTTAGTGAGGATGATTTTTACATTCTGTGTTTGAAAATACCACTTTTAGATTGACTGTCTGGGTTTGGAGTGTCAGGGGCTGGGGAGGAGCAGTGGCTCCAGAGAGCCTGATGAGTCAGGGCTGGGCTGAATAGACCTGGGCTGCATTTAGAGTAGGAGGAGGAGATTTCCTTTCACCTGAATGGGCCTAGTCTGCCTTCCACAATGCTGTCCCCACCTCCTGCTTGGCAGGTGCACCAGAGAGGACAGAACTGTTTTTGATTGAGCACAGACACTCTCTGCCTTCAGAGAACAAAGACATTTACTGTATAAAAAGGGGGGCTCATACCCCAGAACTTTAGACTACTTCTGGAATCAAGAGGAACCTTTGCCAAGGAGAGGAGCTGTAGAAACTGAGGAGAAGTACTGCCCATGCTGTGTGTCTGGGGTTGGCCTGCAGTTGCTGTTTCTGCCAAGGAAAGGAGAAGGACTTTGCTGTGTGCTGTGTCCCCTGCTTGAGGAAAGTCTCCAAGGGCTTGAGTAGAGCTTGCCTCCTGTTCTGAAGTCTCAGGAACACAAAGACTTCACCCCCAGCTCCCCTGAGCTTCCTTGCTGGGAGTTCTGACCTGCCAAGGAGTGCCTGTGGCAGTGTGGGGCCTCTGGAGGTTGTTTCTGCCGCTGGGAGCTGGAAAAGCAACACAACAACGAGAAAATCGACACATCACTCTTCTTGTGACAGTTTTCCGACGCAACGCCGTGGTGCGAGAAGAATCTCCACACATCACTGTGCCGCTGCTGAAACCGACGCAGCGCCTGTCGCCACTGCAAGAATCGATGCATCGAGGGATTGCGGCTGAAGAAATCGTAGCAGCGCCACTCGACTCCACCACATCGTTCGCCGACGTATCCCAGATTTCCACGCATCGTCCCTGTGTGGCAAGTTTTTCCTGACGCATCACCTGCAGATCCGGGTCATCTCAGAATCAACGCATCGCTTCCCCCTACAGACCGGACCCCTGTGCCCAGCTGAACTGTTGCATCGCATCCACGAAGGTCTCAGGAATCGACGCATCTCCTTGTTTTTCAACGCTTCCCATCACTGCGGCTGTTTGGCTTGGTGAATTTTGTCGCAACGACAGGTACTTTGCAAAAAATCACGCGTCCATAGTTTTCTATGGACTCAGTTGCTAAAACCTTTTGAGATTCCTTTTTCTTTATACTTGTATGTTGGATTTTTGTTGTTTTGGTCTTGTTAAGTTTAGATAAGGATACTTTATTTTTCTAAACTGGTGTGGTGTCCATTTGTGGTGTTATCACTGTATTACTGTGTGTTTTGAGTACAAATACTTTACACATTGCCTTTGGGATAAGCCTGTCTGCTCGTGCCAAGCTACCAAGGGGGTGAGCAGGGGTTATCTAGAGTGTGTATCCCCCTTTCCCTGACTAGAAGCAAGGATCCCTTTTTGGACATAGGTACCTACCTCTGCCAACTAGAGACCCCCATTTCTAACATTGGGGTCCAGACCCCAGAACTTTAGATTACTTCTGGACTCAAGAGGAACCTCTGCCAAGGAGAAAAGCTGGGAAAGCTGAAAGGAGAAGTACTACCCCTTTGCTGTGCTGTCTGGGGTTGGCCTGACAGTGGCTGTTTCTGTCAATGAGAGGACAAAGACTTTGCTGTGTGCTGTGTGCTGTGCATCCTGCTTGAAGAAAATCTCCAAGGGCTTGAAGTAGAGCTTGCCTCCTGTTCTGAAGTCTAAGGGCCACAAAGACTTCACCACCTGCTCCCCTGAGCTTCCTTGCTAGGAGTTCTGACCTGTCAAGAGGTGCCTAATACGGAGTTGGGCCTCTAGAGGTTGTTCCTGCTTTTGGGAGCTGGAAAAGAGACGCAACTACGAGAAGCATGATGCGGTTTCTGATGCGTCGCCAAAGAAACCGACACAACGCCTGCCCGCGGCTAGAGAAATCACTGCACGCCGAATCCCGTGCACCGATCGCCGAAGTCCAAGATCACCACATCGATTCCAACTCAGGCCCTGCTGTGAGGCTGCAAGAACCAACGCATCGTGGGACCGCAGCTGGAGAGACCAAATCAGCCCCGTTGCCGCCGCATTGAGAACCACTGCATCCCCGATCCCCCGCATCACACCGTGGTGCCAAGTCTACAAGGACACCGGGCCGCAGTAAGAAACCAACGCATCACCTTCCCGCACAGTAAAAAACCGACACATCACCTCCCCTTCAGTAAGGAACCGACGCATCACCTCCCCTGCGTGGCAGTAAGGAACTGACGCATCACCTCCCGTGGAGTAAGGAACCAACGCATCACCTTCCCTGCGTGTAAGGAACCAACGCATCACTTTCCCTGCGGCTGTTTTTGTTTATGATTTTGATGCATCCAAGATACTTTGTGTTGAAAGTTACGCATCTATAGTTTGCTATGGACAGAACTGTTTTTACCTTCTAAGAAGTACATTTTGATTACTGTATTGTGGATTTTTGTTGTTTTGGTCTTGTTTGGTTTAGATAAAGATTACATATTTTTCTAAACTGGTGTGGTGTCCATTTGTATTGTTTTCACTGTATGTGTGCACAAATGCTTTACACACTGCCTGAGATAAGCCTGTCTGCTCATGCCAAGCTGCCAAGTGGGTAAGCAGGGGTTATTTTAGAAGTGTATCCCCCTTACCCTGACTAGGAAGGAGGGTCCCTACTTGGACAAAGGTGCAAACCATTGCCACCGAGAGACCCCCATTTCTAACAGTAGCATTAGTCCCAGTCCCCCAAAATGATTGCTAGTGGCCACCGCCTACAGCCACCTGCATAAATTAAGCACCTTTGGAGTGGCACCCACTTGACATAGAAAGACATTCCACTTACAAATACCCATTCTTCAGTAAAGGGTCCCCAAAGAATTAATCCGAGGTTCCCTGTACTTCTTAGATACCATCTGACTGCAGTTCTGGATCGGGAGGGAAGGTAATGAAGAAAAGAATGTGTCTGGTGAAACAGTTGGATTGTCATTTGCTGTCTATGTTTTAAGTTTAAGTGGGGGCCTGTGAGCCTTTAGCCGGAGCTTTAGTGTGTTTCTTGTTTATCTGGTGAGGTGTTCATCAGCAGGTCATGGACCAGAGAGTGTACCAGGCCTCCTCCCAGATCTTTGGAGGAATAAAGCAGATGTCGGCCCTACTGTACTTGAAAATGGGTATTTAATTCCTGAGCACCAGGCAAGGGTTGTCAGTTTGAAAAAGCTGGAGAGCTTGCTGTGCAGATGTGCTGCCTACTAAGAGAAGGTGATGTCGATGAAGAACGTGTCTGCAAAAAGCTGTATAGCAGGCGAGGAGGCCATTTTCTGAGCTGGAGTGTCCTAGTGGTGGGGGTCCACCATGGTAGAGGGCAGGAAAACGCCCTGAAACAGGGCACTGGAGTGGGGCCCAGTCTGATGCAAAGGTAAAAGCAGCTAGTCCTGGAGGGCTGTTAATGTAATTCTGCTGACTGACAACAGGGGCATCAACAATGAAAAAATATCATGGCCTGGAACCAGCACACAGTACTGAATTACCTATTTTCAATGGGGTAAGTCATCACTTCTTCTGTCACCACTACAAATGAAAAAGGTAATTTCCTCACACAATAAGCGCTTAGTATTTTTAACTCTCACATGATTCAGCCATGAAGATAGCTGATCAAAACCACGGGGGCCACTGCCCAGGTGGCAAAAGATGGCAGGCACTGCTTACTGATATAAGTAGGTATCGCCTAGCATCTCTCTTACATTAGCATAATGTTAAGTGCATGTTCCATTTAAATAACACTCAAGACCTCGAATACACAGTACAGAGATATTCTGGAATAAGCATTCAGAAAATGAGTTGAGAAAAGCAATCTAAGGATAAACTAATATCACCTCTTAACTTAAGGGTGGAATTCAAGAATGCACACTCCATCAAAGATCTTTTACTTGCCAAAGAGTCCAAAAGTAAAGTCCAAAAATAGGCCATATAGAGTAAAAATATTGTGCAGTGCAATGCCCTGTGGTAGATGATGCCCGACCACCAAAGCTGCTTTCTCATATATTGAAGAAAATCATGCTGACAATTAACTCCATCAAGGTTGATATAAAATGTTTGATTCCAAACCTCTTCAAAACTATAAAAATGCAAGGCAGGTGACTAACCAAAAATGATAGTCACAGTAGAAGTTGTTACCAATAACCAGTTGGACATGGCAGTAAAGATGGAGATGGAAGAGTAAATCTGAGCCTCAAAGGGCATTCTGCCTGACTAGTAAAATTGATTCTGGTTGGGTGCTTGTAACACTATAACTTCTAGAAGACGAGCAGGACATGTTTGCTGTCAATCTAGAATCATACAAAAGTTCCAGTACAGTTTCAAATACAAGTGTAGCACAGAAACAGCTACACTCCTCATCTGTGACAACATCATAAAGATCCTGGAAGAAAGTGATATCTACCATCCAATCCTACTGGACCTTTTAGCTGCATATCACACAATTGAACATGAGGCCCTGCTCAGCATGCTTTCTTACACAATGAGTAGTGGCAATCAAGTGTGCATTCCATTCATTAAGATGCTCATTGTCAGAAATGGACTCCAGATTCATACCCATCAATTTCGGAACATCACAAGATTCTATGTAAGGGTGTGCGTAATTCCCTCAATTTGGGGGTGGGGGGTACAATTCCTTACGAAGTGTGTAAAATTACATGGAACAGTTGGGTACCTCATTTCCGAAAATGGATGCAATGATGCTCGTCAAGGTTTACAATACTGACCGATTAAATTCAGTAATGCATTCAGATATCATCTTCTTATGTATTATCATTTAACTAAATTAAAGACCTGATGAAAGCTTTGATAAATAAGATGATGTATCACTATCTTTTGGTTTTCGTTAATTATTTGTAATATTCTTCATATCACTTGGTGTTATTTGATTGTCTAAGAAATGTATTTCATATGCTCCTATTATGATGATGAAATAAAAGTGTCATGTAAACTGTCAGTTCGGTGTTAGGGTTAGCCAACAGCATTTACAACATTTACTTTTTTTTTTTTAGGAATGATAGAAGATAGAACATGGATGTTGCCCACAAAAGATAAACAACTTCATCCCCTATTTCTTCCTGTGTTGTTCTTTGTTTTCCAGGAATTCCTGGAGGGAATCCAGATGGGTTTCCACTAGAGAAGTGTACTGAAGGGTGTATGTACCAGGTCTTCAGCACGTAGATATAGGCCCCTACATTGGATTCTGATAAACATTTCAAAATTACTTTCTGAGGAAGTAATCTCTCCTCCAGCCTGTTTGGCTGCATTTTCACCCTATATTGATAAACTTACTGTGATTGACGACGGGTTTTGTGAATATAACCTGGCGCTATCCAGCAAATTATTTTTACACAAATTTGCTTTTTGGTGAAGACTGTTTAACGATGCCTCGCTTCAAATATTAGTGGTAGTACAGCTAATTCTGACTGTAATAACATCACTTTGCCCAAAATATTACTAATATCGTAATTCAGTTTCACTTGGCCACGTCATAATTAGTCCTGGCCACAATTTTTATTATGCTGGAGTAATTGGATTAATTTTGGTAATTTTGCGTTACTCTTTTGATGCAAAATTATTAAAAATTACGCGATTACTCCTGTTCACGTATTTATGAGTAATTTGGCACAAAAATCCTGCCGCAGGAGCACAGTAACAACAAACTTATTGAGTGCAAGCAACTGCTGGCTTCTGGTGTTCATGTTATGTTTCATTTAGCGCTATTATCTTCGTGCAAAATGCATCCTCGTGTCCATTTTATAGGTGAGGATGCCTTTTGCACTAAGACAATAGAGCTAAATGTTGGGTTACCCTGCTGCATTAATTCCACATAATTTTGCTGTCATTTCGCAAAATTATGCTTCAGCAAAATACCAAGTTACACCCACTGCTGTTTATAAAGTCTTGCAGACTTTCTATGAGCCACTGCAAATTCCTATATTTGCACAAAGTGCCAGTTTTTTGGATTAACGAGCGATTTCTGAAAGATCCAATAAAAATGGTTACGGTAAAATATCAATTTTATTTTTTGAGGAAAAGTTTTTTTGCACACTTGAAAAAAACTCATGAGTGATTCAAGAGTTGCCATCAAAGGTAAGCATGCAATTGCCAGTCACTTGCCTGGGGCTCAATCACATTTCTGCACATCACTTCTATGCTAAAAGTTGACAAAATGTCTTTTTTCTTTTACCTGGATCTGCTATGCTGCAAGTTATCCAATAGAAGTGCTAACTTTGAGGTCGGAGGTAAAGATGATCAAATGGCTTCAAAGGAGCTGGGCTGTCACGCTGAGAGGCTCAGGGAAAGGGAAGGCAGACAAAATGCTTGCAGCCTTGGGATACATTTCTTAAGTCTTGTAATTTGAATGCAGCCCTTTCCTCGTCTGCTCCGAGATGATAGAAGAGCCTGAGACGTCGCTTCCGCATACATTTTGTTTTGTGATAAAAGCTTTAGGCAGCAGCGCCGTAGCCAGTATAGTGCTAGGAAGGAAATGGGACTCCTGGCCGCTGTTTGAAATCCGAAATATACACATAATCAGGTTACATTAGGCCCCAGGGCCCCGGAGCAAATGAAAGCTATGCCCCTGTCAGGCAGCGAAGTCTCTCCTCAAAAATACAGCAATAATCAGGGTTCAGTCACGGGGCCACCTCAGGACTCTGGGTCCCGGTGCCACTGCACCGCCTGAACCAATGGAAGCTACGCCTCTGACAGGCAGCAAAGTTTAAGCTGTTCTGGAATATGCCTTTATGTCTCTTTCCTTACACTTGGCACTATAGATTTGATAGAGCGCTTACAGCACTCTAATTTGTAGGGGTGCACTATACTCCTGATACAAACGCACTCATATATATTTTTGTCGTATGCAGTGTTTTATGATTATTAAGATGCATTTACTCACGTCATATTAGTATTAAAGTGAAGTGAGCACATTTAAGTAGGATCTTGTGTGTATTAGAAATATAATTCCTGTATGTGACGTTGTATTCATATAATGTAACCATGTTGAGTTTAAGTTACCTGATTTGTAGGCCCAAATTGTAGGTTGTTTTGAGTTTCGTTTCTCCTTAGCTGCTAAAGTATTAAATAAATAAATTCTGGTGTGCTCGAAGACAGTATGTTCTCATCCTACTGCAGGTGCAGGAATTCGACCTCGTTATTCTTAGATTTATGGAGATACCCGGAATGTCTTTGAAGATGACTGAAAAGCGAGAAGGGAGGACACCTTCGTGCATAGCCTATCTGGGAACCAAGGCCACTGGAAGAAGAGCCAACTAATTAAAGCTTCTGTGGAAACTTACTGAAAACCGTTGCAAGTGGAAAAGTTTAACACATGACGTATTGTGGGCTGATTATTGTCTTTTTGTATAATGCGCAGGGACAGATTTGGGAGACTTCTACCAGCTTTCGGAGGAGAAGGAGCATCTTAGAGCGAGCTCCATAGCTTTAAGCTATCAGACCCATTTTGACGTGAGTACTTCTTAGGAAGTCAACACGTGCTGACACCTTTGGGATATGATACAAGGGAGATAGGTAGGATTCTCATTGAGAGTAGAGTAGGGAAAGATTTTGCTCCTTCTTAAATGAAAAGAGAATTGGACTCCGCTTCCATTCTTTGCTGTATTTTGATTTTGGAGTTCATCATATTATGCCTTCTGTGCCGAATGACCTATATTCGTAAAATTGGCTCTGTATTGATTTTCTTGTACCTCTATACTCTAATATTGAGGTGTGTTTATATTCAATTATTTTTGGCCTTATAATAAATCCACAAAACTTAAAGTTGGAGTCTGTGGTCTATTACAGCATGACTAAATCGAAAGTATGATCTTGAATTGTTTTCTTCCCGTCTACCACTTTTAGCAGGCAAATAAAAGACCATCTGCATTAAACCAAGTAGGGAAAGGTAGGAGTAAAGGTTGGAGTAATCAAATGGTAGCAGAGTATGGTTTGCCTCTAAGAGTGAGGGGAGAAAGTGAGTAGGGGTAGGGTCGGAAGAATATTAAGTCCCCGGATATGGAGTAGACGACGGCGGATATTGATGGAAGTCGGCGGACGTTAACGGTGCGGCGGAAACAGTGGTGGCGTGAGTATGAAATTGTGTGGTATGTTAGATTGCGGTGATGAAATATTTGTGTGATGTCTTGCGGAGTTGAGATGCATGTTGAGTGATTGTGAGTTTATTGGTTTACTGATTCGGACACGTGCGAATCAGGAAGGTTGGTTAGCGGACTCAAGAGAAGTCCAAGATCCCGGGATAATTTTGTATCTGTAATTGTCTGATCAAAAATGTGGGTGTCGTGAAGCGCTATCGATGATCCACTTGTGATAGGGAACTTTGCGTGAAAGGAGTACGTCGCGATAGAGAGCCTCAGGTATCGGGGGTGAACTATGGCGATTGAGTGTCCAACGCAGGTCGGGGGTCACAGCGGATGACTGTTCTTGTAAGAGTGTTCTATCGATCTTCTAGAGGACGGAAAATTACTTGTTTATGTAACTGTAAGTTATTGTGACTGTGTTAGGAGCAGTTACTTGGTTTAATAGCTTTTGGTTATACAGTTACTTGTAGTGTGAATGTGTGAGCGAGTGAAAGTGTAAAGGAGGGTGAGCCGCTGCAAGGAGCGAGTAGTGACGTCAGTGTGCGCCGCGCTGGGATTGGTCGGTTGGTGCAACGCCGCGCTGGGATTGATAGACGTTCGTTCGAAGCTGAGTATTGATTTTGGAGGGCACACAATCGATTTTCATGATGAGATGTTTCAGGGTGTTGCGGGATTTGTGTAGAGGTGATACAGGAGTGGTGACACGGGTAGGAGAAGAAGCTCCGCCTGAGCATACACCGGCGCATTATATGGCAACAAATGTAGGACTCCATACTATAGTTTGGCTTCAAAATTGGCATAAAATTACAGAAAAAGAAGGGGAATTGGCTTTTCCTCGTTATGGGTCATTTCGTATGGAGGTGCTGTATCAGCTAAGAGGAGTGATGTCTGCTCTGGAACCTCCGCCTAGACCAACTCAATTTGAGGCATTGGATGCTTGGATGAGAGCAGCAATGGCAAAGAGAAAAGAAGCTTCTCAGGGAAGAATGAAAAAGGCAATGAAGGCATATCAGGATGCCAGGTGGGATGCACAGCTGAAGAGATGGAGAATAGACACCATAGAGGGAGAACGATTGTATCCATTTCGGTTATTAGAAGAAGCATCTAAAAGGCAAAGTAAGACAGAAGAGGAAAGTGATACAGATGACAGTTTTCTAGATAGACTGCTAGCAGAACGTCCTCCACCTGATGACTCTAGCCTGGAGATGGAGAGAACACAGCAATCAGAGGAAATCCTACGGGTGAGACAACCAGGTTCAGAAGAGCAGACCATAGTGGTCAGGGGAAAGATTTCAGTGGAAATGAGAAGAATTCCAGGAGGGTCTGGAGGGATAGGGTACGCAACCTCAGAGTCAGGAGAGACTGCCTGTAACAGGCGATTACCAGAAGCTCTTTCGGTACCAGTTACTATTGGACCGGTGGTTTCAATATATAACCCCAGAGAGAGAACAAGGGAAAGTCAACAACAGACAGAACAAGGTGAAGAGACTATATCTGGAGGGAGTCTTACCATGAGTGAGACAGGCATGGCTCAGATACCAGTGGAAGCCAGTACTCCACTGCCAGCTATGGCTGATCCTTCAAGAATGGACAGTGGGTCAGAACGAAGACGAACAGGGCTTTAGCAAATTCTTAGTCAGCCATTAGAATGTGGGTTCCACTGGTGAGGAAGTCACAGATATTGAATGATGAATTGGGGTTGAAACAAGAAGCACCTAGAGTACCTTTCGGGCCACAGTATGTATGTGAGGGTAATCATTGGAGAAGTTGAAGCTGTGAAAGAGAAAGTCGCCCAGTTGTGAGGATGAAGGAGAGTGGGAGTCCAAGGAGAACACAAAGTTGTGACTGGGAGGAATTGGGAAGTGAAAGAGGTCAGAAGGTTTTACATGTTGCAATAAAGGCACCAGTGTTAGATGTGGTAAGATTAAAAGCAGAAATCGATGAAGTGATAGAAGGAAATCTGCCATGGGAGAGAATTGACTCATATGACTCCAGTAAATTGCTATTTGTAGCTAAAGATTTTAACAGGAAGGCAAAGCGAGCTCATGATGCATTGTCCCAGTTGGCACGAAAGTATGAGGTATATCTAACAAAGACTAAAATGATGCAGGGAACTTGCAGATTGCATTATATGGATAAGGAATTGGAAGAGAAGCAAATGGCAGGATTAAGAGCACAGATTAGGGAATTGGTGATAGGGATGCGAGCGTGGAGATCCTTAGACAAATGGGAAGAGAGGTGGGTCAAAAATAAAAATGTCAAGAAAGGAGTAGGAGACATTCTGCCTCCGGCTGGAGGGACGGGATCGGCAGGACATTACCCTTTGAGAGAAGTGCAAAATGGGGGGTACGTTCATGTGCCTTGGAGCAGGGGTGATTTGGCAGCATTCACTAATGATTTTCCTCAGCCGAGGGAAAAACCTGCTGATTGGTATAAGCAAATAGACCAGTTTGTCAAGATCTCAAAGGTGCTTTGGATTGATTTGAATACCTTGTTTGATATAGTGGTCCCAGGAGATTTATGGACGGCGTGTAAAATTGCCATTGATTGGCCCACTGTAGAACCAGCCAGAGACCCGAAAAATCATGGTCCTTCTCCCGAAGTAATGAAGAAATATGAGTAAGTGATTACATGGTCACAATCCAAGGTAGCTCCGCAAACGGTCGATTGGCTCAAAATCGATTGTACTACGCAAGATTCTAAGGAGTCGGTACATGACTATTATGAGAGACTTTTAGTGGCTTTTAAACAGCATAGTGGATTGGATACAATTGAGCAGAAAGATATGGGACAGTTTGTCTCAAAGTTTGTGCTAGGACTAAGATCTGATGTTAGCTTGATGATACAAACACAGTTGATATGTTGGCAGAATAAGACGGTGGATGAAATCCTACGTTATGCAAAATATTGTAGTGATCAAGTAGAATCGGCACAAAAGAAATTGAAAGACAAGTTGATGTTGGTGCAGTTGAGGAATGCCGAAAGGCCTGATCAGATGCAAGGAGTTGGAGGAGAAATGGGTCGAGGTAGAGGAAGTGGTAGAGGAATGGGTCAACAGATGGTAACCCAACCTGGACAAGGAAGAGGCAGGGGAATGGATGTAGGTACAGGAGGTGATTGGGTGGCAAACCAAAAGAAGGTCACTGCTTGTCATTATTGTCACAAAATCGGGCATTGGAAGCGCGAGTGTCGATTGAATCCAGCCAATCAGTTGCAGAATGAGGGAGAGGGACAGATGTCAGAGACTTTGAATACTGTAACTAGACCTAGGTCTTTGTATGGGGCAGGATATGAGCCGCAAATGCAGATTCCTCAGCCTCCGAGGATACCTACTCATAATCAGGTGTATCATCAGATGCCCTATTTTGAAATAAGAGACAGATCTGACCAACCACAAGATCTTCGTGAGTGTCAGAGTGGGGTGCAGGAAGAATGCCCTTTGGATGCGATCCTGGAAGTAGATCAAAATGAACCGTTTGTAGATGCAGAAGTGAATGGACACTCTGTTACCTTCTTATTAGATACTGGAGCTGCACACTCCACAGTAAGAAATGAAGAGGTTCCAAATTTGTCCCTGTCGGGACAAACGATCCAAGTAGTGGGAGTTACCAATCAGAAAATGACCAACCCATTGACAAATGAGTTACCTGTGAGGACAGGACCGTTCAGAGACAAACATCAATTTGTAGTTTGCAATTCAAGCCCAGTCTGTCTGTTGGGACGGGACCTGTTGTGTAAACTAAATTGTGCCATATCTTGCACTCCGAGAGGTGTGGAGTTGCAAACTTGTGATGATGACGCTGATTTTAAAATGGCTAATAAGAGCCTGTGTACAGAAATGTTCGTGGTTCTTACGATAGAGGAGTTGCCACATGACTTGAGAGATTGGGTGTCTCCAAAAGTGTGGGATTTTACGGGTGAGGAGATAGGATTGATATGAGGGGTTGAACCTGTTAAGATACAGGTCAAATCAAATGCAGAATTTCCACGAACTCCACAGTATAAATTAACTCCAGAAACTGTGGCTGGAATAAGACCTGTAATCGAGTCTATGATTGCACAAGGCATTCTCAAGGAGATATGAGAAAGTCCCTGCAATTCACCTATTATGGGACTGCAGAAGCCTAGCGGCAAGTACAGAATAGTATAGGACTTGCACAGAGTTAATGAAATTGTAATTCCATGTTGTCCCGTGGTACCGAATCCAGCTGTTAATCTGTTCCAAATACCATGTGAAGCAGAATGGTTTACAGTCATAGATTTATGTCAGGCATTTTTCTCCATACCATTACATGAAGACAGCCAGTTTTTGTTTGCATTTAGGATGGATGATCGTGTGTTAACATGGTGTAGAATCCCTCAAGGGTATACAGAAAGCCCCTCTATTTTTAGTCAGAGTCTGAAGAAGAATCTTGAAGGGCTAATGATGCCCCAGAACTCAGTCCTAGTGCAGTATATTGACGACCTCTTGGTCGCCTCAGAGACTGAGGATGCTTGCAGAATTGATACTGTGGCTTTGCTGAATCATTTGGCAGACAATGGACACAAAGTGTCTCCGAACAAACTCCAGTGTTGTCTGAATAAAGTACAATATTTAGGTCATCGGATTGAGAAAGGGAAACGGAGGGTGTCACCAGATCGCATAGAGGCGATTCTGCAAATGGGAACTCCGAAAACACAAAAAGAAGTCTGCATGTTTTTGGGAATGGTCGGCTATTGTTGACAGTGGATCCCAAATTTTTCCTTGCAAGCAAAGCCACTGTTGAAATTGACTCGAAAGGACATTAGCGATCCGGTACCATGGGATGATGACTGCCTGAGAGCCTTCCTCGAGCTGAAAGAGAGCCTATGTCACGCTCCAGCTCTGGGAATGCCGGATTATAAAAAAGCGTTTTCGCTTTTCTGCTGTGAAAGGGAGGGATGTGCGTTAGCGGTCCTTGTACAGACACATGGAGATGCTCGCAGACCAGTGGCCAACTTTTCAGCTACATTAGATCCAGTAGCTTCTGCGTTGCCCGGATGTCTCAAATCCGTTGCTGCAACAGGTGTCAGCATTGAAAGATGTGAAGGCATAGTGATTGGTCATCCGCTTACTGTTTATGTGCCTCATTCAGTAGAGTTGCTAATGACACGAACTAAGACACAGCATTTAACGAATAACAGACTTGCAAAGTATGAGCAGGTTATATTGGCTTCTGAGAATGTTACTTTGAGACGTTGTACCACCTTGAATCCTGCTACATTGTTACCTCTTCCGCAAGAAGAGGAAGCCGATTGTGAAGAGCATGACTGCCTGGATGTTACTGAGCTATCTACCAAACCCAGACCCGACATTGTTGATGAACCTCTGCCTGAAACTGATTTGATTCTTTTTGTTGATGGTTCATGCTTAAGAGACAATGAAGGGTGTTTGAGAGCAGCGTTTGGTGTGTGCTCCATCTTGGGGGTGGTGGAAGCTGCCTGTTTGAAAGGAGTATACTCTGCTCAGGTAGCTGAAATGATTGCTTTGACACGTCCCTGTATCATTTCCAATGGAGTCCGAGTGACTATCTATACGGACAGTCAATATGGCTTTGGAGTGGTTCATGACTTTGGCCAGTTATGGTCACAGAGGGGATTTTTGACATCTTCAGGATCCCCAATTCGTAATGGAGAATTTGTGCGCCAATTGTTGGAGGCTTTGCAAAAACCCAAAGAGATAGCTGTAGTAAAATGTGCAGCGCATGGGAGGGGAGAGGACTTTGTTACTAAAGGAAATAACTATGCCGATGAAGTAGCGCGTTTTTGTGCTATACATGCTTGTGTTTTTAATGGAACATATGTAGGCGAAAGCACAGAAGAGACGGAGTTCAGCATGATGTTAGCTATAGCCGATACCTGTGATGAGGTAAAGCGACTGCAGGATGAAGCCTCAGAGGAGGAAGTTGCATCATGGGTCCGAGCAGGCTGCGAAAAGAGAGAAGATGGCATTTGGGTGTCAACAGATGAGAGAACAGTATTACCTAACTGTCTATTGAGCCCAATGGCAAGGCAGATTCACGGAGTGGTTCATCTAGGGAGAGATGCCATGGTGCGAGTGTTCAGGCAAACCTGGTTCAACCCACGATTTTGTGTGCATGCTGGAGCGGTGTCTCACAGATGTGTTATATGTCAACAAATGAATGTGGGAAAGAGAACTGGTGTTGCAATGAGTCACATTGGAAGGTCAGGAGGGCCTTTTAATAGGATACAGTTGGACTTTATTGAGATGCGTAGGAGCAATAGGCTGAGATATGTTTTGGTGGTAGTGTGTATCTTTTCACGTTGGGTTGAAGCCTATCCAACTAGAAGATGTGACAGTCTCACAGTGGCAAAACTGTTGTTAAGGGAATTGATACCATGCTTTGGATTTCCGACCTCAGTTGAGACAGATAGAGGAACACACTTCCATAGTGAAATCATGAAATTGTTATGTGCAGCTCTAAACATTGATCAGAGATTAGAGGCCTGAGGCACCTGGCCTTGTAGAACAGATAAATGGCACAATCAAGATGAGGGTGTCGAAAGTTTGTTCGTCGACTTCATTGAAGTCGCCAGATGCGCTACCATTGTTATTGATGAGTCTGTGTAGTACTCCTGATAGGAGGACAGGACTCTCCCCTCACGAGATATTGATGGGAAGAGCTATGCGATTGCCTATGGTACCAGCCACAGCATTGATAAACATCACAGATGATTTGGTTTTAGATTATTGTAGGGGGCTAGCTGATGTGGTTAATTCTGTGTCCCACCAGGTTGAGGCTGCGACTGCATCCACCTCGAGAGACCTGCTGCATGATCTTAACCCTGGTGACTGGGTGCTTGTTCAAAAGCACGTAAGGAATAGCTGCCTTGACGCTCGCTGGCGAGGACCATACCAGGTGATCTTGGTGACAAGTACAGCTGTGAAGTGTGGAGGCTTACCAAACTGGATCCACGCTTCGCATACTCGTCGTGTTCCTGAACCTGAGGAGACAACGATTCCTCTTGCTGAAAATGCTACAGAAAATGAAGAACCAGGTCAAGTCGTAAGAATTCTTGACGGGGCTGAACAACCAACCGAGCAAGAAGAAAGAGATTCAGCTGCTCCAGCATTGAGTTCAGATCCAGAGATAGAAGAAATTGCAGAAGTGAACTTTGACCCAGATCGAATTGAACGGCCTGGTGCAGAAGGATCAGATCGAGAGGAGGAGGAGAGAACAGGTGCAGAAGAAGAAAAGTGGCCAACAAGAAGAGAAAGGCTGAACATAAGGCTTGCATCTGAGAAAAATCTCGCTCCAATTCCTGAAACGTCTGAATCAGATCAAAGTGAAACTGAGGAGAGACCGGATGGGCTAAGACGATCCAGAAGAGAGAGGGTACCGTCTCAAAAGTATGCCTCTCCTGAGTGGACATACCTGGCTGCAAATGCAGAAACCGAAGAATTCCGGAAGGTTGGGGACTGGTACAGTGAGTTACGGAGGGGACACCCTCACGATTGAAATTCAGCTGTTGGTCCCTGGAGTTGAAGCCTTTGGACTCCTAACTTTGACGGTCCCCGATCCACCAAGGCTAAGTGGTTTGTGCTTTTTGATTCTTAACCAGGTTGCTTTCCCCACGCGCTTATACAGCTGACACTGCCGTGAGGGGAACGGCTCCTTTTCTCATCTGCATAGCAGCCGTGAGGGGAACGGCTTACCTGCGCGAATATCCCGCCGTGAGGGGAACGGCACCAGGCGGCAGGCACTACATCTCCCAGCAGGCGTTGGCAGACGCCTGCTGACGACATCATCTGGAGCGCCAGGAGGCGCGATAAGAAGCACGCCGGGCTCCCGCAGCCTGTCTGCTCCCGTCCTAGACCGGACGAGGCTGGGCTGGGCCACCCCCCTTGGTGTCACACTCGGATGATCGAACCGTGGAACAGTGAGAACTCAGCAGGCAACTCCAAGGTCAGTGCACTTACAATCGCACACTGCTTGCCTCCCCCTTGAAAACCACTAAGAACCTTATGTACTGTTGAGGACTATTTCTACAAGCAGCCATGGGTAAACGCACCCCTCCAGCGAAGGGTCCCGTCACCCGGCAGAAAGCTCCTTCTGTACTTTTAACCGCTCAACCGACCGCAATTGATAAAATACTCCAGCGGGCAATCAGAGCAGTGTCTAATGAAATCAAGCACACCGAGAGACACCTCCCCTTAACACCGATTCTAGCCCCAAGTCCAACTCCATCTGAGTCGGGGACTTTGTCTTTATCTCTAACACCAAATGTGATTTTAGACCCAGAGCCTCCATGTACTCAAGTACAGATAGGAGTGGGCCATGTTCCCAATATCTCCCTGGGAGGCGGTGGAAAAAAGAAGAAAGGAGGGAAACGGAAACCTGTCATACACAAGGGAGCTAAGCGGAATACACAAGCCCCCGACATGCTCTAAAGCTGGTCTTTGGGAGGACAAGGAACAGAGGAGCAATTGCAGGCGACCTCAGAGCAGCCACTGTGGGTGTCCAGCTTGGTATCGGAACTCAAAGCTCACTTTACCTCTACTGTAAAAGTTGAACTCGATGCTTTAACGATACAAATTGATAAACTATCATCATTGGTGGACCATTGGGTGGGCAAAGTTGATTTTATTCTTAATACAATTGAGTCTATTAAATCCCCTGTTCTAGAGCCGGCCTTGCACTTAAACAAGGCAACAACAACTGCTCCAGACGTACCGTCTGTCCCCATAGGGCCTAATACAATCGTGCAAAAGGATGCAGCTCCCACTTCTAGACTATCCACCCCGCAGAGTCGGGATCCAGTTAACCATCAACAGAGGCCACTTCGTTGTCCCCTCTCTGAGCCTGTAAACAGGCCAACACCGATTACATCAGGCCCACCTGATCAACAACAAGTTGGAAATAAACAAGATGCCTACAAGAGGACTCTATCACACACAAAACGAAGGGAAACCCAATCTGCACTACCACGTATTGATCTGACCACAGCCTCTACTCCCTATGTCATTGTATTAGCCTGAGCTGGAAAGAGGCTCAGGGGAGACGCATTCTGAACTTAAAAACAAATGCATCTATTGGTTAACCAAATACAGGCCTCTCCCTTACCAAGATCAAAGCGAAATTTTACTCACTCGTAGGGTAAGCTGGCTGTTGTGGAGGCGAAAGGACATACCTGGAGATTGTGTTGTGATTAATTTTAGGGATACCCGGGCTGTCCAACATATCTTAGATTGGGGTCATTCTAGGGAGACTGGGGGTATCCTCTCCTTGCCCCTGGGATATTTCTATCTACCCAGGCAAACGCCACATAATGAGGGAAACACGGCCAAGGGTTGGGGGGTGAGCGACCAGAGTGGTGCTAGGCCGAAAACAGGCTGGGAATGTCTAACACCAATGATGTATAACATCCCTGTTGGCAACAGATTCAGCTCTTTAGACCTGGTAGATTGACTAAACCCAACTGGTCCCTCTAATAAATGGTCCAGTGACAAATACGAGGCTAGATTGGGATACATGCATCAGGACGGCCTCTTACACAAGGATGGACACGGGAGGAAAAAAATAGTTCTGGAGAAGATCAGTGTGGGTAGCGTCTTAGATCATACTCCCACCCCACTTAGTAACCTAAACCGGGCTAATGATTGTAGCCATAGGGGAGGGGTAGGGCCCAAAGATACACACCAAGCTCCACTAGAGGAAAGCCTCACCCCCAGGCCCCTTCAGTTAACTCAGTAGAACCATCAAGCACTCGGATCTTATCCTGGAACATAGCAGGTCTCAACTCGAAACTGGATTTCCCAGATTGGGGGTATTTATAGACCAACATGAGTTATGCCTGTTCCAGGAAACATGGTCGAGGTCAGACACATTTAGAGTGGGCTACGTGTCATACTGTATTCCAGCAGTCCAGGGGGCTAGGAGGAGACCCTCGGGGGGTCTGTGCACATGGGTAGGAGTGCACTTGGGATGCAATGCTAAACAGCTAGAGACCCCGTCCCCTGACATTCTGTGTGTCCTTCTCTCCTTTCCTAACTCTATGAGGATTGCAATCATTAATGTCTATTCGCGGCCAGTAAGTTATGGGCAATCCTCTCACACGCTCAATTGCCTAATCTCATTTCTCCCTACTATACCGTAGAACTGCCGGGCCATTGTAGGAGGGGACTTCAATTGTCAATTCGAGCCCCTGAATGGCCTATCCACTAGTATTACAAGTGAGGAAGACTCGGTATGGTCAATTCCAGAACCTAATATCCAACCAATACGGGCATGGACTCCTTTAGTCCTACAAATGAATGCAGTTACACTTAGTCATTCACTAAGGGCCTGTAATGGTCGATTCCCATCCGATAGTCCCTGGAATTCCACTTTTAATAGACCCGGCCAGACATCAATACTAGATTATACCCTGGTAGACGTTAGCCTCTGGTATAGGGTTATCGATTTTAAGGTCGTTCCCCGCCACGAGAGTGATCATAATCCTTTGGTCTTAGAAATATCACTTCCGTTTGCTGAAGACCATCCAAGCACATCCCCAAACCCTAACCCAAGCCTAGTATTGGCTGAAGGAGGGAGGAGGGTACATTGGGGAGAACTTTCTCAAATACCGGATAAAGCGGCCTCTCTTTATCAACAAATTGTCCCCTTTCTAGAAGCTGCGTTTCGACTTTCAGCAACTAGCAGTAGTAAAGCGTCCCAATTGACATTGGCAAAAAACCACCAGGATCTGTTCTCTGTATTAGCACAATTTTTTTTTAACCGCAACAGGCCCAGGTTAAATTTTAAACCAAGGCACTCATGGTATAATAATCATTGTAAGGTAGCCAAGCAAGCCCTCCTAACATCTATTAGAACAAATGATAGGCCACGAATTAAGGAAGTTAGGGATCGATATAAAAAATGTATAACTGGAGCAAAAACTAACTGGGAAAATGATAAATGGGAAGCAATAAAAACAGTACTGGATAACCATGACATGAGAGCCTTCTGGAATTTAGTTAAGACAGGGAAACCCGAAGGCCAATCAGCTATAGATCCAAACTTAGGGGAAGAAGTTTGGAGAACTCATTTTACATTTTTATACTCAAGGCCGGTAGAGGACGAGGGCAGGGTAGGATCAGTTACCGTAGATGTGAACCCCCCAAATTTAGATGCTCCTCTCTGTACAATGAAGGAGATAACAGTGGCACTGGGCAATCTACTCCCAGCTAAAGCACAGGGGCTGGACAAGATACCTGGTGACCTATTTTGCTCCGAACCCACAGTTTGGGCACCCTACCTATGGTCACTATTTAATGCCATTTTACGAGGCATGGCGTTGCCCCCTACCTGGGCGGGAGCAGAAATTATTCCCATCTATAAAAAGGGCTCACCACTCAATCCAGCAAATTATCGCCCCATAAGTCTCTTGGACGTTACCCAAAAAATCTTCACCCGCGTACTCCTGGGGCGCTTGCAATCCTGGATAGAAGAGAATAACGTACTAACACCTTTACAAGCAGGATTCAGTGCTAAGATCTCCACCATAGACCAAATCTTCAATTACAACTTATCCACTGGAAAACTGTGGTCCTAGAGGGTGGCAGCCTCTATCTCACATTTGTGGATCTTAAATCCGCTTTTGACTTGGTGCAGCGAGATCAGCTGTGGGGCATACTTCTCAATTTGGGAGAAGCAGAATATCTTTGCCACCAGCTGAAACGCCTAGACCAAGACAATTACGCGAGAATTAAATATGGTAAATATGGTGAACTTTTCGCCCCTTTCGCTGTAGAGAAAGGGGTGCGACAGGGATGCGTCCTGGCCCCGACACTCTTCTCTCCTTTTTTTAAACAGCCTAATTGAAACCCTGTTAGATGGGAAAGATATTGATGCACTGAGGCTGGCGTACCGCAAAATTCCAGCTCTTATGTTTGCGGATGATACGCTGCTACTCTCTAAATCACCTATGGGTATGCAGAGGGTCCTCGAGATATTCAGCTCTTTTTGTAAAAAGAGGGGACTGGAGATTAACCTCCAAAAAACCAAGTACATGGTTTTTAATGCAAACACTACAAACTGCCCACATCCCCAATTGGATGGAAGGGCCCTAGAGAGGGTGTCCATTTTTGATTATCTAGGGATCACACTTACTGAAAAAATGGACTGGGGGACACAAATAAAGAAAGCCAGTCTAAAATTGACTCAGTCCACGGGGGGCATCTTAAAAGTTTATAAAAGTTGCACGCACAAAGTGATAGGTCCCGTAGCAGAAATCTACAAAACACAGGCCAGGGGAGCATCACTGTACGGGGCAGAATTATGGGGCCATTGCCCATCAACTTCCCTATCTATGCCAGAGAACCTATTCCTTAGGCAATTGCTGGGCCTCCCTACGAGTACCCCATTAACACCGCTCAGGATGGATTTAGGGATTGGCCCTATATCAGATGTAGTTTCCTCTAGACCCCTTCTATACTGGCGACGCCTATGGTTACACCTGAACTAGCGGATTAAAAAGAGGAGCTGAAGGATGTTATGAGCCTTCTAGGTGCAGGGAAACTCCCTTGGCTAGCTCATATCAGGAATTCTTGCCAGGCATTAGGGAGGGCAAATATGTGGACAACACCAGAAGAGACTTGTCCCACATTCTCCAGAAAGGCACTACTTGACTCCCATAGAGAATACAAACTGGCTTTACTATTGTAGGGGAGTAAACCGAGCTGCTTGACCTCCAGGTTTCTGGATATCAAGCAGCAATACAGGTTAGAATCGGCACTTGATCACATCCAACCCTTTATGGCGAAGAAACTTTTTCTTCAATTCAGACACGGGGTACTCCCGCTTCGAGCATTCACTAATAAATGGCTGGGAGTTCATAAACTTGACTGTCCGGGGTGTGATAGAGTTGAGGAAACCGAATCTCATGTCCTTTTCTTTTGCCCCGCCTATGGAAAGCCAAGGTCTCGGTGGCTGTTACAACTGTGCAGAAACTTGGGGATCAGACACTATACAGAGGTGCACAGGCTTTTTAAGTATGAAAACGATATTCTTATTGTGTTTACCATCTCTCGGTTCCTACACTCAATGTGGTGCATTCGTAGAGCTATTTTAAAGAAAACCCTTTTAGGAAACTTTAGCTCCTAGCAACCTTTACATTTGCTGCTATGCTATGTTTGCACATATTCATTGTATGATCATTTCTACTGTAATTACCCCCTCTCTAGGCTTTTTTAATTGTATCATACTATTTGTTTTAACGTGGATTTTTAAACACTGCCATATATATCAATTAGATAAAGTCAAAAACGTTGTAATAACCGACAGGTGTTTTACTTACAAAAGAATTGGTTGTTTAAATATGTGTTATTCTACCCCCTCCTGCACCTAAGGTAGAATCTACAAACTCTGTTGTACATCGCACCGTACCCAATTATAGTACTGCGAGTTGCCATGAGGGGGCGTATCTAAGAATGTATTAGAAAACTCTGCACAACTTAGAAATGTATTACTTTTTAATATAGAACAAATGTACACAGTTCTTACGATGATATATTCTAATGTTTTTTTCTTTTTATCCAAATTGCATTGTATTATTTTTTTTTGGTACTTTTATGGCCTGTGCGGTCGAAATAAAGTTTTTTGACTGACTGACTTTCCCCACATTTGGTCGACAGCCCACTGCACAGGAACTGGGAGAGATTCGTGCAGAAATTCTGCAGCTTGTTCTTACCATACTTGGATCTAATATCATTAATGATGAAGTTTGAACTCTGAAAGAAGAACTCATTAGGCTTTAGAAAGAAGATAACTTGGACCCGAGTGGAAGAAGATTTAAATTAGGGTCTTTCAATAGAAGAAGAACTGAGGGCTAGGGCTGACTACATCTCTTCAATAGGACATAGATACTGGACTGAACATTGCAATACTTGAATGGGAAAAGACAATAATAAGACATTGAAAATACCAAAATAAGGCAAGAAGAAAAGAAAAGAGACTTTGATTTGTTTGCGCTTTGAAACCGAAGGTGGTTCAAAATGGAATCTGGAAATCCAAGACGCAGGCAGAAATGCATAATTGGTACCCTTATCGTTGTGGTACTTATTGTCATAACTTTGGTGATTATTACATCTTTGGTTGAGTCACACGATGACGAAAAGAATGGGGAACAGACAACACTTACCCCACCTACTTCAGAGTTCGAAGAGGGTGCATCCGCAAAAGATAGGGAAATGATTAGGGAAACTAGTCGGATGTTACATGTAGATATGTCCAAGGGTGATTTCACTCTGAATGCATATGCTCGTTTGTTGAATGAGTATGTTGATACGATGGAAGCGAAGGATTGCTATGTGTGTATGCAACTGCCAGCATCCGTAGAAGAAGGCATTCGATACCATCACTTACCTGTGACCTATGGCATTACATGCAGCGTGTTATTGAGTATGTTTTATAGTAAGGCACATTTTGAGTACTACTTCTCCAACTATGATGTGGTACTCTCAGAGGTTCCAGTTCTTAAATACATGAATAAATATGATTACTATAAGCAGGTAGAAAGGATGTCTGCATATTTTGTGTCTACTATTACCTTAGATACATCTTATGCCCATAGACACAATTTGATCTGCATGTTAACTGACATTGATGAGTTTGTGGATCAGATAGAGGATCGACATAGGCAGACCTTATTTAGACCAGATCCGAAGCACAAGGTGATCCCATGGACAAAGGAAGAACTAGATCATAAGGCAAAAGGGAGTTCTGGTCCAATAGCTTTAGATTTCCAGCAGAAAGGAAGACTGTGCATTAGACACCCGTCCACATACTATGACAAAATATTTGTGGGTGAGAGTGATTGTGAACACATTTTCTTGATTGAAGAATCCATTAGAAAGGTGCTGTTGGATAAATTAACCATAGTGTCAAATGTATATTTTGTGTGTGGTAAAAATGCTTATGTGAAATTGCCCAAAAATTGGTATGGGACATGTTATTTGGCTGTGGTATTCCCCAAGATTTTTCATGTGGATGATTTATGGCCTTTGGAAGGGAAGAGATCTCATAGAGGAAAACGTGGTGCAAGTGCTGGAGAAATTATTGGGGATGTATTTGGAGTTATGATACCTAGTGTGGGTGTGATTTTGAATGATGTGAAGAGTAGGAAGCTGGCAACTCTGGTGGATAAGCTCTCTGTGAATACGGCCCAAATCCTATTACTTGTTGATGGGGAGATGGTTTTGATAAGGGCTATGGTTCTTCAAAATCGTCTTGCTTTAGATGTATTACTAGCAAAGGCTGGAGGGGTCTGTAAATTATTGAAAGTTCAACAGTGCTGTACTTATATTCCTGACAACAGTCGGGATATAAGGAAGTACATTAGCAATATTTCAGAAATACATCTGGGAACAAATTGGCAGAGGATTTAGCAAGATAGGAAGCTGGTTTGGAAGTTTGGGACAAAGAATAATAGGATACATCTTAAAACCTATTATAATAGCTGTCATTTGCATAATTGTACTGTTGGGAGTCATTAAGGCTTACAAATGGCAAAAGGCACGACATGCTGAAAATTCTTTGAAAAAGCGAGAGCCACAATTAGAACGACTGCAGGACAGTCATTATCTGCATCTGAAAGAGTTGGAAAGATTTAGGCAGGGACAGCAAGCTACAACCTCTGTTTAGGTCGGTCTCTTCTACAAGGAGAAACTTATAAGAAGGGAAAAAGGTTGGTGGTATGACACTAGTCATAAGAGGGGGGAACTGATAGAGCGCTTACAGCACTCTAATTTGTAGGGGTGCACTATACTCCTGATACAAACGCACTCATATATATTTTTGTCGTGTGCAGTGTTTTACGATTATTAAGATGCATTTACTCCCGTCATATTAGTATTAAAGTGAAGTGAGCACATTTAAGTAGGATCTTGTGTGTATTAGAAATATACTTCCTGTATGTGTAATGTGCAGGATGACGTTGTATTCATATAATGTAACCATGTTGAGTTTAGGTTACCTGATTTGTAGGCCCAAATTGTAGGTTGTTTTGAGTTTTGTTTCTCCTTAGCTGCTCAAGTATTAATTAAATAAATTCTGGTGTGCTCGAAGACAGTATGTTCTCATCCTACTGCAGGTGCAGGAATTCGACCTCCTTATTCTTAGATTTAAGGAGATACCCGGAATGTCTTTGAAGAAGACTGAAAAGCGAGAAGGGAGGACACCTTCGTGCATAGCCTATCTGGGAACCAAGGCCACTGGACGAAGAGCCAACTAATTAAAGCTTCTGTGGAAACTTACTGAAAACCGTTGCAAGTGGAAAAGTTTAACACATGACGTATTGTGGGCTGATTATTGTCTTTTTGTATAGTGCGCAGGGACAGATTTGGGAGACTTCTACCAGCTTTCGGAGGAGAAGGAGCATCTAAGAGCGAGCTCCATAGCTTTAAGCTATCAGACCCATTTTGACGTGAGTACTTCTTAGGAAGTCAACACGTGCTGACACCTTTGGGATATGATACAAGGGAGATAGGTAGGATTCTCATTGAGAGTGGAGTAGGGAAAGATTTTGCTCCTTCTTAAATGAAAAGAGAATTGGACTCCACTTCCATTCTTTGCTGTATTTTGATTTTGGAGTTCATCCTATTATGCCTTCTGTGCCGAATGACCTATATTCGTAAAATTGGCTCTGTATTGATGTTCTTGTACCTCTATACTCTAATATTGAGGTGTGTTTATATTCAATTATTTTTGGCCTTATAATAAATCCACAAAACTTAAAGTCGGAGTCTGTGGTCTATTACAGCATGACTAAATCAAAAGTATGATCTTGAATTGTTTTCTTCCCGTCTACCACTTTTAGCAGGCAAATAAAAGACCATCTGCATTAAACCTAGTAGGGAAAGGTAGGAGTAAAGGCGGGCATAATCAGATTTATGGAGCCATGCTGTGTCTCTTACACCTATCCCACACCACTTGGGTAGCCAGGAATTGTAAGAGAGCTGGCCCGATCGCAAACATTTTTAACTGGCACTATGAAGGTAATACTTGTTCTAAACACCTTTTATCACCATATTGTGAAAACAGGATCTTGACTGTGGCAATGTATGATAAAATTATTTGTGCGCATTTGCTGTGTGCCATTTTATGGGTCTGTTGTCTTTTTTATGCTGCTGTCTTTTTGAGCTGCATTATTGCAATGTGATTCTGTTTTGTTGTACTGCAGTGTTTGTGTTGCGTAGTATTTTGTTGTGATGAAGGATGGTAAGTTTTAATTGTTGTGTTATGTTACTCTGCATAAGGTATTGTATTATGTTGAAGTTTTTACTTTAGATTTGTCAACAAACTCTGCTATATTTGTAGCCACAAGCAGCAGGTCGTGAATGTTCCTGTGACAAGCAACCATTTACTACTTTCTAAGGTGATTAAATAACCCAGCTTCAGCTCTTCAGCCACTTACCACACCAGTTAGTTCAAAACTTTGGCCACCAACAATGCTCAATTTATGTGAGACATATCCTAGTGAATCTTAGCAGAAATCTCCTCTACTTGGCTGAAGGTGGGGTGAGCCTTTCGAAACTCACAGGATCTTTCTTGTCAACAAGCAAAGGGTTTCCAACTACCTCAAATCCTCCCACTTCTGTCCTACAGTAAATAAAATATCTGCTAACATGGCTGGCAAAGTGAATCTTAATGGGAAACATTGGTACAATATTATTTTTGAATGGCACACATGCAATATAAACAAACTCCTCCTGTACACAGTTTCACTGTCTTTTGTCATTGCTGTACATTCTTTTCCTCACTCTTTTTCTAAGCTATCCAGTTCCACATCTATCTGCTGCAAACCTTGAGCTACATAAAGTATGGTCATTGATATACAGTTTATCCCTGCCTTGTTGTACCATATCATTTATGACACATTTAAGTCAGTACCTGTATTTAAGAACCACAACACTTTGCATGCTGGGACATTTAGGCCCAACCATACAGTGCTGAGATGGAATTAAGACTAGACAGCGTAGATATTGGGTAACCCTGATGTTCAGCAGCACAGTCAGTGGACTGCTGAGAAACACTTTGGGCACCGGCACTTATTGCTTTACAAGTTGACCACTGCAGACAACTGATGAAATAAGTGAGAGCTCTAGTCAAGCCAGAATGCACAATGGTGTTAACTAAAAAATGAGTAGTGGGTAAAAGTGTCGAATGACATGGAGACACTTGCAGCACAGGCAGTGATGTCTGCCAGAATTAAAAATAAGATTTCAATTTGAATCTGAATGAGAACTCAAAATATATGTTTCCCCAATTAAGAACTGCCCCACTGATCCAGCGGTGTACTAACAACAGATACTCCACTACCATATACTCACCTGGGCCCATATAACTTCTTTCACTAATACCAAGTAGACCACTGGAGCTTGTAGTTTATAGATTTCATGTTTTCAGGAATAGTTATATTTCTGTTCTAACTAAACCTTTCACTGATCAAAAAGTTCTTTCCTCTGGTCGATGGACCATTAGTTGGAACTAATTGATGGTGATAATTAACTTAACTTATTAAGCATTCTTTAAAATAAAATAATCACAGACTCAGGAAGTTTTAAAATCTTTATCTAAATTAATTGCATGTGAACCATCTCAAAGTTTCAGTACAAACACCCTCATTCTCAAGAGTGTCAACACAACCAATAATTAATAAGCAAAAATATTTCAAACTCACACAATAACTATGCTTCAGAAAGGAGAGGACAGAGAGAGAAGAACATCTATCAATACGATATATTTATAGTTACCTAGAATGGTGTGAAGACCAACCCCCTGGCCAAAGGGCTGGTAAGGGTCCCCCGGTATAGATCAGGAGACAAAGACTTCAGGACAGGATATTTCACCTCTCTAGATACAGACGACTGCATCGCACTCCTCTCTGATACTCTCTTCCTCCTCGTGGTTCTTCCGCGATCTTCTTTCTAACCCAATTAAGTTAAAATACATGGTTCTCTGCATTCGGTTTCTTCATCAGCACCACCCCCAGCACCGACAGCATCCCGAGCTCTCGATTTCCAGCATCGACGACTCTCCCACTTCTGCTCCCCTTCCGCTCGCTTCTGCTCCCCTTCTGCTTGCTAACTAACTAAAAACTACCTCAATTATACTTTTCAGTATTCATGTACCACCCATTAATGTTTCAATATCATAAAATACTAACTCTGATTGGTCAGGCGAGGGGGGATGATCGTCACACCATGCTTACATTTCACTTATTTTCATTGAACCATTGTTTTCAAACCCATCCCCTTAAACTTTATTAAATCATTTTCTTTCCCATACATCTCCAAACTTTATTAATATAAAATGTTTCAACTTTATGAATAAGGCTTCTTCATATGAACTCTTCACCCTCATGTTCCCAGGGCACATCTTCTCTGGCCTTGGACGCGTGACAAATCCTTACTCATCCTTCCTTATTCTTTCTCATCTGCGCGTGTGCGGGGTCAAGACAGACAGCTCAATTCAGACAAGTGTGGTAGGCCCAAATGCGCACTAATAATAAAGTCAAAAGAAGAAATGTTATTCTCAAAAATAAATGGTTTCACTGTATACCACCAACCTCTACTCTAACCCACTTTAATTATTATTACCCTTTTCTGCATTTGCGTTAGTATAAAACGTATTTTCTATTTAGCCAAGCAGGTGCCATGCATGTGAGCTTTCAAGCAGCCATTTTAATGCCTTTTGCGCATGCGAAGGATTTTCCCTCCAAGCTTTAAGACATCATACTACGTAGATGTAGTAGACGCATGCGCAGTAAAGATCCCTTGTTTGAGTGCGTTTTAGTCCTTTGTTCATTTTGTTATAGTTAGTAAACACATACGCAAGCTTCTTTGTCCCGCGTGTCTTTTTAAAATGCAAATTATTAATTACAAACACATAGTTAGTAATTCGTTAATGAGTTAAAACGATGATTGCTTCCGAGCAAGTCTCATTTACGAGTCCTTGCTCCATCAATACCCTCTCTGATGGCATTTTAAGCCATCACAAAATTACCCATCCCATCCCAGATACCAACTTTAGCACATCTCAGTTCTCTATTTCTCCTCTCAATTTTCCATCAATCAACTCGTTTCCTTCTAAATCCTTCATTTTCCTATATAATTTGCCTTTCATTTCTTCCAACTGTATTTCATCATATTTTCTTTTTCGTTTCTTTCCCTTTCCTTCTCTTTTAAAATGTATTTTTCCTCTCCTTCCTTTTCTACAACACTTATATGTAATCATTATTATCATCACTACGGTTATTATCATAACTAATGGTATTATTATTTGACCTAGGAAACGTTTCCCAAAATCAGCAAACCATTTTCCTATTTATGTTATACTTTTTGGTAGTCTTCCACACACACTGTCAACCTCCAGTTGGGTCAAGTCTTTATGCATTTTTGTAATGTTTTCAATATATCCTCTAATTTTTCTGCTCTTGTCTGGAATGTAAGTGCAACAATGTTGAATTTTCAACATACCACAGACTCAACCTTCCTTTGCTAATAATATGTCAAGAGCAAGACGGTTCTGTAAAACCATAGACCTGATTGCAACCATCTATGTGTTAATCATTAAGAATCCTCCTGCAGTATCTGTAGAAAAACGATCAACTATGGTTGATAACTTACAAATTTTCTGTGAATTAAGAATGACTCCAGCTGAGGGTATCAATGCACTAAAAATATCCCCTACAATTTCAGAAAAACTAGATCTTCTTCTACGTGTTAGTCCATTAGAATTTCCATTGGTTCCCCTGATTCTGTCCACATGATACATTTTTGGAAAAACTATTCCAAAGTAACAGCTCCCGTACCATCTTGCAGGTAACCTATAATATGCATTGTTCCCGCAAACATAATAAACTCCTGGAAATACAGGATCAGTTCCCCCTTTTAGTCCCCATCCTCCTAAAATTAGGAAGTTGTGTTCACATTCACTGGAACCAATGTAATTATTGTTCTAATCTGTCTTTAGTCTATGGAGGCAGAATGTTCCCCTTTTCACAAAATCCAGGGACATCGCAGCATGAGCCTTGCCATTTGCATAGATTCCCTCTTTTCCAGCCCATGGAGGTACATGGGGTTTCTGTTCAGTCGCTTTCTTTATTAAATTCTGTCTCCTCTCTTCTACTAAATCTAAAAAATCTTTTTCTTCTTTTCTCAATGTACATGTTAGATTATCTTTATGTGCCTGAACTAAATCTATCGAACTCATTGTTAAGAAAAATTCACCCATAAACTGTGCATTTTTACTACTAACTACTGGATTCATATTCTTTCTAATAGGTAAATCAGAAAATACTACATCTAGATTTGAATAAAAATACTGAAGTCTCCCTGTAGCATAAAATAGACTTGATAAAATACTACATGACACACCATATGTTAAAGGTATATGGTGATACGTCACCCCTTCTGATACTGATGAGGGTAACTTCATACACACATAGCAGTTACTAATCTCCATAGTACTAACATATTGAAATAACAATTTAATAAATACATTAGAGGACGTATTATAGTCTGATTCATTATGATAATTTGCTTCATCTTCTACCCATATTTCTATTTTAGTTCCTTTTATTCTATCTATCTTATCATTAGTATCTGTATTATTCTTGTCACTTGTTTTCATTAACAAAGGTACTCCTACTGTTAGGAATAACCATACTAATGCTACTAATAAAATACTACAAAAACAAAATCTAAAACATTTCCTTTTCAATCCACGTTTTGGTCTTTCGGTAACTTCAATTTCTGCCATTTTACTTCTGAGAAAATTTCTTTTCTCTTATCCTTTCTTTGTTAATTTGACTTCCTTTTCGTTCTTAAGGAGGCCTCAATTTGCTTTCATCAATCTGTGCAACATGAACTTCTTCTGTTTCATCACTCAGATCTAGGGATTCAAATTCTTCAAGTATGACATAGGTCCATTCAGGAGCCTTGTATCTTCTGTTTAAATTTCTCAATCTTGGACTTCTTTGAGTTATTTTCGCTAACGTTTGTTTAGATCGTGTTTGACTTGTGATTTCATTTACTTGTTCTGGTTTCTTTTCTGATTTTCTCAAATGATATCTTAATTTCTTTACTCCAGTAGGCCAATTGTCTCCCTTTCTGATTCTTTTGATTTGTACTGCACTTTCACCTTCTTTATCTCCTCTCAAAGTTCTTTTAATTTCACTTAATCTAGGCACAATCTGTTCTCGTTCTCTGTTTTCTGTGCTTGAACCTTCTTTTGCTTCCACCTGCTCAGGTCTTATCGTACTTTGTTCTTCTTTTTCCTGAGCTTGTTCTTCTAATTCTATCTGACCCTGTTCAGGTCTTACTTCAAACTGTTCTTTTCCTGCCTGAACTTGTTCTTCTAACTCTATCTGATCCTGTTCAGGTCTTATTTCAAACTTTTCTTCTTCTGCCTGAACGTGTTCTTCTAATATTCCCTCCTCAGGTTTCTGAAAGTCTTTTTCTGTTTCCACCTGAGTGTGTTCCTCTTCTCCTGTCTCTTCCTGACTACTTTCCTGTCTTTTCAGTTCTGTTCTTCTTCTTGTTTCAATAGCATCATCAATTACTTCAATCACTGGTATCCACTCTTCCTGACTTGTACTTGGCTGTTCGTCATATGGTTGTCTTTCAGAATCTATTACTCTAGATTCTTCAATTTCACAGCTTACAACTCCTGACGCTTCAGCCTGTTCAGTCAGTGGTTGCTCTTGTTGTTCTGATGGGCTCGGAACTCTTCTGGTATGACTGGCATGAATCCAATTGGGTAAAGCTGCACACTTCACTGCTGTGGTAGTGACTAGTATGACTTGACACGGTTTATCCCACCTTGGTGCTAGGCACGACTTTCTTGCGTGTTTCTTCACTAGCACCCAATCTCCAGGATTCAAATCATGTGCTTGGTCTGGCTGTCTTTCAACTGCGTCTTCTCCAACCTGGTGAGGGACAGAATGCACCATTTCAGCCAATCCTTTGCACTAGTCCAATACCAGATCATCAGTTATATTCATTAATTTATTTCCAGAAATAAATGCTTGTCTCATTGCTCTTCCCATGAGAACTTCATGTGGGCTCATTCCTGTTTTTCTGTCTGGAATACTTCTGAGACCCATCAATACAAGAGGTAATGCATCTGACCATTTCAGCATTGTGGATGCACACACCTTCCCTAGTCTTGACTTGATTGTGCCATTTAGCTGTTCAACTATTCTAGAAGCCTCTGGACGATAAGCACAGTGCAGTTTTTGTTCTATGTTAAATGCAGCACAGATTAATCAAATTATTTCATTTTTAAAATGAGGGCCTCTATCTGATTCCAAAGTGATTGGAAAACCAAAATGTGGGACCAACTCCCTCAACAATAACTTTGCAACTGTAAGACTGTCATTTCTTCGAGTGGGATAGGCTTCCACCCATCTTGAGAAGAGGCATACTATTACAAGTATATATTTCAGTCCATTGCATGGGGGTAATTCAATAAAATCCAACTGTAATCTGGTGAAGGGTCCTTCTGCCTTTCCAATCTTTCCCCAACTAACCACTGTCTTCCTACCTGGATTTTGCTGCTGACAGGTTAGGCATCTTTGGCAAAGGCTCTCTGCGACTACCCTGAATTTTGGATTGTACCAACTCTGTCTGAATAGCCTGATCATTGAGTCTCTCTCTATGTGTGTTGCTCCATGATACACTCTTGCCATTTTTGAAAGCAAACAATCTGGCATGACTGGTCTTCCATCTAAATACACCCATACCTCATCGTCTGGTCTCTTTGTACAAGCTGCTTTTATCCAAATTTCCTTTTCTTTTTCCTCAACTTCTTCCTGCAATTGTCTAATCTCATCCCATGTTTCTGGTACTGTGAAAAACATAAGTTGGCATCTGGTTTCACCCGTTTCAATTTTTCTGTTAATGGCCACTGTATTTTTGGCACAGTATTTAGCCACTTGGTCAGCATATTTATTGCCAGCAGTCACATAGTCATTTCCTGACTGATGTGCAGCGCATTTTACAACTGCTATCTCTTTTGGCAATTGTAAGTCTTCCAGTAAATCCTTTACATTTTTGCTGTTTCTAATAGGAGATCCTGAAGAAGTCAGAAATCCCCTATGCATCCAGAGCTGGCCAAAATCGTGCACAACCCCGAACCCATATTGACTGTCCGTAAATATGGTTACTCTCCAATTTTTCCCCTTTTTGCATGCCATGGTTAGGGCTACAAATTCGGCTACTTGTGCAGATTTGACTCCCGGTAAACAGGATGCTTCAATTACCCCAGATATCTTACAAACAGCATATGCAGCACTTAATCCTCCTTCTTGTGTCCTGAGGCAGGACCCAACTACAAATAACTCATGGTCAGCCTCTTTCAAAGGTGACTCCTTTATGTGCGGACGGGGCTCAGTACATAATTAAGTTACGTCCAAACAATCATGATCACTTTCATCTCTCACTTTTTCATTGCATGGATCTGGCAGTAGGGTAGCTGGGTTCATGATCGTACACCTTATCACTGTCACGTTCTCAGCTCCCAAAATCACTCTTTCATACTTAGTCAATCGACTAGGGGTGAGATGTTGTGTTCTTGTCAAAAGAATCTCAACTGAGTGTGGAACATAAACCTTTACCGGATGTCCCATCACTATCGACTCACTCTGCTCCAGACTCATACAAGTAGCAGCTACTGCTTTTAAGCAGCCAGGTAATGCTGAAGCCACTGGATCCAATGTAGCTGAAAAATATGCCACTGGACGTCGACTCAATCCATGTCTCTGTGTTAAGACTGAAAGTGCACAAATTTCTCTCTCACAACAAAACAACGCAAAGTCTTTTGAATAATCAGGCATGCCCAAGGCAGGAGCCTCACACAAACAATTTTGCAATTTCACAAATGCCTCTATGCAGTCATCATTCCATTCAATTGGATCTTTTGCTCTTTTTCGGGTCATTTGTATTAATGGTTTAGCTAACATAGAAAAAACATTAATCCATTGCCTACAGTACCTAACCACTCCCAGGAACATTCTCATTTCTCTCTGAGTCTGTGGCAATTGGATTTCTTTGATTATTTTTATTCTTTCCGGTGTCACTTTTCTAACTCCTCTTTCTATTTTATGCCCTAAATATCTAACTTCTTGTTGACAGAACTGTAACTTTTCTGGAGACACCTTGTGTCCTCTTTCAACCAAATGGTTCAGTAATGCAATTGTGTCTGTGACACAGTCTTCCCCTGTTTTTGATGCCAGCAGTAGGTCATCAATATACTGGACCAGAACAGATTTTCCAGGCATAATCAATGATTCTAGATACTTTTTCAAAATCTGATTAAAAATTGAGGGACTCTCTGTGTACCCTTGAGGAACTCGACACCATGCGTAAATACGATCCTCAAACTTAAACGTAAAAAGATACTGGCTGTCTGGGTGCAAAGGAATAGAAAAGAACACTTGGCATAAATCAATTACTGTAAACCAACCTGCTTTCCAAGGTATCTGATAAAGGATCACTGCTGGATTTGGCACTATTGGACCACATGGCACTACAATTTTATTTATTTTTCGTAAATCCTGCACTATTCTATACTTTCCGCTAGGCTTTTTCAATCCCATTATTGGCGAATTACAAGGACTACCGATCACTTCTTTTAAAATACCTTGTTTAACCATTCGTTCAATTTCTGGAATAATTCCTGCTTTTACTTCTAGACTCATCTTGTACTGTCGGGTGTTTGGATACACTGCACCTTCTTTCACTGTCACTTTAACTAGGTCTATATTTGTCATTAACCCAATGTCTTTTCCTGTAAAATCCCACACTTCTGGATTAACTGTTGCTCTCAACTCTTCTGGTAATTCATTTTCAGTCATTAGTGAAAACATTGCATCTACTTCCGTTCCCTGTTTGGCTAACATCATCTTGTATACAACGTCTTCATCAGGGGTTTGGAAAGCGACACCATCTGGTGTACAATAGATTGTGCAGTTCATCTTGCACAATAGATCTCTTCCCAACAGATTTACAGGACTGGAATCGCAAACTACAAATCGATGCATTTCTTTAAAACTTCCAATGTGCACCTCCATTGGTTTTGTGATTGGGGTTCTAATCTGTTGGTTAGACACGCATACAACTTGGATTGATTCTCCCGAGAGGGGTAGGTTTGGGATGTCTGCTGTTCTCACAGTAGACCTGGTAGCACCAGTATCCAATAGGAAAGTAATGTCTTTACCTTCTACTTTCCCATCAACAAATGGACCTGACTGATCTACCGGCAAGGATGCGCCAAGTTCGCACTCCTCTTCCTCCCCCCTCAGGCACCATCATTGTGTGAAATCCGAATTTTCCTCATCATTTTGCAACAAATATTGTGTAATTGTTCTATTATTCTTACCACTTTCTCCTTGAAATCCGGTGTTTGCACTGAAACTTTGATGATTCACAAAATTTGGCATAGGAGCTGGTGGCACCAGATAATGTGGAGTAACTACCTGCTGCTGCTGATTCACAAGTACTTCATTCTGCATCTGTGGGATAAAATTTTGATTTGGTCCATTATTACTCTTATTATTCTGAGTACTCTTACACTCGTTCTTCCAATGTCCAAGCTTTCCGCACGCATGACAAGGAAACTTCTTTTCACTTCTTCTCTGTCCATTCGTCCCCTATATTTATTACCATTCGCTCCTTGATCATTCTGACTCTTCCCTTTCGCTTGATTATTATTTTGGGCATTTGTTTTCTCCTCTTGCTGTTCTGCCAGTTTTACTTGTGCCCACATCATTTTCTCTTTTATTTTCCTACGCATAGCCTCAATATCATCTCCGCAATATTTAGCGTACTCTAAAATCTCATCCACTGTCTTGCTTTGCCAACACAACATGTGCTGCTGTATCATCTGACTAATCTCTGGTTTCAAACCATATACAAACCGATACACAAAATGTACCATATCCTTGTCACCAATATTCTCAAAACCACTATACTGTTTAAACACCTGTAATAACCTCTCATAATATGCATGTACAAATTCATTTGGTTCCTGAGTTGTTCTATCTATTTTTACTCAGTCTGTTTCTTTAGGAGGAATTTTCCCTTTCAAATACGTAATCACTTGGTGATACTTTTTCATCACCTCCTCCGAGGGTGCTCCTGTCTTTGCGTCTCTAGCATACTCCTCATTAGGCCAGTCAATTGTAATTTTACATTCCGTCCATAAATCAGCAGGTACCACTATATCAAATAGACCATCCAAATCCTTCAATAAAACCTTTGAAACCTTTCACAAATCTCTCTACCTGTTTATACCAGTCAACTTGTTTTTCTCTCAGCTTTGGAAAATCATTTGTAAATGACAAAATATCTTGTCTACTCCAAGGAACATGAACATATCCTCCTCCAGGAACCTCTCTCATTGGGCACAATTTTTGCATTTTGCTTGATTCTCTTACTGGAAATGCAGCTGCTGCTTCTCTCGCTTGTACTTCCTCTTTCTTTCTTATCCATCTAATTCTCCATTTATCAATGTCTTCCCATTTTCGCAAAATGCTCATTAATTCCTTTATCTGTAGTCTCTTTCCAGAAGCATTTACACTTTCTAAATCTTTATCAGTAAAGTCCACTCGATATGGTTTCTGTAACAACTTTGATTTCCCTATGTCTATTCCAATCTCTGAAGCAGCTTCAGTCAATTTCTCATGAAATACCCGTGCTCTCCTGGTTATGCTCTTACATAAAAATAACAATTCTTCTTCATTGTAAGCATTCAATCTTTCTGTGCCCACACATCCTGTCATCATCTCTTCCAATTCCACTTTCAATCTGCTGATGTCTAAGATCCTTGGTGTTGGGTTCTAATTATCTCTTTCCTGTGCCCATCTTTCTATATCTTCAGAGGTAACTACTGTTGCGCCTTCAGTTCCTGTATGAACCAAAGGTCTTCTTTCTCTCAAATTCATGGGCGTAACTCTCTTTGGAGTTTCTGTCAAAGGTTCCACATTAGGGAGATCCATTAATGAAATAATTGACTCACTTTCACTAACCTGATCATCTGTAATTATTATTTCTTTCCTAGGACTATTTAATGGAATTGTCACAGGTTGTGGTTTTTGGCAAATATTTTTATCTCCATACAATGGGATTACTGGACCAATGGTCACTGGCACTGTCAAAGCTTCAGTATTCAAATTTAATTGACTTATTTTCTGAACTAGTTCTTCTCTAGTTTTGTTTAAAACATCTCTTTCATTATCCTGTAACACTCTGTTATATGAAGTATCATGTAAAATCTGTGGGGTCAATGGCATTCCCATTACTGGTGCACTTGGGGTAACCTTACTAGTTGCTTCTTGATACGGCGGTGGATTTTTAATTAAAATATCCTCTAATAACTCGTCATCTGATTCACCATATCTTGCTGTATTCATGTGTTTCGTTTTCTCCTTACACTTTCCTCCAAATTGTTCCTCAGCCATTAATACTGGATATAAACCTTCTGATACCATAGCTCTCCTCCATTGTTTCATCTGCCCTTCGTGTGACTCATGCAAGTGTCTCGGAAAGAATCCTCTATATCTCCCACCTCTGCATCTCTCTCGTTCATATGACTCAGTCTCCAATTCTTCCAAAGCCTCGTATTGAGTTAACCTAGGTCTAGGTTCTAAATCATTCATTTTCAATCTCAAATTCTGAAGAATCCTCCCATTAAACGTACCATCTTTAGGAAATGCTAACGCTCCATCATCCTTCGTATATTCTATCCAGTTTTCCAACCACACGCAAGTATGATATCCTCTTTCCATCATCATTAAAGACGCTGGTGTTTTCGGTGGCGGAATAGGAATTCCCTCTCTAGTCAACACAGGCTTATCTTTCATAAAGAAATTCTTAATTTTCTTTATAAATGACATCTTTCTTTTCTCTCCATACATCCTTGAGGAACGATGTATAAAATTGTATTCGGCGAACCCTTGAAACCTTCTGCCTGTACGCCTTGTACTAACAGTCAAATCAAAATCCCACATACAATCTCTCTCTCTACCAATCCTAATGCGGCTTCTAACTAGCTATCCAATTAAATCAGGCTCACGCTCATGATCTGACCAATGCCAGCGCGGCCTTTTTCTGACGTCAGTTCTGCTCCTTACTACTGACCCCTCCTTTACAAGGCTGCTCCTGTCACACGCCCACTGTTTCTACCAATCCCAGCGCAGCTCACTGTGACGTCAGTACATCTCCAGCAACTGACCCTCCCTTCACAAGGTAATACAAAAACTTATTTCTCAATGTTTTTCTTTAAAATTCTTTGTTATTAACGAAATAAAAACATTCGCTACTCTGTCTGTTCCACTAAATCAAAGGATAGTGTATTTATTTCCATTGCGAGTAAAACCTTCTGCTTACTCTTCATATACTGCGAGTAAAACCCTTCCGCTTACCCTTCATTCAAGCTCTAGAGAACCTGCTACTCCTCCGGTGTCACCCTTTCTAGGTGTTATAACGCCTAAAGTTTCACTAGCGAACTCTTTGCTATAAATCACTCTCACTTTTACGCAGAAAATAGTCCCTACTTTAACACTGCCAGCCCTACCTAGCTTCTCAGTGTTATTCTAACAGACGAGTAACCTCTCTGCAGTGTGGTTTCTATCGCCACCCGCTATTCATTCCCCGGGAATTTTCCAGACAACATAAAACAAGACGCTAACTCTTTTTGTTAAACATAAATCAATAATCAATAATCTGTACTTATCACCAAACTAGTCAATAATAACCATAACTCTGCAACCAGAAAACTGATCCAGCAGTGTACTAACAACAGATACTCCACTACCATATACTCACCTGGGCCCATATAACTTCTTTCACTAATACCAAGTAGACCACTGGAGCTTGTAGTTTATAGATTTCATGTTTTCAGGAATAGTTATATTTCTGTTCTAACTAAACCTTTCACTGATCAAAAAGTTCTTTCCTCTGGTCGATGGACCATTAGTTGGAACTAATTGATGATGATAATTAACTTAACTTATTAAGCATTCTTTAAAATAAAATAATCACAGACTCGGGAAGTTTTAAAATCTTTATCTAAATTAATTGCATGTGAACCATCTCAAAGTTTCAGTACAAACACCCTCATTCTCAAGAGTGTCAACACAATCAATAATTAATAAGCAAAAATATTTCAAACTCACACAATAACTATGCTTCAGAAAGGAGAGGATAGAGAGAGAGAGAAGAACATCTATCAATACGATATATTTATAGTTACCTAGAATGGTGTGAAGACCAACCCCCTGGCCAAAGGGCTGGTAAGGGTCCCCCGGTATAGATCAGGAGACAAAGACTTCATGACAGGAATCAGGACAGGATATTTCACCTCTCTAAATACCGACGACTGCGTCACACTCCTCTCTGACACTCTCTTCCTCCTCGTGGTTCTTCCGCGATCTTCTTTCTAACCCAATTAAGTTAAAATAGATGGTTCTCTGCATTCGGTTTCTTCATCAGCACCACCCCCAGCACCGACAGCATCCCGAGCTCTCGATTTCCAGCATTGACGACTCTCCCGCTTCTGCTCCCCTTCCGCTCACTTCTGCTTCTGCTCCCCTTCTACTTGCTAACTAACTAAAAACTACCTCAATTAAACTTTTCAGTATTCATGTACCACCCATTAATGTTTCAATATCATAAAATACTAACTCTGATTGGTCAGGCGAGGGGGGATGATCGTCACACCATGCTTACATTTCACTTATTTTCATTGAACCATTGTTTTCAAACCCATCCCCTTAAACTTTATTAAATCATTTCCTTTCCCATACATCTCCAAACTTTATTAATACAAAATGTTTCAACTTTATGAATAAGGCTTCTTCATATGAACTCTTCACCCTCATGTTCCCAGGGCACATCTTCTCTGGCCTTGGATGCGTGTCAAATCCTTACTCATCCTTCCTTATTCTTTCTCATCTGTGCATGTGCGGGGTCAAGTCAGTCAGCTCAATTCAGACAAGTGTGGCATGCCCAAATGCGCACTAATAATAGAGTCAAAAGAAGAAATGTTATTCTCAAAAATAAATGGTTTCACTGTATACCACCAAACTCTACTCTAACCCACTTTAATTATTATTGCTCTTTTCTGCATTTGCGTTAGTATAAAACTTATTTTCTATTTAGCCAAGCAGGTGCCATGCATGTGAGCTTTCAAGCAGCCATTTTAATGCCTTTTGCGCATGCACAGGATTTTTCCTCCAAACTTTAAGACGTCATACTACGTAGATGTAGTAGACGCATGCGCAGTAAAGATCCCTTGTTAGAGTGCGTTTTAGTCCTTCGTTCATTTTGTTATAGTTAGTAAACACATACGCAAGTTTCTTTGTCCCGCGTGTCTTTTTAAAATGCGAATTATTAATTACAAACAGATAGTTAGTAATTTGTTAATGAGTTAAAACGAGGATTGCTTCCGAGCAAGTCTCATTTACGAGTCCTTGCTCCATCACCACTAGAGAACAGTCATGAAATAAATAAGCCTTTCTGTGTTTTGTGGTCTTGCTACACACAGCTTCAGTTGTCTGTCACATACACTCTCGAAAAGTGCATGTCTGCAGCCTGTTTCCCACCCCTCTCTCATTTTGCTTGTCTGTCCTATCATTCTCTTGTTATCCGTTGTGTTGCTGTTCCCTCCTTCCTCTCTTGCACCCCATTTGTGTTTCTTGCCCCATCGGTCCTCCTCCCACTCTCCTTGGTTGCTGCTCCCACCGTCCTCCCCTATGCCTCCTTGTGTTTTTCCCCCTCCCATTGTTGCTGCTCTCTAACTCCTGTGCCACATCTCCCTTGTGTTGCTTACCCCCCTCCCGCTGTGTGTTATTGCTGCTCCCCCCTCATCCCCACACATCCCTCATGCGGCATGTTGCCCTTGTGCTTTTTTTAATATATTGCACTGCACCATTGGCTGCTGTGCAAAATGTTTTTTTTTAAATCGGTAAGACGAGGTCAACGCTGGCCGCTTCATAGCCCTTTTTTTAGGTTCAAGCCTGCGCTGTCTGCAAGACATGCTGTAGTCACTAAAAGGGCTTTGATTCCTCCTGCTGCTTATCATAGGTTGAGTCCAGCATCTCTCTTCTTTGATTGGTTCTGCATCCAATACATCACTTCCGTTTGTAGCTGAGGAGCACCGCTCAACTACAGAATAATTCCCCTTAATTAGTGGACGTCCGCTTTGATGCAGGGTACTATTTCTTCTATCCCCTGCCCTAAAGGACTATTTTGAGCGTTTCCCTGGCTCAACACTTTATTTTTCACATGCTCGCTCTTGTCCGCTCCTGCGCTTTAACACACATTGTTTTCATGTTCAATGCGCTTTATTAAGACTTATTTTGCATGCTTTGATATGCGCGGCTGCCGCGCTTTAGCAAAAAGAACAGATGATGGACGGAATGCTGAATTCATCAAACATTCACCCCCAGTCACAGATCTGGGTTAAATCCATAGTTTGTTTGCACGCCATGTCATTTCAGTTTAGAGCCAGCCATATGAAAATCAGTCTTGACCCTGTTCCCCATGGCAACAGTCCAGCCGAACTGCCAGGCCAGGTACTCCGTGGACCAGAAACAAGCATCCTTGGACCGGTTTCGGGGTCACACCCCTCATCAGCCAGGCTAGCTTGAATCTGGTGGTGTAGCGAGTAAGGGACCCACGTCTGGGCATACCCTTCCAACTTAGGGAGACAAATGCAAAAAGAACAGATGACGGACGGAATGCTGAATTAATCGAACATTCACCCCCAGTCACAGATCTGGATTAAATGTATCATTTTTTTGCACGCCAAGACATTCCGTAACCGGTCCCAGGATGCTTGTTTCCGGTTCAGGGAGGACCTGGCTTGGCAGTTCGGGCTGGAAGGTTCCTATAAGGAACAGGGTCAAGAATGATTTTCATATGGCTGGGTCCAAACTGGGGTGGCGTGGTGAGCAAAAGAACAATGTATTAAACCCAGATCTTTGTGACTGAGGGTGAATGTTTGCATTGTTCAGCATTCCGTCCATCATTTGTTCCTTTTGCTTTAGCGCACAGCATGGCGGCTGCTTGGGGAGGCTGTGCGCCTTTCTTTTTTCTGCACGGCACCTCTCCCACCGCTGAGCTGAAGGGAAATGAAGGTCTGTCGCATCACCACTGCGAAGCCCCTTGCAGGTGGGACGCAAACAGAGCAGGCTACCTAAAATGGCTTCCGCCCACTGCTTGTGTTTTAATTTTACACAGCGTTTGTCCGCCTAGCTACAGTAATTACTTTCTATAACTCTCTGATCTTAATATGAACTCCCAAGCATGGACCTGGGATGCTACTTGAGAGTGCTGGTAGCGTTGACAGGGCTGGTGTGGGTGCAGGAGTACACCATGCATTCACAAACTGGATTTTAGTGTAAAATCACTGATTTTATGGCGTAATAAAATACTATTCAAAAGTACGGTTGCTAGATTGCAATCCATCTGTGCCAACATCATGCCACGTTTCCACTCGAGACTACGCATTGACCAAATAAGTGCTTTGTGGGAGGCTTTTTTTCTCAATTTAATCACAGCGCTCTCATTATTTGTAAGTGCGAACCTCAGGGGTGGGGCTGGGGCAATCACTGTGCTGCCCCGCAGAGATCTGGCAACCTTATTATTCAAGGATGGGTGGGGGCTGAGGGATAATCGCTCGATCCAGTGCCTTTACAGAGCCATGAAGCGACAGCCTTACTGCAATGTTCGGTACCCTTCACCAGTTTGTGGGAGGCAGAAACTGTGGGGTGTTACCTGTATAGTATTGTTGCAATGCCATTTTGAAATTTACAGCGCCAAATGCGTGTGCACAGTGTTTAAACAAGGTGCACAGAATGCAATGGCCAGATGTACCACGTGTTCATGATCTTTCCAACACTCCACAAGAGGGCAATGGTTGATACACAATGACAGATTCAGTATGAAAAAGTCCTATTACAATTTGTTGAGAAGGAGCACTGTTTTATGTGTGGGAGTCTGGGGAAGCGATTGTGTGGTTTTATTGCTCCTCGTTATCTTTTGCAACTCAGGCTGTATGATTAACACAGCTCGGTGGGGACTGCAAGCATACGGGTGTACATGTAATGGAACTCTAATGGATTAATATAATGTTTGATAGTTGTCACTCTACTACCTCTATGTAACTGGGTTTAAAAAGTTGCTTTAAAGCACAGTATAAGCATGGTTCCTTATTAGTGCTGCATGCTTTCATCAGAGTCAGTGTGACCCCTGTCCCATCCCCTCCCCAGCCCCTTGCCCCACCAAGAAATCAGGAAGAAGAGAGGTTCATTTCAAGGTTTTATTATGTATAAAACAAAATAAAATTGTCACATGTATTTATGAGCAGCATAAAATAGAAAACTCTGCTAAAAAACACATAGGTTTGATCATGTCATTACAACAGTACTATGATGTATAAAGTGCATCTCTGCGGTTGCAACAACAGACTGATGTAAACAAAAAGTCTTGTGACTCATGGTTTATACAGCATTGGGCTGTACAGTCGTGGTTATCAAAAACACATAGATAAAAGACATAGGGTCTCATTTATGAAAAGTGTTGCATCACTGCATGAAAACAGCGATCCAACACTTTTCAGTGCGCCCACCTTGCGACACAATGGATGCACCGTATTTACTGTACGGCGCTCCGTGTTGCAAGGATTTACAGATACGTCAGTATTCTTGACGTATCTGTAGGCGCAAAAGTGGCGCATTGCCGGGGTGTGTCTGAAAACAGATGCAACTCGAGCAAAGTGTCCTTTCACATGGGGCAAGCCCCATGTGAAAGGGCCTGTGTCACTCTGTATGCCTACTGTGAAGCAGGCATAAGGATTTGACGCAGTGGCATCCTAGAAGTGGCGTAGTGAAATCTCATAGATTTTACTGCACCACTACTACAAGCCTTTTTTGTGGGGATACGCCCACCCTGCATACATTATACCTGACGCAGTTACAATGTAGGGTTTACAAAGTGACGCATCTGCCTAGATGCGTCACTTTGTAAATATGGCGCAGTGTGGCGCAAATTTTGCGCCACCGCAGCGTCACAAAAAATGATGCAACGGTGGCATAAAGGGCTCATAAATAAGGCCCATAATGATTTACAATGCCAATAGATCTAACTCTCGCAAATGCGAGACCTATTGCATTGCAAATGCTTGTTTTCTTTACTTTAAGGCATGTTGCACAGGAGCCCATGCTACTGTGCAAAATGGCTTAAAGTAAAGAAAAAAGTGCTATATTGTGGTCAACGCTTGCCACCTTATATCGTTTTTTCCTTGACTTTAAGCCATGTTGCTCAGCAGCCAGTGGCGTAACGAAAACTGAGGGGTCTCCCCTGCAAGGTACTTGAAGGGGCCCCCTCCGGACTCTATCAGGAGTTCTCCGCCCAAAGTGCTGTGCTGAGGGGGCCCCCTGGAGCTTTTTGGGCCCCCCGCACCGCGGGGGCTGCGGGGGCCTGTGTTACGCCCCTGTCAGCAGCTTGCGTAGCTATGCAACAAGTCTAAAACAACATTGACTAAGTCAATAGATCTCACATAGGCAAAACCTATTGGCTTTACCAATCCTTGTCTAACTTACTCTTCTCAAATAGCATTCCATGAAAGTGAATGTTCAACTCTTTCCTCTACTTTTTGTGCAATGAGAGCACACTTACGTTATTTCTCTCACTCACTGAACTTTCTCCAGCCCACCAGCCCCCTTGCACCCTCCCTCCGAGTATTCCTCCCCATCATGCCAGGTGCTAAATGACAGGCTTGGTGATGCCTTTTTCCCCATCTTTTTCCCCTCTCCATAAGATTTAAGAACTCTGAGGAAGACCTCAGTGATTTTCAGTTTAAAAGGTTTGTGATGGCGCTGCATTTTATCTTACTGCATTTTACCTCAATTGTATAAGAAGCACTATGTAGCTGTAGTTGAAAGGAGTTAAGCTACTACTATTGATGCCTACATCAGCTGCAGTCAGGCTAAAAACCATTCAAGGATGCTGCGCATGTGGCAATGAGGGCCCAGTAGCAGTGCCTGAGGAGCTGTTGGGTCCTCGCAAAAGATTTTTAAAAAGTTCAATAAAGGAATTATGGAATGTGTTTGCAAAAAAAAGATGCCTTCGACTGAAAAGGTGAAACAGGGCTAAACCTGATGACTCACTCACTGAGACTGAAATCTGGACACAGCAGACAAAGGCCAGTTCACGCAACAGAGATGAAACAGAAAGTAACTTGACATGCCCTGAGCTACCACTATCTTCACTATGAAACTTCACAGCAAGAAAGAAGAAACAAGAGAGATGAAGGAGGGGCTGCTCTCTTTTGCATTCCTTTCCTGGCCTTTCTGTTAAACACACCCAGAAACAAATGAAAATTTTGCTCAAATATGAATTTACCTTGAAAAATGAAAGACAACAGGCATTTGGCAAAACAGTAACAGTTGGTTTAATTAATCGCAAATGATGGGAGAGCATGCAACAGAGTTGAGATCTGAAGACTGCCTTAAAGTACATTGGTGTTGGCCATCATTCTATTCATTTCACAAAGTATAATAACGCAATTTGTACATTCATTTTAGGACAGGAATCTGGGCTTAGTCATGGGGTTATAAATCTAGTCATTTGATATGAAGCGCAGGTGGGTCTCGACCCGGGGTGGACACAATGCGGGGCCAGTGGGTACGTGTCCTGATGTCCGACATGGAGAGTGCATGATCACTGTGTGCAGTGCGCATGTTGTGTTCTGATTGGCCGAGTGTTCCTAACTTAGGGCCTGATTACGATGCCACGACTGTGACCGCAGTCCGATTCCGACTGCCGAGGCCAGGAAAACTCCGCCCGCTGTATTACTATGCAACCGCTGCTACTGAGCAGGTCTCATCTACGGCAGTGCCCCTCTCTCCGGACATGCCGCTGCAAGTGGGTACAAATGCACAGGAAACATATGCAGTTGTACACACATGCATGACACGTGGGGACATGCCTTGTGTACCACATACCCCATTGCTGCAGTGTGGTGATATGTGCACAGTCCAGTCAATGGGGATACATGCCGGATGAGGACTTACCTGGATTCCGCCCCCCACAGGACCATCCAGTTTGGAGTGCAGCTGCTACGGTGTAGGGAGGACCTGGAGGAATGGATCCATGCCAGTGTACGCTGGGTAGGAGGGGAATCAGCTGAGTATTCACCCCTCTTACTTCATTTCCGACGACTCGAGGCAGCTGGTCGGACCGCCAAAGTCGGGTTGTTGGAAACCCACATCGTAATCCGGATGGCGGTCGGAGATCCCTGTACAGCTCTATGGATGCAGTTTGTCTCCAACCATCATCTCGACAGTTGGAGAAAAGCTGTCGGAGTCGGCGGTCTTTCAGCAGTAGGTCAGAGTAGAGGATGCATCCATCATAATCCGGTGGTCGGACAGACTGCTTTCTAATGGACCTTCGTCTTCCGACCGCCTCCAACAGGTTTGCAGAAGCCAGTCTGACCTGCATCTTAATCAGACCCTTAGTGTGACATCTGACTTTATGGTGTTTTGGGAACCACATTCCTCCAGCCAAACAGGTTTTATTGGACCAATCTGTGGGATCGATCTGGGTTTTCCTGTTCCCGCATTTAACTAAGAGTTATGTGTCACCCCACCTGTGATCTGTCAATCAGTTGCTTCAGGCCTTGGTTACAGGCCCTGTCTGACCACGTACCTCTGACTTGGGGTTGAGGGGGAGGTCACATTGGGTGATTTCAACAACGGTGATGCAAGTTCATCATGATACGCACATATATCGTGAAGTGCATTGATATCGTATTTTCCAATACTAACATTCCCCCCTTTAGTTGAATTTTCAATTACATCCTTTACCCCATACTTCATGACAGTCACATTATTTGAGGTTTGCTGTGTTTCTGTTGTGTCTATTATTAATTCCCTAGTTACTTGCATTCTACCTAACTTGAGTACTGTGTTTTTACAGCAGGAAACCCCCACTTGTAGGAAGCCACCCACAAATAGCACAAAAAGAACAAAGGGAAGCAATGAAAGGCACAGTCTGGCCACCCATTGGGGGAACCAGGAAAATAAGTCTATAAACCAGATCTGCTCAGGTACACCTCCCTACTTCTTCATGTCAGCTTGTAGATGATGCTGTTGGTGGATGGCAAGAGTCAGTGTCCCGTTGTCTAGGTCATTTCCGAGGATAAAAGTACAGCAGGATGCACCGATTTTGGCACCCACCCCACCCTCCATCATGGTCATCAAGTCCAACACATACCGGTGTTGCATCACTATGAGGCGGATGGCTCTTAGTGCTTCCTTGATAGCATTTAGGCCGAGCTCAGTATTGTTGATTATTTTAAGCATCTCCCACCTGGTTATTTGTAACCAGCTGGTGTTCACCTTCATATGCAAGGTGAAGAAGTGTATGGACCATCCCGCCTTTACTTAAGTGTCGGAAAACAGTCTGAGTTCCTCCAGAATGTCCTTGTACTGAGCCCAGCCAAAGTAATCAGCAGTTCTTTTTTCTCTAGCCTGATGCAATAGAGTTGTTTTCTTCTGCAGCGGATGTTGGTACAGCTCAGACAGATCTTCTTCAGGTATGACCAGGGCGGGGTGTTTATGGTTATGAGGCTGCAGAGGCCCCGCCTTCTGGGGATGATCTGGGTGTAGGCAAACTCCCAACACTGCCAGTAGGTATCGATCAACATGGAGGTGCCACATTGCATATCTGGTACATGCAATATTGCTTCACAATGCTCGCTGGTGCCAAGCGGTATTGTTCCTTTGCCTCTGAAACACAAATAATAAAGTGTAGGTTTTCGTACAATTAGGTGTTACCTTTTTCCTTATAGCCATGTATATCTATCTATCTCAGTGTCCCAGAATTTCTGACATGGGGTATCTATGTTGGCATTCAACCGTTCCCTTCTAGACTCACCTCCCCTTCTATCATCGAGAGCAATGGTCCTGCACTGGAACTCCATGTCTGGGGTCCATTTGTTATTAAATAATATTGCCCCAGATACGCTAAGGGCCACCCTGGGACCACAGACAGAGGCGCGAGCTGACCTGTTTGTGCACTGGTTCATTGGCCTTGCTACCTCCAAGAACCTCTTTTCTGGAAAATCTCAGGGCCAAACAGTGTTGTTCCCTATAGTGCCTCGCTTGCGTATCCTGTTTAGTTCTGTTTGAATGTCGCTAGGCTCAGAAAAAAGATGTAGTGCTGTGGGGTTGGTTACATACCAGGAAATGTTTACTACTACTCGATGGGGTTCTACTTTACTGGGTTGTATCTTGGCCCTAACCCTACATAGGTACATGAGACATTTTGATTTTTCAGGGGCTATTTCTTGAGGTAAGTAAAGTCTGTCTGTGCCCACAGTGTGGGGTATCAGCGAGTAGACATATCATGACCTAGCTGATGTCTGGGCATCCACAGCGGTAATGTGCTGGCACAATGTGTTGTGCAAGAGTCTGCTGTGTAGTGCGTGTGGAATACTAGTGTTTGGTTCAGTGTAAATGTAAGTGAGGTGGGAGAGACTCCTAAACAAGCGCTGTGGCTATGTCGAGTTCGGCTCTGTATGACTAGGCAGATTTCTCACTACAGATGAATGCGGCCACACCCATGCAAAGCAGATGGTGTACAAAGCATGCCTGGTTGGAGTTTGCAGACTTCCGTGCAAAAAAACTCAGCAGAGCAAGCGGCGGAGTGCGACGCAAACTGCCGTTCACGCTGATCTTCCTGCCACTAGGGTAGAAATTCTACCCGAGCAGCAGCTCGCACTCGCCAACTTACCGTTGGCGAGCACGAGTGGGGAAAAAAACTCTGCTGCGCTTAGCGCAGCAGAGTTTTCTGCACTCCACGATCTCTGCAGAGTGCAGAAAACTCCACAAATTCCGCAAACGGAGCAGAGTTCAACTCCCAGGCCTAGTAAAAAGATGTAATAATATATTACTTTTGGAACATTACAGATCTTGGGATGGTCTCTGGAGAGGTCGTCTGCAGCTTTCTGGTGTCCAGGGGTTTGCTTGGCACAGTGTGAAGTCTGTAAAAAGTGTCCATAAAAAATAGTCCATGATCTTTGTTGGCTTGAACATTCAGGCCTCGTTGGAATTTTGGAGGTTGCTACTGAAGAGGTGGCAGGTTCCAGTAAAGGTGGTGCTCTTACGGCTCGATTGCGGACCTGTTGGATAAGAGCTGTGGGTTGTAGGTTAGCTTGTTAGAGAAAAATGCATCATTATTCGGTCTCAGACATTCCTGTGCCCATAGTTTTTGGGGCATTTCTGTGCGTTCATTTTTGCGCAATCTTTGGTGAGGAACAGTTTGGGCATCATTTTAGGAATCATGAGTTTTTGGTCATGGGTCACCTAAGTTGTATTTTGTGAGTCATTTGGTGCTCCCCCCCTCACCATGACGGAGGTGAGTGTTTTAGTGGGTCAATCTTCATGGTTGTGTGGACGACTCTTTTTACCTATTGTTTTATGGCCTTTATCGGCCCTCTAATACCCTACTTTCCCTAATGTGTGTGTGTGTGTGTGTGTGCGTGCGCGTGTGTGTGTAGTGTTATCGATGCGAATGGTACCTTCTGACCTAAACATGCATGATGTGCCGTGAAAGGAAGGGAGTGTGTCACAATTATTATTTTTTTTTTACGGGGGGTTGTGGGTAATTGCAACGTGTGCTGAGGACACATGTGTGCCCCTCTGGTCCCTGCACATGGCATACAATGTGGTTTTTCCCTAATGGAGTTGGGTGTCTTGACCATGCCCTTTTTCTGGAAGCTTAGTTTTTGGGCTGTTTGCTGTAGGTGATTGGGCACCTTCCTAAGGTTTCCTGTAGTGTTGGTTTTATTGTGGCATAGGTGGGGGTTGAGAAGCTGATCTGTGGTCCCTGTGTCATTCGGATGTGGCAATGTCTGGGATCAGGCCTATTGTCCCCTTGGACGATGTTTGTGAGGCCCTGTGTTATTTTTTTCAACAAGCTGGGTGCAGTGTGGTGACCGTATCTGTGCACCTTGTGTGGGGGCTGTGATGGTCATCTTAGTACCCTTTTCCCACCCGGCGCCCCTCTCCCTCGGATCTAGGATACGTTGGGTCTGATGCCTCCGGCGGGGATCAGGGACTTCTTACCCGGGGACAAGTGACTCTCACTATTCGGGAGGGACATCAGGGCTGGACTGGGAACTCAAAGTAGCCCTGGTAATTTTGTAGGACCAGCCCTCCCCCTCCCTGGGGGTGTGGTGCAAGTGTGAAGCACTGCGGCTTTTGCTACTGAGGGCAGCAACAATGCAAAAAGGACCCCAATTCTGCAAAGCCAGCCCCCACCCTTCCAGCCTCACTGGAAAACGCCTGATGCCCGCTATGGCCAGCCAGGCCCTGAGGGACATGATCTGATGAGCAGACATTGGATGTTTGGAAGCATTAGGGGAGAGGAGGAGGCCAAATATCTTGCTTATGATGGGAGTCAGTTGCCCGACTGGGACTTGCCATGCCGCGAGTAACAAACTGAGATGGCTGATTGCTGTATTTCTCTAATTAATTGGTACCGAATTGTTGCTTATTCGTGAGTGGACTATGGAGTTCTATGGGGGACACCATTATCCCAAGTGCACGGAAAACCTGGATTCTGGCACCGGAGAGTTGCCTCGTTTTGGAATTGAAAGGGGGCCTCCACTAGCTAGAGGCCTAAATGGCGTCCCAATTGGACTTGGATGTGGGGACCTGGGTGCTTGTTTTTATGTGCTGGTTGGGGACCGCCTGCCCAATCGTCAGACTGCCCTCCCAGGGGGCGTGGCCAACCAACCTCACCCTGGGGGTCTAGAAGCAGTGCGGCCTAGGCCCCTGCAGGCACCAAAATGACAGATTTTAGCACAGATTCCTGATCGACCGAACATACAGCAGCCCTGAGTCTTTCCTGAACGCAAGTAAAGGCTTGAGTTTTCTCCTAATGCTGTGTCACTAGTCTTTATTGTTGTGGTGAGTTTTCTGAAGTTGCTGTGAGGTGGATGTGCCATCTTGGGGGTTTGGACTTACTGCGTATTTGGATTTGGCGATTGCGTGAAGGTATTGCCTCCCCAGACAGCCACTCCTACCTGCTATGGCTGTCGCCCCAGTACTTGCTGGGCTGGGTTCCCTGCTGCTGCTGTTGCCATGTGTTTGGCCAGCCACCTGGTCCTTATTGCTGTAGTGTGTTTGCTGACTGATTTCCTTGTGGCTGAATGTGCTGTGCGCTTCGGTTGATCTGGGCTTGGTTTTGTGGATGGCGAGTTTGCGGGAACTGGCCCAGGCCTATTGATCTTTGCTCATGGTACACCTTCAGGCTGCACTGGTCGGTCAGGTGTCCCATCCTGAGGCAGTAGAAACATCCTCTAGGGTCTGGCTGCCGCCAGCCCTCCTGACCTCTGCTGGACCGGATTCGTCTGGAGTTCCGCTGTAGAGTCCCTTTCAAGACTGGTGCCATTTGCATGCTTGTGGTGGTTTTAATCAGTTTGTTGGGTCCCGGCGTAGTGGAGTTTTCCGGACTTGCTCCTGCTTTGACCCGCCATTGTGTGGGGGGTGCATGTGGTGGCCATCCCCGCTCCGGCTCTTGAACTCTACCCATGTGGCCTGTGGGGGAACTTCCTAGGTGTGGTGTATCGTTTGCTGGGTGTGTTGAGTTCCTTCAATGGTCACTCACTTGGGCACTGTATTCGGAAGGTAGGGGGCTTCAGGTCCAGGAGACCCACTACATTATGTCAGGCAACCTTGTCTGCGCCACTTCCTCACTCGTGGAGTTGCCAGAGTGGTGACAGAGGCTGAGCTTAGTAATCCCAGGGTATACGCAGTCTACTTGTCACCACCATTGACCCTTTGTGCCTTGGGCCGGCTCCCCACCTAGCCTTGGGAGACTTAGTAGGCATACGCAAGGCAAGATCCTGGCTCTCTTGCTCCTTGTGTACCTTACTGGTTAACACCATTTTCTTCCTTTTTGTGGTTTGCATAAGGGGTGGTGTGCATGGCTGCCCACCGCCCAGCTATTTCGCAGAGCTCAAGGAGATTTCCCGTATACTCCAGGACTGCCCCGTGAAGGGGGTCAGCTTGGCTGGGGCCACCCTGGCTGGCGTCCATGTGGCGTGGGAGTGTATTGCTGGTTGTTGTCCTGTGGAGGATCTCCTGGGGAGGAGCAGGTTATAGCCCCATTGTCAGCAAACTTTATTGACATTTTCAGTTTGGTCATTAGGTCCTGACCCATGATATTAGTCTGGGAAGACGAAAGTACAACAATTGCTCCCTCACTCTTTTCCCCCCTATCTCCAGCTCAAGGGGTTCTGTGAATGGGATTCTGGCCATAGTGCCCGAGACCCCTTATATGGTTGCAGTGCTCTTTGATAAGGGGACTGCCCCCTCTCATAGGCATGACCTTGTTGCCCTCTTGTCAAGTAGAAAGTGGTAAGGTGTCCCGTTTAAAAGCATTGTGACCATGCGGTCCTCCTCAGGGCAGTCTGGGGTAGATAGTAGTGGATGTATGTGTTTGGGTGTCCTGTCCGTTTCTGTCATGACTATTCCTGCATCCTCACCCTCACTGTCGGATCCTGGGGGACTGGTGTCCTCTTCCTCGCTATTGCTAGTCGTGTTACTGTTTGACCCGTGATTAAGTTCTCGGCCCCTTGTGGAATGTATGTTTTGTGGGTTAAACGCGGCAGACGGGTCGAGCTTCAGGAGACTCTAGCACTGAACTGGGGTGAGGCTGAAGTCTCTTGGGTCAGCCAGTCAGTCAATCTCCCAGCCCTAGATCTAGTGGCTCACCACCCAGTGGGAGGCCTCTGGTCCTCTCGATTGGCAGGTTGGTGTAACCTGGTGCAGGAATGGCTAGGTTCGCCAGCATCAGATAGAGCATCTCCGTACCGGTGCATGGCAGGGGAGGTACAGATGCCTTGCTTGTGGATTCTGGGATGGAGTTGTAGGACAGAGCCACCTTGAAGATGGCCCATAGTTCTAACAGTCCCTTTCTTTTAGTCTTTTTCTGTCCCATGTAGTTGGTCTGGATGTACGCCCTTGTGTGTTCTATTATGTTAGTGTCAAAGGTTCCCCCCTCTGGCCAGGGGAACGCATACCTCTTAGTGTGTGCATGTCATTCAGATCAAAAATTATCTAGCTTTTTAGCCTTCTTGGAGGACCTAGTTTGCATGTGTTTAACAGCAACTCCATGATTGGTTAGGAACTTGTTAAGGGACTAGTATACTTCTAACTTCTCAAGGCTTTCTGCATCATCCTAAATTCTACTCTGATCATGGGGATAAAATGTACAAGGGAATAACTACTTTAGTACGAGCTCAGCTTAGACAAAGAGATGCATCAAAGAAACTTAGTACATAAAACGACATATATGATAAATAACAACCTGTAAGAAAGTGCAATGGTTAATTCAAAATATTATGAATTGTTTTTTAGCAGCGGAACAGAACAACTTGTGAACAAATGGAGACTTTTTCATATGTACATGGAATCGTTAACTGGACATAACATTCAACATAGAACACAGTTGCAGGTGCAATAATTTATCAGCACCACAACATCAAGAAACAATGCAGTAATTGAAAACCAAAATGAAAGTAGAAGAGAAAAAAGTTACAGAGGAAAAAATTATGACTTTGTCCAAAAAACCTTAGCCCACTCCTAGCGCATGCCGCTCAATGATGAGGGGAGGCTCTGCATGGTACATGGAGCTAAGTGAGACCAAAAGTCTGTCAATATCGGCTCGAGGACAAATATAGCAACAATTTATTTGGAGAAGAAGGAGTGACTTGACAACTACAGGCCCTCCTTGGCCAAGCACAAGCTGCACCTTACTGTCCAAGGTCCAAATGTTTCCCTAACTTCCGAATTACACCCTATCTCACACTCAGGGGTCATGCGTACTGGCTGTGTCTTGCCCAGTGATCCAAATTAATAATGCTTCGCACTTCTTTCAGATACTACCGGTGTTAAGAAACTGATAACACTAAGAAAACTCCTTTAAACTAAAAAATTAAGATCGAGATGCTGGCTCTATTTCACACCCAGAGCCTATGCATACCCTCTGTGTCTCGCTAAATGATCCAAGAAGTCCCTGTATCACATCTAGAGACAAGCACACCCTCAGTGTCTCGCCCAGAGGTTCAAGCAGTCTCTATGTCACACCTAGAGACAGGCGTACCCTCTGTGCCATTCACAGCAGTCCAAGCAGCTAACCAACCCTCACCATTCCTAGTGTGCTGACTATCGAGCAAAGGTGAACTCCACGGGATCGCCTCCGAGGCCGCCCTGCGACTACTCACCTCGGACACATAAAATAGGCAATATGCCAGATTTCTGTTAGTGGCAGGGCGCTCAGGTCAGATTTTCACGTTTCTTCCTAGTTTGCCATACGGCAAATGCTGGGACTAAGGATCAGATGTAGTCTGTTATCCACTGATGGCAGCTTCAGGACTGACCTCTACCCCGAGGATTCAGCAGAACTTCCAATCTGTTCCTTCGGCAGCAGTCGGGCTCAAAGAACCAATCTCTCCTATCTGGCTCGCCACACTGTTGCTCAAATATGTTTTGACCTTGAAAAAAGTCAGGGTCTGAAGACTGTCTCAAAGTACATTGATTTTGGCCATTGTTTTATACATTTCACAAAGTGTAATAAACCAATTTGTACATTCTTTTTAGAACAGGAATTAGGGCCTAGTCACAAGGCCATAAATCTAGTCGTTTGATAAGAAGTGCAGGTGGGTCTCGACCTGGTGTGTACATAATGCCAGTGGGTACTTGCCCAGATGTCTGACATGGGGAGCACGTGATCACTGCGTGTAGCGTACATGCCGTGTTCTGATTGTCTGAGTGTTCCTAACTTATGATCTCATTTCAATGTCAGTCGGAAAGACTCCGACACCTGGTCAGAGGCTTTCCAACCGACATCGTACGTTTGAACTCCAACCACCGTATTTTAATGACGGCGGTTGGAGTCCAAACCGGCCGGGGAATTCGACTCGGTTCCGCCAGGCTCCAGTAGCCCATTGGCCAGTCAGAAGGGCCTCATAATCCCTAACGGACGGCGTTTCTGTCGTCGGGATTATGATGGTACTTGCTGACAGCAGTTCAATGTCAACATGCAACTGCTGGTAGAAAGTGTCTTTGGGGGCCCCGTGGCCTCCAGTTGTGGCCCATGGGGGGAGCACCTATGGTGCCCCCCTGAAAATCCCTGCACCGTGTGACAGGCACTATGAGGTGCCTGCCACATGGTGCAGGGATTTACACAAACTCCCATTTCTCAATGAGAGCTTGCACTGCGAGCGTTTTCCACCCGCCACACAAGCTCCCATAGAGAAATGGGAGTTTGCGACCGTATGAGGTGTGTGGAATCACCGACCTATTGTCGGTCTGTTCCCACACAGAAATGGTGTCGGTCGGAGGCAACTCCGACCGACATCGAAATCAGCCTCTTAGTGTGGCATCTGACTTTATGGTGTTTTGGAAACGGGTGCCCCTCCGGCCAAACAGGCTTTATTGCGGTCAAACTCTTAAGACCATTGTGGTGTTGCCACCTATCTGTAGGATCGATCTGGGTTTTCCTGTTCGTGCGTTTGTCTAAGGGTTACATGTCACCCCACCTGTGATCTGTCAAGCAGTTGCTTTGGGCCGAAGTCACAGGGCCTGCCTGACCATGTACTTCTGACTCAGGGTTGAGGGGGTGGTCACATCGGGTGATTTCAACAACTGCAATGCAAGTTTGTTAGTATACGTACATATATCCTGACGTGCATTGATATCGTATTATCCAATATTAACAAACATGAATAAAAAGACAAGTCAGACAAGAAGAAATGATGAGATATGCTAACTTGCACATCTCAAGTATCTGAATTCTACCATCTATACTGATAGATCATCTGAAATAAGAACACATGCCCTTTATGCAAGAGACTGCTTTAATCTGCCTTGAGTAGTTACAAAGTTCAACTGTGCTCCCATCACCTTCTCTCTGCCTCACCCCTTCAACTCCACTATCTTCTTCTTTCCCCTCTCCTTTCTTTTTCTGCCTTTTCCCACATCACCTTCTCCCTATGCATGCTTACCCATTTCCTTCTCGCTCTGCTTCTCTGGCCTCTCTGCCTTTTCCTTCTGCCTCTTCCCCCTCATCTTCTCCCTCTGCCTCTTTCTTCATCACCTTCTATCCCTGCTTCTTCCCTATATCCTCTTTGTCTCTTCTCCCCTCATCTTCTTTCTATGCCACTTCCCCCTCTTTCTCTCTCTGCATCTTCCCCCTCTCCGTTTTCTTTCTGCAGTTGAAGTCTCAGCTGACCTAACCATTCAAAATGCTTGACAAAGGACATTTAGCAGCACATTGGTAAATTGGGATGTCCCAAAACTCTACATCCCAGCTATGTCGCTGGTATGCACACGCCAGTCTAGGCAAGGACTATTAGCTAGTGGACTGCCAAGATCAGTAAGCAATAGATGCCTGTGTCTGTCAAAGGAGATCTTACCTCTAGTGCTCAAGCAGAAAGGCTATATATGCACATTAGGGTGATCACCTTCCTTGAGATTATTATGGATACAGTTTCTTGTCTTGGACATTGTGTGATACTTTAATGCATTCTGAGTGCTGCCATCTTGTTTTTTTATCCATTGAACTAAATAGATGAACATACCTGAAATTAATGGTGTTAAACCATAATGGAATGAGGTAGTCACCCTAATTCACAGTGACATTTGGGTGAATTCTGAAAGATGTCAAGGGACAGACCTGAATAAATGATTGACTGATTAACAGCAGGGTACAAGGTAAGATGGTACAAAGTCCTGATCCCACTACCAGACAGGCTGTCAGCTGTCTTAATATTACTTGACTTATCGGCAGTATTCAACAAGGTGTCCCATGCCATCCTTCTGCATTGGCTACACAACTTATGCATTTGTGAAACTGCATTAAACTGGTTCCGAACTTTTCTGGCCTCAACCAATCTCCCTGCCTCCTTTCACATCTGCTCTTTCTACTATTAAATATGGTTTCCCCCAGGGCTCTTCAATAAGCCTACCATTTTAATATCTACATTACCCCCGCCTAACATCTCTGGCATATCATATTCTACACAGAGAATACTCAAGTCAATGTGGTCATCTCAGACAATTGGACCAGCACCCAAGACAACTTTTGTTCTTGCCTGTCATTAGTGACGAATTAGATGAATAAAAACTGCCTCAAACTGAACAGTGACAAGACAAATACTGCTATGTGGAAAATAACTCTATGTTTGGGCTAATCTGTGGTGACCTACAGAACTTGGTCAGCTTGGTCAGCCCTCACAACCTTCCTCATCTACCAAGAACCCATGTTTTTCATTTTGACCACAAATTCTCTTTAGCAGAACGAGTCTCCTTGGCCATGACTACATGCTTAGCTCTGCCCAGAATGCTCAGGAGAGCTCTCACATGTATCCCACCATCTACCAGACAACAGTAGACCACACATTTTTCACCAAGAGAATTGATTATGGGAACCCACTTTACATAGGATTCCCAAGTTGCCTATTACACAGACCTCAAGTAGTCCAGAATTCAGCAACATGGTGATCCTAGATCTTTTCCTCTACAATCGGTGTCTGATCATCTAAAAAAAAAAATGCAATTGGTTGGCTTTACACAAAATATATCTATGCATAGTTTTTAAAGCATGGACCGACCAAGGAATGTCTTACACCCAAAAGCTGATAACACCTTATCAGCTCATCAGATCTTACCGATTCACCGCCACATCCCAAAGGTGAAGTGCACATGCCTGGATGGGCACACTTGCCTTCTTGACTCCCAAAATCTGGAATTCTCTTCCTCTGGAGGTTCGCTTTACACAATTTGAATCTTCCTTCATTAAAAAATGTAAAACCCCACTGTTTAATCTATAGCTCCCTGCTTGTTTAACTGCCAGCCAAGATCTTAGTGCAAGAACACGCTGCTGGGCAGCAGTTGTGCTATATAAATTCTTTCATGCATTCACTTATTCCTTCATAGACTGTGCTAAGATTCAGAGTTGCTCCATTTTGGGGGCCTAATTTACCAAGCTTTTGCATCACCCTTGCACCATGCAAGAGGGCACAAAAGCAACGCAAAAAGATTTATCAAGCCATGCAAGGCCACCTCGCGTGGCCCTGCATGGCATGATAAATCTAGAGTAACGCAAGGCAGCACATTGCTTTACTCTGCAGCAGGGAGGCGTGCCGTGGGGGGAGCGTAGGTGTTCCCACACATCCACCCATGCATTCTGACATATTCCCAGATTTACCAAAACTGTTAGACCTGAGAATGCGCCAAAATTGTATGCCTGCCCACCAGAGGCGCAACAAGGAGAAATACCTTTATTTGTCCTCGTTGTTTTCTCTTTCTAAGTGTGCTGCATTCTGAAAGAGGAAAATGCCTCTAAGGATCGTGACACCTTCCTGCACAAAAACAATTCTGCCTACGATGCAAGCACCCTTCTACCATAGTGCATGGGTGCCTGCGCTGGCGTTAGGCAGCGGTTTGTGCGCCAGCGCAGGCGGAGAGCAGGAATGAGTCGTATATGTTCAATACTGCACATTCCTGGCCTCTCCCTTTCGCACAGTGCAGCCCAGCAAGGTGGCTTCCTCAGTTGGGTACCTGAAATATTGATAAACATGGGCCTGTGTGTTTCGAGTCAGAAAGCAGCTCTGCTTCGGCTGTGGATTGCAGGATAGACTACTTTTGCTCTTTATTGAAATCGTTGTTCAGGAGGTACATTGATTTCTCTGTTCATGTCAATAAACAAGAATATGCTAAACTTTTTGAAAGTGGGGCTCGTCTCGAGTTGCCTGACAAGAGGAAAAGAGTTTACGATTCCCTGTTTTTTGTTCTAATTAGAGCAGAAATTTAAATGGACTCTTCCTTTTGTCACTGGGCTTCAGTACGACGTCCCCAGATTTTGGTGCGCTAACTCGACCTCCAGTTACCAGTAATTCAGGAAGGGGGCGTTACCAGGAGATTATAAAGTGGACCCTGAATGTATTTTCAGAAATGAGGAATGACGGGCATTTTTGAAATACTGGGCCCGTTTCTGCAAGTTATTCCTCGTTTTACACCTTGCATTTCACTCGGAAATGGCAGCTGAAAATCAAAATACAGACGGAGTGACCACAGATCATATAATTCCAGCAGGTTTGGTAAATCTTTTTATCACCTCATCATGATTACAGCGCAATTCAAACAACGTCTACAATCTTCCCTATCTAGAGGTGCTTTGCACTATCCAAAAAGGAACGCATTCTTTTTGTAATAATTAGAACAAAATATAAATACCATATCTTACTTCTACCCCGCTGATCAAGGAGTACTGAAGGATGTCTGGTAATCCGTGTAAACCCAGTTATCTAAATGATGCAGACAACTGGAAAAACACAAATCACTCTCCTGATAACAGTTAATGTTTTGTAAAGCTGAATTGTGAATGAAATTCTTAGCCCGTTAGGGAAACATAAAAAATGAAACATTTTCCTTCCTGCAATTAAATTGACCTAATAGCGTCTGGAATAATTTCGCATTTGCAACGCTGCTATTTTTGTGAAATGTTTTACTTAAGAGACCACACGCAATTAACGATTTTATTTTCACATGAAACACTTCATGTAGTCCCTTGTTGCTAAGGTTGCCTTATGAAATTAATCGAATTATACTAACTAAAACAAAAGATTATAGAGTGTTTGAACGAGACCATAGGGGGCCATCCCATCAAAGGCAAATTAATAAGGATTAGTGAAACTTGGGATGTCGATGAACTTTTCTGTACAACATCAGAAAGAAAATGTGTGCACTTTTAAACTCAATAGCTTAAAGGCTCAACCTGCTGTTTATCAGCTGCCAAACTGGCGCCAGTTTATGAGGCAGAGAGCTGCTCAGGGCTACCGCTGCTGACTGGGTTCAGCAGGTAGGCCCCAGCAGCAACTGCTTGAAACCTTCATGTGTGGTAGGTCTGGGAGACAATTAAAGCCAGGCAGACTCAACCTTGTCATCAATAAGCAGATGTGTGGCCCTGGGACACAGTTATTATCTTGTGAAAGTAGCTTTGCTACTTAAGTATTGTTGTCTTTTTTTTTATATAAATCAAATAAAGAAATCAGTGAAACTTTCGAAATACAAGGCAAATGCATCTATAAAATGAAAAATATGAAATATGTAAATTATAAAAACAATGGCAAAGCCCATAGGTATGTTGATGTTATAAGTGAATGTGTTGCTTCAGGGTTTGGTGAAGTTATAGAGCGATGAGTAGATGATCGTGCGAATGAGTCAAAGGTTGGATGAATGAATTAATCTATGTAGTGCAAACCAAACTACAAAGCAGTGGAGCTCTCTGCAGGATGGCGCAAGGACACATGAAGGACACAAGAAGGACACAGGACCCCATGGGGAAGAGGATAAGGGAGAGTGACAGTAGTAAAGGTGGAAGGAGGGTTCCAAGTAGGGATGAGAGGACTAGGGGGCATATTAGCAAGAACGGCGTTAAAATTATCGCCGCTTTAGCGGCAGGAAACTGCCGCTAAAGCGGCGATAATGGGCTTGATAATATGCCCTTGAGAATTCCAATAGAAGCCAAGGATCACAGCAGAACATGGGCTTCTATTGGTATTCTCAAGGGCATATTATCAAGCCCAGTATCGCCGCTTTAGCGGCAGTTTCCTGCCGCTAAAGCGGCGATAATTTTAACGCCATTCTTGCTAATATGCCCCAAAGTTAGTTGTAAAGACCAATGGGATGCAGAGATCACAGGCCTGCGATTCCTCAGCGAGTTCAGGAGGTGTGTGCAAAATTGACGTAGTTTCCTTTCACATAATTAAGCATAACTTTGGCAAAGTTACGCATTCTTAGGCAAAATTCAAATCTGTCATTTTGTGCTATATTTTAGGATAGTTTGCAGGAAAACACATATGAAGTGCAGCAAAAGTAGGTCGGGTCACCCCTGGGAACTTCTACCTTATTGGTTAGAGTGTGGCCAGGAGCTACCCAACCAACAGGCTGGCACCTGGCATAAGTTTGGCATCCCAGCACCCTTCTCAGAATGCTGCTGGGCCTGAGGAAGATTTAGAAGAGAACTGCCCTGCTGTACAAAGACCTGAGTAGACTGGAGATGCTTTTCTTGTTCCCAGGTCCCCAGAAAAGACTCCAAGGGTCATACGGCTGACCCCCTGTTTGACCTACAGAGACACAATAAGCTTCAGGAGACCTTTTTCCTGCTTTTCCTGCTGACCAGTTTCAACTGGACCTGCACTGGTCCTTTTTACTGGCCTCTGCTGGAGTGAGTCCTGATCCCCAAGTGCTGCACCGAAGGTCCTGGACCATTGGCTGTGGTCAGAGTGTACTCCTCCCTGCCTTACCCTAAAACCTGCGACTTTAAAACTTTTTGCCAACTTTTTCCCTGAGAACCGATGTGGGATCAGGACCAACCTGTCAAGCCTATATGCAGAGAATGCATCACCACTGAAATGAGTTTGCCGCAGCTCCTGCAATGTTCTTCTCCTTCTTCCCTCCTCCTAATGCTTTTTGAAACTATTTTTAATTCAAAATTTAAAAATTCACTTCTTTAGCCCCCTTTATTGGATTTTTGCAATTTCTGTGTCATTTTATTTATATACCTATTCTATATTTTTCTAAATTGGTTTGGGATTTTTCTTTTGTTGTCTTTTGACTTTATTACTGTTTGAGAACTGTATAAATACTTTACACATTGCCTTTAAAGTTAAGGCTTATGCTCTATGCTATAGCTTCCAGGAGGTTGAGCTCAGGTGACTTTTGCAGTTCACCCTGACAAGGCTTGTGATTGTTACTTGAGTTGGGCTCTCATACCTCTCAATTAATAACCCAATTCCTTATATAGGACATCAAAATATTGGAAATAAGTATATATTTTTGTATAAGTAAAATATATGCTGTTGTTTAAAATATTGTATAGTTTAATGTAGAGTTAATAATCAAATATTTATTTATGTTTTTCATTCAAATTAAATGTAAAAGCTATGTAATATATTAAATACATTAAATTAAATGTAATTCTATTATTTAAGATAATTAACAATTGTATGTTTCATAAAATAGTTAAATCCTATTTATTTATAAAATTAGTTGAATTGTTATTTGACAAATTCTCTTTATATCTTATAATATCATTTAATTTGTAATTCCAATGTTACGTTGATATTAATAGCAACTGCATAATTAGCTCTCAATGTTTATCTCAGTGAAGATAAAGGAGATCATACTGTTGTCAATAATAACAGAATTTAACATAATGTTTGTGGTAATAGAGTTTGAATAGTTTAAAACCCAAACCATCCAATATATGTAGTTTCCTAAATGTAAGTTGGTATTTTTGTTTAGAATAATCAATCTGACTGATCCGCCAATATATACAGTTTAACAATGTAAGTGTGATTGAAGTTAGAATAGTAAATCTGCCTCTTAAATATATGTACCTTCTCAAATGTAAGTGGGATTTTAGTTGCAACACTAAACCTAACCTCCCCCAAAATAGGAACTTTACTTTCCCCAATGTTGTGAATAGTAAATCTGATTGCCAATGAATTAAATGCAATTTTCTCAGTGTATTTGGGATTGGAGTTAGAATAGTAAGTCTGCCCCCCTTGAAAATATATCCACTTTCCCCAATGTAACTGGAATTAGTTAGAATAGTAACCCCCCAGACCCCCCAAAAATATACACGTTTCCAATGTAAGTGGGATTGGATTTAGAATAGTAAATCTGGCAAACTCAGAATATGCACACTTTGCCAAATTTAAGTTGGACTGAGGTGTGAATAGTAAATTTGCTGCCCAAATATATGCACTTTCCCCAATGTAAATTGGAATAGTAAATCTGATCCCCCTCTAAACATGCACTTTCCCCAACTAAGTGGATGGAGTAGTATAGGACATTTGACCCCCACTACCTCCCACAAAAAATATGCACTTTCCACAATTTAAATGTGGATGAAGATAAGATAGTAGATCTACCCCCTAAACATATACACTTTCCAAATGTAACTGGAACTAGAATTAGAATAGTAAACCTGCCCCTCAAAATATGGACAATTTCTCCATTGTAAGTGGGATTGGAGTTAGAATAGTAAATCCCACCAAATATATGTCTTTTCTCCAAACTAAGTGGAAACTGAGTTAGATTAAATGAGTTAATATGACCCCCCCAAATGCACTTTCCCCAATGTAAATGGGATTGGATTTAGAATAGTAAGTATGACCCCCCCGCCCAAATATATACACTTTCTGCAATGTAAGTGGGATTGGGGTTACAATAAGTAATCTTCCCCCATAGATATATGCACATTTCCCAATATAAGTGTGATTGAAGTTATAATAGTAAGTCTGCCTACCCCAAAAAAACACATATACACGGTTCCCAATGTAACTGGGTTGGAGTTAGAATAGGTAATCTGATCCCCCAGATATCTATACTCTTTCCCAAATGAAAATGAGATTGGGGTTGGAATAGTAAATATGACTTCCAAATATATGCACTTTCCCCACTGTAAGTGGGACTGAAATTAGAATAACAAAATAAATATTAATTCATATATATGCAGTTTCTGCAGCGTTATTGGGAATGGAGCTAGAATAATAAATCTGACCTCCAACCAAATAAATGCACTTTTCCGAATGTAAGTATCAAACACAAGTCTTGTTAGGAGAGTCTTTGTCTCCTTCTGACAAAGATAAGACTTATTTTTTTCATCTGCCTCACTAACATCTTGAATGAATTTACAGATTGCTCAAAAGAAACCCAGGTTTCCCAGTACAGAAGGAAAGGTTTTCAAGCTTGATCCCCAGCAATGAAAATGTCAGAAGCTGCACAGGTGCTCAAATGGCTTCTTGCTTATTGTGAAAGAGAAAGACTGAAGTTTGGGTCTCTTAATATTTTTTGGCTTGATCTTTCTGATACTATACTTTCACTTCGGAGAACCTGCTCTTCCGTGATCCAATCAATAACATTTGTTATCAACAAAACAGCATAACTAATTTCACCAGGATCCCAGGAGCTATCACAAGGATGGTAACCTTTCCAGTACATGAAACATTGATGGGAACCTTTGTGAATATGAGATTAACAAATTTCTTGAACTTCAAGTTCTTGATCGCCATCAATCTGAATATGAAAGAGTCTTGACAAATGGCTCTGAAAATATCAATTGCTATTGTAATGTCTTGATCATGAAATGTGAAACACTGGATGCATTCGCCATCTACCAGGTAGTAAAAAGAGAACAGATACAGAATTAATGATTTTAGTAATTTTGAAGAGACCAAAATGTTTGGACTAAGGTTGGAAGTTTGTATGAAAGCTGGAAGGGTACAGGAGGATAACTATTGTTATCCACAAGTTGGTACTTAGGCTCTGGTCTTCTTTTCTTTTTGGTTTATGAGGCTCGTCTACCTTTCAACTCTTTTAGATTATGAAGTACAATTCCTTGACCTAATGGATGATTTTTCAACAGCTTGTGGGCCTCATTTACTGTATTTTGATGCACAGCTGCTCAGCAAGCCTTCCCGCTGTGCTGCAGGGCGTCAAAATAAAAGGGCAGGATTGTGCCATATCTACAAGATACGGCGCATTCCTGTCTTTCTCCTCTGCACCAGTGCACAAACAGCAGCTGTGTGCCAGCATAGACACCCTTGCTTAATTTTGCAAAGGTGCCTGAACTGAGGGGATGATTGTTTTTGCGCAGGAAGGGGGAAATTGGGAGGTGAGAGCTCTTTGAACATTTTGTTGTCTAAACAGTTGGGGACATATTGTGAACCTTTGTCAGAAACAATCTTTGAACGTAGTCATTGTTGTAAAAAATACCTGCAATAAAGATAGAAGCCATCTAGATGGCTATTGGAATCTTCTGTAGAAAAGTTAACTGGATCATTTTGAAAAATAATCTATGGTTTGGAAGGATTTTCAGGGAAGAGTAAATATTGTGACAAGAAATACAATCATTATGTAGATGTATGGACAAGAAATCAGTTACAGTATTTTGAGGGACTGGAATGTAAGTAAAATCCAACCATATTGCAAAAGAAAAGTGCCCACTGGGATTGCCATCTACTCCTGCATTTCATTTGATGAAGAATCTGAAGATTTCTGTGATCAATTGTGGCTCTAACTCTGAATTTTGAACCATACAATGGTCTAGACCTTGTTCATCATGTTGGATTAAAACAGCTCTAACCGCAAATTCAGAAGCATCAGCTTAAAAAAAAAATGTTTGGGATTATCAGGTTAAATTAAACTGATGCAGTTTTAATTCTTCTTTTATAGGGTCAGAAAGACTTCAAACTGTGTATATTGTTTCTTACATGTAGTTGTTAATGTGTTGTAATATTATTTTGAAATATGTTTTTAATAATAATTAAATGCCAACGTTTTTATTCAACATACAGTATTACAATAAAATAGAGGAAAAGTGGAAAGCACTGATTTGTAATACTGCTTTAATATTTTTGTGATATATACAATGAATTAACATTAAAAATATTAAGTATATTGCTAATACAATTAGTAAACACATTGAAATAAATTATTTTAATCAAAGAAAAAGTGTATTTGCAATATCTAGGGGGTCATTACGATGAGGGGTGGAATCCCTTCCACCCGACACCGCATCGGCCATGGGACCGACCGACACCCGTCGGCGTACCCGACCGCCGCATTAGGATGCGACCGAACACTGTTCGGTCACATTCCTACATTTTACGACGGGAGCATGCATTCCATCCATACACCGGCCAGAATGCATACTCCATAGTAAAATGGGAGGTGCAGTTCATCCCTGCATCCTGTGGCAGGCACCTTGAGGTGCCTGCCACGGAGTGCAGGGATCAATAGGGGGGCTCGGCCTCCAACGGGAGGCCGTGCACCCAAGGTGGCCTTTCCGACAGCCTTTCTGTGTTGGAAAGGCTGCGAGGTCACAGGCTGGATTCCGACAGCCGGAATGACCAGAAGGTTTACTTTACGATCGCCTCCATTGTAATGAGTGGGCCAGGAAGTAAACTGACTGGCCCATTACGATGCAGGTTTGAGGGTAGGAGCCTTTTACGGTCGCATTATAATCGGCCCTTTAGTGTAAAAGTAAATTAATAACTTTTTAACATTAGCATTATCAGATATACTAATTGTTTTGCACAATTAGCTTTACTTGTATAATTTATAAAAAATTATCTAATCAGATATAGTAATTTTCACAATTTGTTTTTTAAATATTGGATAGCAAATTAAAAGTTATTTTATTTTTTAACATAATAATTTGCATTCATTGCTATATTTATAAAAAATAACTTATTTTTTGTTCATTCAATTCAATCTAATGAAAATTTCTTCTCCGTTTAATTTGTTTTGCAATTTTCTTTTACTGTTATGACCATTGCTTAAACTTTTTTCTTCATCACTTTGATGTGATTGCTGAGGATAGCTGTTGTAGAAATCCATCTTTCTGTTTCAGGTAGGGAAACCTAGCTTTTCTATTCCTAACCAATACTAAAAGGTTGGATGTGTGCATTGTTTAGGTTAGGTTATTGGGTTTGGAGTCAGTGTTTTTGTTAGGGTTAATACATTGTTAGTTATAGTGTCATGTTTATGTGAAGACCTAACATCAAGGGTTTAATTACGATGTTGGGTGGACTTACATCTGCCCAACACCGTTGCGGAAAGGAACCGCCTGACATTAGGTCAGCGGTTCCGACCGCAGTGTTATGATGGTCGCCAACCTCCATCTGTCAATGGAAGCTTGAGCGGTGACCATGCCTGTCACAAGGTGCAGAGATGTTTAGGGGGGCATCATAGGTGCCCCCCAGGCCCCATTACGGAGGGCCAGGGGTCCCTGCTAGGGGCCCCAATGTTGCTTTCTGACAGCCTTTACATGTCGAAAAGGCCGACATGGAATGGCTGTCGGAAACCAACATCATAATCCAGACAGTGGAGCCGCCGTTATTAAGGGATAATGCAGTCTGTGCAACGCATCGATGGGCTTCTTGAGCCCGTCGGAACCATGTAGGAACGCCTCACAGGTTTCACTCCAACCGCTGTCATCTTAATACGGCGGTCGAACTGTAAACCTACCATGTCGGGTGGAAAGCCTTCGACTGCTGGGCGGAGGCTTTCCGCCCGACATCGTAATGAGGCCCCAAGTGTTTTGCATTAGGGTGTTACTGTTATGTTACAATAGTAGTAATGTTTAGAAACTCTACAGCTTGTGTTTTTGGGATTTTTAAAGTGTTTTGATTGGTGGGTAGGAATGTTTGCTCTATGCGTCAGGTATAGTTAATGGTCTTTCAAAAAAAAATTCACTATTGAAGTTTTTTTCTAAAGAAAGTGGTTTACAATGCTTTATTTTCCAAACATTTTAAAAATTTCCTTCATATTTTTTGATTTTCCAGGATTGTTTCTTTTATTCATCATTTTCCAGTGTTTGACGATTTGCATGTTTTTTATATAGAATATTTTTGGCAAATTATTTTTAAGAAGGATAATATTTTTTATTTTATGGAGGATTTTTTAATGGACTGCTATCTGTGAATTTGAATTTATTCGCTTCGTTAGCTTCAGCCACAAAACTCTAAAAACATTTTATTATTTAATAAATGGATAATATTGTTAGTGTTACTATTGTACATCTTTCCCTAATAATACTATGTGTTTAGTAAGGTGGATGTAGGTGCAAAGGTGTAAAGGGTGTTTTTTCAACTAATGTTGTTTACTATGTTAATATTTTGATTTTTACTAGGAATAATACAACAAGGAATTAATTTATTTTAGTCTTTTAAATTAATTATTAAATGTGTATTTTGTTGTCAGCTGAATTGTTTGCCTAGATTATGTGGTAATATTTAAAAAAAATACTTCATTTTAGAAAACTTTAAATACGTTAATTTATTTTAGCTAATTCTGCCATCTGCAGGTTCCATTCATAATTTAGATTAATAATTCACACCATGCAATGAAATAAATTATAAATGATATGTTTTCAAAATATTTAATAATGCTCAATGTCTAGTTTTGGATGCTTTTTTGTTCCGGTTTTTTAGTTTTTTTTTTGTCTTTTTGTTAGTGTAGGTTAGAATAATATGTATGTTATGGTTTCAAAATAGTCTAATCACCTTTTATTTTCAAATAGCTGAGCTTTTTCTGATAACATTTCCTGCATTTGTCTAGTTATTTGGAAAGATTAGCACATCAGTTTAGAGCTAGTGATTGTCTTTGGGGCAGGTCTTTGAAACAGTGTAATATTTTTTTTTATCTCAATAAAGTGATACAGCGTAATGTGGTTCCATTTCCAAGTGTGCATTGGAAGGAGTTATAACACCCTTTCATTGCATTGTCCATTTCTACTTACTGGTTTAGTGCACTGTCATAGACATTCCACCAAGGTATTCTCAACCTGGGTTGACGCCTGTACTCTCAACAGTGCATTCGACCAACCCAGGTGTCTTCAAAGTACTCCAAAAAGGAAATTCGTTTTTTGTTAGTTCTAAAGAATTGTGAGTCAAAGAGTAAGTCATTGTGGTTGGCTCCCTCAATTCACCATTAGTTGCATAATCAAGGCTTAGGGTGGGGTTTTGCAGATGTCTCCACAGGGCCTGATTCAAATGAAAATAACACCCTTTCAGAATTGTCTCTGGGCATTCTTTTTATATTCTCTGGATTATTGCATATTTGAAGTCCATTCCAATTTTTCTAGGAATAATAATTGTTAGTTATTTTGCTTTGTTAATAATAGGAGCTCATGGTATGTGTTTCTTTGACTATTAGGGAGCACAGCATAGATTAATGGAATGGCATTGTTTTGTTACTGAGGGTATAAATCTGGCTAAAGAGTAATGGGCAGGATTTGAGTGTAACAAATTGTTCCATTGTTAGGCATAAAATATCGTTAGATGTGATATGATTGTCATATAGAATAAAATCTTCCTTCATATGTTTTGGTGTATGATGGGCTGGAACATCTAAATTTTGAATTGTTTAGGTGCAGGCATAGCTTGTCTTTGTTCTCTTTCTGTATTTCTATTTGTCCTTTTTAAATTAGGTATAGAAGCATCTGTCCTATTACTTGTACAGGGATATTTGGTATGAAGTATTGTTCCTATTGGTGCAGATTAACTAGTGGATACTTATTTATATTTTGTACATCATTTCAAATCTCTATTTTGGCCATATTACGTGTGTGGCTATGCTCTTTAATATTTTCTACATTGTTGGAGCACTACAGAGCTGACAGCCGACATGGTCGTGTTTTAGTGTGGCTCGGCTATTGGGATTACAATGTGCCAGTTTGATCAGCAGTAAATGAGAGAAAAATCTGCTGCGACTCAGTTTACTAAACTGCAGAACCCACACAGCATCTAAATCGAGCTGGCTGAGAGTGAACCACTGGCGGAGACAGAGCTGGACCTGCAGGAAAGACTGGCTGCCGTGAGCCTGTCTTGGATACCTGCAGACTGTGCAAGAGGCTAGAACGTGGAGTGCTGTGGCTTCCAGCTGAGGCTTAGTGGTGATCATCAGCCTAGAGAGGAAGGGTCTGGCCAAGGAAAGTGCATGTTGGTGGCCCGACCGGACCGGGGGCCACAGGAAGCGGCCAATGAACAGCTGGTGCTAAGGAGAGAAGAGTTGCTCGCTCAGGCCGTTTTCATACTTCTACAGTGGCACCTACCTAATGGCTACATCATCTTGGGTGCATTCCCAACATACTGAGGCAGACATGTAGGCATGTATGTACTGCTTCAACATCTGTGCTTGAACACTAGAGCCCTGTGTAGTTGATGAACGCTTGCACCCAGAGACTCTGTCTCACTGAGCAGCCTGGGTTTGCCCGTGCCCCTCCACCCAAGTCAGTATGGAGGACTGCAGGACGTACACCACCTTAACTTCAAGAGTTGCACTACAACTGTGATTGAGCTTTGGCGACTGGCCTGGACACTGGTGTTCGCCATCCCGTGTGCCATTTGCTGTCAAGCCATCACCATTGCTCCTGGTGCCGTCAGCAATCACTGCACACTAGACAATATTCCATATGGCATATTGCATTGCAATTTGTAAATCTCGGGCTACTCCTACACCATGGGGAAATCTGATCATAAACAACTCAGATTGACTGAGAGTAATACTAATCATGCAGAAAAAAACTCCTGAGCAAGGATCGCAGGATCATGCTGAGACGGAGACTTTGGAAACATCTCAAGAGGTCCCTTCAGACTTGAAAGCATTGATTGCCAGACTAGATAAACAGGATCAACCTTTCACCGCCACGGAAGAGCACACCTCAGATATTGAAAACAGCATGCAGGGAAGGGCACTCAAAATGGACAACATTGAGAAGGCACTGGTGACAATTGAGGCAAAGTCTGAGGATCTGGAAGCAAGATACCAGAGAAATAAACTGCCATAGTGGGTAGCCCCAAAATTACTAATCCAGGTAAGCTAGAAACCTACACGGACAACCTCCTACAGTCTTTATTTGGAGCTGTAAGTTCACTGACCTGTTTACAATAGAGCGAACTCATTGTTCACTGCACCGCGACCCCCACCCAGAACCCTTGCCTGGCCGATGTTAGCTCACTTTATGAACTTTCGGGACAAGGAAAACAATCCTTCGTCTAGCACGAGAGTAGGGGACCATTCTCCATGAGGGAAATCCATAAAACTCTTCCTTGACTTCACACTTGCAGTACAAGATGCACATCGTGAAGTTCTGCGGGGGACAAAACAGCTGCAACAAGCCAGAATAGAGTATGCTAAGCTATACCTGGTGAGACTCAAATTCTCAATAATTGGCAAACAACACATATTTCAGAACCCCAAGATGGCTACCATGTTTTTGAGGAAGGGACAAATTAACGAAACATGATTGACACAAGCTCCTGCTACGTGCAACTTTGTCACTCTGAATGATACAGCTCCATCCCTAATGGGAAATCTACCATACAATATGACAACTTCACACCACCTCTCAAAAGATTTACGTTCCCATGATGTAAACCAGATACCAGCAATTTGCCCCTACCGGGCCAATGATTCAGTGGTATGAATGGCTGTTACCCCTTAATTCGGTATCCCGCCCAACTCTGCCATAGCAGAGAATATCCACCTGCAATCTAGACACTCCACAGGGCATTGCCCACAATCTTTATTGATACTGGAGACCCCAGGCAAGTACGAGCAGGGGAACCTCACCCCTCTGTAGTATTTTGGTTATACCACTCTCTATTATCCTTTACTTGTTTAGACTGATTTTATTGGTTATTGCTTTGTTTATTATAGTAATATGTCAATACATAGGCAAGGGAATGTTGTTTGCATGATTGGGATGGGATGCTGATGTGGGAGGAGGGTGGTAAGGAAAAGTGTTGTTTGTTAAGATGCTGCATCATCATGACGCAATATGACAAGAACATAAATGGTGCAATGAGGAGCGTGCGGCGACAAGATGGCTGCTACTTGAGGAGCTCCGTAACGCCGAGATTTTCTTCTCGCCGAAGGGACCTTTCTCTCACAGCGCTCCTACTCGTAAAGGGGTGTCATGTTCGTCGGAAACTGCCAGGAAAGCTGAGGCAAGTTTTCCAACGGAAATTATGGGCGTTTTGATCCTCTTTTTTCGCTTCCCGGCGCGCCTCAGAGCCTGCAATATTAACGGCCGCCATTTTGGGTTTCTCTCTTCTTACAGCGGTCCCGCAAATGGATGTAACACAGTCTTTTGGATGATTTTTCTCTCAGGAGGTTATGATTGCTCCTTCTTTAGCATATATCAAATGTATGTTTGTGGCCAGTTCAGCAAAATATTGCAGCATTTTTTATTTATTTTTGATATTATGTATTGGAACTTTTTCCTCACACAGTAACTGCGCTACTTCTCTGCATATGCCAAGTATCTCTGCTATACCCTCTTCTGTCAACTGCTGGGTTATCATGGTCATGGTCACAGTAAAGCCGCCTTTCTTTTGACACGTATGTCTGGCTCTTAGTAGCGCTTTACCAACACTTTACTTGATTAGAACATTGACTGTACTCGGCCGTCAGGAGGTTTCAACTTGACTGCATGTCTGCTGGTTGCTACATTTTCTTGTATCTGCTACGCATTGGAGTTCGTCTAGCTGGAAGTCTCTTTTTCTACTGCATCCGCTGTTGTTCTGTGCTTTCAGGCTTTTGTTCTTCACTGCATAGTTTTATTGTGGTTTTTTCGCCTCTATTGTTTGTGCTATTGACTTTGACTCACTTGTCCCCTCACCATGGATCATACGCAGTCTAACAAAGTTCATGGGGCTGCAGGTGCTTCTTGCGGTGGGATTAAAGACTCAGCAGCCACCCCCAGTAAACGACCTAAGAAGGATCCCTCCTCTCCATTCAAATCACCTCTCCCCCTCACGTTAGAGGACGTCATGGAAGAGTTGCGCCTTATTCACCCCTTTATGTCAGATACTTCAGCTACACTCCAGAGAATAGAGGAGAAGTGGTCTGACCTTGATTTGAGACTTTCTGATGTCGAGCAGAAGATAAGCGACGCACAGGATGTTATTACTAGAGTTGACGGCTTAACCAAAGAAGTCGCCCAGCTCAAGAAGACTGCAGAGGACTTAGAAAACCGCAACCGGCGTAATAACCTACGCATTTATGGAATTCCAGAAAACTCTGAAGGTTCTGACATGATTTCCTTCTTGAAAACTCAAGTTTTGCAGATCGTTGGTCTTTCAAAATCAATGGACTTTAACATCCAGAGAGCGCATAGATTGGGTCCTCAGTGTGCATCCTCTCCCACCAAACCAAGAGGTATCATTGCCTACTTCCTGTTGTATTCTGACCTTATGGCAATCCTTAATGCTGCTAAACAGCACAAACAGATGCTCTGGTCTGGCCACAAAATCTTTTTCAGTCAGGATGTATCTAAGCCAACAGCTAGCAGACGAAAAGAATTCCTCGAACTCAGACCAGCCTTGAAATCCATGAATGCTCGTTATGGCCTCATACATCCCTGCCACTTCAAAGTGACTTATAAGGATAGAAAAAAAATTTTCGACGACCCAGCCGACCTCCGGAAGTTCATTCATGATCATCATGAAGAACTCATGGAACTTAGCAAACATTGATTGTCATGTCTTTGTTGTCTTCATTACTCTGTAACACATGTGTATTCTGTATGTAGATGTTAATTGTTTCCTTGTTTGTTCTTATTTGTATCTTTTAGGTCTTTACTACGTCTATTTGTTGCCGAAGATTCATGTCCACTTCACCCATGTGTTTTTAATGTCTGACTCACTCCGTTGCTTTGTCCCCTAATGTATGGTAAGTTCCCTTCCTTCTTGTTTCAACTGTCTAAGTGCTTGTTCTTGGAGTTCTTTTGTGCTCCCTTTCCCTTATATCGTTATGGCATGACAGTTTGTTTTCTTTCGGTGTTGCTCCGTCCGGGGTGGCTGTCTTGGTTTTTGCCGCTCCCCCTCCCCCGTTATTGTTCTTTGTATTTTTGATTGTTATGGCTAAAGCTACTTGGCTTTTGGTCATCTTTTCTTTCCTATCCCTCCCATGGCAATAGGGTTTACTTCTTCTACCTTCCCTTTTCTCTTTCCTTTCCTTTCTCTCTCCCTTCCCTTGCTTTCTCTTCCTGCTATACATACTTTTATATCTCCATCATCTCATTCCCTGCTTTTGGTACTCTATTGTTCACTCATTCTTATCTTTATTTGGTCTCACTGCACAAGTTTTTCTTCTCTATTACGCCTTATGTTATCTTCTATTTTTCACCCTCTCTTTGCAAGTATTTCCTCCTCTCCTCTCTCTTCTTGGTATGCTTTCATTTTCTTCTCTATATTTATTTAAAAACTACTGATGACTGGTTTTCGTGTCGTCTCATGGAACGTCAAGGGTATTCGTAATCCTGTCAAAAAGCAACGTGTTTTATCCCATCTAGCAAGACTGAAATGTCATATTGCACTGCTGCAAGAAACACACCTAAGGTTGCAAGATTTGTCTTCACTGCGCAAACAATGGGTGGGAGAAGTTTTCTGCTCCCCGGCAGTGAATAACAAAAATGGTGTTGTTATTTTATTTCATAAGTCTCTAAGTGTTCAGATATTAAATGAGTCTCATGATGATAATGGCAGATGGCTGTTTCTAAATACTAATGGTAATAACACCCAACTTTCCTTGTGTAATATTTATGGTCCCACTGGTATCGATTTAAACTTTTGGAAAGTTTTTCGACTCTCCTTTCCACACATGCTGTAGATGATCTGATCGTGGGTGGAGATTGTAATCAGCTTATGGACCCCTTTTTGGATCGGAAATCACAAGCCAAATATGTTCCTAATAAGATGCAGAAAGCTTTTCACAAAGCCATCACTCTCAGAGGTTTAGCAGATTCATGGAGAACCTCCCACCCTGATACACTAGAATTCTCTTTTTTTCCCCTGTCCATAAATCTCACTCCTGTATTGATTACATCTTTCTCACTCACCATGCCCTGCAATTTATGACTAATTCAGAAATTGGCTCTATTCTTATATCAGATCACGCTCCTGTTATCTTAGATATGGAATTCCCTTCACCCCCTCCTAAATCCCGTCGTTGGCGCTTTAACAATTCTCTTCTCTTAGATTCCCAATTTGTTGACCAATTTACGCTTTTCATTGATGAATTTTTTCATAATAACCTTTCCTCATCTTCTCAATTTCACTTTATCTGGGATGCCTTCAAGGCCTCTGCTAGAGGCTTTATTATTGATTTTGTTTCTCGTAAGAAGAAAAAAGCTCTTCTAGACTCTTCTCTTATCCTTAAACAAATTAAAGTTCTTGAGCACCAATACTTCACCTCTAACTCCACAAATTTCCTATCCTCTCTTATCAAAGCAAAAATGCAATATAACAAAAACTCCTGGGATTCTGCATGCTATAATCTCCTCAAATGTAATGCCAAGATGTATGGTGGACGCAATAAAGCAGGCAAATCTCTTGCCAATTATCTTAAAATCAAAAAGCAGAGACCCAAAATCGTAGCCATTACCGATAATTTCGGAGTTCGGCATACCACAGATGAAAAAATTCTTGATTGTTTTGTCCAATACTACACTACCCTTTATACTCCAGAGTCCACCCCTCCCTCTGCACAAATTGACTCCTTCTTTAATTCTATTCCGAAGCCCCCTGATCATCTTAAGGACCTCACATCCCTTGACGCTCCTATCTTGGAAAATGAAATACTTAATGCTCTCAATTTTCTGCCCAAAGATAAAACACCTGCTCCTGTAAGAACTATAGGCCCATTTCTCTAATTAACACAGATTGTAAGATCTTTGCTAAAATACTTGCCCTTCGCATTAATAAAGTTATCCCTGACCTCATTAATATTTATCAATCTGGGTTTATCAAAGGCAGATCAATCACTGATAATTCACGAACTTTCCTCAACATCATCCACCTTGCTTCTAAAATGGATTCTCCGGTGGCTGCCATTACACTGGACGCTGAAAAAGCATTCTATAGGGTTAGATGGGATTTTATGTTTGGGGCATTGAGATGGCATGGTTTTGGTCCCCCTATTATCCAATATATCCAATTGTTATATTCAGCACCCTCTACCTCTATCTGGGCAAACGGATGTCATTCTAAATATTTCCCTCTTTATAGAGGTACTAGACAAGGTTGTCCCCTTTCCCCGCTTCTTTTTATACTTGCTTTAGAGCCCTTTCTGGAAAAAATCAGGCGCTCCTCTTCCTACATAGGATTACAATTTCATGATATTGACATTAAATTTACCGCTTATGCTGATGATATTTTACTTTACATCTCCAATCCGTCCACTTCCCTGCCTTCTCTTTTCTCGTTACTACAAGAATATTCCCTCGTTTCTGGCTATAAGCTGAACATTGATAAGTCTGAAGTGTTACCCTTAAATAAATTTTGCCTTTCTCATATGTTTCACGGCTCCGGCTTCGAATGGAATCCCAGAAATATCAAGTGTTTAGGTATTCTTTATGCCAATACCATTAGAGAAACAATTCGAATTAACCATGCCGAAATACTTAAAAAGCTCTCTGTCCTTATTGAGGGTTGGTCTCCCCTTTTTTTGTCCTGGTGGGGTAGACTAGCTACTATTAAAATGATGCTTCTCCCCATTATCAACTTTTACCTCTCAATGCTTCCTATTTCCCTTCCACTCTCCTTTTTTAGCACCATTAATCGTTCTCTATCAAAATTTTTATGGAATAATCGTAAAGCTAGGATCTCTCTTTCCCGCCTTCAACATCCAAAAGACTCGGGTGGAGTTAACTTCCCTAACCTTAGCCGATATCATTCTGCTTTCACGTTGAAGCAATATGGCCTTTTTTAATCGATTCCTCTCTTCCTCCCTTAACGGCATGGAGTTCTTTAGAACATGCACAACTCCCACCCTTTTCCTTTTCAACAGCGACTCGCTTATCTCAACCTCCAGAGCTTTTCTCTACCCCTATTTTCAATCATTCTAAAGCCCTTGCTCTTTCTTTGTTTCGTTCCCATCTTTCTTTTGACGATTTTTTCTCCCAAACTCCCATCTGGTACAACAAATACTTAAAGATCAATAATAAAGCGCTTTTTTGGAAGGAGTGGATTGACAAAGGTATCATTACGTTTAATCATATATTGACAGACAAGTCCCCGAGGGACTTTTTTGATATTCGTGAAGCGTTTGGTATCTCAAATACGTATTCTCTCAAATACCCCTTATTGAAGGCCTCTTTGTCACATATTCTTGTTCAGAGGAGCCCTTCAGCAACCTTGGTTCCGGCTTCTTCCTCATCACTCGATTTTTCTATCCTCCATAAAGCTGCTGTCATTTATAAACTTCTCTCCCGTCCTTTAGTAGATAGATCTAAGTCTAAAGTAGAGCTCTTATGGGAACGCGATTTTTCCCAGGAGTTCTCGTTCCAGACTTGGGACTCTATTTGGTCCAAAATACACACCTCTTCATGCTCCGCTAGCACCACACAGACTCTATATTTTTTCTACAACAGACTTTTTTTTTACCCCTGCTGAACTCTACAAATTTAGATTACTAGAGACCAAAAAATGTTGGTCTTGTTCTGCTGTGGACAGTGATTTCATTCACATGTTTTTTCATTGCCCGAGGGTTAAAACTCTATGGACTCGTATCTGGTCTAAATTAAATGATATCCTATCCACAGACTTCCCCTTTGATATTGTCCATATATTTTTGGGAGGCTCCTCACCTTTATGGGAGGTTCTGAGCAATGTGCGTACATTTATAGACCTCTTTTTTGCCATTTCACTGCAGATCATCACAATTAACTGGAAGGATACATCAAAAATTTCATATTATGCATGGTGGAACCTATTGTGTCATCACCACAGGCTTGATCGTGCCTTTGCCACTTCGGTTCCTCTGCTAATCAAAAAGGATTTGATATGGTTACCTTTAACCACTTTTCTTTCCAGACTAGCTTCCTGAGTTGCCCCTTTCTCTCTCCGAGAGTACCAAATGTTATTTTATTACTGGTTTATTTCTAATTGTTTATAGAAGTAATTGTCATTTGTAAATGCTTTTCATGCTCTTCCCTCCCTACCCCTCTCCTTCTCTCTCCTTTTTCCCTTCTTTCCCCTTCCTCCTTGAAAATTTAAAAGGCATTTTTTCTTAGGTATAGTTTTTATTTCCTCTTTTGGGAATGGTTTGCATATATTGCATTTTCTTCCATCCTATTTTCCATTTAAGTACATATGTTTTTGTACTAATGTTTTACTATGTTTACTAATTTCAATAAAGCTTTCTAAACTCAAAAAAATAAATGGTGCAATGCAAGAACTCGTGCTGTTCATATCTAGAAAATGTCTTACACAGGCAAACTTCATGTTAAATTACAGCTTTACATGCAACTGTAATGTTAGGCATATGTAGTGGTGGTACACCACTGCTATTCTGGAACGTCAGACTCCTAACTAATCAATGAAAAATATGGCACGTGATAGCATACTTGGATGGACACAGCATAGATATTGTCGGCATGCAGGAAACTCACTTAATGGAGGACACTGAGGGAAAGATAGCCTACTCGTCTATTTGCGGCGAGTATTGATCCTAATTAAAAAGGGGGTCCCATTTATACACATGCTCCAATGACCAGGGCCATTTTGTAATAGTACAAGGTACACTTCTTGGTGCTCATGTGACTCCTCACAATGACAACCCAAACCATATTATGGAGGGCAAACTCAATACCTATCAAAACCCTACCCTACACATATAGGTATCCTCAGATTGGCATGGCAAGCAGACTGCCACGGACATCTTAGAAGGCATGGATGAACACAGAATGATATACCCATGAAGGATAAAACCCCCTACCAGATGTGAAGGTTTGTGTATATCTTCTGTACATAGCTCCGGGTCCCATAGCGACCCTGGACATAAGCGGCTGGATGCATCACACACCTCCCCAAGACACTATCGGGCCATGAAAGCGATCCCCATGCATATAAAAACCCAGTTCATAAGGAGATTTCGAGCTACAGCTCTGACGAATCTAGCATTTAGAGATGAGTGAAGATGTAGCATAATAACATATTTTGAGGACAATGCAGGCTCAGTGGATAGCACAGGCGCTCTCTGGGAGGTGTTCCCGGCTAATGTTAGAGGAATATGCATTAGCAATACAGCGGGTATTCCCAGATCACTACGTAAACAATTACAAAACGCTGAGCATCATATACAAGGACTAGAGCACCAATATGAAACTTGCCCAGATCCAAAAGTACTGCCTGCCATTAGAGAGCAGGTGACCGAATACAATGACGTAACAGATAAAACGCATGTCCAAGCACTCAGTGTCTAGGTCTGATGGAGAATGTGAGGGACCAGAGAGGTGCCTAGCCAATTAGCTAAAGACCCCCATGGGCACATACCAATATTATTAAAAATAATACCCACCAGGGCAAAGAACATTATGGCACTAATACCTAGGCCTGGGTGGTGAACTCTCCTCTGTTCATGTAGTTTGCGGAGCTTTCCGCACTGTGCATTCTGCGGAGCATACAAAGTTCTGAACATTTTGCGGAGTGGATTTCGCGGTGCAGAGTTTTTTCCTCACTTGCCAACGTTAAGTTGGCGAGCGCGAGTGAGGAGAATCCAATGCTAGACCACCTCCCAGCAAGATTTCTCAACGCAGGCAGTCGTTGATGGTTGTGAGCGCTTGTGTTAAGAAACCATCCGTTTGCGTTGAGGAAGCTGCCGCTCGAGTCGAAAACCTACTCAAGCGGCTGAAAAAAGCAGGGCCCTCTTGCACTGCATATGGTGCTGTTTGTGCTGATTTCCCGTGTATCACGGTGGAGTTTTTGGGTCATTTTGCAGAGATTCGCATAACGGAATTCTGCAAACTCCACCCAGGCCTAATAATACCATAATGGCAACCTTTGCTGACTTCTATGCTGTTCTCTACAAGGCACAAGTTACTGCCTGCAACTGGAATATTATAGATTTACTGGACAATATCGCATTAACCTGGCTATCGGATATCCAATGAGAATTCCTTGTACAGCCCATATCAATCGAGCAGATAGAAGAAGCCTTAGCCAGCCTCCTGAATCGCAAAGCTCCGGGCTTAAATGGCCTGACAAGTGTGTTTTCTAAAGAAGTTGCTTCCGTACTGACACCATACCTGTGCACGCTCTATGAGGAAGCATACAGTAGACGAATATCACCAACATCACTTAGAGAGGCACTAATGATCACCCTCCTTAAGCCTAAAAAATCATCAGACTATTGCAACTCATATAGGCAGCTATCTATTATTAACACAGATGTCAAGATCGTAGCTAAAATAATAACAAACAGACTGTTGTTTCTTCTCCCAAACCTGGTGCAACCAGACCAGTCTGAATTTGTACTGACACATTCAACATCAAATAATCTGCGTACTTTATTTGTGCTCCATCACCAACTTAACCCCCACCAAGACGTGGCGGTAGTATTACTAGACAACGCCAAGGCATTTGACTCCATAAAATGGGAATACATGTTTACATTTTTACATGTTTTGTGCAATGGTTCAGGTTATTCTACACCTGTCCGTCAGTCTGAATATTAGTAAATGGACATACATTTCAGACTATTGCCATGTGCAGGGGAATATGGTAGGGTTGCTCCCTCTCCTCATTGCTCTTCACTCTTGCCCTAGAACCACTATCCTGCACCATACGTGAACACTGTTCCACCTCTACTTTGAATTTCACCCAGCAACAGTTGGCCATCTCTGTGTATGCAGACGATATGGTCTTAGATGTGAAAAACACCACAAGCCACCTTACACGTGGTAATACAGGAATACATACAATGTAGGAGGTACTCGGGCTGAGCATTAATTGGGACAAATCCATGATCTTTCTGTTGACACCGGATAATAAACCTTGTGATCTGGAGTTCCCATTGTAGTGGAGTGAAGGTCCTGTAAAGAATCTAGGGACTTGGAAACATAAAGATCCAGGCATGGTCATTAGGAGCAACTGTGGTATAGCTGTATCGCAGCTTAAAGATCAAGTACAAAGTTGGGCTACGCTACGATTGACCATGGCAGATAGAATAGACATTTTGAAATTGTGCAAATTCCTTTGTCTATTTGCTAACTTCCCTATTATCATACTACCGTGGGTGGGCAAACAAATCAAGGTAAAGTGGGAAATATTTAATCCACCCTATACACAAGGAGGTTTGGTGCTCCAGATCTGGAGTTGTACAATCTATGCGCTCAAACACAGTTCGCTCAAACACAGTACCACCCAAATGGGTATATGCAGCAAATAGTGGTGCATGAACCCGATCCCATTAAATGGCATTTTACCTCACTAGAACGAGAAAATCAATAGGAGAGAATGCAACACAATGAACTAAACAATGCCTGCGTGGCAACGGCTGTGCACGCAAGCCCTCTTTGGAGACACTATCATCAACATAACTCCCATTACTTTATCACCCACTGATTTCAGCAACACATGATGAAAACACACTGGAGAGCCTGGATAAAGCACGCCTGCAGCCCATGAAAGACATCTACCCAGGAGAGGCGTTTATTAGGCTAGAAGATACATCTCAAGCACAACATCACAAACAATTGCTAATTTTCACCTAGTTCTAACTCCGTCCTCCTATATGGACAACATTCCCTCAGTTCCCGAATAAAGTTTCACCTCTGCACACACTACACATACTGCTGACTACTAATACCTGCAAGGAGCTGATAACTAAACTCTGAGTCTACACTTTTATGCAAACTGATGGACCGATAACAACAGATACAGCATTAGAAAGGTGAAACGAGGTACTAAACTCGCATATTGGCCGAGGCAGCTTGGATATTTTGCGGTTCCCAAATTAATATGTTGACTTCTAATTGTAATCTACATATTATGCATTTTAAATACCTACATGAGCTTTACTATACCCTTTCAAAATTATATAGATATGAGCTAAAAGAGTTTGCGCAAGTTGTTTGATCAGGGTAATAGAGGCTAATTTTATAAATTTAGCACCGAAATGTCTCCAAACATATCAATCCTAGAGAAAAATAACTGAAGCCCTATCTGACATGCTTCAGAAAAAAATAGAACATCAACCATGTATATGCCTTTTAGGCTTTGTTAAGGACATGCAACCTGCAATGTGCAAGCTAGCGGCACTGGACCTGCTGCTGGCCAAAAGAAAAGTGGCAATATGCTGGGTTAAAAGGAAAACACACACAAAACAGCAATGGATTTCAGATCTTGTCTATTGTAGAGAACAGCTGGAGATATATGCTGAGGAACTGCCAGAACCATCACAGTCTAAAAATATATGAGAGCCCTTGACAACCTACCTGTTAACTGTGATGGAGAAATCTTGTAAGTGATTGGGTTTACGCTGACACTATATTGCAATGTTGAATATATATTGCTAGATATTGCTATACGTGTCAGCTGAGAATTGTCCCTAATGCTGTCATTTTTTTTCTTTCTATTTGTTTGCATTGATGTAATAAAAAAACAATTAAAGAATATTTTCTATATTGTCATTTAGAGTTGTTGTACAGTTGTAACACCCATTTGAATATTTTATACTTTCTAATGAATTCTCTCTGTAGTTGCGCTTTCCTTAGTATAGTATAAACCCGATAATATGGCAAAGGTTTGTCTTTTTGTGAAGCCGCTGATGTTGCTATTTTAGAAATTATATTATCTATGAATATAAAAATATGAAAGAAATCATTATAAATGTATGTGTAAAAAATATAATGTGACATTATACATTCAGCCTTATGAGAATATGCCCCATTTTTTGCATGTTTCCCCAATTTTTTACTGACTTTTATGGGTCTTTTTTAGAGTCTGCACCATGGGACACTGATGTCCAGTACCTAGTGTATGTGTTCTGACTTCCAAAAACGTGAAGAAAGTTGGGAAATCCCTGACTGGGGTACTTAAATCTCCTTTAAGGCCTTAGTATATGGTGTAGAGACTACACCCATGTCTTGGAAATCCAAATCTTACCTGTGAACTGCATCACTTACTGTGCAATCCACTAGTGTTGAAAGGAAATCATGACTTCCTGCCTACCAATATAACCGGACAACTGAAGTTTAACCGTGCAGCCCCACCTGCTAAAATAATCCTTTTGAAAGGAGAACAACATTATTTTTAAAATATTAATAAGCCACCTCTATGTAAGCTTTATAACCTCCTAGGTAGTGTGCATGGTATTTAAAAATGGGACATATGGAAATGTAATTTACCATGTCCCTAGAGTCCCGAGGAGCTATTTTTTCTGTTGAAGGCTCTGGCTGTCCTGTGAGGAAACATATTAATTATGTGTCTTTGGGCTTGGGACCAGCTAGAAAAATATTTCAACCAATTTTTTTTCAATATTCATTAAAAACCCAATTCAATGGTGAAACTGTATTTTTAATAAATAGTTAAGAAAAGTAACTTTTAGAAAGCTGTCTTTTCCCTGCCTGATTCTTCCGAATGCAAATTTACATTATTTCTCCAACAGCTATCAATCAAGTGCTTGACAATAATGAGGTTTGAAAATTGTTCCCAGAGCAGGTGCCATGACCTGGCTGTGGGGATGTGTTTTTCTTCCTTTCTCAGGAACACCAGTTGGGTAGGGCCAGGTTCTTAATTAACTTCAAAGGTGTCAGCTCTGTCACAAGTAAATGCCGGATGAGAAGTTGAAAGGTTCAACCTTTTTCCCATAGTTAAGTTGGAACCAAATCCGGTGAGTAGAAAGCTACCATAAATTGAGTTTTGAGTGACCACAGAGGAGGGGACTGCTCATTGCCCCAGGCACACCTCTGTGTGGCACACAGGCTCTGCACAAGGGGAAAAGGGTTTCCCCATCTTGGAGTTTGTGAATAAGGTGACCTGTGGGATTGTTTGCTGTGGGGCAAAAAGGATCTGCTGTGAAAGTGGATAAGACTGCCCTGGGAAATATTACCCCATTGGTTAGGGAAGAGCCAGAAATCACCCTCAACCCACTAGCTGGTGCCAGACATGAATGTGTTAGCTACAAAAGACACCATCCTAAGAACACTTTCAGGATCTCCGAAAGAACAGAATAAGAACCATACCAGCTGTTTGAGACCTGCGTGGAGGTCTGATGGGCTGTGTAGGAAAGTAGGATCTGCTTCTTATGGTTACCCCCACTTTTTGCTTGATGTTACACTGTTTTTGACTAGTCTGACTGGGATCCTGCTAATCAGGACCCCAGTCTATCTGCTTTCTCCTTTAAATTGTTACACGTACTTTGGTACACTCCAGATTGGATACTGGGGTACCCTTATAAGTCCCTAGTATATGGTACCCATGTACCCAGGGCATAGGTACCCCATAGGCCTCCCATGGGCTGAAGCATGTATTATGCCACCATGAGAGGCCATGCAAAATGGAACTCCAGGTCTGCTACAGCAGCCTGTGTAAGCTGGTGCTTGCACCACTTACTTTAGATATAGGTTCACTATATCTATAGGTCACTACACTTAAAACTTATAAGTCACCCCTATAGCAGGCCTTATCAATCCTGAAGGCAGGGTGCTGGATTTTTAGTGAGAGGGTGCTCCTGCATGAGCAGAGCCTCTCTGCAGCCTTTGGAGACCATTCTCCAGGGTTGTCTGTGACTCAGCCGGACATATAGGTAGAGGTGCATTATAACCTCGCGGTAAATGCTATCTCGAAAACGGCTGCATAGAAATATATTGTGTTTGGTATAAAACACCTTGGAATCATACCTCCACATCGGTAACCGGTGTGGGGGTATGATTCCACCCTTCTGAAGTGAGCTTCGTGGGGTCACTGGTCTATCCGGTGCCAGCCTTCTCGACACGGTTAGCACAAAAGGGATGCTGCCGATCAGAGAAACATTTCTGCCCTCCTGCTGCTGAGCCAAGCTCGAGCAGAGGAAGGCAGCACAATAGGCATCCTGTCACAAGGAGGTGTGACCACCTCCCAGACAGGATTTAGTGTATTGGGGCTGGGTGGGTGTACTCTGAGAGTGCCTGAAAGTCTGCACCCGGGGCACATTTGGTGTCTCTGTGCATAGTCCAGCTCAAACCAGTTCTGGGAGCCATTGGCTCCTGCTCTGGCGGGAAACTGGGCAAAGGACATGGGTGTAACCACCCCTCTGTCCTGACCCTCCCCTAGGAGGGTCCCCGGAATCTGTCCAACCCTCTCCCGTGGGTACAAAAGGGCTTACCTGGCTGTAAGACTTTATATTTTATGTGGACAAGATTCTACAAGAAGAAACCACTGACCTTCGACCGTTTGAACACTCTGGACTTCGCTGGACTTCGACTCGGCTCGACTTTGTCTCCCTCTCCGTCCAAAGCTTTGTCTGTGCCCTTGCTCCATACAGGCTCTGTGCAGGACCTGTGGTGCACTAAGGACAACTGAAGAATCTCCCTTGGAGTGAAGGAGTCACTCCCCTGCCCTAGCAGACACCTTAACGCAACTGACTGGTCTGCTGCTCTTGAGCTCCTGCGGACTCTGAAGATTTCAGCAACACAGGAGGTGGGTTTCTGATGATCCCTAAGGTCGATCTGCCGTCTCAGCAAGTCTGAGGCCAGTATCCCTCGTGGGGACTGCATAACCCGAACCCCTGTGCAACATGTCCATTTGCAGTTGCATATGCTTGTTGGCAATTCCCAAGCTTGTGCATTGGAATCCTTGTAGTCCTGACCCTGAGCAGTATTTGCTCCAAAGAACTCCAGCCTCCCCACACGGAGTGCTCCGCGGGCTGGTACTTTGCAATCTTGTTCGAGGTCCCCTTGCGACTCCTGGTCCTTCGGACTGTGGGTCTCTCTGAGAGTCATCATGATTTCTGTTGGGCTTTCCTGGTTGCTCCAGATGTGCCCTGACTCTCCATTGCTTGGTGAGTCCCCTGGACCTTGCTGGTCCACACCGTAACCTGCTTGACCTTCTTTCGTGGGTTGCTTTTGCCAAGGCTTGTTGGTAATCCAGCCGGACACCGACCCCTCAGCACTCGACATCCTTTGTGGGACAGCTCACCTCCAGCTCTGGGTTGTCCTTGACATCTCCTGGTCCTCGTGGCTGCAGAGTCAGGCATCCCTTCTTCGCACCTGAAGCACCTGACATCGGTGGGCATTCGTCTACCAAGTCCCTGGTCACTCTGAAGTGACCCAGACTCTGTCCCCTCTGCTTTCAGGTTCCTTCCTTCCAGAATCCAGGCTTGGATACCTCCGGACCCTTTTAACCTTCACGGCAGCAGTACTTCTTCACAGCCCTCCATTGAGAACGACAGCGGTTTCCGACGCCACTCCAGACCTATGTACCCGGCTCCCCTGGGATAGGTAACTCGGGTACTACAGTATCCACAGGTGGTGTGGCTCTCCAACCTCTTAAGTTCCAAAGGTTTTGCTCGAAGTCCTCCGAGAAGGGTCCTTAAATTTTAAAATTGTAACCGCGACTTCCCCATAGAATTGTACGGAGCCCGCGGTCGTGTTAGCACACTGCACCCGTCCTCCGTAGGGTCCCTATCTACTCACCTTGGGTTGTTCCTTGGGGTCCCAGCGATTCTACGTGCTCAAGACCTTGTCTTGATCCCAGTCGTGATTGTTATACCACTATTTTAGTATATGGTTTGGTCTCCCCCTGGAGCCCACTGTGTATTGTGCTACTTACAACTGTTCTATTGATCTCGTATTGTGTGCTTTGTGTTCTATCCTCATGTAGAGGATAGTAGAGAGTGTTATATTAATAAATACATCTTTTTATATAACTACTGTGTGGTTCTCCTTTTATTTAGTCAATATAGGAGGTGATGTTCTGGTAAAACAAGCTGCTTTACATTCCTTCAAGATTAAGCCTGAAGGCTGCTCTCCACAGCTACCACTAGGATAGCTTTCTAAAGGTTAGCTTTGACCTCATACATCATAAGGCTCGTTTGGACTGGTGCAAGCTGCCCACTTTAATTAGTGGACAGCATATACCAGGCCAACTTCTCACATTGGTGTGCAGCAGCTGGGATTCAAGCCTGCATTGTTTTACCAGATAAATCTCTTGTAATTGATTAACTGAAAACCACTAAAGTATTAGGCACATATAATACTTAAAGATTAGAATAAGTAAGTTCTACTGAACTTAGGGTTGGTTAAGTTAAGGGTCTAGCACACCCTTTCTCCAACTTAAGAGAGTTTAGTTCCCACTAGGTTAGGTAGGTTCATACACCACACCACACTAGTTATGTCTTCTAAAGGAGAAGCCAGTGGCTCTCTGCCTTCTAGGTACAATGGTCTTGCATTTCAGGAATTGCAAGCCATGTGTGTTTCTAGGAAGCTGAAGACAGGGAGAAATGCCAACACCCAAAGTCTCATTGAGGTGTTACTCTTAGATGACCTTAGGAAGCCCCAGGGTCAGATTAGGTAGAAAGAGTGGGTAGGGCAGGGAATGAAGACAGGTCAGGAGGTGACACCTTTTATGACCTAGACTCAAACCCTGGCCAGGAGGATCAAAATGATTCCAACCTGGACAACTTAGATCTTCAGGAAGAGGGTGGAGAAGGCCCCAGTGGCCCTCTCTTTACTCCTCCTGGAAGAGTGCAGAGTTTACCCAGGAGATCTAGATCTCCCTCTGCAGAATCTGACCATTCAGGACATTCTATAGGGACTTCCATATCCAGGGCTGGACTGGCCATAGTGGGCACCGGGCTTTTCCCCGGTGGGCCGCCAGGGTGGGGGCCGGTTTTGGGCCCATGGGGGGCTGTTTTTGTTACAGTGCCGTTTGTGCCGCATAGCTGCAATATCGGCCCCTGTAACAAAATCGGCCGAAACCGGCCCTGGCAAAGTGCTCGGCCGCATCCCCAACCCCCGGGGGGCCAGCCGAGCACTTTGCCAGGGCCGGTTTTGGTTCCCAGTCCGGCCATGTCCATATCTCATAAGAGAGATAACTCTTATGAAAGACAGTGCCAATTTCTAGAGCTTGAGAAAGTCAAGCTTAGGCTCAGGCAAGAGCAATTGGCCCTAGATAAGGAATCCTTAGAACTCCAGAAGGCTAAAAAGAAATTGGGACTAGAGTCCCATGGTGGCAGCAACAGTGTCCCTAGGGTTAAGTAGTATACTTATGACCATAGGAACCTGAGCAAGATAGTCCCTCCCTACCATGGTAGGGATGACATACACAAATGGATAACTGCTTTAGAGAGGGCCTGTAAAGTACAGAAGGTCCCCCAAGAGCAGCGGGCAGCTATCTTGTGGCTCTCCTTTGCTGACAAAAGTAGAGATAAGCTCCTCACTGTTAGAGAAGAGGATGCTGACAACTATTCAGTCCTGACGAGTGCTCTCATTGATGGGTTTGGCTTAACCACTGAACAGTACAGGATTAAGTTCAGAGACACCCAGAAGACACAGACTCAGGACTGGGTAGACTTTGTAGATTGTGCTACTAAGGCTCTGGAAGGCTGGTTACTTGGCAGCAAAGTGAATGATTTCAAGGGATTGTACAATTTGATTATGAGGGAGCAGATCCTTAATAATTGCCAAAATCAGTTGTTGCATCAGTACTTGGTTGACTCTGATCTGACTTCTCCCCAAGAATTGGGAAAGAAGGCATATAGGTGGGTCAGAACCAGGGTGAAGCAGAAAAACCAGACCACAGGTGGTGACCAGAAGAAGCAAGATGCTAAACCTTCAGATAAGGGTGGGGAAAAGGGTAGAGACCAGAAGTCTTCATCAGGCCCCCAAAAACCTGCATCTGGGGGGGAATCACAGTCTAACAAAGGTAAAGGCAAAAATAAACCTTGGTGCTTCCCGTGTAAGGAGAAAACCCATTGGACAAAAGATGCCAGTTGTCCAAGGTCCAAGGATCCTGCTACCACCACCACTGCCCCTAATGCAACTGTTCCCCCTAGTTCAGTTCAAAGTGGTGTTACAGGGAACAAGGGTATAGTAGGGTTAACCCTGGGATCTGAGATAGGTTCTGGCTTAGTCAGAACTCCAGCTCAGGCTGTTTTAGTCTGTGATGGAGGCATGGATATTGCCTCCCTATTTGTAAGCCCCAGTAATCCGGGCAAATACAGACAACAGCCTTTAATCAATGGTAAGGAGGCCATGGCATATAGGGACACAGGAGCAAGTGTCACAATGGTGACAAGAGATCTTGTGGGCCCTGACCAGATCATACTTGGTGAGATGTACCAAGTGACCAATGATAGCAATGTCAGGACAGACCATTCCTTGGCAGTTGTTAATTTCAGCTGGTGAGGGGTAACTGGCCCTAAGAAGGTTGCGGTTAGCTCAGACCTCCCTGTGGAATGCTTGTAGGGCAATGATTTGGAGACTTCAGTCTGGGCTGAAGTGGAACTCAGGACACATGCAGCAATGTTGGGCATCTCTTCAGATGTGTTTGCTGTGACTAGGTCACAGGCCAAACTGTCTTCAACTGAGCAGGCCCTGAATCCTGGAAAAATGGACCAGGTGCCTTCCAAGAGAAGGAGCAGTAGGGGTAAGGCAGTGTCTTCCCCCCAGACTCAGAGTGAGGATCAGTCTCCTGAGGGAGATGACCCCAGTCCCTGTGAAGGAACTGTCTCAAAGGAACTTGAGCCTGATCAGGTTGAGTTCTTGGGGACAGGGGGCCCTTCCAGGGCGGGACAGGGGGCCCTTCCAGGGCAGAACTGAGTCATGAGCATCACAGCTGCCCCTCTCTTGAACCCCTCAGACAGCAAGCTGCTGCTGAGGCTGCTGGGAGTACCAGTGGGTCCCACAGGATCTACTGGGATGAAGGACTCCTTTACTCAGAGGGTAGGGACCCCAAGCCTGGTGCTACCAGGAGGTTGGTCATACCTCTGAAGTTTAGGGGCTTCCTACTGACACTGGCACATGATATCCCTTTAGCAGGACACCTAGGCCAAAGTAAGACTTGGGACAGGCTTGTCCCTCACTTTCACTGGCCTCACATGTCAGAGGACATTAAGGAGTTTTGTCGCTCCTGTACCACCTGTCAAGCCAGTGGTAAGGCAGGTGGTACCACAAAGGCCCCCCTGATACCACTACCTGTGGTGGGGGTTCCCTTTGAGAGGGTTGGGATTTACATAATTGGTCCCATGGATCCTCCAACTGCATCTGGGCACAGATATATTCTAGTGGTGGTGGACCATGCCACTAGGTACCCAGAAGCAATACCCCTTAGAACCACCACTGCTCCTGTGGTGGCCAGGGCCCTCCTGGGAATTTGTTCCAGAGGGGGTTTCCCTAAGGAGGTATTAACTGACAGAGGTGTAAACTTCATGTCTAGTCACATTACTGCTATATGGAAGGAGTGTGGAGTAAATTACAAATTTACCACACCCTATCACCCACAATGCAATGGGTTAGTTGAAAGATTCAACAAAACCCTGAAGGGCATGATCATGGGCCTTCCAGAAAAGCTTAGGCGAAAAAGGGATGTCCTGTTGCCCTGCCTTCTCTTTGCCTAAAGAGAGGTTCCTCAGAAGGGGGTTGGCTACACCCCTTTTGAACTTCTGTTTGGACATCCAGTTAGGGGTCCCTTGGGTTTAGTGAAGGAGGGATGGGAGTTACCTCTCAAACCACCTAAACAAGACATAGTGGACTATGTACTTGGTCTCCGCTCCAGGATGGCTGAGTATATGAAGAAGGCAAGTAAAAACCTTGAGGCTAGCCAAGAATTACAGAAAGCTTGGCATGAACAAAAGGCTGTACTGACTGTGTACCAGCCAGGACAGAAGGTATGGGTGTTGGAGCCTGTGGCCCCAGCAGCTCTCCAGGACAAATGGAGTGGCCCCATACCATTCTTGAGCAGAAGGGAGAGGTCACCTACCTGGTGGACCTTGGAAATCCCAGGAGCCCCAACAGGGTGCTCCATGTGAACAGGCTCAAGCCAAATGTTGACAGGGCAGACATGGGCTTGCTCATGGCTACTGATGAGGGACAGGAGGAAGAGAGTGACCCACTCTTTGACCTCCTCTCACCGAACCCTGATGATGGCTCAGTTGATGGTGTAGCCTTGGCAGGCGGCCTCACTGAGCAGCAACAGACTGATTGCAGGAAGGTCCTCAATCAGTACAGACATATGTTTTCCCTGACTCCTAGTCAGACCACTTGGTGTACCCATGAAGTGGACACAGGTGAGAGTCTGCCTGCTAAAAATAAGATTTACAGGCAACCTGACCATGTCAGGGACTGCATCAGGACTGAGGTCCAAAAGATGCTGGAATTGGGAGTCATTGAACCCTCAGATAGCCCTTGGGCTAGTCCAGTAGTCCTGGTACCCAAACCTCATACCCAGGGTGGTAAAAGAGAAATGAGGTATTGTGTAGACTACAGGGGGCTCAATGCAGTCACTAGGACTGATGCTCACCCTATTCCTAGCAAAAGACACACAATTGATGGACGGAATGCAGAACAAATCAAAACATTCACCTCCAGTCAAGAGATCTGGGTTAAATTCATCATTCTTTTGCTCACCATGCCACCCCAGTTTAGACCTGGCCATATGCAAATCAGTCTTGACCCTGTGCCTCATGGGAACAGTCCAGCCCGAATTGCCAAGCCAGGTCCTCCCTGGACCGGAAACAAGCATCCTAGGACCGGTTTCGGGGTTTCACCCCTCTTCAGCCAGGATAGCTTGATTCCAGTGGCACCCTATTCCTAGGGCAGATGAGCTCATTGATGCTTTGGCCTCAGCCAAGTTCTTGAGTACATTTGACCTCACTGCTGGTTATTGGCAAATCAGACTAGCTGAGGATGCCAAACCCAAAACAGCATTTTCAAACCCTAGTGGGAATTATCAATTTATTGTGATGCCCTTTGGCATGAAAAATGCACCTGCCACATTTCAAAGGTTGGTGAATAAATTTCTCACAGGCCTGGAAGACTATGATATTGCTGTCTTTAGTTCCACCTGGGAGGATCACCTGGTCCACCTAAGAAATGTTCAGGAGGCCCTGCAAAAGGTAGGCCTCACTATCAAGGCCACCAAGTGCCAGATAGGGCAGAGTAAGGTTGTGTACCTGGACCACCTTGTGGGTGGAGGCCAGGTTCAACCATTGCAGAGCAAAATCCAGACCATCATTGACTGAGTTGCTCCAACAACCCAGACTCAGGTCAGAGCTTTCTTGGGCCTGACTGGGTATTACAGGAGGTTTGTTAAGGGATATGGATCTATAGTGACCCCCTTAAATGATCTGACCTCTAAAAGAATGCCTAAGAAAGTTCAGTGGACAGTTAGCTGTCAGAAGGCATTTGATGACCTGAAGCAGGCCATGTGCACTGCTCCCATTCTGCAAAGTCCTGACTATTCCAAACAATTCATTGTTCAAACTGATGCATCTGAGTTGGGGGTAGGGACTGTGTTATCACAACTGAATGAAGAGGGTCAGGATCAGCCAGTAGCTTTTATAAGCAGAAGGCTGACCCCCAGAGAGAAACGTTGGTCAGCTATTGAGAGGGAAGCCTTTGCTGTAGTTTGGGCTCTGAAGAAGCTGAGGCCATACTTATGGGGCACTCACTTCATTGTTCAGACAGACCACAAGGCCCTCTTATGGCTAAAACAGATGAAGGGTGAAAACCCCAAACTCTTGAGGTGGTCCATTTCCCTACAGGGGATGGACTATACAGTGGAACATAGACCTGGGAGTAACCATGCCAATACAGATGGACTCTCCAGATATTTCCACTTAGAAAATGAAGACTCAACTGGTCAAGGTTAGTCTCATGTCCTTTCGTTGGGGGGGGGGTTGTGTAGGAAAGTAGGATCTGCTTCTTATGGTTACCCCCACGTTTTGCTTGATGTTACACTGTTTTTGACTAGTCTGACTGGATCCTGCTAATCAGGACCCCAGTCTATCTGCTTTCTCCTTTAAATTGTTACACATGTACTATGGTACACTACAGATTAGATACGTGGGTACCCTTATAAGTCCCTAGTATATGGTACCCATGTACCCAGGGCATACGTACCCCAGAGGCCTCCCATGGGCTGAAGCATGTATTATGCCACCCACGAGAGGCCATGCAAAATGGAACTCCAGGTCTGCTACAGCAGCCTGTGTAAGTGGTGCTTGCACCACTTACTTTAGATATAGGTTTACTATATCTATAGGTCACTACACTTAAAACTTATAAGTCACCCCTATAGCAGGCCTTATCAATCCTGAAGGTAGGGTGCTGGGTTTTTAGTGAGAGGGTGCCCCTGCATGAGCGGAGCCTCTCTGGAGCCCACTGTGCATTGTGCTACTTACAACTGTTCTATTGATCTCGTATTGTGTGCTTTGTGTTCTATCCTCGTGTAGAGGATAGTAGAGAGTGTTATATTAATAAATACATATTTTTATATAACTACTGTGTGGTTCTCCTTTTATTTAGTCAATATAGGAGGTGATGTTCTGGCAAAACAAGCTGCTTTACATTCCTTCAAGATTAAGCCTGAAGGCTGCTCTCCACAGCTACCACTAGGATAGCTTTCTAAAGGATATCTTTGACGTCATCATCATAAGGGTCGTTTGGACTGGTGCAAGGTGCCCACTTTAATTAGTGAACAGCATATACCAGGCCAACTTCTCACAGGCTGGATCTGCTTTCACTACCCTGGACAAAGAATTTGACTTCAAAAGTCAGTTGGCTGACCTCCTGTGTGGCTAGAGAGACATAACAAGCAGCAAGTAAACCTTTTTCCTAAAAGGACCAACTGACTTGTATCAACTAGACCTGGAATGGGCCCTGCTGTTGACCTCTGCCTGGACCCCTGAGAGTCTCTAAGTGCCTCCACAATGGCTCTGTGGGCCTTATCAGTGTACTCGTGTAGTTAATTAAGCACCAGAAGAAAGTTTCGAAACTTTTAAAAACTTACTCCGGAGCTTCATCAGATCCTGCTGGAAAAAGTATCTTACTGGTAGTTCCACAGCGTCTGATTGTATTTCAGCTTTGTCCTGCATAAGGGCCCCCGCCCTGAAAAAACAACTAAATCCCATTCTGTGTTGGACTTAAAACATTTTCAGTGACAAATCGCCAAAGCTCCCGAGTGTCAGCAGGACCAACATGCCTCTTATATCCAGCCTTCAACTCCCCTTCAGTAGCTACAGTTTTAGAAGTGGCCCACCCATGGAGGATTTCTCTTTTCAAAAGTGACAAGTTCCCATTCTGCTTTGGGACTCAGAAGAAATTTAAGTGCTTTTCTTCAGGAAAATAACAAAGTCCTTTTCTCACGGCTGACTTAGAAACTTTTTGGGAATTTTTGGCTTCCAGACTTTGTCCGGGACCAATCCAGTTGGTGTATCTGCAGTTGGGCTGAAATTGCACCTTTGACCCAGTTTACTGCGATCATTGAATTTTACTGGGCACTTTATTTTTCTTGGTGCATTTTCCACATAAATCTTTAAAAATTCATATCTGTGGTTCCCCATATTGGATTTTTGTCATTTTGCTTTTTCATTTTTTCTATTTTTAGTAGTTGCAGTGGGATTTAATAGTTTTGTGTCTTTGACCTTTTAACCATTTTGGTATTTCTAAATGAGCTTATCTGTTCTGTGCCATAACTACCAGAGGTTGAGCTCAGGTTTAAATTATTGAAACCTTTGACTGGAGCTGACAGATGAACTACCATTCAAATTAACTAATAATTTGCTAATATTTGCTTTCTTATAAAAGCCATTTTGTAATATGCAATTCACCAACCTGCCATTGGAGATCTCTAGCTCACTTATCATTTCTGTATAGAGATCTCCACCCTGGTGTAGGGATTTCCAAACATGGAGATATATGTGTAAGTAGAAAGTGTAGCAGAGACAAGGGGGAGTCGTGTGAAAATCATGCGTAAAAGATATAAAATGGGTGGGGCTTAGGAAACTGAAGGGGGTTAGGGAGGGGCTTGCCAATGCACAAAAACACCCACAAATGGATAAGACTTCCCTTTTAGACAATAGATACCTACATCTACTTCAGCAGTACTAATGACAAAACTGATTTAAATGTACTCCGGCCTAGCCTTGGAGCAATATCTATTGCTAATTACTGGCAATATAACATAGTGACACAGAAAACAATGGAGGTAAGGAATAATACTAACACCACATTGGAGATGATATAAAAGAAATTGTAATAAATTAATATTTATAGTAGATTTATTTTTAATTATTTAAAATGGTAGAATCTTTTAACTTTTTAACATATTTTTATTATTTTTCAACTTTTTAAATTTATTGAACCATTAAATTACCTTTTATTTTGTTTTATTTAAATAGTATCTTAAATAAAATTTATTTTAAAATAATTAAAATATGTAACATTAATTTCAGTTATAAATAAATAGCATGTAAAGTGTTTGACCATGTTTGTTTTCTCTTCTTAGTGTGGTAGTCCTTGATGAAAAGGTCATAGTGTCTTGTGGATTGTTGCCTGCCTTGTTATGTTGGCCTAGGCCTGGCTGCCATGCTGCTTTTCTTTGCGCACGTTACACTGAGCCGGGACTCCCTCGCCCTTTGCTCGTGCCAAGTTCTTTTGCACTGTCTGCATTTTCTGTTGTTCACCTTTTTGGGCTCGGTCTGCACAAACATGTACAAGGTCACATAACAATGTATTTTGGTTCTTCCTGATATGGCCAGTCTCGCGCACCCAGACATAACATTAGGTGCAATTGCCATGAAGATTTTTGTGTGCTTTTAATACTGCGGTTTCCTAGCGCTTAACACACTTGGAGAAATCCCTTTCAGTGAGAAGAGCTATGATGTCCTGCTGATGTAATTCTGCATCTAGAGACTGAGGTATGGGGGTTCGCTAGTCAAAGCCCAGAGGTCTTCTATTATTATAATAAACTATCTTACTGCAAGGGGAGGGTGGTAATGTTATTTATACGTTTATCCACTGAGCTCTGAGATGCTTTCCCCGTTTGTATTCTATGGAATTGTAACCATGCTGCTTATATTAGTCATATGCATTATGCTATTAGTACTGACACGTGTACTGTACATTAGAGCACGTAAGTTGGAATAAACATTTTAACCTATCCAGTGTCTCTTACTACGCACCTTGTGGACAAGTACGAGTGAGTGACGAAAGAGTGTTCTTGCTTCTGCGAGTCCTGAGATAAAGATACCGTGTTCTGGGTTGTCCAAACATTAGTACTTGGGTGCTAATGGGATGCTAAGCTAGTTGGGTTGGGGTTTTTGGGTGCTACGGTATATGGTGGCAAACCACTGTATTCCGGGGTCCCATTTTCCTGTGCATAGCTCTGTGTATGTGCAGAAACCTTATGACATGGCGCCCAACGTGGGGCAGCTTATCTGCGAGACGCTTGAGTAGTACTTGTGCTTGTCCACAAACCCCTCGCGTACGCTTCCGGAGGCGTATGTGACGGTGATACCTCCTATATTGAATGTTTTATAGGTTCTTTCAAGCTTGATATTATTAAAAAGGTTAGTTAACAGACCCATTTTTGTGCTCCCTGTTAGGTTGTCGGATATTATTGTTTAGTCATGGCTGGTGTGGCGATTGCTGCACATAGTCGAGGAGCACTCCGAGACCACTTACGGGTGTATGGAGTGCCTGATACAGGGATCGATTTAGTCTTTGTGGTTCAAGCCGATCCGGCTTACCACTTTGAGGTGTTTTACACTTGGATCACTTTTGAAGCGGTGGAGGCAGATGATAATCTGTTTCATGAATATAAACCCACCGTTATTCCTGCTGCCTATCGACCCTATACCACTCTTGAAGTACCTCTCACGGCTTGGCAGCACCGTGTTTGGTTCAATGGCGCCCTACCACAACCAACTACCGCAGTTCGTTTAGGCCCCTTATCAATTCAGGGGGCCACTTGGCCTGTATTGGCCGGGTATACCCCGCATCCAAATTATCTGGCATTACCGCTTGCGGAACTGCGCACTATGCATACCGAATTGGTGCGAGTGCATCGAGCCTTAGTGACATACGTTACAGGTAGCCTCCATGGAGCTGCTCCTGTAGTCGCAGGCCAACCAGCTATTGCAGCTGGAGTGACCATAAGTCCTGTCATGGTAAATTCTGTGATGGGCAAACGTCCACAAAATAAGGACGACTATCCTTACTGGCTTGCAGAAAAGTTCGATCAGATAGAAGCAGTGTTTCCACATACATCCCCAGTAGATAAACACCGCATCCTCACGATAAGTTTGCCAAAAGACATAATCCCCGATTTGACATCATGTGAAAACTGGGGTAAGGTATTCGCAGCAGTTTATTCAAAATGTTTTGGAACTCCTTCCATGACGGTTCTACCCTCTGTAATTAAAAAGTACAGGATGAACATGGCCCTGAAGCGGCTGTGGAATTAGGGATGAGACTAGTGGGAGTGTTTGATGTAGTAGCTGAGCTGATCCTTGGAAATGTCAAGGGCGATGCTATGAACTTTCAAGTAGCGAATGCTTTGGCTTTGGTCCCAGAGTTGGACAGGCCTCGCGAATTACCGAAAATAATAGCCCGGGCTTATAAAACAATTGGAAGAAATAGCCTAGGCAACAAGCCTTTTGTAAAAATGCAAACTCAATCGCAAACACAAGTTATACAAACAAAAAGTGCATCTGAGAAAGATGATAAACCGGTCTTCACTAAAAAAAGTTGGAGACAGAAAAAACAGGGTAAGCAACAAAGAAGCCGGGGTCGAGAGGCGCTTCCCCAGTTTCGGTTTCTTCTGAACGTACTTATGATTTACGTGATAGGTCAAGGATTAAATCACCAGAAAGGTTTCAGAGCTCTGATACGCGTTCTCCTCGTTCTTCACAGGCCCAGACGTCGTCACAGGCTGGTGGAGGAGGACGGCAAGATAGAGGAAGGGGCCGAGAGGCTCCCCAGGAGCGAGACCAACCTCGACAACAAGTCAGAGGGAAAGCAGAAGATTTTCATCTTCCTCGACCGCAATTTCAGAAGAAAAAGGTTGCCGCTGTCACAGCGAAATATGCCTCAGACCGTGAGAACGAGACTCCAGAATTGGACGTGGGCAGTGACCCTCCTAGACAGCGCCGCGGAAGTTACCATAGTGCGGGAGGCGCTACGTCCTCATATGGAGGCGACAGCAACTGAAACATTCGTTACTGTAGAGACAGCTGACACGAGAGTGGCACCCCCTGACAGACTATATAATATAGTTATACAAATTGAAGGTGACATACCGCGTGAAATAAAAGGGATTTTTTGGGAAAATCTAACCTCTTCATATGACATTTTGTTAGCAGAGGTGGATTGGCCACCCCCATTCGTTTTAGCTGCACATAAAGGAGAGGAGGTAATCCTTCCAAGCTTTTCAAAGCATGTCCCAAAAGACAAAGCTGAAGCACTTGCAGCTGAGTGGGCTGTGTACCTGGCACCAGCGTTATACCGCAACCATGTGGGATGGGATGAAGAATCACCTCCTCATGCAATACCTTTGCGGTCACTACCGCAGCCACAACCCCAATATCCCATCAAACGGCAGGCAAAAAGCCCCGTCTCCGAAATTCTGACACAGTTGGAATATCAGGGAGTAATTGAACCATGCGTATCACCTATGAACAATCCCCTTTTCGTGGTTTCTAAACCCGATGGATCGTACCGCTTAGTTTTGGATTACCGGCATTTAAATACTCATTGTCGGAACTTTGCGGTGCAAAATACACACAGTTCTGCGCTGGTAGACAGTCTTGTTCGTAAAAAATACAAAACGACACTTGACCTTTCAAACGGTTTCTACACGCACAACCTAGCCCCGGAGAGTGGTCAATGGACCGCATTCACATCCGGTGGTAAATTATTCCAGTTCCGGCGATTACCCATGGGCTATAAAAATAGTCCGGGTATATTCGCCGCCCGTGTTGTTTCTTTGTTAAATGACATTGATCAAGACGCATGTTCGTACGTTGATGACATCTATCTGACAGACGACGAGTTATATCAGCATCTGTCCCGTGTGGACCGCATTATTCTTGAATTTGCGGAGCAGGGTTACAAATTTAACTTTGCTAAGTCACACATTGCTGAATTTACCGTTCTGTTCTTGGGCTATGAGCTCAATAACGAAGGTAAGGGCTTAGCCCCCCATTTCTTGGAAAAATGTGCACATTTGTGCCCCCCAAATACTCTGAAGAAGCTTCAGTCTTTGCTGGGTTTCCTGAACTTCGGGCGTACTTACATTCCCGAATATGCCCAGCGTATCAAGCCTTTGTATGCTTTGATACAACCTACTTATTCAAGGTCTTGCTGGCTGCCTGAGCATACCTCAATTTTGCAGTCTTTGCAGACAGACCTATTGGAGTCTAAATATCTTTTGACTCGTGATAACCACACAAACCTGGTGATTAGAATTATTCCGGGGCGGTGGGATTCACCTACTTAACCTTTAATGAAGGTGATACAGTACCCATCGCATACAAGTCACATCTGTACACTTCCGCTGAATTGCGCTTTACATCTGTCGAAAAAGTTCTAACTGCAGTGCAAATGGCGATTCTGAAAGAACGCGCACTAGCACAGGGAAAGCGGATTCTGGTGGTAACACCCTGTCCTGCCCTAGAGGCAGTAACAAAGGCAAGTGTACCGAACTCAAAAGCAATGCATCCCCGTTGGATACAATGGGCTACATCCTTGACGTCTTCGGACGTCACTTTTGTATTTGATTCTTCTCTTCAGACTCAGGAGTTTTTGCAGTATGAATTCGTTCATCCTCCTCCTTTGTTTTTACTACCGCTTGAGGATTACAAATGTGTGATCTACACAGATGGTTCGGCGCAACCGGCCACTGGGTCCAAGCACGCTTATTCAGCTGCATGTGCTATTGTTGCGGGATCCTTTGTGGATGGCAAGTTCAGATCCACTGTAGTGCACACACGCACACTTGGAGATAGTACCGCACAATTGGCCGAGCTGCATGCATTGCTACTTGCACTTGAGTTCGCTTCTCAGGATGAGACCACTCTTATTGTATGTGATTCTTTTTACTGTGTACAATCTTACAATGACAATCTGTTTTTCTGGTCGAAAAACGACTACAAGGACGCAAAAGGGAGCACAATAAAGCATAAAATGCTTTGGGTTCGAGTGGCAGAATTGCAACAACGTCTGCCCCTCACACAGGTGGTTCACACCTTAGGCCATCAGCGGGTGGGCGCACACGCTATTGGTAACGATCTGGCAGATGAAGCTGCCCGTTCAGCAGTAGTCACGTGTTCAGTAGCAGCGGTTACCAGGTCCATGTCTAAAATAGACCCTGTTATATTAGCAGCAATTGCTGCAACCAAGGAAGGTAATAATTACCCTACAGGTTTTCCTTCCAAATATTCTTACACATTAAGTCCCGATCAGGTTCCTTATGTAACTATACCTGACGTTGGAGATCGGCTGATCCCCAACGCGGACCGCAGGAGTGCCTTGATATCAGCTGCACACGAAGGCATGGCTTCTGCTCATGCAGGTGTGTCAGCTACGGTTTCCATCTTGCAGCAGCGTTATTGGTGGCGTGGGTTATATAAAGACACCCGTGCTTTTGTGCTTTCTTGCGACGTTTGTCAACAGATTAAGCCTTCCACGGTAACACGTCCACCACAAACACCGCTCTGCATTGCTAACAGACCCTTTGGGTGTGTTTACTTGGATCACTGCGGTCCATTCTCATCAGACACTGCCTATAAATACATCTTGGTGGCAGTGGACTCGTGCACACGGTTTCTCTGGGTCTGGCCACAACGGAGTGCTGACGCCCGAAATGTAATCAGGGATTTGCGTGTCTTTGTGGGAATTTTCGCATGCGGCACCTTCCATTCGGACCAAGGTCCAGCGTTTGCCTCTAGGGCTTACAAGGATGCAATGGCTTCGCTTGGGGTGCGGGTGAAATTTTCGTCTCCGTATAGGCCTGAGGGCAACTCTATCGTTGAACGAATGAACCGTGACTTAAAGCAATCCTTAACAGCTAGGGTTATAGGTACTGGCAGGAACTGGCTGGCCCATTTGTATACCGTTCAGCGTGCACTTAATAATCTCCCTAGAAGACCTCTGGGTGGGCGGACCCCATACGAAATGCTCTTTGGCATAAGAATGTTTGTGCCTGACCTTGAGGGTCCAGACATCGCGGCGCAATCCGCCAAGTTTGATGTAGATAACCATTCTGCTATGTTACAGGACTTACAAGAAGCCCGAGACAAACTTGCAACTACACATTTACCTTCAGCCACAGATCCTGCGTTGCAGATTCCGGTAGCCGGCTGGCTTCCGAAAGTTGGAGAACTGGTTCGAGAGAAGGTTGAAAACAAAAAAGAATTTGGCCCCTCTTTTCGTGCACCGGTTCCAGTTCTTGGCCTGAAGGGAACACGTACAGTCATTTTACCACCGCTTCCTGGTCGCAAAGAAAACAGATACATCTCAGTTGAAAATGTCAAGCTACAGCGCCTGGCCGATCCTGAATAGTGTCACACCAGCGGTCTCTTGTCCTGCCATTTATCGGACATATGTTCATAGTCCATCTGCACGAACGATCGCTGATGCTGTAATTGAGATGGTTGATTTGCCTGAAACTACGATTGATCCCCAACTCTCCACCAATATCGACGAGGACGAGTATACTTATCCTGCATCAGAATCGGTGGCACATCAACCAACAACGCCACTAAGCCCGACTCGTTATTCCTTTGATTCGGATTCCACATCTTCAAAAGTTCCATCCAAGTTCAGTATTTTTATATCCTGGTTTAGAGACAATTTTTTGATTCCACCCTGGACATACATCTGGTTGGTACTTTTCTTGATATTTTTGTTCATGTCCATTGGCTTTGTCACAGTGTTTTTTCTACTAATCAATGGTCACTATTTACCTGAACGCTCTGCTGTAGACTATGTTTCTGGAACTTTGGCTCCTCATTCCTCGTCTCACATCATGAAGCGTGACCACACATTTGTGAACATTTCAGCCTTCCCAGTTGCTGATGGCATCGTATGGGATGCAGTGAACTATCAAATCCATGGTCCGACGGAAATTATTAATGTACCTAATGTCCTTCGTGTTTCAATGGGTGATGTAGTACAAAATAATATTCATTCTGATGATTGGGATGTGCATGCCGTTGAAGCATTGTTTGCCGATTTAAAATATTATGCATCTTTTAATGCTGAAGATTTATATATGAATTCTGCTAATTATGCCGATTTGTATTGTTACCAACATTGGGGTAATCATTTTCTCCATAAGCCAAGTGCCCTGCGTAGTTCTGTTAACTACACCCAATGGGAACATTGTCCAAACCCCTTGCCAGGTAGCTCTCAAACTCTTCGAAATAAGTTTAATTATTTTACTGATTTTAATCGGTCGAACCCTGCATCCTATTATTTTAGACTTAATAACACATTAACTCAGAAAATTATGTTAACACACACCAAATTGCTTTATTCAGGTTCCTTTCTAAGTTCCCTAGCTGTGGGTGGTTATGAGTACTGGGATAATACAGTGGATTTAAAATCTATTTGGGGCTCCAAGCCATGGCAGGTACAGGGAACCGAGGCATTACATCGTGCTTGCCTCATCCCTGCCCAAATTATGTTCCTCAATGTTTCCATCTATCAGACTACATGTTGGGGCTTAGCAACCACTAAACAATTGAATACGCCATCAATACCATCCCTGTCGAGTTTTCCTAATGAAAGCTCACGATTCAATCTGTCCCTCGTGTCCCTGCAGGCAATGTTACAAAATAATTCGTTTAATGTTTCTGAGCTGGTTCAGTCACCCTGGTTAGTATGGCCTATATCATCTAATGCATGTCAAATGCGTTTTCATGATTCTGGTGCTAGCTACACACAGAATAGGCCTGATCCGAGGTTTACTGATGCCCGTACTGTCACTACATATTCTGTTGGTAAATTATGCAAACAATGGCTGCAACATTCGTCCCTTGATTCTGTTAAACAACATTTGTCCCTCCTTTCAGGCAATATTGATCTGTCCGACTTTGTTTTGGGACCTCGTGGTCCCCGACCTAAGAGATTCATTTATGAAACGTATAATGAACTCTGGAAGCTATCACAAATGGAAGCTGCTTCCCGTCTTCGGGAAATAGATCAAGCAAATTTGGAAAAGGTGCTTGCTGTTGTTGACAATAGTATTAGTACCCTGTCTTCTCGCATTTACACTTTAGAGAATATTGTGTCCTCTGTTGTCGATATTGTACAAGATGATGTTTCTGTGTTATATCATGGTCAGAATCAATTGCGTTCAGTTATGCAGTTTGCATGGACTTTACAAACGCTTAAGTTAGGTAAAGTGCCTTGGCATTTTCTGAACACCTCTGCCTTGTTTCTACCTTTTAACTTAACTGACAAACAGCAATTCATGTCCATGAAAGATGCAACTTACACTTTATTACATATCGAAAAGATGGATCCTTTGCCGTTCTCTGTTGCAGAACTCGATTCTGCTGTATGGCTAGTTCATGGGGTTATAGCTATACCTTTTTCCTTATTTGAATTTGACTCATGCATGAAACATTATCCTGTGGGTCGTTACCGGCCCTTGGGCAGTGCTTTCCTGCATGAACTCTGGTCCTTGCCTTTCATGTATAAATGCCTTCGGGACGGCAAGGAAGTCTTTCTCACGGGGAGTCTTGTGACTCGACTATGGGTCATTCGCTTATTTGTAAACACATTAAATTGCATGGCTCATGTAGCGTTTCCTCTCCTAATCTTGCTTGTGTGCTGAAAGGTATTCCTGCTCCTGTTATTTCACCTACTTTCACTCTCCTTTCCAATGGTAGTTATTTACTTTTAAATAACGAAAACTGTTGTGGCCTGCAGGCTGGCATTCCTTACATTGTAACAGTTTCGCACAGGGTTGTCTGCTGCAAAAATGTGCTTTTTCCTCCCCCTCATGGCAAGGTTGATATCTCTATTTGGCCTTCCATCCCTACCATGGAGGCAGATTTCAATAGACTGAGCAGAATAAAGGCACTATTATTAAACGAGGAAGTTATGCTCACGTCCGCCCGGGAGACATTCATTCTCCAGGTGGCGAGTACCCACAGTGAAATACAGGCCCTTTTAAACACTAATCTCCCCCAACATTTTGGGGAGTTAATACATCGTATTTTTAACGCATCTAACACTGAAGGCCTAGTACACTTTTTTAAGGTTGTGGGGTCGGGCTTGGTGTCCTCCTTCCAAACTATTTTTGGTGTCATCCCGGCTTTCATACATTCTATTTTTTCCAGTGTCTTTGGCGGTTTCCCGTTGATCCTCGCTTTAGCGGCTGGTGTCCTGCTCTTAATTTGCTTTCTGCGCAATGGCTGCTCCCCGATGGGACCTGCTCGATCCAGAACGCCTACAGCTGCTCCGTGAGCGCCTCTTGGCTGGTTTTGGTGTACTGCCATTGGCGACACTGAGTGTGTCATATACTCTTTCATTCCGCTTTGCGTATTTCACTTGCGTGCAACCTGTGATGACTTGTATCCGCTGTCCTTTCACCTGGACTCTGGATTATTGCCTCTCCAATTCGTCATTGTCTGTTCCGGATTTTGTTCAGTTGATGGGTCCCTTAGAGGCCCATGAACAGGACTGTTCCGTTGCTGGCTGTATGGCGCGTGCGGCTGCACTGGGGATTTTGGCGCAATGGGATATCTGGGCGGCTGCCCAGGATCTCCTACAACGAAGCTGTTTCAATTATCACGCAAGCTGTCCCACATTGCTTCTGGATGCTCCCTTTGCTGAGGAGCATTCCTGCTCTTTAATCTCATGGATTGGATGGCATCTATGTTTTTTGACGATTCCAATGATGTCCTTTTGGAGGGTATGGCTTTTTTCTGCACCTACACTATCATGGATTGACTTGTTCCTCGCCGTTTGGGCGCTCCCTCTGCAAAACTGGATTTTTTCCTCTGTCTTGGACGCCGGACTGTCCAGGGGAGGGTGTCTTGTGGATTGTTGCCTGCCTTGTTATGTTGGCCTAGGCCTGGCTGCCATGCTGCTTTTCTTTGCGCACGTTACACTGAGCCGGGACTCCCTCGCCCTTTGCTCGTGCCAAGTTCTTTTGCACTGTCTGCATTTTCTGTTGTTCACCTTTTTGGGCTCGGTCTGCACAAACATGTACAAGGTCACATAACAATGTATTTTGGTTCTTCCTGATATGGCCAGTCTCGCGCACCCAGACATAACATTAGGTGCAATTGCCATGAAGATTTTTGTGTGCTTTTAATACTGCGGTTTCCTAGCGCTTAACACACTTGGAGAAATCCCTTTCAGTGAGAAGAGCTATGATGTCCTGCTGATGTAATTCTGCATCTAGAGACTGAGGTATGGGGGTTCGCTAGTCAAAGCCCAGAGGTCTTCTATTATTATAATAAACTATCTTACTGCAAGGGGAGGGTGGTAATGTTATTTATACGTTTATCCACTGAGCTCTGAGATGCTTTCCCCGTTTGTATTCTATGGAATTGTAACCATGCTGCTTATATTAGTCATATGCATTATGCTATTAGTACTGACACGTGTACTGTACATTAGAGCACGTAAGTTGGAATAAACATTTTAACCTATCCAGTGTCTCTTACTACGCACCTTGTGGACAAGTACGAGTGAGTGACGAAAGAGTGTTCTTGCTTCTGCGAGTCCTGAGATAAAGATACCGTGTTCTGGGTTGTCCAAACATTAGTACTTGGGTGCTAATGGGATGCTAAGCTAGTTGGGTTGGGGTTTTTGGGTGCTACGGTATATGGTGGCAAACCACTGTATTCCGGGGTCCCATTTTCCTGTGCATAGCTCTGTGTATGTGCAGAAACCTTATGACAATAGGGAAGGGTATTTTAAGTTGTTTTTGTATTAAATTAATATATACTGTTTTTTATAGTTTTTAAATATTTTTAATTTTTATTGCTACCTTTTTTAGGAAGATCTCCATTCCGGCAGCCGAGCAATTACTTTTAGTAACTTTATTGTTGTAAATGTGGACATAGTAGTCTCCACCACCTGACTTGAGGGTGTGGAGAATCACATATCTAGTGGAGATCTCCACACGGAAATTGTGAATTCCATCCATGAGGATATCTTTGTCTAGGTGTAGATTTAGACTAGGGGTGGGCAGTAAACTCATCTCCGCTGCAGAGTTTGTTGAGTTTTGACCACTCTGCGCTCTGCCTGGACCGTGGGGTTCTGGAGAAACTCCGACAACCGCCATGCAGCGGAGGTTTTCTCATGTGCCGCAAAAGTGAGAAAAGCGAGCGCTAGGGCGAGACCTGGCATGATTTCTCAATGTGGGCAGTCACGTCAGAGCCCTACTGCTCATGTTGAGAAAGCTGCCACTCATTTTGAGAAAGCTGCAGCTCAAGTAGAAAATCTGCTCAAGCGGCAGGAAGAATCAGTGCCCTCTAGTGCGCCGCGTGGTGCATTTCGTGCTGATTTTACAGTGCAGGACAAGCTCCAGGCACTAAAAGTCAGCGCGAGCAGCACGACACACCAAAATTACGCCGCTTGAGGAACTCTGAGGAATCTCGTGGAGTTTTTAGGTAACTCCGTGGAATTCCAGAGAGCGAAACTCCACAAGTTTCGACCACCCCTGATTACATGCAGAGGTCTTACCTTTGTGAAAAGGGCCCATTATTTTTTATTTGAACTTTGTCTATTGCTATATTTCAATACTGCTTTATTTCAATACCTACTTTGTCTTCATTTTTACATAATTTCTTTAGTTTTCTTCAACAGGTTTCCTTATATTTCTAGAGGTTTGCAGTTCTTTGAAGTACAAGTCTATATTGGAAACATAGAAGAAAAAATAATGTATTTAATTACTAGAATTTTTTTAATCAATTATTTTATGTTATGCAGTCCAAAATAATTATACCTTTTTGTTTTATAATCTATTACCTGTGTAGTGCAGGAGGTGGTGATGCAACACAGAGATGCATTCTCTTTTTTTCTCAGACAGCTGTGCAGTGGAATCCTTCTCTAATTATACCCATTATTAATTGGATGGGACTGTCTATTTGTTCGGCTTTTGGCTATTTGTTCTGTTCGGCTTTTGAATTTCATTGGGTAATGCATGAGCTTTGGACTTTTTTGAGGGTAGGGGCTTTACATTTAAGGTAGACACTCACTATAATGTTATGTAAGTTACATTTTATTTATAATTTTTATTTATAAAGTTTTACATGGCACGAACATGACCCATGACAGTATCAGCGTGCTTTACAGAAGATCAGGACAAAAAAAGAGCAAACAAATAAGAAAGCAAGCAACAACATAATCGTAAATTCACAAATTGAGACAGTTAATATCACTAGGACAAATCGATTAGATAATGGGTAAGTTCTGAAAGTCTAGCAATAATCAAGGGTGTAGATCATGAGTCAAGTTGTGAGACCCAGGGCAGAAATTTGTTCATAAGTAGTAATTTAACTTCTTTTTTGAAGGATGCCATTGAGAGAATCCGTCTGAGTTCGGGTGGTAATGAGTTCCAAATTCTCAGAGCAATACTGAGGAAGACTCTGTTGCAAGTTTTCTTTTTAAGGAATTTCGGTGGTTCTTTTGCCAAAATGTCTTTTTGTGTTATTTTTAGGATTAAATATAACATATTGGTGATCTGTATTATTGTTCACAATATTTTAGCTATTTTGAATAATTTTCACCTATGCTCAATATTGTTGCTGTCTGTATTTTGAATCAACATTAATGTCTGTAATATATTGTTGTCAAGATTTTTGTTGGTTACATAGGGAATTAAAAAGGCGATTTTTTAGTCATACTTTTGCAACAATATTTGTGCACCACCAAATATATGTAGTTAATATTTCAACACATAACCACCATACCACCATACCAAGTCCTTGTGTTCTCAAGTTAAAAACAAATTTTGTGTACCTTCTGGTCCTTAGGAAATAATAAATATGGTCACACGGTCGCACCTTCTTCAATTCTGCATTAAGACAAACTCTTCTTTTTACAGTATCTAATATAGGGGTGGGTGGAGCTTGCGAAGTTTCACTCTGCAGAATTCCGTGGAGTTACATAAAAAATGAAGTGGGAGAATAAAGGAATTAGGCGCACAGTCCACAGTGTACAACTAATCCGATTTTGAAATATCAGTGCGACGCTCTATAGAGGAGGGATGTCAACCTTTCATCCCAAATTATAATGTCAATCAATGAAAACAAAACTCATAGCACACGCAATCTAAAATTCACAAAAATCATCGAGTAGTTCTCACAGACGAAACACGTGTTGGTTGGTTGGCGGAAGAACTATTATTCGATTAAAGAAAAGACTTGGAGAACATCAGAAGTGATTTTTGCAGATTTATGATTGCGTGTGCCTAGAGTTTTGTTTCCTCAGAGTTTCATGAGTGGGCTGAATTTGGCACGTCACGCTTTAAAAGTGCATGCACCAACATCACATGCACTAAACAGAGCCAGAGATTGGCAAGTGGCTTCCTTTGCAAAATAGGAGCAAATACCCCTGAAATATTCCTCCTGCCAAAATCGGGAGGGGAATTAAAATACTTAGGGGTGGGGAAAATCCGTGGAATTCCACGAAGTTACAGAAAAACAGGCAGAAAATATGCAGCTTGCACTGCAATTTAGTGCCAGTAGCGTGAGCAGCACTGAAAATCTGCGTGAATGGCATGCATTGTACCAGAGTGAGTGCACCCGTTTGAGTCGATTTTGCTGCTGCTCGGGTAGAAAATCTACCTGAGCTGCAGCAAATCTACTCCAACGGCCACCCTCTCTGGCCGCAACCACTTGCGTCCCCTAGTATTAAAATGGGGCCAGAAGTGGCAACCAGAAATCGCACCAAGGGCCGGCAAATCTCTTTCATGCTCACAAGTGTGCGTTGTGGAGCCCTGCGTTGTTCCTGTAAACATCGTGAGGTGCGGACAACAGAATAATTTTGCCACACACTGGTTGGCAGAATTTGGCAGGAACTCTACCAATTATGCGAGCAGAATTATAATTCCGCCTAGGCCTAAGAATAACCAAGGAAAACCTCCACACCATGTTCATAAGTTAGAAACAGCCAAAAACACATTGCACCTCAACACACATGAAATGCAATATTAAAATTACAAAAATATTTTTTTATAAGACACCATATGTGTTTTGGGGCCATAATGACTGCAGTGAAGTGCACCACCTATCCATAGGTAGGGGAAAATAATCATAAATGCAATCCTCACAAAAACCCAGGCACTCACAAAAACCACAATAGATACATCATTGATACAGCATTTAATTGCAAATCGCCAAATCTCATTGATGATCCAGAATGTCATGCTGCCAGAGAAAGAAGAGCAGGCTACACGGTGCTCTAGGGCTATAGCAATCCCTCCATGGTGCAGAAGGTTGAGCATTGCAGGGATAAGGATAAATACCTTGACGATATTAGAGCCTTGTGTCCTGACAACATCCTGCCAGGACATGGGCACCACAAACACATTTTGTCTGTCGTTCGGGATGCAATGGCGCCAAACACAGAGGGGCCAATTCACAAAGTTAAACTTAGACCTGAAATCTAATTTTAGACCTCTGGGGACATTACTGGTGCCTGCACTGCTACCTACAGCTGAGACTTGATGTAACAGCCAGATATGGTGTGTAGAACAAAGTAGTAATTTATCGTGTGCTCCTCAATAGTGCAGTGAGGTGGCAAAGCCAGAGGAGGAGGAGGGAACTTATGACATAAGTGAGGTGAATGATGATGATAATGTAGAATTGGGTCATGCACCACACTGACAGGATGTTAATACCAATGGCATAAATGATAAGATCATTGCTAATAACTTCTGAACTGTCCTACGCAAAATATGTAACACTTTACTTGCAACACATAGTACAAAGTATTTGTCTGAAAATAATTGTTCAAAGGTGCCCAGGCAGTTCTTGTCCTCTACGTCCCCAATCCCAATTGTTCCATCCCCTATCTGCACTATCCTACCACCTACCCTGACCCAAACACAAGCTCTGCCTACTAAACCCCCCCAAAAAATATACATATACAGATTAATACTTCTCCTGCTTCTGAGAGGTAGACTGTATAGGGTGAAGGACTTCTGGGTGTGAATGGGGGGACCAGTTAGGACTGGGGGCAAAAAAGGGGGTGGGTTGATTCAGCTCTGCTGTTACCCAAAGCTGTAAAATGGGCCATCTGTGACAGGGACTGTTGTTGCTTCTCAAGGAGACTGGTCAGGCTGTCAAACACAGACCCTGTTGCTGTTTGCCATTGTTCCACCTGCCAGAGAGAGTGGAGGCTGTCAGGTGGTTAGAGATTGGCAGAATCAGCATCCCTGGGACCTCTGTAATGGGTGATGGTATTTGACTGATTTGGCCCCCCTTTTTGTGTAGCTGAGGGTCACTTTCAAAGTGACCCAGATGTCACCCAGGGAAACAGGGAGCTTGCAATGCCTTGGTTGGTTCCCAGAAGGGATTCGTCCTGCCCCATGGTGCTCCTCCTCCTCCTATGGTCCCTCTGCAGTGCTGGCCTGAGGCTGCATGCTTACATGGCTATAGGAAAATATGTGTACACCAAGGGGTCTCCAAACCTTGCTGTCCATCAAACCGTCAACTGCTGGCACGAGTCCATCATTATCAACCTCCATTGTAATGCATCAAAAGTCCTCGTAAAGCAGTTGGGGTTTGAGAGTAAAGCCAATGCAGAGGTATGCAATGTTATGTGATTTGCATTTTTAAAGCACACTATCAACCATGAGGGTATCCTGGCACTACGCAGATGTGAGTGTCTGACTCTGATTGGGCATGGTGAATAGCCAGGTCTTCAGCTTCTTGTGGAATTGAGAAAGAGATGAGGAGACTTTGATGTGGTGAGGGAGGTTGTTTCATGCTTTTGGAGCTATGTAAGAGAAGGCGCGACCTCTGTCTCTGTGCTGAGCGGAGGTGTTTGGTAGGTTGGGTGAAGGAGATGTGGTTGTTCATCTAGGTGGGCCCAAAGTTGTGTAGTGAGGGAGGAGTTTAAAACAAAAGGACATAGAAGTTGTGGTGCCAACTGTGTCCTCAGCTGGGATGGCAGCTCTAACTGAAGCTCAGGTGGCTCTCGAGGCTTCAGATGAGCCTACAGCTGTGGCTTGAGCTCTGAAAGCTGATGCTTCCGTGACAGGTGTAGCTGAAGCTGCACCTGGATGGCAGCTGTGGCGGCTGGTGCTCTAGCATCTGTTATGGGTTGAGAAGTCAGACGGGCAGAGGAACCCTCATTCATATCCGAAGCTGCATGTGCAGATTCATATGCAAGGACAGGGGTTGATTTATATAATGCACATGTACGTACACCCCCTAAACTACAGATACATGTACACACTGTAAAAAACACAACACACAGATGATAGGCCGTTCTCCGACCATCATTTTGCTCTGTGGGGCCGAGATCGCTATATCTGTCAAACATATACATCCGACTAGCACAATGGGGGGAGACAATGGACTGTAATTCACCTAGACATGTGAAGACACACGGTATCAGCAACCCTACAATGATTTTCACACAGAGATTAATGCATGTTTCTTCTTGAGATCTGTGCTCGTAGCACAACCCCTGGGGAAAGGCATATTTAGCATGCCTTTTGATGGGCAAACGTGAGCAAGCAGTGTTTTTTTACATTGTTAGATTATATTCACATCTTTTCCCTTGACTGTGCTATCTCACACAGCCCATGCTAACCCCCTTTACCCAGATACCCAAGCAGACAGTTCCTCTCAGTCTACACCCTCAGCTTGCATTCTCCTGCTAATATGCATCCCAGAATTCCAACTACCATGCTCTCTGAGGATCAAAATAGAAGCCACCCCCTCTTGGGTCCAGCTCCCTGTAACATTCAGCCCTCCCATTCCAAACGCACCAAATGTCCAGGATACTGAATATCTTTTCCTCCAAGGTTTTGAGGAACATTTTTGGTTGGGTCGGGGTTAAGGGTGGGAAGCGGTTGGGTGGAGGAAGAACCGCTACCTGAGGCCTGATGGGCATGGTGGTGGCATGCTGCTGGTTACCTCACTCTCAGCTTGGGGTCATTTTAGCATTTCTTTTTATCAGCCATTTTCTAGGATCAGGTGGACACCACATTGAGATTGTAATCGCCTGCCATAGCCTACGGCGCATCATGGGAGGAGTCCTCTTTCGCCACCTCCTCGATGAACACATTCAGTCTTGAGTTGCAAAATGCAAAAGTTCTGTTCCTGGAACCTGCCGTAGAGTAGAGCATTAGTGGTGCTTACCATGGATGGGAGATGAGAAAGGATGGTGCTGGATTGATCCAGTTGTTTTGTGTGCAGTGGTGTTTTGACAAAATGGCCTCCTCCTTCTATGTGGTAGCATGTGGGGCCAAGATGAGGCTGCAGAGTTTCTCTTTGGCTGGATGATGCCTGCAGAAAGCTGCTGCACACTTCCAAGTCCATTAAAGGGATTTTTAAAGCTACTTCTTGGATGTTGCACATCCACAATATTACTGCATGTGAAAGTAGTGCATCTGCAAATTTGTCATCCATCTTAAAACCAGTAAATGCAAAATGAGTGCATTTGCTAATTCCCATAGCAGTAAAACCAGTATAATGAGGCACAGCATTTGTGCGCGCTTATGTACCAAACATGCACATTCAACCTGTACATCAATATTTAGTGAGGGAGGTTTTTCACACAGGGGTGGGACAAAACTTACAGTGCTGGCTTGAGAAGTGATAAAGGGAATTTTGCGAGTTGGAACACTGAGCCTGGAAAAGCCAGCTGCTAAACTCAAGTGAAGGTCAAGCAGAGGCTGCAGGCACAACTGCAGCCTGGCTTCCGCCCAACCCCCTCCTACGGCACTGGGACGCATGGAAGTCTGCCCTCTGCCTACTCACAGTCTAGGCTGCCCCTTGAGACCCTTCTCCCCTGCACTTCGCCCTGTGCCCAGCAAAAGTCCCTCATCCCACTTACCACCTGCACAGAGTAAGTGGTAAAGTGTGCTGGATAGACCACAGAATGGGGAATCCGCCTACATAAAAGTACCAGGTTATACAGGTACACATGTTATTCCCCATTCTGACAACAACATTTTGTAATTTCAAGGTGTAAGGGTGCAATAGCAGGCTGGTGATTCCAGACCCCATACTTTCAGCACCCAGGTACCATCCAACTTTTAATCGATGCCTAAAAGTGTGTGTCTATCAATTTTGTTTGTCGTATGCTGTATTCCAAATTGATTATTGGTAGCTTCTGGCTCCAAAATGTTCCTTAGTTTCTAACATGTTGTTCTAGTTTCCCCCTTGACTTTTCACCCTTGACTTTTTAGACTGTGGTATTCTGTGTTTGTTTGCTGGGATATCAGATCGTGCTTGTAATATTCTGTTTGTAGATGCGGGTTTCCTATATATTTCGGTGTACAAAGTATTATGAATTACGAACCAGTGCAAATTAAATAATACAATAGAATTGGGATTACAATTATGTGATAAACTTGAAGGACCGTTTCTCTGCATCCCAGGGCACTCAGTGGTGCTAGGCAGGTTCATGATGGGTGCTGATATTTACCAATGGATATCAAAGTTGCTCCCTTTGTACACCTGGGGGTAGCTAGGATGAGCAACTAAACATTGCTCCTTGAGGTGGTAGTAGGTTTGGAACTCAGATATAAAATAATGTTGCAATCACATACAATAAACTCCTGTCCAGTTAGAGTGTCTTCTTTTGATATCAATGTGCCCTTACTTACATACCGAAATATAATTAATGTAAAATGACTGGGATATAATCCAAAATACTTGTTAAGCACCTTTCCTTCAGTAAAAAGCAGCTATTCAGAATAGCATGACCCACTGTGTGATGGTGTAATACTCTTGTGATCTCGTTGTCTCTCAGGGGCATATTAGCAACGATTTGCGATAATTATTGCAAAGCGCGCTTAGCGCTGTTTTTTTTATCGCCGGCTATCGCTGGATTTCATCGCCGAGATAGCGCGCTATTAGCAACGCTTATCTCCAAGGCGATAAAAAATCCAGCGATAGCGGCGAAATGCGATAGGGGAATCCTTGATGATAGGCCATGGTGGACTTAGCCTCACAATCCATCTCCCATTGAGAAAATAGGTAAGTCAAGTTTTTAGCAGGTGTTAAATTCCAGCGATAATCGCGGTTAGCGCGACTGTTTTTATCGCTTTGCGGGTATTGCTAATAGGGGGAAGTTGTGTTTGCGACTGTTTGCAATTGCTTTTAGTTGGGAACGCCTACTTTGCATGTCATTAGCGATAATTATCGCTGACATACAAAGCGGCAACAAAACGGCCGCTATCGCCATTAAGATGTCGCTAACAGCTGTTAGCGACAGCTTGCTAATAGGGCGATAAAAATATCGCCGCTTTATCGGCAGAAAGTGCCGCTAAAGTGGCGATACTGCCCTTGATGATTAAGCATATCATCAAGGGCAGTATCGCCACTTTAGCGGCACTTTTGCCGATAAAGCGGTGATATTTTTATCGCCCTATTAGCAAGCTGTCGCTAACAGCTGTTAGCGACAGGTTAATGGCGATAGCGGCCGTTTTGTTGCCGCTTTGCATGTCAGCGATAATTATCGCTAATGACATACAAAGTAGGCGTTCCCAACTAAAAGCAACTGCAAACATGATGCAGTGTTTCTGAAGGACAACTTGTTACAAATATATCATGGCTTCTTTTAAATGTGTCACCCTTGTCCTTGTTTCTCAGGAGGCTTGTGTGCAAGGAGGACAGCTCCATTTGGGGGTGCTCAGCAGTGATCACTAACCTTGATTTAGCTAGTTTTGCTTTTATTTACACCTTTGCCCACACTGCTGAATGAAGTATGGTCTGAATCTGAGAGATGAACAATGGTGGACCAAAATCTCTTGTTGTGCAATGCAAATGGTAAGTTTCTTCAAGTGGGACCCCTTGCCTCTGACAAAGCACTGCATTGGTAAAAAGAAGGCGCCTGCATGCGTTCAGGGACAACATAGAGTTAGTTTATTTGTAGTTGTAGGTTACATATAGGTTTCAAGTACTTGGGCAACACTAAATCCTTCAGGAGCTATTGATATTGTCAGCTCAGCCTCCAGGTCCTCATTAACCCATATAAAAGTAACTAGTAGAATAAGGGAAGTGTAGCATTATTCACAGAGCAAAAAGAACAGTTGATGGACAGAATGCTGAACAATGTCATACATTCACTCCAGTACAGAGATCTGGGCCTAAATCCATCGTTTTTTTGCTCACCATGCCATTCCAGTTTGGACCCAGCCATATGCAAATCAGTCTTGACCCTGTGCCCAATGGGAACAGTCCAGCCCGAACTTCCAAGCCAGGTCCTCCCTGGACTGGAAACAAGCATCCTAGGACCTAGTATAATTCATTATACTGAATAATAACTTTGCAAAAATAAATCACAGATCAAAAGAAACGCTGCTGTGCCAGAAGGCACACAAGAAATGCTACTGACGACCACACCAATTACATTAGGAAATGTCAGCAGACTTCTGATTCAGTTCCTCGATGCAGAGTGGGTGGCTCTCCTTGCATAGTCTCTTTAGGAGTGGCTGATTTCATCAGTGAGACAAACAATTCACAGGGTTCTGTTTCTCATAATAGGCACAACAGACCGAAGCCTGACACACAGGTGCCTTAAGCACAGGAATGTGTTTTTATGCTACCTTTAGTTTGTGATCCTTAACCAGGATGCGGCTTGAACTGCATGAGACGCGGGCCTTGAAGAATTCCTGTTGTGTTCTGTGAATTCAGCTTTTGCCAGAGTATTCATGCAGCCCTCAATGAACATAATCACATCTCATGCCCTTGACATCTCACACAAAAGAATGCTAAACAGATCAGCAGAAACATGTCAGTCCACCGGCAGTTTCCTGAGCACGCACAAGCAGTTTATTTACAAGACATAACACAGGCAGGAGCATGCATAGTGCAATCCACAAATTACTGTTGTGCCATAACTTAAATAATGGGTGGATTGAAATAGTGTTAAACAGAAACAAAATATATCTGATCAGGATACCCTTAAAAGTTTGAGTTAAAGTATACATCGACTGCTCCCTGATACAACACCTCTCTCCACTTTGGTGCCAAACAGAGCAGCAGCACCTTTTTCAATGCTGCACAATCACGGTGAACCAGCAATTTCTTAGTGCTTACAGCTGAAAAGACCAGATCAGAGCTCACAGGTACCTAAAACACTTCTCGTCTAGAATGCCTCCCCTTGCCGTGCTGTATGAGACTCCTCTGGTCCCAGTGACAAGCACTCCTCAGCTTCACAGCCTCAATGACATTCTCTTCCCTGACCATAAATTAATGTCATTCATTACTGATGAAGCACTGCTCAGCCCCCTGCCATAAGCTGAATGCTCATCCCTGAAGACAGGAAATAGGCAAAACATGCCCTCAGAAAACCAAAACTGCTCATTCCAGACTTTTTCTCTGAGTGTGGTTTTGTCCTTTCTCAGTAAGCAAGTTCACTCAGGAGTACCTGAAGCATCATCTCTTAGTACATCAGTCTTTGGAACAGCAAAAAACCTTGGGGCATATTAGCAAGGGCGTTATCGCTGCTTTAGCGGCACTTTTTGCAGCTAAAGCGGCGATATTTCTATCGCCCTATTAGCAAGCTGTCGCTAACAGCTGTTAGCAACAGCTTCATGGCGAAAGCGACCGTTTTGGTGCTGCTTTGCATGTCAGCGATATTTATCGCTAATGACATGCAAAGTAGGCGTTCCCAACTAAAAGCGACTGCAAACAGTCGCAAACACAACTTCCCCCTATTACCAATGCCCGCGAAGCGATAAAAAAAGTCGCACTAACCGTGATTATCGCTGGAATTTAACACCTGCTAAAAACCTGACTTAACCATTCTTGTCAATGGGAGGTGGATTGTAAGGTTAATTCCTCACCTGCCTATTAGCGAGCTTTTCATTAGCGCAGTGAATTTATCGCTGGATTTCTCGCGCTATTGCTGGGTTTCGCCGCTATTGCTGGATTTTTTATCACCTTGGAGATAAGCGTTGATAATAACGCGTTATCTCCGCGATGAAATCCAGCGATAGCCGGCGATAAAAAAACAGCGCTAAGCGCGCTTTGCGATAATTATCGCAAATCCTTGGTAGTATGCCCCCTTCTTCCTCTAAACAGCTTAACATCGTCTTAACACAGCTTCTATTTCCCATCCTCGTCCCCACTGCTGCATTGGTAGAAACAAGTCTTCACACTTTCCGGTACAACACAGGGTGAGTTTATTTGCATTTTAATGTTACACATAAGGTTCAAGTACTTAAGTAACACTAAACCACACCAGGAGCAATGGATGTTTCCAATTCAGGGGCACATTATCAAGCCCATTATCGCCGCGTTAGCGGCATGTTTCTGCCGCTAACGCGGCGATATTTTCATCACAGTATTAGCAAGCTGCAGCTAATGGGCCTTAGCGTGAGTTTTTGGGCGATAGCGTCCCGTTTTTTTATCGCCAAGCATGTTAGCGATATTTATCGCTAATGACATGCAAAGTAGGCGTTCCTGTGCAAAAAGACACGCAAACACCACTACTCCATATTATCAAGGGGCACCTTGAAATTCTGAAGAGCCAACAAACTGGCTCTAACTGCAGTTAGAGGCAGTTACTTAAGACCAGAAAATAGCTGGTCTTTAATGGTGATAAAACTTGGGCCCATATCTCTGCAGGTTTTGGCGCAGGCCAGCGCTGCAAGCAATGTTGCAGCACTGCCCTGCGACAAAACTACAGTGCAGGAATGCGCACAATCAATAAGATAGTGCGCATTCCTGTGCCACAGTCATGAAAAGTGTTGCTGCGCTGCGACAAGACAGCGTTGCAACACTTCTCACTACACCCTTCTTGCGACAGCATGGATGCGCTGTAATCACTGGACAACGCTCCATGATGCAAGTAATGACAGATACGTCAGGAACCTGACGTATCTGCCTGCGCTAAAGTCACGCATTGCTGCAGTCGTGTCACAGCCATGACGCAACTCCAGCAATGCATGGGGCCAGACTATCCCTGTGGCACTGCCTCACCCTCACGCCTGCCATCAGGCAGGCGGAAGGTACTGACACAGTGCTGTTCATGAGGGGTGCCCGAATGTTGGCGCTGTTGGAGATCCATCGGTGGTGGTTGCGCGCTGTGGTGTCCTCGTTTGGAAGCATTGGTGGAGTGTTGGTGCAGAGGGAGTTGACGCGATGTTCTTTGGTGGCCTTGACCCAGCTGCGAGGGGGTGCGATGATGGTGGTGGCGTCCGGTGGGCAAGGTGAAGACGTGATTTTACCAATGATGGTCGGTCCAGGAGAGTCCGGTGTTGTGGCTGCAGTTGAAGTTCACGCTGGCAGAGGTGACGTGCTCGACCATGTGTCCTGCTATGTGGCTTGGTGCGGTGACTTGCTGCTTGCGTCTGATGTAGGTGACCTTCCCCATGAGGGGGTGGTGTCCTGGTCACTGGGGTTGTCCAGGGGGAACTTGAGTTCACCGAGTAGGATGTCGTCGGTGGATGGGAGACCCTGGGGTGCAATGAGGTCTACAATGGTATTGGAGAATGGGGGGCCATGGCCCGGGGGCCTGCACATGAGGGTGCCACAGAGGATGTTCTTGGTCCTGGTCTGGATCTTGGAGCTGACGTAGTTCATGGTCACCCTTGGGTCATTAGAGTGCGTGGTCAGTCGGAGTGTGCTTCTGTAGGTGATGGCAATGCCTCCTCCCTGACGGTAGGGGTGCTCCTTGCGGGTGGTACTGCAGCCATCAGTGATGGCGATGTCTGGTCCGGAGCAGAGGTTGGCCCTGGCAGGCGAGGTGGTGTCCAGGGTTGATGGCGAGGAGGCTGCTGCCGTCGTATCGGTGGAGTGTCCAAGAGGAATGCTCCTTGGTGCTGAGCGCGGTCCAGGGGCAGACGGACGCAAACGGCGTAGCCTATGGTTGCCTTTGGGCCGGGAGACGACCATTACAACGCAGGCAGTACATCGTTAACAACGCAACTCTGACAACGCAGGTGCCTTAACATCGCATTTGAATACAACGCATTGTGAGGTCAGTAATGGGGTAATTTAAAGTTTTTCGGGTGGGTATGGGTTTCGGATGTAAAAATTTTAAATTGGGGTGTGTTTTGGGGTAAAATATGAAATATGGGGTGTTCTTTGTGGTAAAATATGAAAAATTGGGTATTCTTTGGGGCAAAATATGAAAAATGGGGTGTTCTTTGGGGTAAAATATGAAAAATGGGGTGTGCATTTGTCTCAAATGAGATTTTTGGGTGTGTTTTGGAGGCTCAAAAAGGAATTCCAGGCTTCACAGCTGGGTTTGTGGTGCAAAGGTTAGTTTTGAGTTGCACTCACTGAAGTGGGAACAGTGATCTTTATGTCTCAGCTATGCAACACCTACTCTACTGTTGCAATGTGCCTAGTATTAGTATGCATTGGAATGGAATGCGATGTTATGGCCTGCGTCGCAACTACGTATGTGCCTTTGGCACACGAGTGGTACGCCCGCTGTGCATGGCCGCACAGCGTCCGTCATTGAGAAGTGCTGGGGGGGGCTGGTCAGCTGTGAGGGCAGCCAGGTGGTAGGGCATTGGGTGACTCTGAGGTTAGTCTGGGTGATGGGGGACAGGTGCCGGCGAGTGTCCTCCAGTGTTGGGTCGCCCATCCATGAAGGGTGTGTGCCACTGGGCGGTCCTTCAGGGCTGACCATGAGGGGGTGAGACGGAAAGCATTAATAAGGGAAGGCGGGGGATTGGCCTGGGTGAACGGCTTGATGTCAGGCAACCTTGAGCGTGGAGGGGCATAGAGTGCTCTTATGGGAGGGGCATAGAGTGCCCTTATGGGAGGGGCATGGAGTTCCCTTATGGGAGGGGCATGGAGTGCCCTTATGGGAGGGGCATAGAGTGCCCTTATGGAAGGGGCATGGAGTGCCCTTATGGGAGGGGCATGGAGTGCCCTTATGGCAGGGGCATAGAGTGCCCTTATGGGAGGGGCATAGAGTGCCCTTATGAAGAAGCACCAGTCAGATTGGCGCAGATTGCAGCAGGTCAAGCCCAGGCTGCTCTTTTTTATGTGTGGGGGGGGTGGGGGTGCTTTTAACGCTGGCACGCTCAAACAGCCATTTTCAGATTTTTGGGTGCCCCTAAGTAACACTGCACTCAGCACTCGAGGTCTGCCAAAGCCAGGTTAGCTAGATTTATGAGTTATTATTATCAATATTATTATTATTATCATTATTTTGTAATCATTATTCATAACAATTATGTCCCATACGGGTCATAATCCCAATTTTGATTATTGTCATTATTATTTTAATTATTATTTGTGCTGTTTGTTGATAATAATAATAATACTGTGTTACACCAGTTTTGCATATGGAGTTTTGAACCCGGAACATTTCATACTGTAAAGTTCAACATATGTATATACATCCACATTTTAATAAAATAATCGATAGAAGTTCTCGCATGACCTTGCCTGGAAAGCAGCATGACATCCTTCCCAACTCAGTACAAGGCTCCCTCGTCTCCAATTCACTCCAAGGCAATGCAGAGTTCCAGGTAAACAAACCGCGTGCCTGCTCCTGTGGAGTACTAGCACCACGCAGAGAGGCATCACACAATGTAATATGACACAGCGAAAATAGCACAATGGATCATAACTGTAATGCATAATGCAACGTATAACATGGCTATGACATACATCACAAGTAATAATGAGACAGAACTTCAAGTACAATACATACCATACAGTAGCAAAACCCAGCCAAGCTGAGCGTAACGTAACTTAACGTAAACGTAAGGCAACAAAACATAACATAGCATAACATAACATGTTATGCAGATTGGACTCCTCTGGTATCTGAGAGTGTCATGATCATATTAGATGTGTGACCTCATTTCTTACAGGGGCCCCGAAAGGCAGTGGTAAGTCCGCACAACGTTATACACAAGCGGAAAGGCACAGGCTCCTTCCGAGCGTCCCCTATACGTTGTGATTTATATATGATGCGGTGCCGCCGCCCCCTCTGGGTTGGCAATGCACAGGGGAGCCTGGGACTGAATATTTGATTAAGGCAGGCGCGCATTAATCATTTCACACACCGGAATATTTAAGCAAACCAGGGTTCCAAAGGTACTTGAGATGACGGTGCAAATAAACCACCCAGGCCACATCGGACAAAGTAAAGGTGTGTGTGTGTGTGTGTGTCGGGAGAGAGTAGGAGACAGGGAAAATACAGAGGGCCACACATGAAGCAAGGAGTGGGAGAGAGGGGCACAAGCAAGAAAGCTCAAAGGAGGCGTGGGGGGTGCCCACTGGTGTGCGAGGGCACGGGCGAGCACGCAGGGCAAGCCGCTGGGGTCTTGTGCGGCCGCAGCCGGCTATGCCCCTATTTATGAATCTCTCTGAATGTTGCTGCGCAGGGAGGGGCTGGGGGCTGCAGGGAGCTTCTTTTGTTCCTGGAAGCTGAGCAGGGTCACAGCCGCTTTGTAACACCGCTCGCAAAGCGGCGTGCAGTGGAGAAACACCCACGACATGGCGGCTGCACTACTGCGACCTCTGTGCAGCATGATTTATTTGGTGACGGTTGCAGTACTTAATTGATTCTGGGCAAAATTACACATTCCAGTGTGGTGCCAGGTATGGTGTGCTGAGAGTGTTTATTTCTCGCAGCAATAAGCCCCAGGCACGGGCTTTGCAGCATTTATTTCACAGCCTACACTTTGGGGGATATTATCAAGCAGCTGACGCCGCGTTAGCAGCACTTTACTGCTGATAATGGGCCTATCGCGAGGTCTCGCCGGCTAATGCAGGATTTCCTTTCGCCATCGCGCTCGGGTTAGCGGCAGTTTTCACCGCCGTTCCTTGGAACTATCGCCATGTAGCGATGGCTTGATAATACGCCGCTAACATGGCGATAGTTTTCAGGGTTAGACGGCGATAGAAATACTGCCGCTAACTGGCGTTGGCGATAGGTATCGCCAGTCCTTGGTAATATGCCCCTCAGTCTCCTGGTCCTCTATGATCCTTCATCAGACACCAGTGGAATCAGGGAAAAGAAACATTCTACATACAGGCAACGTTATGCACCAGAAAACGGCAAGTGTAGCACACTAGGTAAAGTATGAAGGCGAATTAAAGGACTGGCCTCAGGATGCGACTTAAAAAATGCTAAACCACATCCAAGCTGGCCACCAAGACTTGGGATCTTGCAAGAACGCCAGCAGACTTCTAAGATTCTCACCTGCTGAAAAATCACTGGGATCCAAGCAGCGAGGCAGAATGATCAAAGGTGAGTTTTTGGCAAGACAAAGCCATGTTCGCTTTTCGTTACGAAACTACCTTTACCCAGCCCCGGCCCTTGCAGTTAAGAGCGGTGGGGCCGGATGGGGGGGGGGGGATTTTGACAGAGGACGATGAGGGAAAATTAATTATTTATTCAATTTTCCCTCGTGGTTGTCTGTCGAAATACACCCCCCCCCCCCCCCCACCCAGCCTCACCACTCTTACCTGCACGGGCCGCAACTGCCTTTACCCCGATTGTGAATTTTTCTGTCCATCAGTCGGTCAATCCTCTCTTACGGAGGCGGGATGTGATAATCCAGATTCTGTACCATTATCTGCATTTCAAAAATCTTGAGGAGGCATCACTCTACCATACAGCAAGACCCTTCTCACTGACCAGTTAAATATCTAGATGCTTTTGGTGTGAGGTGAACTGTAAGGTCTCAAATGATGCACTAACTTCGAGAAATATCAGGCTACATGAATTCACTTTACACACTGCAGGTGCATAAAATCCAGCACTTGGCTCTGCACTAAGCCAATGTTTCCCACCATGATATGCCTCCAAAGATGTCATTCTCACCTTCTTCAAATTACAAGGCAGTAAAATCTCCTGGGGTAAGCCTGTTACTTCACCTTGCAGTATTATCCTGGGCATATTTTCCCACCTGACTATATGTTTGAAAGGTCAGAGAAGGGAATAAGATGAGGATACAGGTTACCACACCTGAAATTGGCACATTTTTTCCATTACTTCCATGTAGTCCCTTTGCAAATTCCTCCTGGTGATATGTATGTTGGGAAAACATTGGGATTGTGATAATTTCACATAATTCTAATCTGCAATATGGTGTGCGAACACCGCTAACTCAACCTTGGATCTCCCAGATGAGTGTCCAAGTAGTTTGAACAAGTGTAATAAAAGTAAAACAAAAACAGGTATGGAGTACCTACATAACCCTTCCTGCAACTGATTCAGACTCCCTTAAATCCCTGCTCCCTCCTTTTTCACTTACATGTCATAATATCACTCTCACATTTGACTTTTCCTTAACAAGATACCATGATAATTCAGTGTCAAAATCTGGGTCATCAAATCTACCCCTGGTTTAGGACACATTCTGAGCCAGAATATCATAATGGTACGCCCTAAACATATGCTCTGTATTTTGAGGGAACCCAGTTAGAAAAAGTGAAATTATTTAGTGCCATTTGGCAATTGAACTTTCCTTCGGCATTGAAAAAAATAAGTGGATGAGCTAGTGATCTGTTTTATGTAGCGCACACTTTAAACTGAAAATTCTTTATGTATTTACGAGAATACAAGGTGTGCTTTCAATCTCCTGTGTGGTTAAAAATTCAGAGCATGCAGAGGAATCCCTCTATATGTATGCAATGTTTGTCAAAGAAGATCAGGCTAGAAATATCAATACACTGGTTGCAAAAAACTGGTTATAGTTTGCCACCACTCTGTTTGTGTCGAGTGTGGAATTTTGCAAACTGGCCTTCATGGTCGGTTCACAAATTTCTGAATTGGATTAGGGCAGTCCAACCTACCTCATAATTATCAGGGCCAGTGGTATTATGCAGCAGGGGAGGGCCAAATTATGCTGCACAGTTGTTTAAATTATGCCTCAAGAAAAGGCAAATTATGTGGTGTAATGTGGCACAATTTGTGATAGTACTGCCGAATATACCTCATTTTCATGCATTATTTTTCCCCGCAGGGAATTACAACGTGGTTGTTACAACGACCGCGTTGTAACCACGCATACCATTACCCCGCAAGTCGTAACAACGACTTGCGGAGGGGGGGCGCTGGATGTTGGAATAGTATAATTTACTATTCCAACTCCAGTCTGTGCGGACAGTAGGGAAGGTATTGGATTTTAAATCTAACACCTTCTCCCCCCTCCGCAAGTCGTTGTTCCGACTTGCGGAGTAATGGTATGCGTGGTTATAACGCAGTTGTTGTAACGACCTCGCTGTAATTCCCTGCGGGGAAAACATTTCGTGGTAAACGTTGTTTACCAGTACTGCTTCTTTATCTTGCAATGTTTACACTTGTTAGCAATGTCTGGGCATAGGTTGCTCCTCATTAGTACCAGTTTACCACCTAACTATAGTGATAAGCAACAGAAAGGTGACCAGTCAACCTTTGCAAAGGTCCGTCTGTCGGGAATAAATCCTTTAAGCAGTGCAAATCATTTAATCACCACATCTGCAACAAAAGGAGTATAAACAAGTTTATTGCATATGCCAGGCTAGTTCAGCTGGGAGAGTGATGTGCTATATGAAAAGCACAAGTCAGTCTCAACTTACATACACTTCAAGTCTACTCTTATAATACTAATTTTGGCTACCTTCCATAACTCTAATACAATATTAACAATAGAAAAAGCTTCCTGCTTTTCCGTTATGTCCCACCCAGATTACATACATTTATTTCAAGAACAGCTCTTTCCTGTGTGCCTTCTCACGCCACACTTACAGTCTACAATGGGAACTTTCTTACTGCTCCGAATTTCCTGTTACTTATTCCAAGACAGGAAGTTTCTCAGCCAGAATACAATAGTAAGGAAAAAACACTTAAGCCAGACCGCATTTAGACCTTTTTTTGAAAGCAGGCTGTAGGTTATTTCCAGATACAAATGTGCAACTTAACATGCATGTTTAACCACACATTTAAACCACATTATACTGTTTTTCTTTCTTTACATGAAAAAGATTCTTAGTTTGTGGGCAAGTGACAGGTAAAGCAGAATAATGAACACAATAATTAGGGCCTAAATCTAAATTAGGGTTTTGATTCCTTTCATTCCCCTCTCTAGTCGATTCTTCGACTACTTCCTCACTACCCCTGTGCATTTCTTCCAATTCTGTATTTTGCATCTCTTAATTTCTTATTATAGGAAACATACCTCCCACTTTAGCTGTAACCCTCTTGCAACATGCTAAGATAACCTGAAATACTAGGCACATCAATAGCAACAGAACTATTATAGGCAACAAGGCCTTAGACAACCCCGACATACAGGACGGCACCCAATCAAACCAGCCAGTGAACCACTCATCTGGAGCACCCCTTCTTTCTTCATCTGTGTATGCAAACTATGCAAAGTCAATATGGCCTGAGTTAGATTTCCTTCATCTTCATCATTTGCCGGTATGAAAGTACAGCATACTGAATTAAGTTTTTTACACACTCCTCCTTCGATTGCTGTCATTAAGTCCAAAACATATCTGTTTTCCATCACCATAAGTCTGTTTGAATGCAGCTCTTCTTTAATTGCATTAAAGCCATCTTCAGTAGCATTTATTGCTTTCATTAGTTCCCACCGGGTGATCTGAACCCAGCGAGCAGTTGCTTTTGCTTGAAACATAGGTATCAGACTCCCAAAAAATGTTTGGGCGTCATTGAACAACCTGTACTCTTTGGGCACATCCTACCACACTGAAGTTCCAAAGTACTCAGCCATCCTTTTTCTTCTGTGATAACGCAGCAAAGTTGATGCTTTACTCATGGAATGCAAATGTAAATCTTTTATTTCTTTTGCTGGTATTACCATAGATGGGGTATGCAAAGTCACCAGAGAGCAGATTACGCTCCAGTCGGGGGGTAATTGAGTGTATATTCGAGCTCCACACTGCCAGAAAATCCATAAGGCCGGAGGTACCGCCCTGCATATCGGCATTGTAAATAGTTGAGCTGCAATTGAGCTCCCGTCCCACTTTAACAATCCCATTTCCCTGAAAGCAAAGAGAAAATCTCATTAGTTTCCCAGCCAGCTTAGGATGACGTTTAGTACCAGTCCATGTATATCTCTGTATGTTTTCATCCCATATTTGCTGACATGATGCTTTTATATCATCAAATCTCAAATGATTTTTTGTTTCTGTGCCATTCCATAAAGATATGGCCCTACATGAAAACCTAGCTCCAGTAAACCATTTATTATTGGCAAATACTGATGCTTCAATACTTAATACTGGCCTGGCTGCGCAATCTGGGGGCAGGGGTTTGGCAGAATAATTATTACAAGTGGATGGTGGATTAGATCTCCCTAGAATACCTCGTTCCAATACTGCTTCCTCCCAATTTACATAACTATATTTCTGCCCTGCGCCCTTCATTCTGGATATCTCTTTCATTATCTCTGCTTTATCTGTCAAAATTTGCTAAATTTCAGGGTTTGTATCAAATCTAGTTGTATTAACTCTGGCAGTCATAGGACTAACATGTGTTGGCTGTAACTGTGCTTTTATCCTACACAAGAAAAGATGCAATAAACACTTTGTCATATTAACAGACACTTCTTTAGGATACACTAAAGGTGGTGTTTCTATGGCATGGGGAATAAGAGAACATACATAACAACTATCATTTTATGTATTGGTACCTATATCATGCATGCCTTTATACCACAAATTATCAAGTAAAGAATCATGCAGAGGATGTATATCTGTTTCATTGAAAACAGCTCTACGAAAGCGTAATACTTCTTCCCTATGGGTGGGATCTTTTGCATCTACATAACACATAATACAATAGCAAATTATCAGAGTAATAATCATAACCACTGAACTCATTATTATACTATGAAAAATATCATTTAACTGTCTCTTCATTGTATCTTTTATTCTTGGACCATTGCCTCCTCCCCTCTCTGCGGGAGTGAGGCCAAAAATGGAATAAGGTCCGTTACGTGCACCCAGTTCCGCATCTCCTCCACTTTTACTGCTGTTGGTGTGCTCTGTGTTACTTGTAGGGGCCTAGAAACTTGGGGTCTTTCCATGTTCTCACGAAGTTGCGCACAAAGACCCAGGAACCGATGCTAATGGCTGTAGACAAGGGCAGGGGTGGTGCAGTACTGTCGGCCTGTTGCAGCTGAACCTGTTTATAATAAACCTGTACAGCTTTTGTTAAGGCAGACATGTATGCATTCATTTCTTGCCAAACACTTTCTGATGCAGACTTAGTATCAGAACGAATCATTTGATTTTGTTTAAAGGAAAAATTAGAATGCCTAGCTGTTATGACTTGGTGAGGGGTCAAATGATGATTCTTTGAAGGGGCATTTCTCAATGCATACAGAGCAAGGGGAAGGCAGTAAAGCCAATTCTTTTTCAGTGTCTCACAAATTTTTGACACTTTGCTTTTCAATAAGCCATTCATCCTCTCAACAATTCCATTACTCTCTGGGTGGTAAACTGAGGTAAACTGGTGTTCCACTCCTAATAGTGTAGTAATTTGCTGAAATACTGGGTTAGAAAAGTGTTTGCCATTATCGCTGCGTATTGCCGCCAGAACCCCCACCTCGGTATGACCTCTCTCGCCAGGAATTTGGCTGCCTAGTCAGCATCACACCTGGAGCAGGGTCCTGCTTCAATCCATCGTGAAAATGGACACACCACTACTAACAAATACCTATTACATTTTTGTATCATATCTACAAAGTCTATGTGTAACTCTATGAAAGGACCTATTTTAGGTCTTGGAATGGAGGATGAAGGCATTTTGGTGACCTCTTATTAGAGTACTGATAACACACATGACATGAAGCTAGGAATACATCAACTAATGGTCCTAGATTAGGGATAAACCAGCTTTTATTTAATTCATCCATCATTACTCTTTTAGAATTGTGTGTAGGTAAATGAAGTTGTCGAAGGGCTGTTATAAGTAGTGACTGGGGCATTATAACTTTACCTGAAGTTGCTGATCTATAAAGGAGATCTGGAAATCCAGTCACTCCCCCCCTTGATTTCCAGAGATCTTTCTCATGTTGTGGTGCTGCATTTTGAATGTCTAATAATGCCTCTGTAGAAATATTCTCATAGTGTTGTATCTCAACCTCATCATCTGCATCTAAAGTGTGCATACAGCATGTTTTCATTGCATATAAACTAGCTTCCTTTGCTGCTGTATCAGCAGCTTCATTTCCCTTAGACACCAAATCTGTTCCTTTTGTGTGTGCCTGGCACTTAACCACTGCTACTTGACATGGTATTTGCAATGCAGCAATAAGGTCAGCTAAAAGATGTTGGTGCGCTACTGGTGTCCCATCAGATTTAAGAAATCCTCGCCATTCCCATCTCTTCAGCCCTGAGTGAACTGTGGAAGCTACATATGCTGAATCAGTGTATATTGTTACTGGCTGACCCTGACAAGCCTTTAGGGCCGTTATCAATGCTTTTAATTCAGCCACTTGGGCTGAGTCTTGGGATGGCTAGAGTAAGAGGTGCAATGTGTGTAAGGTATAATCAGTAGGTGTACCAATAGCCTCAACAACAGTTGCACCTGTATGTCTTTTACCTGTCTCCTGGTCTATCCATGAGGAAACATCAATAAACAATTGTCGGCCATCAGACAAAGGGTCCTCATGTGCCAGGTGATCGTCCTCCTCCAATGTTACGCTACAGTCAGGATCAGTGGGCTCTAGTGTGTGCACTAAAAAAGTTGCAGGATTGACTGAGTGTACTCTCTCAATGCAGATAGAAGGGTTTGACAGTATTACTTTATAACCTGTCGCTCTTTGAGTGGTCAATGTACTTTTACTTTTCTGCAGCACAGCGAATGGAGAGTGCTCAACATACAATGTTACAGGGCATCCTGCTGTAATAGTACTACTCTTTTCCACTGCAAAAGCTGCTGCTGCAAGCGCTCGCTCACAAGGAAAGTGACCTTTCATTACTGGATCTAATAGTCCACTAAAATAGGCGACGGGTTTGTGACCCATCGGGTACTTTTGAGTAAGGACTGATATCATGGAATCCTCTGTGGCAGCAGAAAACAGAAACAATCTCTTTGTATAGTCAGGATTTGCTAGCACTGGGGCTGAAGCAATTGCTTCTTTCAATGTCTGAAATGCACTTACACTGTCATCACACCACTGTATGCCTGTGTTGTCAGTCTTAGCTTTCTTCATTGCATATAATAATGGTTGTATGATGGTAGCATAATCAAATACCCACTGACGTACAAAATTACAAAGGCCTAGAAATTTCTGCATGTCCTTTACTGTCTTGGGCTGAGGCTGATCACGTATAGTTTGCATTCTAGAACCTGCTATCTTTTTGCCTTCTGCAGACAACACTTGGCCCAAATACAGCACTTCCTGTTGCACAAACTGTAATTTTTCCCTGTCCACTTTGTATCCCTTAGTAGCAAGTAGCGTTAAGAGATTGACAGTGTCCAAAACACAATCAGATTCTCTTTTACTACATATTAGTAAATCATCTACATATTGCAAGACTGTACTGTCTGACTGGAAATTTAACAAATCATCTCTCAATACTCTATTAAACACAGAGGGAGACTCACAATAGCATTGTGGGAGTCTAGAGTACTGGATGTATTCACCATCAAAACTGAAGGCTGTCAAATAATGACTGTCAGGATGTAAAGGTATGCTAAAAAAGCATTCTTTAAATCCACTACAGAAAACCATTTGCTGTCACTTGGTATATTAGTCAATATCACAGATGGGTCTGGCACTATGGGGTACTCTGCTAATTCTATGGCATTAAGGGGGCGAAAACCCTGAACCATCCTCCAAGTATTACCTGTAGATTTTTTTACAGGATAAATTGCAGTGTTACAAGGTGATAGACAGGAATACAGGACTCCCTGATCCTTCAGTCTTTGTATTGTCCCTCTAATACCTTCTTTTGCTTCTTTAGACAGTGGATACTGTTTTACACATAGCAATTGGGCACCTGGCTTCAACTTTATCTTAAATGGTTCTACATATAGTATCAGTCCTACCTCATCTGGAGCTGATATCCAGAGACAAGGCAGGACTGCTGCAAGTGCTTCAATATCACTGGAGGGGGATGGCTCAACTGGTAACGTGGTCTGTGCATGGTAAACATGCACTAACAAGGGTGCAGTGTCTGTATAAACTATCTCAGTCCTGGTGGGATTGTCTGAAAAGATTTCTGAATCAGAAATGTCCTGTGGTCTCAGACCAGGCATAAGAAAAATCAGGACCTTCCAAATTCCTCCATCATTATCTGATGCCACCAGAGCGTCCCACCTACTGGATATTTCCATGCAGTCAAGGTAAAGGGTATTCACCTGTCCCAGTTCATCACCACCAGCTTGTCTCCTGAAAATTAGTCTAGGTGGCAATTCCATCCATCGCCCTAAAAGTATTTCCTCTGTCTTCAAAACCGTAAGTACTGCATCTGCTAGCAATTTATAATGCACTGGCTCTGCCCTTCCAACATTTTCCTCTGGCATTCTTAGCAGATGTATCCCACATTTCGCTTGCCCTGGTATTTCACATGTCATGGACCCATCAGAGGAAACCCTTATTGTCATGTTTAATTTAGACATGATATCCCTTCCTAATAAATGTGCTGGTGAATTTGGAGAATAAAGGAGATGCTCCTGCGTTCGCACTCCTGCCACCTCTATGGGCACATGTGTTGTGTATGGAATGTGCTGTACTTCACCAGAGAAGCCCTGCGTATCCATGGTGGCAGAGGACAATGGAACATTTCCTTCTGAGAGGCAAGATTTTGTTTCCCCTGTATCAACCAAGAAAGTATACCTCCTTCCCATTATAATCATTTCTACCATTGGTTCTTCCTCTGGGTCTAGAGTCCTAGCTACCACAGAACAATTGGAATACCCTGGTGCGTCCCATCAGGCTGTATGATAAAAGAGGTTTCTGCCTTGAACAATCACTCCCCCTTGTCCTTGACTCCCTGTGCTCACCAATGCAGTAGTCTGCACCTGATGCTGGACTCCTGTCTGTACAACAGGTGCTGGTGCCCCTTGAAAAGGTACATTGGCAAATTGCTGTTGTGGCATATAAACCTGTGGGAGTGGAGTTATTTGTTGTTGAGGATAGGGGACATACTGATAAGGACCATATTGAGGCGCTGGCCCTGACGTGTTCACATTTTGTCTTCCCCTTCCTCTCCCTATTCCTATCACTCCCTGCACTTCATCACTCTTCTTAAAGCGGCATTCAGCAATAAAATGTCCAATGTTACTGCAGTAATGGCATTTAAAATGTCTTCTTCCTTGCATCTGCCTCCCCTCTCTTTGACCCCTTCCTTGCTCACTGTTTGTTGCAACAGGAACCTGCACAGTCATTTCTTTTCCTTCTCATTTTTCTGTATTTTTTGTGTCACCAGTTTGGCGTGGGCTCTGTAACTTTGGTCTTTATTTCTCCTCTTCTTCCTTTTTTCTAAAAAAATGTATAATATGTGCTTGTATTTCTGCCCAGGGTTTTACATCTAAAGCCACAACCTGATCTAAATGGTCTTGTATGTCTCCTGGTAGCCCCTGTTTTAAAACATTGTAGAATAACCTACAACTACCTCCCATGTCTACAGGTCCTACATCTGCTTCCCACTTTTTCTTCATCATTGTTATGTAGTCTGTGTTGCGGGGATTCTGCTAATACACAGAACTATGCACAAGAAAACAGGACCTCAGTAAATAGGGGTGTACCTCCTATCACCTTAGTACCCAAAATCCCAACCGACTAGCAATAGTGTCTCATTCGGTCTCCTACAAATATCAAGAAGCTACGAATGTTTAGACAACCCAGAACACGAGCACTCCCGACTCACGGGAACAAGACACTCTTTCGCTCTCACGTACTTGTCCACAATAAAAATAATCAGAGTCACTAAATAAGTTAAAAATGTTTATTTTGACTATAGTGATTCATGAAACGGTATGAAACAGTATGCGAACCACAACTAGCAGCAAAATACATAAGGCAAGAATCATTAGCATTGTTACAATACCATAGAATATAGAAGGAGTCGTCATTTTATAAAGACTGTGAAAAAGGCAAAATAACTGGGCCTAATCACCCTCCCCACGGCAGTAAGAAGTAATTTTATATAACAGAAGATCTCTAGGCGCTATTAGCAGACCCCTACCTGAAAGCCTAAACCCAAGGGTTTACATCATAGGAACAGCAGTGGTCAGCTCCATGGAACGGCTTTCTTCGAGTGTGTTTCAAAAACATGCAACAACGTTATATCAAAGCATGATTCTTCCACATTGCAGCTGTTGGTAACATGTTTTGTCTAGGTAATAGGGTCTGACCAGAACAGAATAACAAGAGACATTGTTGACTGACCTTGCACATTATGTTAAGACAGAATTGAAGGGAAGGCTGAGAACATGAAAAACAATCTGTTATCATGTACAGGGCAGAGGCAAAGTGTCGCGAAAACAAACGCTTAGCAGAGGCGTGCGCAAAAGCAGCAGCATAGGGCAAGCAAAACTCATGCTAACTTAGCAATGTCGACAATGTGTCGTAGGGCCATATAACCCCATATAACACCCTCCCCCTGGTGAGTCAGTAGGACATAGACAGAAGAACAAAAACAGAGTTCAAAAGTCAGGCATTGTTTAAAATATTGTTGAGGGACCTTCTAAAAAATAAAAATTGGAGAAAAAAGGGAAAGTTCGAAAAAAAAGTGAAGGTACGGTGAGCTTGAAACAAAAGTGTCTGTATGTCAGACAGTGGAGTAGGGATGACCCAAGTAGTCAATCCATGAAGGTTTGGGTGCAAAGGAATGCAATTCCTTCCAATAGTTCATCGTTGTCATTGGTGGAAAAAAGTGAGGATATCCAATTAAGTAAGTCGAAGGAACATTCATGTTCCTCACAAACAGGAGCATCCAAAAATAGAAAAGGCAAACTTGCGTGATATTCAATGAAACTTCGTTGTAGGAAAGTCTGCGCAGCCGCACAGGTATCCCATTGACCCAGGATTCCAAGTAAAGCTGCACGTGTCATTGGACCATCCACAGAACAAGCCACGTCATGAGCCTCTAAGGGACCCATCAACCGGCTGAAATCAGGGATTGGACACCACGTGTTCGATAAGCAAAGCTCCATCGCCCAGGAGCCATGACATCATTTGCAATGAAGCACTGGTTGCACGCAAGTAAAATAGGCAAAGCGGAATGTCAAGTCGTAAGTTATGCCAAGTGTGGCCAAAGGCAAGCATCCAAAAGCCTCATATAGGCGATCACGATACAGTTGTAGCAGGGCCGGGCTGTGCAGAGCCACAAAGCGAGCAGCCATTGCGAAGCACATGGAGGAGAAGCAGGACACCAGCAGCCAGCGCCAATATTAAGGGAAACCCTCCGAAAACGCTGGAAAAGATAGAATGAATAAAAGCCGGTATTACCCCGGTTATAGTTTGAAAGGAAGAGATCAGGCCAGATCCCACACATTTAAAAAAATGGGCAAGGCCTGTCGTATCAGAATTAAATATTTGGTGAATCAGTTCCCCAAAATGAAGTGGGAGGTTAGTGTTAAGAAGCGACTGTATCTCACTTGAGGTCCGAGCCACCTGCAATCTGAATGTTTCACGGGCGGAAGTGAGGGCCACCTCCTGTTGGAATAAACGGGCTTTGAGCCTGCTCAACTTGTTGAACTCTGTTTTCAAAGTTGGAATGGAAGGCCAAAGGGAAGAATCCAAACTCCCATGCGGGGGCGGGAAAATGACATTGCTACAGCAAGTTACGCGCTGGGAAACAGTTACCAAGTATGGGCCACCCGCCCGCAAACCACAGCAGTCTTGATTGTTTAAAATGAGATAGCTGCCGTTAGTAAGCAATGTAAAGACAGGCGTGATGGATGGTACTGGGGTCCATTTCAAAAAGCAAGCAAGATTTGGCGCTGACACATTACACTCGCCGTGCAACTTAATGTGTTTGCACACGAGAGTGACCCAGTACTGAATCACACTCCTCCCCGTGAGGAAAACTTCTTTATCCTCCCTCAAACACCGATAAGCAAAGGGCAGGACCCATAATTCATGCAGAAAAGCAGTGCCAAGCGGTTCAAAGCGGCCAACAGGAAAGTGTTGCATACATGATTTAAATTGAAAAAGTGAAAAGGGCAAAGTGATAACGCCATGAATTAACCAAACAGCAGAGTCCATTTCCGCTACAGAGAATGGCAAAGGCTCCAATTGTTCAATATGTAACAGCGTGTATACAGCATCTTTCATGGACATAAACTTCTGTTTATTAGTCAGGATAAAAGGCAAAAATAAAGCGGTGTCATTTAAATAATCCCAAGGCACTTTACCCATTTTCAATGTCTGCAATGTCCAAGCAAATTGCATGACCGACCTTAACTGATTCTGACCATGATATAACACAGAAACATCACTTTGCACAATATCTATTACAGAAGAAACAATATTGTCTAAGGTGTAACTGCGTGAAGAAAGCGTGTTAATGCTGTTACCTACTACAGCAAGGACTTTTTTCCAAGTTTGCCTGGTCAATTTGACGCAGACGGAAGGCGGCTTCCGTCTGTGAAAGTTTCCAAATTTCATTATAAGAGGCATAAAGAAATCTCTTGGCCCTTGAATTACGTGGGCCTAGGAGAAAATCAGCCAAATCAATATAATTCGATAGGATGGAAAGGTGCTGTTTGACAGATGCAGGGGTAGAGTGTTCTAGCCACTGCTGGCACAATTTACCTACCGAGTATGCAGTCACAGAATGATGAGGTGGATAACGAGGATCAGGCTTAGTCTGAAAGAAACCAGGTGTGACATTATAGAAACGCAACTGGCATGCATTAGCATTAGATTGCCACAACAACCATCCCAATGGATCGATTTCAGAAACATTAAAGGAGGCATTCTGAAGTAGAGCCTGCAAAGCCTCCATGGTGTAGTTATTATGTAACAGCCAATTATTATATTCAGCTAATGATGGAATTGAGGGGGTATTTAGGTTTTTGACAGTTGCAAGGCCATAACAGGATGTTTGGTAAATGGTCTCATTTAAAAACAGCAATTGAGTCGGGATCAGGCAGGCATAATGTAATGCCTCAGTGCCCTGAACCTGCCATGGCTTTGTTCCCCAGATGGATTGTAAATCTATAATCTGTTTCCAATGGTCATAACCATGTGTGGCCAACTGCGTTCTAAACGAGTTGGCATAAATTAGTTTAGTGTGTGATAACAGGTACTTCGATGTAGGGGATTTTTGAAGCCTAAAATAATAGGATTCAGGATTAGTCAAATCATAGTTAGAAAAATAGGTGAACTTATCCCTAAGCATTTTAGAATTCCCCTGTAAGGGAGTTGGACAATGTTCCCATTGGGTAAAATTAAAAATAGGTTGCATGGTGTTCGATTTGTGTAAAAAATGATGCCCATAATGTTGATAGCAAAAAATATCACCATAATTGGCAGAATTTAAATACAAATCTTCAGCATCAAAGGCAGCATAATATTTTAAGTCTGAAAACAATGCATGAACGGCCTGCACATCCCAATCATCCGAATGTATGTCCCGTGTCACCACATCTCCTAATGAGACACAAAATACGTATGGAACTCTAAGGACCTCTGTCGGGCCATGGATTTCGTAAGCTACTTTGTCCCAAACAATGCCATCATGAACTGGAAAAGCTGAAATATTCACAAAAGTCTTGTCACGTTTCATGATATGGGACGATGTGTGAGGAGCCAAAGTTCCATCGACCATTTTTACTGCAGAGCGTTCAGGGAGATAATGGCCATTTATAAGTAAAAAGAACACTGTCACAAATCCAATTGACATGAAGAGAAATATCAGGATAAGCACCAACCAAATGTAGGTCCATGGGGGAACGAAGTATGTCTTTTTGAACCAGGAGTAAAAGATACGCAACTTAGACTTAAGTGCATCAGGCAAACTGGATGATGAGGAGGACGAGGCAGAAGAAAGGTGTGTCGGTTCCCCTTCACAGGCACTCACTGGACTTGGAAGCAAAGGTGAAAGCGTTGAATCTTCTATTCGTACACGTGGGCTAGATGGTATCTCACACACGGAATCAGTAGCCGGAAAAGGACACACAAGATCCATCGCAGAAGATGATTGTCGCATAGGCTGAAGATCAATTACAGTGTCCATCATATGAGCAGACATCCTTGTGGCAGCAGGTGACAACAAAGTTAACGGTGCTAAGGATATTGCGTTGCACGAAACTGCAGGTGTCACACTTTTCAGAATCGGCCACACAGTGTAACTTGACATTGTCCACTGAGATGTATCTGTTGTCTTTGCGACCTGGCAATGGTGGTAGAATGACAGTACGAGTACCCTTCAGTCCAAGTACAGAAACCGGAGCACGATAAGAGGGACCAAACTCTTTTTTGTTTTCAATCTTCTCCCGCACTAGATCTCCAACTTTAGGAAGCCAACCGGTAACAGGAATCAGTTGTGCATCAGCAGGCGAAGATGGTAAATGCACAGTTGCCAGAGTATCACGGGACTTTTGTAGATCCTGTAACATAGCAAAATGATTATCTGAGTCAAACTTAGAGGCAGCCGCCACAATGTCCAGACCATCAAGGTCAGGAACAAACATGTGAAAGCCAAAGAGCATTTCATAAGGGGTCCGCCCACCCAGAGATCTTCTAGGGAGATTATTTAATGCACGTTGGACCCCATACAAGTGGGACAGCCAGTCCCTGCCAGTACCTAAGACTCTAGCTGTCAAGGATTGCTTTAAGTCATGGTTCATTCGCTCCACAACTGAATTGCCCTCAGGCCTGTATGGAGACGAAAGTTGCACCTGTACCCCCAATGACTTCATCGCATCCTTGTAAGCCTTAGAAGCAAACGCTGGACCTTGGTCAGAATGGAAGGTACCACAGGCAAACATCCCGATAAAGACACGCAAATCCCTGATGACATTTTGAGCGTGAGCACTACGTTGTGGCCATACCCACAGGAATCGAGTGCAAGAATCAACCGCAACCAAGATATACTTGTATGCAGTATCAGAAGAAAGAGGACTGCAGTGATCAAGATAGACACAGCCAAAAGGTCTATTAGAAATATATAGCTGTGTTTGTGGCGGACGTGGGACTGTAGAAGGCTTGATTTGTTGACAAACATCACAGCAAAGAACATAGTTACGAGTCTGTTTATATAAACCACGCCACCAATAACGTTGTTGAAGAATAGAGACTGTTGCCGACACACCAGCATGTGCCGAAGCAAAGCCGTCGTGTGCGGCCTTGATCAAAGCTTGTCTGCGGTCAGAGTTGGGAATCAGCCGATCCCCAACTGAAGGAATGAAGGAATGGTAGCATATGGAACCCGTTCAGGAGTTACATGATAAGAGTACTTAGAAGGGAAACCCGCAGGATAATAACCTCCCTCCCTAGTTGCAGGAACCGCTGCCAGAATTTCATTATCAACCTTAGTCATAGATCTTGTAACTGCTGCTACAGAACATGTGGCTACTGCAGACTTGGCCGCTTCATCAGCCAGAGAATTACCAAGAGCGTGTGTTCCGATACGCTGGTGGCCAAGAGTGTGAATAACATGTGTGAGAGGCAGACGTTGTTTAAGATCTGCGACTCGAACCCAAAGCGTTTTATGCTTAATTGCGCTGCCTTTAGAATCGCAGTAATCATTTTGAGACCAAAAGAATAAGTTGTCATTGAACGACTGGACACAATAGTAAGAATCGCACACAATAAGAGTATTCACAAGAGGATCAGCAAACTCTAGAGTGAGAACAAGAGCATGCAGCTCAGCCAATTGCGCCGTGCAGTCTCCTAGTGCCTGAGTGTGCACAATGGAAGACTTAAACTCTCCATCTTCAATGGAGCCAGCCACAATAGCGCAAGCCGCTGAATAAGCATGTTTGGAACCCGTGGCCGGTTGCGCTGAGCCATCGGTATAAATGATACATTTGTATTCACTCAGAGGAAGAAGCGACAAAGGAGGAGGATGAACAAATTCATACTGCAAAAACTCCTGAGTCTGAAGAGACGGATCAAAGACAAATGTGACATCCGAAGACGTCAAAGAAGTAGCCCACTGAATCCAACGTCGGTGCAATGCTGTAGAGTTAGGCACACTAGCTTTAGTCACCGCTTCCAAAGCAGGGAAGGGAGTGACCATAAGAATGCGTTTGCCTTTGCGCAAGTGAGCGTTTCTTTCGAATAGCCATCTGCACTGCAGTCAAGATTTTCTCCACAGAGGAAAAACGCATTTCATCCGCGGTGTACAAGTGTGATTTGTATGCTATAGGTATTGTGTCTCCTTCATTGAACGTTAAGTACGTGAAACCACTGCCCCTGAAACGATAAGTATTACCAGGTTGGTGGTGTTATCAGGAGTCATTAAGAAGTTAGTCGCAAGCAGATCCGCCTGCAAAGACTGCAGAACGGAAGTATGTTCCGGAAGCCAGCTGGCAGAAGAGAACTTAGGTTGTATCAACGCATAAAGCGGTTTGATACGCTGGGCATAATCGGGAATGTAAGTCCTCCCGAAGTTTAAAAAACCCAGCAGGGATTGTACCTTTTTCAAAGAAGAAGGTGGTTGCAAATGTGCACACTTCTCTAGGAAATGAGGCGCTAGACCCTTTCCCTCATTATTGAGCTCATAGCCCAAAAAGAGCACTGCCAGATGGGTAATGTGTGACTTTGCAAAATTGAATTAATAACCGTAGTCGGCAAAAGACAATATTATGTGGTCGACTCGGTCAAGATGCGGTGCAAGGTCGTCGTCAGTCAAATAGATGTCATCAACATACGACAAGGCCTCAGGGTCAATGTTATGCAACAAAGACACAATGCGTGCCGCAAATGCCCCGGGGCTGTTCTTGTACCCCATAGGCAACCGTGTACATTTTTTCTGATTTCTGACGGCACTGAATGCTGTCAGGTCACCACTCGCACGGTCGAGATTGTGACTGTAGAAACCATTGGAAATGTCAAGTGTCGTTTTGTATTTTTTACGAACAATATTATTCACCAGCGCTGAACTGTGTGTGTCTTTTGTACCGCAAGGGTGCAGCAATGGCTGTTCAAATTTCTATAATCCAATACAATCCGAAAAGTACCATCAGGTTTAGGGACAGTAAAGAGAGGATTATTCATAGGTGATACACATGACTCAACGACCCCCTGATACTCCAATTGTCTGAGAATGTCACAAACAGAAGCCTGCGCTTCTCGTTTGATGGGATATTGAGGTTGAGGTTGTGGCATAGAGCGCAATGATATTTCATGAGCTGGCGAATCAACGTCCCAACCCACCTGATTGCGATACACCGCTGGGGCTAAGGCCAAAGCCCATTCCTCCGCAAGAGCCTGCGCTCGTTCCTCAGGGACACAACGTGAAAAACTCAGAAGTATCACATCTTCCCCTCTAGAAGAGGCTAACACAAAGGGTGGCGGCCAATCTTTCTCCGCCAATAAAATGTCATATGTAGCAGTTAGATTCTCCCAGAACACAACCTTAATGGGACGCAGTATATCACCTTCAATTTTGAAAAGGACTTTGTGTAGTCTATCCGGGGGGGCAACCCGGGTATCTGCAGTCTCAATGGTAACAAATGTGTCAGTTGCTGTCACATCCAGACGGGGACGTAGAGCCTCCCTGACTATGGTAACTTCCGCCGCGCTGTAGAGCAGAGTCACTGCCCAAGTCAGATCCAGGAGTCGCGTCCTCACCGTCTGTGGCATATCTCGCTGTTAAAGCGGCAACCTTTTTCTTTTGAAAAGGAGGATGGGTTCGTGGGGAATCACCCTGCTTTTCCTTGACTTCAAACTGTCGAGGGTGTTCACGAAGTTGTGACGCAGGTTGACTTCTACCCCGATCCTGGCGATCCCCTCCACCGGCTTGTGAGCCTGATGTTTCCTGTAAAGAACGAGGAGAACACTGATCAGGAACCTGAAATCTTTCAGGAAACTTAATTTTAGCGCAATCGCGCAAGTCATAAGTACGTTCAGAAGCATCAGGGGTCGGTGAACTGGCACGCGAATCCTGCTTCTGTTGTTGGGAACCCTGTTTCTTATTTCTTTGCCAATTCTTTTTAGGAAAGAAAGGGCGCCCATCCTTGTCAGGCTGGGCTTTCTGTTGAATTTGAGACTGCGTTTGTGTTTGAGTCGTAGGTTTATTTCCCAGACTATTGCGGCCTATGGTTTTGTAAGCCTTTGCAATAATCTTTGGTAATTCTCGTGGTCTGTCAGCCTCCACGACTGCTTCTAAGCGGTTTGCTACTTGAAAGCTAACGGCATCGCCCTTGACATTCGCAAGGATCATATCAGCAACCATGTTGAACACTCCCACCAGTCTCATCCCCAGCACGACAGCCGCTTCTGCTCCGTGTTTATCTTGAATGCGTTTAATCACAGAGGGGAGTACGGTCATGGAGGGGGTGCCGAAACACATAGAATATACAGCTGCAAACACCCTGCCCCAGGTGTTACAATCAGCAAATTCGGGAATTAAGTCTTTAGGTAAACTAATAGTCAAGATCCTGTGTTTATCCACAGGAGTGGTATTAGGAAAGACAGCTTCAATCTGTCCAAATTTCTCGGCAAGCCAATAAGGAAATTCATCCTTATTCTGTGGGCGCTTGCCCATGACAGAATTAACAATAACGGGACTGATGGTTACACCACCAGGACCCGCAGGTTGTACTGCAGCGCCAGGTGGTCCCACCTGGACGGTGCGTGTAACGTACTGTATCACAGCTCTATAAACGCGTACCAATGATGTATGTAAGACACGGAGCTCTGCCAAAGTAGCAGTTGTAAAAGCACGTGGGTGTGGGGTAAACCCAGCCAAAACGGGCCATGTGGCCCCATCTATGGATAAAGGGCCTAAACGGACTACCGTTAATGGGTGAGGAAGGGCGCCATTAAACCAAATACGGTGTTGCCAAGCTGTAAGCGGAATCTCAAGCGCTCTATAAGGCTGATACTGCTGAGTAACGGCAGTGGCAGCATACGTGTGAAACAAATCATCAGTGCCATCCACCGCCGGAAATGTGACCCAAGAGTAAAAAACTTCAAACTGGTGAGCCGGATCGGCTTCCACCACAAAAATAAGGGCGGCCCCAGCATCATGAACCGCATAATGAGTCAAGTGCGCCCTCAGTGTGGCTCTGCTATGAGCCGGAATATCAACTACAGCCATTATAGAGAAGACAGTAGAGCAACTTAAATAGTGGCAGCGCAAACTCGGGTTATAAGAAAAGAAATACTTTTTAAAACATCAAGCTTGAATAAACCTATAAAAATGTCAATATAGGAGGTTCCTCCGTCACAGCTGTCTCCGGAAACAGAAGTGAGGGTATTGTGGACCAGCATGAGCACTACTCAAGCTTCTCGCAGATAAGAACCAGGCCAAATGTTGGCGGCTCCATGTTGCGGGGATTCTGCTCATACACAGAACTATGCACAAGAAAACAGGACCTCAGTAAATAGGGGTGTACCTCCTATCACCTTAGTACCCAAAATCCCAACCGACTAGCAATAGTGTCTCATTCGGTCGCCTACAAATATCAAGAAGCTACGAATGTTTAGACAACCCAGAACACGAGCACTCCCGACTCACCTCAGAGTCGCGGGAACAAGGCACTCTTTTGCTCTCACGTACTTGTCCACAATAAAAATAATCAGAGTGACTAAATAAGTTCAAAATATTTATTTTGACTATAGTGATTCATGAAACAGTATGCGAACCACAACTAGCAGCAAAATGCATAAGGCAAGAATCATTAGCATTGTTACAATACCATAGAATATAAAAGGAGTTGTCATTTTATAAAGACTGTGAAAAAGGCAAAATAACTGGGCCTAATCACCCTCCCCACGGCAGTAAGAAGTTATTTTATATAACAGAAGATCTCTAGGCATTATTAGCAGACCCCTACCTGAAAGCCTAAACCCAAGGGTTTACATCATAGGAACAGCAGTGGTCAGCTCCATGGAATGGCTTTCTTCGAGTGTGTTTCAAAACATGCAACAACGTTATATCAAAGCACGATTCTTCCACATTGCAGCTGTTGGTAACATGTTTTGTCTAGGTAATAGGGACTGACCAGAACAGAATAACAAGAGGCATTGTTGACCGACCTTGCACATTATGTTCAGACAGAATTGAAGGGAAGGCTGAGAACGTGAAAAACAATCTGTTATCATGTACAGGGCAGAGGCAAAGTGTCGCGAAAACAAACGCTTAGCAGAGGCGTGCGCAAAAGCAGCAGCATAGGGCAAGCAAAACTCATGCTAACTTAGCAATGTCGACAATGTGTCTTAGGGCCATATAACCCCATTTAACATCTGCACAATACTGTCCTGGAGACAAAGGGGTCTATTACGATGGCGGTCGGAAAACCTCCCCGACCGCCATGGTAACGGGAAAAGACCGCCGGCAAGGCCCGCGACATAACCGCCGGTCGTATTACGATGTTCCTTGCTCGAAATCCGACCGCTGCGGTCGGATCACGGGCTTTAACATTGCGGCGGTTGCCGATGCACGCAGCACCGCCGCGATGTCAAAAGGAGCATGTCCTGCATCTCCCTGCACTGCGTGGCAGGCACTGCACAGTGCCTGCCACCTGGTACAGGGAAATGTAGGGGGGACCATGGGTACCCCCCCAGTGCACCCACACCCCCCAGAAAACATTTGGGGCCCGCAACAGGCCCCCGGAAGACAATCACCGCATGCCTTTCCATGGCGGTCTGACCGCTGAGGAAAGGCTGGCTACCGCCGGCATTATAATCCTGCCGGCGGAGCCTGCCCTGCACCGCCACCATTATCCCGGTCCTTCTTTGTCCGCCAGGCAGGAGTGCGGATGGCAACCGGCGGAAAAGCGGCAGTCGGAATTTCCCACCGCGGCGGTCACCACCGCCATCCTAATCTGACCGGCGGTTTTCTGGCTTGCGATCGCGGATGGATGTCCGCCGCAGGTCCGGTGGTTGCCACCGCCGGCCGGGCAGCGGTCATCCGACTGCCATCATAATAGGCCCCATAGTTTGTGTCATCAATGCCCCAATATCTGGTCGGTCTGGGTACCTATTCCTTTATTCAGTCCACACCCTAGAGCGCACTACTCCAAAAGCATACCCATCATGCTTTCCTTTAGTAATAGTTACTCCTTGTATACCTGCACTTCTCATTATACTGTCCACCTCATCCCCTACTATGGAGCTCAACAGGCTCTTTACATCCCCAAGAGCTAAAGGTATCCCAGCTGTTGCATTTTCAAATGCTTTTATCCATTTCCCTGCTCCTTCGTGTAATGGAGGCAGGCCTTTTTTTAGATTTTCTTTATTCATGTGTTGCCATGGAACATAGACAGGCTGTGCTCCCTGTGTCTTATACACCAGTGGCATCTGCATTACAGCAGTATTCCTGACACCATGTCCCTCATAAGGTGTCTCATACCTTAAAGCATATTTCTTCCACACACACAGACTTTGTTGCATGTAATCATAATCCCACTCTGGGTCCCCATAACCTTGAAAAATACATAAATCAGCCATATTTATCAATTCAGGGTCAAAGGATCCTGCTCTTGGCCACACTTTCATCAGTGGCACCATACCTTCTGTCCATCCTGCAAGGTTATTAGTAAATGGGACAACATTATACCAACTATTTTCTCCCTTTGCTACTATTTCATTGGGTGTCAAGTCACTGTTTCCTTTCCTTTCTTTTCTCTGTATAAAACTTGTCATTCCCTGCATATTTCGAACATGAAGGGATCTTACTTCAGCCGGAGGGGAACTTTGTCCTAACTCTATCATACCCTCTGCTCGAAATGGACACCCAGACCTTGTTATACTACTGGGAAACACCTGCTCTCCTTTTATTTGTTCTCTAAAGGCACTTTGTTCCTCTAATCTTCTTCTATTTATTTCAGCATTTCTGTTCTCAGCCTCTTGCCACAATTCCATGCGTTCCCGGTCAAGAACCCTTCTAATTTCACTCCCCACTGAGTTTATGTCTTCCTCATCTATCTTATCCTTTCCTGTCACATTCTTGATTTCTAGATCATATACTATGTCCCTTACAAATGGCTTTTCATTTGGTTTAAATGATATAGAATTACATATATTTGAATAGTCTTCAGCAATAAGGCTTAATCTCTTAATTGTATTCTGTATTCCCTTTACACTGTTGGTCATGTCACGATAACCCTTATCCTATTCCTGATGTATTTTTGATCGTGCCCCTAAATCAAACTTCACCTGTGGGGTGCTAGTATAATATCCATTACCCTCACTTGAGTTTTGAGGAATCTTGCTAGCCCATTCTAATATGTCTTTTGACTTTTGTTCAAGCACTTTTCCGTTATTGTCTTGTCTTCATTTTACTGTAATATCTCCTGTTAGGGACACTGTTCCCTCATATACTTTTTCAGGTTTAAGCGAATCTTTATTAATTGTTTGAGCAAGATCAACCTCCCCCATTTTTAATAAGTCATCAACCTTTGGTGTAACTTTGTTTATGTCAGTCAGGGGTATTAATATCGGATCTTTATAGCCTAAAGCTGGAACATCAGTGTCCACTGAGTCTATTGCGGTAGTGGATTCCTTGTCTTCCACTGACAATGATGGATACATACCCTGACGGCATAAGGGCCCTTTAATTATCTCAGAATATGTCGGGGGTAGTGCTGTGGCTTCTACATGGGAATCCTGACTGAATATCTTCCACATGTCCAATGATGCTAATTTTTTGTTCTTTTATCACCTTTATATGCTCCTAAGATATATGATATTACATGGTGTTGTATTCCTCTTAGGGTGTCCGTATATAGGTTTTCCTGTATCATGTCCTTATATAGGCACAATTCGCACCTGCCCTTATATAGCCATAAAATCCCAGTCCTTATTTAGGCATTAAACCGTGCACTCCAAATACAGGCATGGTCTCCGACATCCGTCCACCCTAACGTCACAACGAGTTCTTGAAGAACAGACCCTTAGGCTTCGGGAGTTTCCCTAGCACAGGACTATTGATTTCTTCAAGGACTCATCTATTATGCATGAACCGTTATACTTTAGGGGTTCATTCATGACGTCTTCCGCTGTCCGATTCACGTCAATGCTAACATTCTGAGGTACCTCTCAGGTATAAATATACCTTCCCTAGCCCCTGTAAAGTAGAGGAGACCTCGACTTCAGAGGAGCCCGTTTCCCAGCCTGACGCACTGAAAACACGCTGTCATCCCTGCACGCAGAGAGTCCAGCTTCCAGTGATCTGACTTCCCTCGAGGGGTGTTGGAGTTCGAGTCTGGCAAGAGATTCCCACCTCTCTCATTCTTAAGGTATGGAGCTGACTAGAAACCTAGAGGGACTCTTGGCATACTAGGCATACTAGGCATACTAGGCGTAACATACTCTTAGTATACCATAGTAAGGAATACTTCACCTACTTCATACCTCTCCCTACACCTAGGTTAGGTTAGGTACATTGGGGTAGAATTAGCTTAGAACCGCATCGTATGAGTACTCGCATTTTTAGTCTATGTTATTTATGTAAATGAATATCTGCTAAAGATCATGCTAGCGCAGTATTATTTATTTCTACTGCTTACGCTGTACATTATTTATCTTGCATACTGTCTTGTGATCGTAACAGCACATTTAACTTACACGAGAAACAAGACTGTTCAATAAATCCTTTATTGAAACGCCCGTCTATTCTTTCTGTGTAACTTTGAGGAAAACTAAGTATGCACGATTGAGCTGAGTGAAATAGTTATCTATTGTTTCCATGACTCTGGGACACGTTCTGATTCTAAAGGGAAACAAAGTGGTCATGTCTTGCGTCTGCCAGAAACTACTCCCTTCTTGTTTATCAAGGAGTTTCTAGTGGCCTCTGAGCTAGCTGGCACAAGTAATTAAGTTTAATATACTCGATAGGGACATACCGACCTCAGTCCTATGTCAAACCTATAGGGTATATTTTTCCAATACGCAGAGCCTATTAGGGAAATAGGAGCTACACTACATGGCACCCAACGTTTGGTAAGGCGGTAATTCAACGCTAGATACTGAGTAACTCAGCCGTGCTTTTTCTCTCAGAGACCCCTAGCCATATACTCCAAAAGATGTCTGGAGTGGGCATGGTTAAGTATCCGTCACGGCTACATAGGGAAGCACCCTATATATTAGCTGATTGGTTTGCTCAACGTTGAAGGATACAGTGTTCAAAAATATTGTGCACCTTATCTTTGTTTCCTTGAAACATGTTCTACATTTTTCAAAAAACAAAATGCCTGACTCCGACACTGAGACCGGAAACGGTGAAGTTGCGGGTCACCCAGCTGTACCAGCTTATAACATCACAGGTTTTATTGAAACCGAGGAGGGTGTCATAGACATCCATCCGAACTTAAGAAGAGGCATCACTCTAAAACTCATAAAACACGGCCTACCACCAAGAGGCGGTTCAGCAGTTTTCGTGATAGAGGCACATGAATCCTTTCAGACAGAGGTATTCTATTCATGGGTAATATTAACTAAATCTAATTCAGTTACAAAACTGTTTCACTTCTACAAAGAAGATGATCCACCAGAGGAATACATTCCTTTCGAGGATATAGAAATTCCATTAACATACCAGGAGCATCAGCTCTGGTTTAAAGGCGCCCTAAAACATCACAGAAACATTACCAGGCTCGGTCCACTAGGTAGACCAGGAGCAACATGGCCGATTCTAGCGGGCTACACACCTCATCCTGACCTCGAAATAATGTCAGATGAGGAACTACTTGTTCAACTACAAGAATTAATAAAAGTTAACAGACAATTGGTCCAATATGTCATGCGGACTTTCACAGTCCAACCACCATTAACACTTCCAAATCAAACTCCTCAACCGGGGAATACACTAAAAATTACACCACAGACTCTATACGCAGTCATGGGTAAAATGCCCACAAAACGTGAGCAAATTCCATTTTGGATAGCTCAAAAAAGTACTCAAATCGAAGCAGTATTTCCAAATACTAGCCCGTATGAGAAACACAGAATACTAACAATCAGTTTACCGATGAGGATCACACCACAACTGGAAGACTGCACCACTTGAGGCTCAGTCTTTGCTGCCATCTATACTAAAACACATGGCAATCCGTCAATTGCGGTAATACCTGATGTCCTGAAACAAATTCAAAACGAATACGGGGCAGAGCCTGCTCTGAATTTAGGTATGAAATTACTGAAAAATTTCGACCAGGTCTCAACAATAATATTATCTAATATTAAAGGGGAGGCAGCAGCAGTGGCGATCCTCCAAAAATTAAGGGAATTTGAAGTTACAGAACATCAAACTGAGCTACCCAGAATTATAGAACAATCCTATGCAGAATTAGGCAGAGATAGTTTGGGTGGAAGACCAGTGAAGCCAAAACTATCTGAAAGTCCTGAGAAGGACTCTATTAAACAAACTCCTACATCTTCTAAAAAGAAGTGGGAGACTAATAAACAAAATTCAAACGAGAAACGTTCTCAATCCCGAGGTAGGTCTCCTCAAAAGGAGCCCTCTGAAAGGAGGTATAACCTCAGGAATAGGGATAATTTGAGAAAGCCTGACAGGTATCAAGATACTGATACACGTTCCTCTCGTACCTTTCAGATCTCGTCACAGACTTCGGAAAGAAGAGGACGGTCAGAACACAGAGAAGAACGCGTGAAATCCAAGGAAGAAAAGCACGCTCCAAAAAATAAAACAAAACCTCAATTCTCCAAAAAGAAAGTAGCAGGTCTGAAGATCAGACATGCCGAGAATACTGAGAACCCAACTCAAGAACGGAGAATGGGCTCAGACAATTCTGGACAGTGCAGCAGAAGTCACAATAGCTCGCCAGAACCTGAAGGAACTTCTGGAGATAGTGGACTTGAATGAGTACATTACGGTCGAGACTGTAGACACCAGGGTTAGTACTCCACAAAAGTTATATGAAATAACACTCCGGATGGAGGGAGACATACCTAGACAGGTGAAAGCACTCTTTTGGGAAAAACTTTCAAGGGGCTATGACATACTTCTAGCAGAAAAAGACTGGCCACCACAATTTGTCAGGGAGTGCCCACACGGCGAGGACATTATTATGCCTGCCTTCTCCAAACATATTCCAATTCATCTAAAATATACATATGCCAGGAAATGGGCAGTAGCCCAGGCACCAGCATTATATAAAAATCATGTAGGATGGGATGAGGACTCACCTCACCATAAAATACATCTGAAGCATGAACCCACTGCACAAAGGCAGTATCCAATAAAGCAAGAAGCTAAAAAACAGGTCAAGGAGATCTTAGATCAACTTGAATACCAAGGGGTGATTGAAACATGCACCTCCTCAATGAACAATCCTTTGTTTCCTGTCTCCAAACCAGACAACACCTATCGTCTAGTTTTGGATTACAGACACTTAAACACTTGTTCTAAAACTTTTGCAGTGCAAAATGCACATAGCACAGCATTAATGAATAACATTGTGCGTAAAAAATATAAAACCACATTATACATCTCAAATGGTTTCTTTTGTCAAAACATAGCACCTGAAAGCAGGTACTTAACATCATTCTCCATAATGGGGACCCAGCGTCAATTTTGTCGACTCCCACAAGGGTTCAAGAACAGCCCAGGTTTATTCTCAGCGAGGGTAACGGAGTTACTGCAAATTTATGACAATGAGGCATTGTCCTATGTCGATGACATTTATCTGACAGACGATGACCTGGAAAAACACTTGAACAGGGTGAGCACCATTATACTGGGCTTCGCCTCTGAGGGCTACAAATTCAACTTCAAAAAGTCCAGAATTGCCCATCTCAATGTCTTATTTCTAGGATATGAGCTTTCAAGTGAAAGCAAGAGCTTGGCAGCCAACTTTCTAGAAAAATGTGCGCTGCTCCAACCTCCAAAAACGCTAAAAAACTTACAGTCCATCCTGGGTTTCCTAAATTTTGGTAGAACATACATTCTAAATTACGCAGAAAGGGTTAAACCTCTCTACGCATTAATCAAACCTGATTTTTCAATAAAAAACTGGACACAAGAACACACAGAAATCTTGCGTTCACTACAGGCTAACATGTTAGCAACAAATCACTTACAAACACGCGTAAGTCAACGCAACCTAGTGATCTGAATAATTTCGGGTCAATGCGGATTCACCTACTTAACATTTAATGAGGGTGAAAAAATACCAATTGCATACAAATCTCATTTGTACACACAAGCGGAAATGCGCTTCACTTCAACTGAAAAAATTCTGACAGGAGTTCAAACCGCTGTAGCAAAAGAAAGAGCCTTAGCCCAAGGGTAACGCATTATTGTCGTAACCCCAGTACCAGCTTTAGAAGCGGTCACAAAAGCAAGCATATCAAATGCTAAAGCATTACATCCAAGATGGATACAATGGGTTAATTCTCTTGCTGCAACAGATGTTGAATATGTTTTTGATCCCGATTTAAAAACACAAGCATTCCTGCAATATGAACAAGAATGTCCTCTGCCCACTGAAATTCTGCCTCTCGATCAGTACGAATTCATAATTTACACTGACGGATCCGCACATCCCGCAACAGGGGGTAAGCAAGCTTACAGTGCAGCATGTGCAATCGTTAAAGGTCGCATGCGAGATGGCATCTTCAGACCTATGGTCACATAAACTCAATCTCTAGGGGATTGTACAGCTCAGCGAGCTGAACTACAAGCATTCAAACTGGCACTTGAAGTACAGATCGAGAATTCCCCACACTAATAGTGTGCGATTCCTTTTACTGTGTTCAGTTGTATAATGAATATATACAAAACTGGCTTGAAAATGGATTCAAAGATGCGAAAGGTGGCACAATAAAGCACAAAACGCTATGGGAACAAGTAGTTCACTTGAAAAACGAACTACCAAAGGCTCATGTGATCCACACACTGAGTCATCAACGTGATGGCGTTCACGTTGCAGGGAATTCATTGGCTGACGAAGCCGCAAAGGGGGCTGTTCAGACGGCTTCCGTAGCTGCGATCACTCGTTCAAATCAAAAATAGACAGTGAGATAATGTTGGCTGTCAATGCTACAAGCAAAGGCAGTGGTGCAGCGTTACCAAAAAAGCTTCCACTCAAGTACTCTTATGTAATTGATGCGAACATCGTTCCTTTTGCTCGAATCCCTGGAGGGGGGGATAGGGTAATTCCAAACATGGAACGTAGAGCAGCTTTGATTTATGAGGCACATTTGGGGGAGGGTCTGTCACATCAAGGGATCTCTAAAACAATCTTGACATTAAAAGAGATGTGCTGGTGGCCTGGGATGAATACAGAAATCCACATCTTCATCAATAACTGCATAGACTGTAAATTACAGCCAGAAAGCCACCAGACACCATGCTACAAATGTAGCTGCCCAGTACAGACACCATTATTAGACAGCATGAGACTGTCTACGCGCATGCGCCCTTCTGGACAAATGCAATCCCACAAATACTGAATCAAGGTTCCTTTGGATATGGCCTCAGCGCTCAGCTGACGCTCGAACTGTTATAAAAGATTTGCGAGTCTTTATCGGCACATACGCAATAGGCACGCTACATTCTGACCAGGGCCCTGCGTTTAGCTCTCGGGCTTACAAAGAAGCCATGACCAGTCTGGGCGTTGCATTGCGGTACTCCTCTCCATTCCATCCTGAGGGAAATTCGGTTGTGGAAAGGAAAAACCGGGACATAAAGCAATCTATAACAGCTAGGGTATTAGGTTCGGGTGATGTGTGGGTCAAACATCTTTATGGGGTCCAACGCTCATTAAATAACCTGCCAAGAAGTTCTCTAGGGGGGGTCACTCCATATGAGGTCCTATTTGGGACAAGAATGTGGGTACCAGACCTCGATCACGTAGGCACAGTGGTGGAAAATAAACCGTTTGATATCAAAGATCGTTTGGCTGTTTTACAGGAAATCAATGAACTGAGATCAAAACAAAGCAACGTATTCCTACAGCCAACCACCACTGGGGAAAAACCGGTGGTCCCAGCAAGGCCTGTCTGGATTCCAAAAGTTGGGGATCTAGCCAGAGAAAAAATTGCGGACAAGAAGGAATTTGGACCTTCTTACAGACAACCAGTACCTGTCCTAGCAGTTCAAGGAACAAGAACAGTACTTCTGCCGCCCCTTGCTGGAAGAAAGGAGAAAAGATTTGTGTCAATCGACCTCATCAAACCACAGTATGTGGCCAATACTAAATAGTAGGCCTCGTGGACTCCGACCTAGTAGCAGACGCACTCCTCTCGCTACTATCCAAGAGGTTCAGACTGAAAGACTGAGAACCATCGAGAATTCAGCTGTAACAGATGAAGGACTAGGCAACAATGCAATGGAACTCATCCCTCTTGAAAACCAAGTAACAGTTCGTCCAAATACACCTCTCTACACCAATGTAGCAAGTGATCAACTGGTTCCAGCGATTTCGACAAATCCTGATGCAATTCCAACAATTGACAGAACTGCTTCTGGCTATTTCATTAACTTTGATATGTTCTCAGAAGATCCAAGTGAACCTGAAACGACGCCAGCATCATTAAAACTCAAGCAGCAAGTACAAGACTTTCTTCACTTTCTGAAAAAGACTTATCTGGTTTCCCCATGGATTGAGCTCTGGATTATATCTGGACTATTTGTTTTCCTGCTTTGGCTAGCTTTGGTTACAACTGTGAGCGTGCTTATAAGTGGCGATACATCCATGTGAACACTGAAGGAAAAGATGTGAACATACTTTTGAAACCACATAAATCTTCCCAACGTGAAGCAAGAGACTTGTCAACAGTGAACATCACAGCCGCTCCTATACAGGATGGTATAGTGTGGGACAAAACAGAATTTGATATCTTTGGCCCGACGGAAAAATTGAACATTCCACATTTGTTTAAAATTTCACTAAGTGATCTAATTTTGTCCAGTACCTATTCTGATGATTGGGACTTTGAGACTGTAAACGACATAATGTTTGACCTAGAAAAATCTGCTGCATTTTCTAAAAATGAATATTTAGAATGTTCATCAGACTATGAACAGCTGTATTGCTATAACCACTATGGTCATCATTATTTGCATAAATCTGCATACCCTAGAAATGTGTTTATGTTTAACCAATGGGAGCATTGTCCTACACCACCACAAGGTAGTTCAAAAACATTTGCTAGCAAGTTTCCATATTTTTCAGGTTACAATACATCTGATCCAGAAACGTTTTACTATAAAAATATAAACAAAACAGGACTGAAAATTATGTTAACAAATACAAAACAGATTTACTCTGCAACATTTATTGCCCAACTGTCTAGACAGGGTTTCGACTTATGGAAAGACACAATACACACAAAAACTGTCTGGGGTACTAAAGATTGGCAAGTGCAGGGGATAGAAGCTTTATTTAGAGCCTGTATCATCCCTGAACAAATAATGTTTTTGAATGAAACTGTCCAACAAACATCTTGTCTTGGACTAGCCAAGATCAAAGAGATGAAAACACCTTCTGTACCAACACCTGCAAGTGATAACAATATACAGGCAGCGGTGACAGTTGACAATATACTACAACTCAACAGATCTAATCCTGATTGGAGAAAATGGTTGATCTGGCCCACAGACACGAACAACTGTCAGGAAAGATTGCTGAATAAAACTCAGGGCTTTACTATTCATAGGCCAGACCCAAGATACGTCCAAAGACAGCATCCGGGGGTAGTAACAACATACAGTGTAGGAAAATTATGCCTCGATTGGCTGCAGAAATCTACAGTACAGGATGTGAAACAACACTTATCCTTACTTAAAGAAGACGCAGACCTTAGGGAATTCTTGCTTGGACCAAGAAAACCGCGTCAAAAACGTTTCATATATGCCGGCATCTATGCTGCTTATAATGAAGCATGGAAAGTGTCACAGATGGAGGCCACAGAACGAATACGTGAACTTGATCGTATTAATTTAGAGAAAACACTCACTGTGGTCGACAATGGGTTAACAACTTTGTCCTCCAGAATATATTCATTGGACAACATTGTATCCTCTGCTATCGACATTCTAGAACAAGATTTGGCGATGTTACAGCAAGGCCAATCACAATTACGTTCTATTGTGTTATTAAGCTGGACGCTGCAATCTTTGCGTGCGGGCTATGTGCCTTGGCGTTTTATCAACACGTCAGCTCTGTTTGCAGAATACAATCTAACTGATAAACAGATCGAACTGGCACAAAGAGGAGCAAAGTATACACTGCTGAGCATTGAAAAACTGGAAAAGTTACCATTCACAGTGGCAGAAAAACCAGCTACAGAATGGCTCATTCATGGCAAAATCACACTACCTGTGGCTAGTTTTCAGTTTCAGTATTGCCTCAGACAGATGCAAGCAGGCAAATATGAAAGGTTGGGTAAGGAATACATTAAGACATTTTGGAATTTACCGTATACATATAGATGTTGGAGTGGGGATCGTGAAGTGTTTTTGAGCGGTACACACTGTAAAAGTGCACTGAGCGGTTCACTTATATGTCAGGACATTTCTTTACATGGGGCTTGCAATGGTTCTGTGGCAAATTTGTCTTGCCATCAGCAGGGTACACCAGCTGCTGTGATTAATCCAACGTTTGGACAACTTTCTAATGGGAGTTACCTCATGTTGAATGATCAGAGTTGCTGCGACATGTTGCCAGGCATCCCATATCTAGTAACGGTCAACTCCAGGGTCACTTGCTGTAGGCAAGTATTGTTTGCCCCAATAGACACAGTCAGGGAGTCGCCTTTTTGGCCTTCGCTGAACGTCTCTTTTATAAGATTTGATACTTTAAGCAGAATGAAAGCCATGCTTTTACAGCAAACAGTGCCTTTGACCTCGTCCAAAGAAACCTATGATCTACAAGTAGCAAGGACTTCGGCTGAGATACAGACTTTAATACGTACAAACTGCCCTATATATTTCGTGGAAATGATAGGACGTATCTTTAACATGTCTGATACAAGTGGAATTGTAAATGTATTTAAGAGCATCTGTTCCGGTCTGTTAGCACCTTTCCAGGCAATACTCGGAATCATCCCGAACTTTGCACATTCGGTGTTTGGTGGCATAACATTAATTCTAGCACTTGTTGCCGGAATTCTATTTCTCTTCCTGCTATTATGCTATGGCCAGCCTATTCGCAGACATCACTCCGAGCGAAATGGAGAAAGCTCTCCTTGAACGAAAGTGCCGTGAGCGAATAGTACAGCTTTTGGGCATGACTCGTCTACGGGACCTGAATACCACCTGGTTCCTGTCATTCAGACCAATCTGGCAAGATTGCATCTTACCTGTTCTACGATGCCTGCTATGTGGTGAAGAATGCGTGTTAGACACTTGTCTGACATTTCCATCAGCAACGCCAACGGATGTCGATACTCTGCTGGACCCAATAACGGCCCATGCTCTGTGTTGTCCCCAGAGGCTACCCATCCTGATGACGGCATTCATTGAGATCTCACAGTCGCTTCCAGCTGCTGCTGAGGTACGAGATGGATCTACAGGCACACAGGTAACAACGGACGCGAACATTGCTGCGGCGTTCTATGCTGAGAGCGATGCTTCACATCTCTGTGCAATTAATCTCCTCCACGAGGTGTTCCAACTGACGCCAACTTCAGTGGACGATATTTTGTCTACAGAAATAGATGATCTCATGTTTACACCAGACCCGTACACTGAATCTGATTCCACCAACAGTGTACCAGGGACGCAGTAAAATTTGGCCTTCGTATTTCAAAAACTTGGAACTCTTCCCAAAGTGAACTTTTTTCCATTTTTCGAACTAAAATGGCAATTCAATCTGCTTGAAGTAGAACTAGCCTTATAGTACAGACTTCGCGGTACTTCCTCAGACACTTTGTCATCTTATTTGTCTAAAAACAATAAATAATTTTCATGACATGAAATGACTTTGATTTTTGAACAACTTATCGATCATTTTCTGTCAAATGTAATTATTACTGCTTATTTTCATTTAAATTGCATTTACTTTCCAAATACATGCCTGAAATGAAAAGCAATGCTTAATATGTACAGTACCTTTTGCATTTTAATATGTTTTTTACTGCTTTTAAGAAATATTTTTTAAATATGCGGTACTCCATTTAATGTTTAGCATTTTAAATGTTTAGCATTTTAGTATTATCGTACACACGAAAGTGGAGTGGGTGTTGTATTCCTCTTAGGGTGTCCGTATATAGGTTTTCCTGTATCATGTCCTTATATAGGCACAATTCGCCCTGCCCTTATATAGGCATAAAATCCCAGTCCTTATTTAGGCATTAAACCGTGCACTCCAAATACAGGCATGGTCTCCGACATCCGTCCACCCTAACGTCACAACGAGTTCTTGAAGAACAGACCCTTAGGCTTCGGGAGTTTCCCTAGCACAGGACTATTGATTTCTTCAAGGACTCATCTATTATGCATGAACCGTTATACCTTAGGGGTTCATTCATGACGTCTTCCGCTGTCCGATTCACGTCAATGCTAACATTCTGAGGTACCTCTCATGTATAAATATACCTTCCCTAGACCCTGTAAAGTAGAGGAGACCTCGACTTCAGAGGAGCCCGTTTCCCGGCCTGACGCACTGAGAAGACGCTGTCATCCCTGCACGCAGAGAGTCCAGCTTCCAGTGATCTGACTTCCCTCGCGGGGTGTTGGAGTTCGAGTCTGGCAAGAGATTCCCACCTCTCTCATTCTTAAGGTATGGAGCTGACTAGAAACCTAGAGGGACTCTTGGCATACTAGGCATACTAGGCGTAACATACTCTTAGTATACCATAGTAAGGAATACTTCACCTACTTCATACCTCTCCCTACACCTAGGTTAGGTTAGGTACATTGGGGTAGAATTAGCTTAGAACCGCATCGTATGAGTACTCGCATTTTTAGTCTATGTTATTTATGTAAATGAATATCTGCTAAAGATCATGCTAGCGCAGTATTATTTATTTCTACTGCTTACGCTGTACATTATTTATCTTGCATACTGTCTTGTGATCGTAACAGCACATTTAACTTACACGAGAAACAAGACTGTTCAATAAATCTTTTATTGAAATGCCCATCTATTCTTTCTGTGTAACTTTGAGGAAAACTAAGTATGCACGATTGAGCTGAGTGAAATAGTTATCTATTGTTTCCACGACTCTGGAACACGTTCTGATTCTAAAGGGAAACAAAGTGGTCATGTCTTCCGGCTGCCAGAAACTACTCCCTTCTTGTTTATCAAGGAGTTTCTAGTGGCCTCTGAGCTAGCTGGCACAAGTAATTAAGTTTAATATACTCGATAGGGACATACCGACCTCAGTCCTATGTCAAACCTATAGGGTATATTATTCCAATGCGCAGAGCCTATTAGGGAAATAGGAGCTACACTACAATGGGCTATCACTGTATTATCAAAAGAGCCATCTGGTGGCCATGGAACCAGGGAAGTCTTTGTGCCTTCTGCCCATTCCTGACAATGTCTTTTTATTCTATCAGAGTCTCCTGGAAATGTGGAAATCATGTGGCCTAAAGGAGTCCCTTTCTCTCCCTGCCTCCCCTGGGAAGATTTCTTAAAGGAAGGCATGACCTCACAATTTTTTCTTTTAATCTACCAAAAACGTTTACTATTCCAGTTCGTGGAGAAAAAACTTGTGGACTATAACACAGACTACTCCCTTTTGTTTAGCCTCATCTTCAGTTATCCCTAAATAAGCAAGTTGTGGGATACTTACAAGAGTTTCACACGACACACCTACACTCAAATCAGATGGATCTATATTACATGGAATAAATCTACCTGGTATCCTAGTAGACCCAACTTTTACTATTCTTAAAGGCTCCTGTCCTAATGGAGTTAACACTAAAAAAACAGTTGGTACCTCTGATAATGCAAGAGAACTCATTATCTATTACACATGATATAACAATCACAAATCTACATTATATATATATATATATATATATATATATATATATATATATATATATATATATATATATATTATCTACTGGCGGTCGCCAGTAGATAGTTATAGTCAGGACCTATTTTCCATAGGAAATCCGCAACATTCTATTTGAAATAACTTTGGCGCCGGTTGACGAATCTTCGCAAAATTTTCAAAACTTATGGCCCGCTCCGGTCTGCTCCTATCCTGAAAGTTTTGGGGTGATTCGGCAAGCGGGGGCCGAGAAAAAAAGGGGTCCCAAAACGTGTTTTCTCCATGCAATTTTCCATAGGAACCTTTCATCGCAGCTACAGCCCAAACTGCTGAACGGAATTACACCAAATTTGGCAAAAAGGTAGCCCTTGGTTCAGAGTCGTGCCTTTTGCTTAAATGGTGTAAATCCGTTCAGTAGTTCCTGAGAAATTTGAAAAAGAAAACACATATATATCTGGGCGGAGCCTAACCACACATGTCATCGTGAGATCTGATTGGCTGTCAGCACTTCATCCTGGAATTGCTGGCAGCCATCTTGGGATCAATATAAATGATAGTACCCCATTGAAATGCACTGTAGTGAATCGAAGATTTTGAGGGTTACCAAAAGGAGAACTATAAAGGGTGATAACAGACTTTAGTTACATTAGAATTCATTTGTGGATGGTACCATACTAATTTCAGGAATTGTGGTGTGTTCTAAGGTGATTTTACCCTGTGAAAAACCTTCTGCTGGGATATCATGAATCATGTTTGAGAGAAAACTATTTTCACATGCTTGTCCCATACAGTTTTGAAAGGTGCTCCAGAAGCTAAAATGAGAGCATATTTTCTGTAAATTCACATTATCTTTCTCAGTCATGTGAGAATGAAGTCTGACATTCTCAGTAAAACATGTACATCCAACAAGGGCAGAGACTGTCAGTTGATTCCTTTGTGTTCTACTGCAGCTTCCCAGAGTGTTCTAAAGAACAACTAGAGTGCTAACAGCCTTACTTATGACAAAAGTATGGCACACCTGAAGCCATCTTGATTGGAATAAACTGGTAACACTTAAAACATTTAATTTAAAAGGAACAAAATGATGGGGTTCATTTTGTCATAGAAATTATGGTTAGTGCTGTAGAAAGAAAAATTTGGACATGTTTCAAGTGTGATCTCAAATATCTTCCTGTTATATTTCAACAGGAGCAGCCTGTCAGTTGATGCCTTTGTGTTCTACTGCAGCTTCCCAGAGTGTTCTAAAGAACAACTAGAGCGCTAACAGTCTTACTTATGACAAAATTATGGCACACCTGAAGCCATCTTTATTGGAATAAACTGGTAACTCTTAAAACATTTAATTTAAAAAGGAACAAAATGAGGGGGTTCATTTTGTCATAGAAATTATGGTTAGTGCTGTAGAAAGAAAAATTAGGACATGTTTTAAGTGAGATCTCAAATATCTTCCTGTTATATTTCAACAGGAGCAGCCTGTCAGTTGATGCCTTTGTGTTCTACTGCAGCTTCCCAGAGTGTTATAAAGAACAACTAGAGAGCTCTAACAGTCTTACTTATGACAAAAGTATGGCACACCTGAAGCCATCTTGATTGGAATAAACTGGTAACACTTAAAACATTTAATTTAAAAAGGAACAAAATGAGGGGTTCATTTTGCCATAGAAATTATGGTTAGTGCTGTAGAAAGAAAAATTAGGACATGTTTTAAGTGAGATCTCAAATATCTTCCTGTTATATTTCAACAGGAGCAGCCTGTCAGTTGTTGCCTTTGTGTTCTACTGCAGCTTCCCAGAGTGTTCTAAAGAACAACTAGAGTGCTAACAGCCTTACTTATGACAAAAGTATGGCACACCTGAAGCCATCTTGATTGGAATAAACTGGTAACACTTAAAACATTTAATTTAAAAAGGAACAAAATGATGGGGTTCATTTTGCCATAGAAATTATGGTTAGTGCTGCAGAAAGAAAATTTAGGGCATGTTTTAAGTGAGATCTCAAATCCTCTTCTATTTCATTAGAAAATTCTGTCATGCAGACTGAAACAATCACTTTCAATACCAGCAGTAGACTTCCAGTTAACTCCCTGGTGAGCAGTAGCTTTACTACAGTTATCTAATGAACAACTAGAGTGCTAACATTCTGAATTTATGGCAAATGTGTGACACATCTGAATGCCTTCTTGATGGAATCAAAGTAAAAACTGAAAGCATTTCCTACTGAGGAGACTGCAGTAAATGACGAAATTAGGAAACTTCATAACGAATAAGTCTCCCAAGATGGCCACCAGAGAAAAAAGAGCCCAAATGTAGCACAAATATCACCCAGATGTAGCCCACATATAGCCCAATGACAGAAGTGTGCAAAACACTTTTTATGTTTAGTTTTTCTGCAGTTTTATATAGTGCAAACTGGTCAGGTATTGGAGCGTTACATCTTACTTGGACCCCTTATTGCGTATTTTGCACGAAGTACATGAGATTGATCTTGCGAAACATTGAACTTTACGATTCTGTTAACCTGAAGTTGCTCTGAACCGGGCTTTGTAACACCCGTTTTTACCTACTGGTTTTAATTAATTCTCACTGTATTGTATTAGGAAAGATGATTTACTGTTTTTATGTACACTTTTATGATCTATGTTTCTAAATCAGATCAAATAAAGTTTAATGAATTCTATGGCAGGACGGAGGCGAGGATTATGCATATCTTTCCTCACTTTATTTGCATAGCAGTACAAAGAAAACGTAACACAACAATCATTAAACAAAAGACTACACAACCCATGAACCATTAGGGGGTAGTCTCCAAGGCAACTATAGTCCAATCATATCACAGTCCATCGTATATAATATCGTGACGTCCCTTCCGCTTCCTCTTTCTTCACTGCTCATCAGTTAAGTGCATTCCTTACATTCTTGGCTTAATCTGATGTTGTTGCTGTTTGTATAGCGGTTTCTTGTGCACGTTATTAGCATTATTGCCTTGGTATTGTTTCATATTCCCTGCGCAGCAGGCTCTTGCCCGAGCGCGTTCTCCCCCTCGCAGGTTCTCCCGCTGTGTGCTCTGCGCGCGGTGAGATCCTGTCAGGCGCGTCTGGTCCGAGCGAGGCAGCTCCGTCGAGCGCTCCCGCTGGTCTTTACGCGCGTTTGGGAATCCGGTCACTCCTTTAGTGTCCGCTTGATTCCCGACCAACCCTCACCTAATTTTGACACCGCTACGCGGTGATTTCCCCACACGGCCACGTTAGTGACCCGCACCACCTGGTGGTGGTAATTGGTATTGTGCCTCAGTCTATTCTTATAACAGCTTCGGGGAAAGCCCAGCTGTTGGAGCACCGGCAAGGGGGCTGTCTTAAGGATTTTAAGGTCATTTGTTCTGTGCTCACACCCTCTGCTATCATGTCTTCTCCAGAAGACCATTTTTACTCCTCCTACCAGGAAGTGGAGGAGGAATGGCCCCCAACTTCTCCCTCCAGCAGTGGACCAAGCCCTCTCTCTGGCTATTTCTAGGGCGCTGGCTCCTCTTAGGGATCAGGTTGATAAGCTGGCAAAAAGCATCCCTGGGGTGTTCAGTGACCCAGATCTGGTGGTGGCGGGTCCAAGTAGCTCCCAGATGGGGAATAAAAGGGCCGTTAAGCATAACGAGGGGCACTTGGAAGGATTTGATAAACTTACGGAGACCTTCCTCAAGAGTGCGCGAATGCTAAAACATGCACCCTGCCGGGAGGAGGAGGGACCCGGAGAAAATTGCGACACTGTCACCACTATTGTAGACCCCGACGGCGGGTTTCCCTTAGAGGGAGAGGGTGTATCGGAGGACGATTTCTCCTCCGATGAGGATAAGGACTCGGGGCGTCCCTGGCATCCAGAGTCCCACTCCTCTCAGTCCCCGGTTGGGGACGGGGTCCACTCGGACATGTTCGAGCCTACCCAAATTTACCATCCTAGGTCGGCAGAGTGGACACCTGACGCCAAAGAGGCAGAGTATGTGGTGGGGAAAATCCATCAACCCCTTGAAAGGGAGGTCAGGAATAGGATGAGGGAGAATGCCCCAGGCCCTCACTGAAGGGGAAGGTGGCACACACGCCTGAAATTGATGAGAAACTATGTACTTTTTTCTCCAAGTATATGAGGGATCCCAAGAAAGGAATTGATAGGTCTTGGACGTGGTAGGGCCCTTGACCCAAATTATTCAATTGACGGAGCGTTCCAAAGAGTTAGGATCCCCTTTGTCCACGGATATTGTGGCTGGTTGGGCGCACTACCCTAAACCCTAAAACACTACCCCCTCCACTACCCAAACACCACTGCACTACCCTAAACCCTAAAACACTACCCCCAGCACGACACCCTACACTACCCAAACATAACTGCACTACCCTAAACCCTAAAACACTACCACCAGCACGACTCCCTACACTACCCAAACACCACTGCCCTACACTAAACCCTAAATATACCCCCAGCATGACCTCCCACACTACACAAACACCACTGCACTACCCTAAACCCTAAAACACTACCCCCAGCACGACCCCCTAAACTACTGCACTACCCTAAACCCTAAAACACTAACCCCAGCATGACCCCCTACACTACCCAAACACCACTGTACTACCCTATACCCTAAAACATGACCCCCTACACTACACAAACACGACTGCACTACCCTAAACCCTAAAACACTACCCACAGCATGACCCCCTTCACTACACAAACACCACTGCACTGCCCTAAACCCTAAAACACTACCCCAGCACTACCCCCTACACTACCCAAACACCACTGCACTAACATAAACCCTAAAACACTACCCCCAGCACAACCCCCTACACTACGCAAACACCACTGCACTACCCTAAACCCTAAAACACTAGCCCCAGCACGACTCCCTACACTACCCAAACACCACTGCACTACCCTAAACCCTAAATCTACCCCCAGCACGACCCCCTACACTACCCAAACACCACTGCACTACCCTAAACCATAAAACACTACCCCCAGCATGACCCCCTACACTACACAAACATCACTGCACTACCCTAAACCCTAAAACACTACCCCAGCATGACCCCCTACACTACCCATACACCACTGCACTACCCTAAACCCTAAAACACTACCCCCAGCACGACCCCCTAAACTACTGCACTACCCTAAACCCTAAAACACTACCCCCAGCATGACCCCCTACACTACCCAAACACCACTGCACTACCCTAAACCCTAAAACACTACCCCCAGCTCGACCCCCTACACCACCCAAACACCACTGCACTACCCTAAACCCTAGAAAAGAAACCCCACCCCATGCTCAATCCCCTTACCTCTCACTCCTCATGGTTCCTCTCTCCTCGTGGTTCCTGCTTCACATCATCTCTGAGGGGCAGTGCACGTTGTTGTGAGGAAACGGAACAGCCTCTGTTTCCTTACAACGACATGGATCGTCTACATGTTTTTTAGAACGCATGGTCATTTACCATACATACCTTTACAACAAAATTCGTTGTAAAGGCATGCGTAGTAAATGACCATGCGTTCTAAAAAATGCGTAGTAATGACTTCATGATGTACAACGCATGCGTGGTAATGCATGCGTTGTAATGGTATTGCAAAGTAAAAAGTCGTTGTAACGGCTGTTTACCGATCGAAGCTGGCCCCTGTTCTTCAGTGAGACGTTTATTTGATTAATTAGGAGGAAGGAATGTGGTTTTTTACCGAAAAGTGCATTCCCGGCTGTTGTATTGTGAAAGTGTCCGCGTGGCCTGGTTTCACTTCCGGTGAGAGAGTGGAAGAGTCTGTTTGGATCTAAAGGAGTTCTGTTGTTGGACGGGGCCGGCGCGACATGTCATCAGAAAACATAGCTAATGGAAAGCATCCTCCCTGAAGTGTGGAGCAGTGCCATGAGAGGTCAACGAGTGTGCGTCCCACCGCAGTATGACCGTACCGCGTGACCCATGTGCCGCCTCCAGTGTACGGGAGGCAGAAGCGGCATCGCAGGTCCTCTTGAAGACCGTTGTAGCACTAATTCTACATTTTGGTACTAGGGCATTTTAACTTCGTTGTTCCTGCCAGATACAAAGAGAAGATCCTGTGTTATTCAGTGCCCTCGTTACCTTTTTTGTGGGTTGTGGTGCTTGTCACTTCGCTGCCCCGCCGGTGCACACGACTGGGCACCCCACCTCATGTGCCATCTGCAGGGCCTCTGCCCTCGCATCACTGGTTTCGGTTTCTGGAGTGGCAACATAAACAGTTGCTCCCAAAGGACTAGCCTGAACACTTAGGTGAATATCCCCTGCACCAGCATTCCACGGAAATTCTTTCCTAGCTCTCCCACGTCAACGAGCACGGCACCGCTCGCGACACCGTATGACATCATCGGAGCCATAAGAGGACCTCGTCGGCGTGCTGACGTCAGTTCCACCCATTTTTTCCGTGCCACCGAGGCAAACAGGCGGCCGAGACATTTTCACATGTATACATAGTATAATAAATATATATATATTGACTGAAAAAACCATAGGTTTCAGGCACGTTATAGTTAGAAATTAGCATTTAAAAAACCTTAGAAATTCACTGAAAAAACCATAGGTTTCAGGAGTGTTATAGTTAGTTGGACATTTCACTCGTACAAAACCATAGAAATTCCCCCGTTATAGTTAGTTCAGCTAACTAAAACTCGCGCGCCCGCAATGCACTGCTGATGACGTCACATATTACATCACTCATGACATGGTTAGTGACATCACTCATGACATCACTGATGACATCTCAAATGACATCACTGATGACATCACTGATGACATCATCCAGTGAATGTGTGTATTAGACTTGACATCTTTTGGCGTGTTTCCCCTGACTTTTTGCTTTCTGACCTCCCGGTTTGGATTCTGTTTTTGCTGGTGTAATGATTCTGTGCACTGTCCTCACTGCTGTCCAGTGGGGAAGTGCAAGTGCTCCTATATAAAATGTGTTATGGATTGGTGTTTCCACGATTGGCCTATTTGGTTTATGTGTCAGTCCCTTGTAAAGTGCACTGAGAGTGCCAGGGCCTATAGATCAAATGCTGTTGGTGGGCTGCAGCACTGGATTGTGCCACCCACGCAAACAGCCCGTAAAGTGTAACTCGGGCCTGCCATTGCAGAGCCTGTGCGCAGCCTGGGGCTGCCATGTCGACTTGGCGAGTGCGCACACTTGCAAGTCCCTAAACCTTCCCTTTTCTACAGGTTAGTCACCCCTAAGGTAGGCCCAAGGTACCCCTGTGGGCAGGGTGCGTTGTATGCAAAAGGTAGGACATGCTCTGGTGTGTGTGGCATGTCCTGATAGTGAATTACAGCCTAGTTCGTTTTTCACTATTGCAAGGCTACCTGTTCCCCATAGGCCAGAACGGGCAGTTTTGATTATTACAGCTTATAATCCTAACTGACCCAGGGAACATGGTAGAAATTCGAGTTTAGTATGCCTGGACTCAGAATGATAAAATGCATCTTTTAGTGAAGTTGGTTTTAACATTCTGTGTTTGAAAATACCACTTTTAGAAAGTGGGTATTTTCTTGTCTAACCATCCAAGCCTGCCTCTGCGAGGTTGTGTATTCCTTGTCTGGAGTGTGAGTGACAGGGGCTGGGGGATGCCTGGAGACAGGGTGAGTCAGCACAGGGCTGAATAGCAAGATCTACATGTAGATGGGTGGGAGGAGTTGCACCTGGGCCCTGAATAGGACAGTGCCTTCCCTCCACAATGCTGGCTCCACCTCCTGTGGTGCGTCTGATGTCCCTGGCCTACTCTCTGAAAGAAAGGACGGAGACTTGTCAACAAAGTGCTCCAGAACTGGTTTGGACTAGGCAAAGGCCTCTCTGCCTTCAGAGAACAAAGGAATTTGGGATATAAATATTGGGGCCCTGACCCCATGAATTTAGATCTCGCTGGAATCAAGGAACCTGTCAAGAAGAAGAGCTGGAGAGCTGCTAGGAGGAGTACTGCCCCTTTGCTGAGTGACTGCTTTGTTGGGTTGGCCTGCAGCTGCTGCTTCTGTCTTGGGCAGTGAAAGGACTGAACTTTCTACAAACTTGTGCTGAGTATCTCCAAGGGCCTGAAACCGAGCTGGCCTCCTGTTAAGAAGTCTCAGGGACTGCAAAGACTTCACAAGCCTCTGGGTACCGCTTCTGGAACGCTGTTTCAGTTGCCACAGAGGAAGGGAACTGCAACCGACTCCGTCAACCGAATCCATCCCTGACCGGTGACCTGTTTGCACCGCAGACCGCATCGCCCCGCTTCGCATCGCAACCCTGGTCTCACCGTAGGCGACGTCCGACACCGTCAACATCGAGCCGCTGCTTGCACCGTGACCGGTGGGCACCGCAGTTCGCATCGCATCGCTTCACTGTACCGGCCGGACCAGACCGACGCTGTCGCTGCATCTGGCTCAACCATTGTGACCGCATCGCAGTTGGGGCACCGCTCGCACGCTTCGCGACGCACCGCTCCGACTCGCACCGCTGTCCGACACCAGCTCCCGCACTCCGGCTTGGTCGCCTGCATCGCAACCTGTCAGCACCGCATCGTACACCGTCTCGCCCTGCACCGCACGCCTTGGACTCACCGACTCCATCTGCACGACGCTCTTCGAGCCGCTGCCTGCACCGCATCGAGGGACACCGCACCTTGCATCGCTCCGTCTTGCACCGCAACTGCGACGAACGCCGACCGGCTCGTACACTCCGTACCAGCCACAACGAGAAAGGTACTGTGACCGAGTCTGTTCACGACTCTGCTGGCCCGTAGCGACGCGGTCGGCTGGAACTGTTAGACTCTGTATCAAACATCCATTTACTTGCATATACAGTTATACACACACTACCACACTTACTTCTACAGAAACTTACACATACTTACTCTCTTAAACAATCACTTATAGAAACACCTACTTATTTGTACAGGAACTCTTCCAATCTCTCACTCTCACATATACTCACTTATATACACCAATACTCACATATACTAGTTTAAAACATATGTAGTTACTCATAAAGATACTATTGAGACAGTCAATCACTCACTAACACACCCATACACATACTCATCCACCTATACAGTCCTGCACACATGCTGTCTTCAACACATACAAACAGTGAGTCACTCATTCATGCATCTATGCACTAAGTAATACCCCCCACCGAACCATACAGACACTCAGACACTCATACTGATACTCAAAAAACCAACTAATAACCCATATAGACACTCATGTAGCTACTCACCAACCCATGCAGCCACTTATACACAAAGTGAGACTGATACAGATATTTTCATATTTAAACATTACTCACTAACCCATGTATTCACTAAGATACACTTAGTCAGTTATACAATGAATTTTACAAAACAAATCATCCATTTAGACACTTATATACCCATTTATTCTTCCATCGACCTTGAGATATACATATATAAAACATATTTAATTTTCAGAAAAACACACATTCACTGGATGATGTCATCAGTGATGTCATCAGTGATGTCATTTGAGATGTCATCAGTGATGTCATGAGTGATGTCACTGACCATGTCATGAGTGATGTAATATGTGACGTCATCAGCAGTGCATTGCGGGTGCGCGAGTTATAGTTAGCTGAACTAACTATAACGGGGAAATTTCTATGGTTTTGTACGAGTGAAATGTCCAACTAACTATAACGCCCTGAAATCTATGGTTTTTTCAGTGAATTTCTAAGTTTTTTTAAATGCTAATTTCTAACTATAACGTGCCTGAAACCTATGGTTTTTTCAGTGAATTTCTAAGGTTTTTTAAATGCTAATTTCTAACTATAACGTGCCTGAAACCTATGGTTTTTTTAGTGAATATATATATATTTATTATACTATGTATACATGTGAAAATGTCTCGGTCGCCTGTTTGCCTCGGTGGCATGGAAAAAATGGGTGGAACTGACGTCAGCACGCCGACGAGGTCCTCTTATGGCTCCGATGACGTCATACGGTGTCGCGAGCGGAGCCGTGCTCGTTGACGTGGGAGAGCTAGGAAAGAATTTCCGTGGAATGCTGGTGCAGGGGATATTCACCTTAGTGTTCAGGCTAGTCCTTTGGGAGCAACTGTTTATGTTGCCACTCCAGAAACCGAAACCAGTGATCCGAGGGCAGAGGCCCTGCAGATGGCACACGAGGTGGGGTGCCCAGTCGTGTGCACCGGCGGGGCAGCGAAGTGACAAGCACCACAACCCACAAAAAAGGTAACGAGGGCACTGAATAACACAGGATCTTCTCTTTGTATCTGGCAGGAACAACGAAGTTAAAATGCCCTAGTACCAAAATGTAGAATTAGTGCTACAACGGTCTTCAAGAGGACCTGCGATGCCGCTTCTGCCTCCCGTACACTGGAGGCGGCACATGGGTCACGCGGTACGGTCATACTGCGGTGGGACGCACACTCGTTGACCTCTCACGGCACTGCTCCACACTTCAGGGAGGACGCTTTCCATTAGCTATGTTTTCTGATGACATGTCGCGCCGGCCCCGTCCAACAACAGAACTCCTTTAGATCCAAACAGACTCTTCCACTCTCTCACCGGAAGTGAAACCAGGCCACGCGGACACTTTCACAATACAACAGCCGGGAATGCGCTTTTCGGTAAAAAAACACATTCCTTCCTCCTAATTAATCAAATAAACGTCTCACTGAAGAACAGGGGCCAGCTTCGATCGGTAAACAGCCGTTACAACGACTTTTTACTTTGCGATACCATTACAACGCATGCATTACCACGCATGCGTTGTACATCACGAAGTCATTACTACGCATTTTTTAGAACGCATGGTCATTTACCACGCATGCCTTTACAACTAATTTTGTTGTAAAAGTATGTATGGTAAATGACCATGCGTTCTAAAAACATGTAGACGATCCATGTCGTTGTAAGGAAACAGAGGCTGTTCCGTTTCCTCACAACGACGTGCACCGCCCTCAGAGATGACGTGAAGCAGGAACCACGAGGAGAGAGGAACCATGAGGAGTGAGAGGTAAGGGGGATTGGGCATGGGGTGGGGGTTTCTTTTCTAGGGTTTAGGGTAGTGCAGTGGTGTTTGGGTGGTGTAGGGGGTCGTGCTGGTGGTAGTGTTTTAGGGTTTAGGGTAGTGCAGTAGTGTTTGGGCAGTGTAGGGGGTCATGCTGGGGGTAGTGTTTTAGGGTTTAGGGTAGTGCAGTAGTGTAGGGGGTCATGCTGGGGGTAGTGTTTTAGGGTTTAGGGTAGTGCAGTGGTGTATGGGTAGTGTAGGGGTTGTGCTGGGGTAGTGTTTTAGGGTTTAGGGTAGTGCAGTGATGTTTGTGTAGTATAGGGGTCATGATGGGGGTAGTGTTTTAGGGTTTAGGGATGTGCAGTGGTGTTTGGGTAGTATAGGGGGTCGTGCTGGGGGAAGATTTAGGGTTTAGGGTAGTGCAGTGGTGTTTGGGTAGTGTAGGGAGTCGTGCTGGGGGTAGTGTTTTAGGGTTTAGGGTAGTGCAGTGGTGTTTGTGTAGTGTAGGGGGTTGTGCTGGGGGTAGTTTTTTAGGGTTTATGTTAGTGCAGTGGTGTTTGGGTAGTGTAGGGGATAGTGCTGGGGTAGTGTTTTAGGGTTTAGGGCAGTGCAGTGGTGTTTGTGTAGTGAAGGGGGTCATGCTGTGGGTAGTGTTTTAGGGTTTAGGGTAGTGCAGTGGTGTTTGGGTAGTGTAGGGGGTCTTGCTGGGGGTAGTGTTTTAGGGTTTAGGGTAGTGCAGTGGTGTTTGTGTAGTGTAGGGGGTCATGTTTTAGGGTATAGGGTAGTGCAGTGGTGTTTGGGTAGTGTAGGGGGTCATGCTGGGGTTAGTGTTTTAGGGTTTAGGGTAGTGCAGTGGTGTTTGGGTAGTGTAGGGGGTCTTGCTGGGGGTAGTGTTTTAGGGTTTAGGGTAGTGCAGTGGTGTTTGTGTAGTGTGGGCGGTCATGCTGGGGGTATTTTTAGGGTTTAGTGTAGTGCAGTGGTGTTTGGGTAGCGTAGGGAGTCGTGCTGGGGGTAGTGTTTTAGGGTTTAGGGTAGTGCAGTGGTGTTTGGGTAGTGTAGGGAGTCGTGCTGGTGGTAGTGTTTTAGGGTTTAGGGTAGTGCAGTTATGTTTGGGTAGTTTAGGGTGTCGTGCTGGGGGTAGTGTTTTAGGGTTTAGGGTAGTGCAGTGGTGTTTGGGTAGTGGAGGGGGTAGTGTTTTAGGGTTTAGGGTAGTGCGCCCAACCAGCCACAATATCCGTGGACAAAGGGGATCCTAACTCTTTGGAACGCTCCGTCAATTGAATAATTTGGGTCAAGGGCCCTACCACGTCCAAGACCTATCAATTCCTTTCTTGGGATCCCTCATATACTTGGAGAAAAAGTACATAGTTTCTCATCAATTTCAGGCGTGTGTGCCACCTTCCCCTTCAGTGAGGGCCTGGGGTATTCTCCCTCATCCTATTCCTGACCTCCCTTTCAAGGGGTTGATGGATTTTCCCCACCACATACTCTGCCACTTTGGCGTCAGGTGTCCACTCTGCCGACCTAGGATGGTAAATTTGGGTAGGCTCGAACATGTCCGAGTGGACCCCGTCCCCAACCGGGGACTGAGAGGAGTGGGACTCTGGACACCAGGGACGCCCGAGTCCTTATCCTCATCGGAGGAGAAATCGTCCTCCGATACACCCTCTCCCTCTAAGGGAAACCCGCCCTCGGGGTCTACAATAATGGTGACAGTGTCGCAATTTTCTCCGGGCCCTTCCTCCTCCCGGCAGGGTGCATGTTTTAGCGTTCGTGCACTCTTGAGGAAGGTCTCCGTAAGTTTATCAAATCCTTCCAAGTGCCCCGCGTTATGCTTAACGGCCCTTTTATTCCACATCTGGGAGCTACTTGGACCCGCCACCACCAGATCTGGGTCACTGAACACCCCAGGGATGCTTTTCGCCAGCTTATCAACCTGATCCCTAAGAGGAGCCAGCGCCCTAGAAATAGCCAGAGAGAGGGCTTGGTCCACTGCTGGAGGGAGAAGTTGGGGGGCCATTCCTCCTCCACTTCCTGGTAGGAGGAGTAAAAATGGTCTTCTGGAGAAGACATGATAGCAGAGGGGGTGAGCACAGAACAAATGACCTTAAAATCCTTAAGACAGCCCCCTCGCCGGTGCTCCAACAGCTGGGCTTTCCCCGAAGCTGTTATAAGAATAGACTGAGGCGCAATACCAATTACCACCACCAGGTGGCGCTGGTCACTAACGTGGCCGTGTGGGAAAATCACCACGTAGCGGTGTCAAAATTAGGTGAGGGTTGGTCGGGAATCAAGCGGACACTAAAGGAGTGACCGGATTCCCAAACGCGCGTAAAGACCAGCGGGAGCGCTCGACGGAGCTGCCTCGCTCGGACCAGACGCGCCTGACAGGATCTCACCGCGCGCAGGGCACACAGCGGGAGAAACTGCAAGGGGGAGAACGCGCTCGGGCAAGAGCCTGCTGCGCAGGGAATATGAAACAATACCAAGGCAATAATGCTAATAACGTGCACAAGAACCCGCTATACAAACAGCAACAACGTCAGATTAAGCCAAGAATGTAAGGAATGCACTTAACTGATGAGCAGTGAAGAAAGAGGAAGCGGAAGGGACGTCACGATATTATATACGATGGACTGTGATATGATTGGACTATAGTTGCCTTGGAGACTACCCCTAATGGTTCATGGCTTGTGTAGTCTTTTGTTTAATGATTGTTGTGTTACGTTTTCTTTGAACTGCTATGCAAATAAAGTGAGGAAAGATATGCATAATCCTCTCCTCCGTCCTGCCATAGAATTCATTAAACATTATTTGATCTGATTTAGAAACATAGATCATAAAAGTGTACATAAAAACAGTAAATCCTCTTTCCTAATACAATACAGTGAGAATTAATTAAAACCAGTAGGTAAAAACGGGTGTTACAAAGCCCGGTTCAGAGCAACTTCAGGTTAACAGAATCGTAAAGTTCAATGTTTCGCAAGATCAATCTCATGTACTTCGTGCAAAATACGCAATAAGGGGTCCAAGTAAGATGTAACGCTCCAATACCTGACCAGTTTGCACTATATAAAACTGCAGAAAAACTAAACATAAAAAGTGTTTTGCACACTTCTGTCATTGGGCTATATGTGGGCTACATCTGGGTGATATTTGTGCTACATTTGGGCTCTTTTTTCTCTGGTGGCCATCTTGGGAGACTTATTCGTTATGAAGTTTCCTATTTTCGTCATTTACTGCAGTCTCCTCAGTAGGAAATGCTTTCAGTTTTTTACTTTGATTCCATCAAGAAGGCATTCAGATGTGTCACACATTTGCCATAAATTCAGAATGTTAGCACTCTAGTTGTTCATTAGATCACTGTAGTAAAGCTACTGCTCACCAGGGAGTTAACTGGAGGTCTACTGCTGGTATTGAAAGTGATTGTTTCAGTCTGCATGTCAGAATTTTCTAATGAAATAGAAGAGGATTTGAGATCTCACTTAAAACATGCCCTAAATTTTCTTTCTGCAGCACTAACCATAATTTCTATGGCAAAATGAACCCCTCATTTTGTTCTTTTTTAAATTAAATGTTTTAAGTGTTATCAGTTTATTCCAATCAAGATGGCTTCAGGTGTTTCATACTTTTGTCATAAGTTAGACTGTTAGCGCTCTAGTTGTTCTTTAGAACACTCTGGGAAGCTGCAGTAGAACACAAAGGCATCAACTGACAGACTGCTCCTGTTGAAATATAACAGGAAGATATTTGAGATCTCACTTAAAACATGTCCTAATTTTTCTTTCTACAGCACTAACCATAATTTCTATGACAAAATGAACCCCTCATTTTGTTCCTTTTTAAATTAAATGTTTTAAGAGTTACCAGTTTATTCCAATCAAGATGGCTTCAGGTGTGCCATCATTTTGTCATAAGTAAGACTGTTAGCGCTCTAGCTGTTCTTTAGAACACTCTGGGAAGCTGCAGTAGAACACAAAGGCATCAACTGACAGGCTGCTCCTGTTGAAATATAACAGGAAGATATTTGAGATCTCACTTAAAACATGTCCTAATTTTTCTTTCTACAGCACTAACCATAATTTCTATGGCAAAATGAACCCCCTCATTTTGTTCCTTTCTAAATTAAATGTTTTAAGTGTTACCAGTTTATTCCAATCAAGATGGCTTCAGGTGTGCCATACTTTTGTCATAAGTAAGACTGTTAGCTCTCTAGTTGTTCTTTAGAACACTCTGGGAAGCTGCAGTAGAACACAAAGGCATCAACCGACAGGCTGCTCCTGTTGAAATATAACAGGAAGATATTTGAGATCTCACTTAAAACATGTCCTAATTTTTCTTTCTACAGCACTAACCATAATTTCTATGACAAAATGAACCCCCTCATTTTGTTCCTTTTTAAATTAAATGTTTTAAGAGTTACCAGTTTATTCCAATCAAGATGGCTTCAGGTGTGCCATAATTTTGTCATAAGTAAGACTGTTAGCACTCTAGTTGTTCTTTAGAACACTCTGGGAAGCTGCAGTAGAACACAAAGGCATCAACTGACAGGCTGCTCCTGTTGAAATATAACAGGAAGATATTTGAGATCTCACTTAAAACATGTCCTAATTTTTCTTTCTACAGCACTAACCATAATTTCTATGGCAAAATGAACCCCCTCATTTTGTTCCTTTTTAAATTAAATGTTTTAAGTGTTACCAGTTTATTCCAATCAAGATGGCTTCAGGTGTGCCATACTTTTGTCATAAGTAAGACTGTTAGCTCTCTAGTTGTTCTTTAGAACACTCTGGGAAGCTGCAGTAGAACACAAAGGCATCAACCGACAGGCTGCTCCTGTTGAAATATAACAGGAAGATATTTGAGATCTCACTTAAAACATGTCCTAATTTTTCTTTCTACAGCACTAACCATAATTTCTATGACAAAATGAACCCCCTCATTTTGTTCCTTTTTAAATTAAATGTTTTAAGAGTTACCAGTTTTTTCCAATCAAGATGGCTTCAGGTGTGCCATAATTTTGTCATAAGTAAGACTGTTAGCGCTCTAGTTGTTCTTTAGAACACTCTGGGAAGCTGCAGTAGAACACAAAGGCATCAACTGACAGGCTGCTCCTGTTGAAATATAACAGGAAGATATTTGAGTTCACACTTGAAACATGTCCTAATTTTTCTTTCTACAGCACTAACCATAATTTCTATGACAAAATGAACCCCATCATTTTGTTCCTTTTTAAATTAAATGTTTTAAGTGTTACCAGTTTATTAAAATCAAGATGGCTTCAGGTGTGCCATACTTTTGTCATAAGTAAGGCTGTTAGCACTCTAGTTGTTCTTTAGAACACTCTGGGAAGCTGCAGCAGAACACAAAGGAATCAACTGACAGTCTCTGCCCTTGTTGGATGTACATGTTTTACTGAGAATGTCAGACTTCATTCTCACATGACTGAGAAAGATAATGTGAATTTACAGAAAATATGCTCTCATTTTAGCTTCTGGAGCACCTTCCAAAACTGTATGGGACAAGCATGTGAAAATAGTTTTCTCTCAAACATGATTCATGATATCCCAGCAGAAGGTTTTTCACAGGGTAAAATCACCTTAGAACACACCACAATTCCTGAAATTAGTATGGTACCATCAACAAATGAATTCTAATGTAACTAAAGTCTGTTATCACCTTTTATAGTTCTCCTTTTGGTAACCCTCAAAATCTTCGATTCACTACAATGCATTTCAATGGGGTACTATCATTTATATTGATCCCAAGATGGCTGCCAGCAATTCCAGGATGAAGTGCTGACAGCCAATCAGATCTCACGATGACATGTGTGGTTAGGCTCCGCCCAGATATATATGTGTTTTCTTTTTCAAATTTCTCAGGAACTACTGAACGGATTTACACCATTTAAGCAAAAGGCACGACTCTGAACCAAGGGCTACCTTTTTGCCAAATTTGGTGTGATTCCGTTCAGCAGTTTGGGCTGTAGCTGCGATGAAAGGTTCCTATGGAAAATTGCATGGGGAAAACACGTTTTGGAACCCCCCTTTTTTTGTCGGCCCCCGCTTGCCGAATCACTCCAAAACTTTCAGGATAGGAGCAGACCGGAGCGGGTCATAAGTTTTGAAAATTTCGCGAAGATTCGTCAACCGGCGCCAAAGTTATTTCAAATAGAATGTTGCGGATTTCCTATGGAAAATAGGTCCTAACTATAACTATCTACTGGCGACCGCCAGTAGATAATATATATATATATATATATTTTGTTTAAAAAAGCAACTCACATAACATATTAATACAAAATATCTACTTTTTCTCTGTTTCTCTGACGTTTTCCTAATTCAAACTGTCAGGATAAACTTCTTATATAATTCTAATTTCTCTAATAATTCCCCAAGGGAAAGAAAAACAGTCTGCCAAGTTTAACTAGATAAACATTTATTTCTCTGACGATTCCAAAACAAAGGTCTGTCAGGATCAACAAAACACATTTAATTCTCTCTCTTCCTCTCTGACGAATCCTAAACAAAGGTCTGCCAGGATTAACTAAATACACATCTCCGTTTGTAACAGTTGTGGATCAATACACAAGGATTCGACGATCGCCCTTTTTTCCTACCTGATCTGGTCGCTGCAGACGTCCCCCAGACCGGTACCCCTGTCGTCCAAAAAACAGATCTTTCGTCTCAACGGGCATCTGTCATCCTCCTCAAATTGTGCACGACTAAATTAGTTGTCCGAAGGGGATCCTCCCCAGCGGCAGGCCGGAGAAAAGGGGATCTCTTGGCTGGCTCTGCCACGATGTCGGGAAAAAATCCTTTAAGCAGTGCAAATCATTTAATCACCACATCTGCAACAAAAGGAGTATAAACAGGTTTATTGCATTTGCCAGGCTAGTTCAGCTGGGAGAGTGATGTGCTATAAGAAAAGCACAAGTCAGTCTCAACTTACATACACTTCAAGTCTCCTCTTATAATACTAATTTTGGGGAAGGGTATGCCCAGACATGGGTCCCGTGCTCACTACGCCACTGGAGTCAAGCTATCCTGGCTGATGAGGGCTGAAAGCCCGAAACCGGTCCTAGGATGCTTGATTCCGGTCCAGGGAAGACATGGCTTGGCAGTTCGGTCTGGAATGTTCCCATGAGGCACAGGGTCAAGACTGATTTGCATATGGCTATGTCTGAACTGGGGTGGCGTGGTGAAGCAAAATAACGATAGATTAAACCCAGATCTGTGACTGGGGTGAATGTTTGCCAATGTGCAACATTCCGTCCATCATCTTGTGTGTTTTGCATTTCGCCCTAAGTGGGAAGGGTATGCCCAGACGTGGGTCCCGTGCTCACTACGCCACTGGAGTCAAGCTATCCTGGCTGATGAGGGCTGAAAGCCCAAAACCGGTCCTAGGATGCTTGATTCCGGTCCAGGGAAGACATGGCTTGGCAGTTCGGTCTGGACTGTTCCCATGAGGCACAGGGTCAAGACTGATTTGCATATGGCTATGTCTGAACTGGGTGGCGTGGTGAAGCAAAATAACGATGGATTAAACCCAGATCTGTGACTGGGGGTGAATGTTTGCCAATGTGCAACATTCCATCCATCATCTTGTGTGTTTTGCATTTCGCCCTAAGTGAGAAGGGTATGCCCAGACGTGGGTCCCGTGCTCACTACGCCACTGGAGTCAAGCTATCCTGGCTGATGAGGGCTGAAAGCCTGAAACGGGTCCTAGGATGCTTGATTCCGGTCCAGGGAAGACATGGCTTGGCAGTTCGGTCTGGACTGTTCCCATGAGGCACAGGGTCAAGACTGATTTGCATATGGCTATGTCTGAACTGGGGTGGCGTGGTGAAGCAAAATAACGATGGATTAAACCCAGATCTGTGACTGGGCGTGAATGTTTGCCAATGTGCAACATTCCGTCCATCATCTTGTGTGTTTTGCATTTCGCCCTAAGTGGGAAGGGTATGCCCAGACGTGGGTCCCGTGCTCACTACGCCACTGGAGTCAAGCTATCCTGGCTGATGAGGGCTGAAAGCCCGAAACCGGTCCTAGGATGCTTGATTCCGGTCCAGGGAAGACATGGCTTGGCAGTTCGGTCTGGACTGTTCCCATGAGGCACAGGGTCAAGACTGATTTGCATATGGCTATGTCTGAACTGGGGTGGCGTGGTGAAGCAAAATAACGATGGATTAAACCCAGATCTGTGACTGGGGGTGAATGTTTGCCAATGTGCAACATTCCGTCCATCATCTTGTGTGTTTTGCATTTCGCCCTAAGTGGGAAGGGTATGCCCAGACGTGGGACCCGTGCTCACTACGCCACTGGAGTCAAGCTATCCTGGCTGATGAGGGCTGAAAGCCCGAAACGGGTCCTAGGATGCTTGATTCCGGTCCAGGGAAGACATGGCTTGGCAGTTCGGTCTGGACTGTTCCCATGAGGCACAGGGTCAAGACTGATTTGCATATGGCTATGTCTGAACTGGGGTGGCGTGGTGAAGCAAAATAACGATGGATTAAACCCAGATCTGTGACTGGGGGTGAATGTTTGCCAATGTGCAACATTCCGTCCATCATCTTGTGTGTTTTGCATTTCGCCCTAAGTGGGAAGGGTATGCCCAGACGTGGGTCCCGTGCTCACTACGCCACTGGAGTCAAGCTATCCTGGCTGATGAGGGCTGAAAGCCCGAAACCGGTCCTAGGATGCTTGATTGCGGTCCAGGGAAGACATGGCTTGGCAGTTCGGTCTGGACTGTTCCCATGAGGCACAAGGTCAAGACTGATTTGCATATGGCTATGTCTGAACTGGGGTGGCGTGGTGAAGCAAAATAACGATGGATTAAACCCAGATCTGTGACTGGGGGTGAATGTTTGCCAATGTGCAATATTCCGTCCATCATCTTGTGTGTTTTGCATAAGAAAAGCACAAGTCAGTCTCAACTTACATACACTTCGAGTCTACTCTTATAATACTAATTTTGGCTACCTTCCATAACTCTAATACAATATTAACAATAGAAAAAGCTTCCTGCTTTTCCGTTATGTCCCACCCAGATTACATACATTTATTTCAAGAACAGCTCTTTCCTGTGTGCCTTCTCACGCCACACTTACAGACTACAATGGGAACTTTCTTGCTGCTCCGAATTTCCTGTTACTTATTCCAAGACAGGAAGTTTCTCAGCCAGAATACAATAGTAAGGAAAAAACACTTAAGCCAAACCGCATTTAGACCTTTTTTTGAAAGCAGGCTGTAGGTTATTTCCATATACAAATGTGCAACATAACATGCACGTTTAACCACACATTTAAACCACATTATACTATTTTTCTTTCTTTACATGAAAAAGATTCTTAGGGGGTCATTAGGATAACGGGACCGCCCGCCTGCCATGTGGCGGTCCCGCCACCCTACTTATGATGCGACCGCCACCGTGGCAGTCGCATCTGGCGATTTAACATTGCGGCGGGTGCTGCCAGCAGCAGCACCCGCCGCAATGGTAAAATGCCATGTTGTGCATTTCCATGCACAACGTGGCAGGCACCGCGCGGTGTCTGCCACCTTGTGCATGGACATGCAGGGGGGTACCATGGGTACCCCCCAAGTGCACCCCACCACCCCCGCACCCGCCGGGGGCCCGCAACTGGCCCCCAAAGCAAATCCCCGCCAGCCTTTCCATGGCAGCAGAAAGGCCGTGTAAACCAAGCATCATAATATGGATGGCGGTGCCTGCTAGGCACCGCCACTATATATGTGCCCCAGCTCCGCCTGGCCGCCAATCGTAACGATTGCCGACCGGTGGAAAAGCGGCGGGTGGTGGCGATTGTTACGCCATCGTAATCACCCCCTTAGTTTGTGGGCAAGTGACAGGTAAAGCAGAATAATGAACACAATAATTAGGGCCTAAATCTAAATTAGAATTTTGATTCCTTTCACTTCCACTGAGGGTCAACACGTGTTGCTGCGTTTTTAGTAGCTTTTGAACAGTTTGAGCTAGAAGCAATTTTTTTTGGTTAAAATCTGCAGATTTTGCAGCAGATGGATTGTGTAGCGACTCCATAATTATGCGAAAAAAACGTCACAGTCACACAATCGCATAATTCCAGTGTCCCTGATTATTGTTCATAAGGTAGGTCTGAAACGCAATTCACTCCAATTGGTGACATCTATAGGTATGGCGGACTGCAAGGGCCTGCAGACCACCATGTCTGAACAAGTACTTTTCAACTAAAATAATTGAAATGCCAGTTAATTAAACTGTTGAGTGAACAATGCGTGAATTGAGCTGCCTTCACCGTTATGCACTGATAATACGGGAATCACATCTTCGAAAAATAACAATGAAATACTCGATTGCACAGCTTGAACACAGACAGAGCAGTGCCCGGTGGCACGCGCATAACTGGCAATATTTGAGGTAATAAATAAAAAATGTGAATTAGACCTGATCTCATTCATAAAAGCATGTCCCGTTGGGAACATAAACGGACCATATTGAGGCACAAGGCATGAAATGAGCCAGCTGCGCTATCCTCCTTACCCACATACATTTTATATCTTACACCATCTGCTCCTGCCGGGAGAAAAGATGTGAAACGTCGTATGTGGTCATCACATTCACCTGACAAATACCGAGAAAAACCTGCGGGCACTACTTAACTGCATGATAACATGAGAAACATTGTCTGGGGATGTCACGTGATGAGAGAGGACCCGCTGGATTTGCTTCTCGCAGCTTCCATTAGGACAGATCAGACATGAGTCACGCAGCCTACGGGGCAGGTGCACACACCAGGGACGGCACTTCATACCCATCTCTGGATGGCAAACACTTGCAGCCTGGCTTTAGGGCGCTAAATACTGTGCTCTGTATTTTGTAATAAAATACTGCCATTTTCAGAGACCCACCAGGCTTTCTTCGTTCTTTCAGGTGATCTTTCCATGTTAGTGAAGGCCTTTCTTAAAGCATACTCTAGCTGTGCATTTTAACACAAAAATACATTTCTCAGCTCTGTGTTCTGTAATAGGTTTTTTTCTGGGCAGGCGTTCTCTTGTGAGGGTGGGCAAGATAAATCTAGTTATTTCGTATTCAACACCAGTTTTGAAAAGTAAGGCGTCTCACATCGGTTTCTTAAAAATGTAGGACATGATGCAGAGTTCTGGTATACGGGTTACTCCGTTACTCCGTCCCATAGGTGACGGATATGCTGTCCGCCTTATTACAAGTACATTATATCCTATGGCCAGTGACATAACGCAAAATGATGAGACCCCCCCCCTGCAGAATGTCATAAGGAGCCCCAGTGTTTCCCAGATCACACAGACATTAATTAGTCTTGGGCTCAATGGGGACATCTTGAAGGCGTGAGGCCCGCCTACACTGCAGGGGCCTGCATAACGCCTCTGCCATGGTTATAGGGGCACGGGGAACTTTTTTCTGGGCCTCTGTCCGCCAGCAATATTAAATAAACAGTGTTGCTTTCCTATTTCTTCCTGCTCGGCAAAGCAGAGTGGTTTTTCCAAACTTTTAATTGTTTCTTATTCCATGCCCTGGCACACATTCTGCCAGGCATACAAAGGCATGGCTTAAGAGACTAGGGGACCCTCTCCAAAGCAAGGAACCCTGGGGGGCCACCTCCTCCACAGGTGCTGTGGGGACTTCTGACTACGCCCCTGACTATGGCACCTGTAGATAAGGCGGAAGGGATATCCGTCAAGTGTTTTGTCCATCAGTAAGTCAATCCTCTCTTACAAGGACAAGATATGATCATCCAGATTCTGTGCCTTCATCTGCATTTCAAGTCTTTCAAAATCCTTAGGAGTCATGGTTCTACCATACCGCAAGACCCTTCTCACTGAACTCTTGAATATCTAGCTGCTTTTGAGGTGAGGTGAGCTCTGCTGTCTAAAATACGAAAAGCAGAAAGAGGCAAATCTTACTCACTGTTAGGGCCCCAGATTCATCAGCGCTGATGGTAGCAACAAAAATGCAGGGGAGGGGCCACACAGGGAATTCCTCAATTTTGTGGTGAAAGGGAACACATCTCTAATGTTGAACCTGGGCTTAGCAGCAGTTAAAGTTTCTGAGGTGGTGATAGTGCATTTCACAGTCATTTATGGGGGCATTGCACTTAATAACGGTTGTAAGTAAACTATTTGTCAGCCTATTGCCTAAATCTTCAAGGGCCGAAGGAATTGCTCATGCATTTCAACTTTATTGTGCGCTACCCAGAGTGAAAAAGGTTTAGTGATTCGGTTGAGAAAGATCTATGGGCTGTGCACATTTTTTATTTCACGAGTGAAGTTTTGCGCTGTCAATATGCTTCTTATTTCATGAAAATAATAAAGTTTATCTGCGTGCTTGGTAAAACCTTGACTGCTGGTGTAAATTCACGCCATAATATAACTGTTTTGTTGATTTTGTGTGTTGTTCTCGCATATATATTAAAAAAAAACTTTCTGAACATCAGGAAGTTTGTAAAATTTCAAGCACAACTTCCCTAAATTTGAAGTTAAAAAAAAAATGGAAAATTAGAACACCCCTAGTTTGTTTGTTAAATATAATGGAATTGCAAGGGCATAACATGCAGTCGAGATCCAACTCTATTGGGAATTTTGGCAGTAAATTTGAGCAATTTTATTGGATGTCTCATGGTTTTTGAAGCCACATTTTGACATTGTAGAATATTCTTTTAGTGTTTGCGAAATGTGTCCATTTAGATTTTTGGGGACAATTCTGATGCTTCACAGAGTACTTGTCATTTATTGTACATTGCTTGCCATTTCTCTTTGTAAGATTCGCATTTTGTCCATATTAGTGGAATTGCACCTAGCATAGTTGAATATAGCACAATGTTATAGGTATACATAGAGGTACTGGATGACTTGGATACTCACTCAAATGGGAATTCGCTTTATTAACAGTTGGGTTAAGAGCAAAATAATTAAGAGTTAAAATATTTTCTAAAATAAGAAACTTTGCAAGCTATTTTGGATCTGTTTTTATATGCTCTCAAGCAGATGGAGACGAGGGCTGGAAAGAAAATCAGTTCTGTTATGGAGGGAGGCAGAAGGTGAAATTATTGCTCAGCATTTGGCAGTTTTATAGCTGATGGCCATCTCGTGCATTTGTGAAAGCAAGAGCATTGTCAAGTTCTATGAAAGTAGGGGTGTATGAGAAATGGTTCAGTTCCTGGGAACGAAATCGTGGTACAAGCAAACATAACAAGCATTGGCAAAGGCAATAGGTCCCGCTTTAATGTGCAGATGAATTTAAACACAGTGTCCATAAATGCTCTTTACATAAGTTAATGCACAAACGCTGTTTATCACATTGAAACTGAGCTTTTAATTTTATCAATGCTTGGAAAAAGTTGCAAAAAAAGATTGATTTCTTTATAGAATCCATACGGCTTCCGCAGCAACCACAGCACCGAAACCGCCCTCATCGCCGCCACCGATGACATCAGGACCCTGCTAGACAACGGAGAAACAGCAGCCCTCATCCTCCTGGACCTATCAGCCGCCTTCGACACGGTCTGCCACCACACACTACGAACACGCCTTCACGACGCCGGGATCCAAGAGAAGGCCCTGGACTGGACCACATCCTTCCTTTCCGGCAGAACACAAAGCGTCCGCCTCGCCCCCTTCCGATCCAAGGCCACCAAGATCATCTGTGGCGTACCCCAAGGCTCCTCCCTCAGCCCAACGCTGTTCAACATCTACATGGCACCCCTCGCCCACGTCGCCCGACAGCACAACCTCAACATCATCTCCTACGCCGACGACACCCAGCTGATCCTCTCCCTCACCAAAGACCCTCACACCGCCAAAGCCCACCTCCACGAAGGAATGAAGGCCGACGCCGAATGGATGAGGACCAGCCGCCTGAAGCTGAACTCGGACAAGACGGAGGTCCTCATCCTTGGTTCCAACCCTTCAGCCTGGGACGACTCCTGGTGGCCAACATCACTGGGAACAGCCCCGCCACCCACCGACCACGTACGCAACCTAGGGGTCATCCTCGACCCCACCCTCTCCATGACTAAGCAGGTCAACGCCGTTTCCTCATCCTGCTTCAACATCCTCTGAATGCTCCGCAGGATCTTCAAGTGGATCCCCACCGAAACAAGAAAAACAGTCACCCAGGCCCTCGTCACCAGCAGGCTGGACTACGGAAACGCCCTCTACGCAGGAACGACGGCTAAGCTCCTGAGACGGCTGCAACGCATCCAGAACGCCTCTGCACGTCTTATCCTCGACATCCCCCGACGCAGCCACATCACACCCCACCTGAGAGACCTGCACTGGCTCCCTGTCAACAAGAGGATAACCTTCAAGCTCCTCACCCACGCACACAAAGCACTCCACAACTCCGGACCAGCCTACCTCAACAGACGACTCAGCTTCTACACCCCCACCCGCCAGCTCCGCTCGACCAGCCTCGCCCTCGCCACAGTCCCCCGCATCCGGAAAACGACCGCCGGCGGCAGATCCTTCTCCCACCTCGCCGCCAAGACCTGGAACACCCTCCCCACCAACCTCCGACAGACCCAAGACCTACTGGCCTTCAGAAGACTCCTCAAGACCTGGCTCTTCGATCAGTAGCAGCACCACCCCCCTCTTCCCCCAGCGCCTTGAGACCCTCGCGGGTATGTAGTGCGCTTTATAAGTGACATGATTGATTGATTGATGGGAGATAATGAATTGAATGTGACCAAAAGCATTATGATTCAGTGTACTTTTCAGATATGAAATGGTTCTCATGCATTGCAATGGAAGAACTCCCTGAAAGGCAGAATGATGTGCCTAGAAGTCAATAAATGAAATACTAATACTCCCCTTAGATTAGCTAAAGCTTACACTGTATACTTTAAAGGAGTGGTAAAAATATGTATTGCAAACAACTGCACTGTCAAACCAGACCCCAAAACATCTCTTGAGATATAGAGAAGTAAGAGGAAAATGTGCAGACAATAGGAGGGCAGGAAACGACACAAGTCATTGCGTTTGTGGGAAGAATCAGAAGGCCACTTGTGAGAATTGGTCTAAAATTATATGAAGAGCTACAAAAGAACAAAAAAAGTACAACCTGAAAATGTAGGGGGTATTTCAATGATGTCTGTAGGGATTCAGGGAAAAAGTAGGATAACTACAAGATTAAGCAGTGGCATAAGCATCTCTTCATGGACTAATACTGGCACTGCATCAAAAATGGATGACTTTGGCTAAATTTAATTTGAGAGCACCACATTGGTTGTTCACAAGAGACACTGCATCTTATGCCCATGCTTATTCAAATATATATTAATATCCATACATCAGGAGAAAAAGGCCGAGAGAAGAGGCCTGATGAGTCGGGGTCCAAGGCGTCTCGAATACTAAATAAAAAGACCTTTTGAGTTGTAGAATGCTGAGGGAGTTGGACGAAATGAGCATCTGAGTAGGAAGCAATCCAATTTGAATGGAGCACTTTGCAAATAAATAAACAACTTCTTTTATCACCACCATGGACATGTGATACGTCTTTATGTGAACTAATAATTGAAGCCCTACAGTACTGTAGCTGTGAGAAAGTCATCCTTTCTGCCCTGACCACCCCCGTTTTTGATTGATACTGGTGGTAACTGACTCTGCCTGTGTGCTGGGCTCTGCTTACCAGACCCAGGGCCAGTGCTCTGATTATAAGATATATGGTAATTAGGTTTAATTACAATTGGTACTGACAGCTTTGCTGTAAGTCCCTAGTATATAATAGGGCAAGTAGGTTTAGAGGCCCAGTAGACTTAATGCACTTAAGTGTGCACTACTGTGTTGCCTGCTGTCATTTTAAAGGCAGCCCTGCCTTTCAGGCTGCCCTTACATTAAAATGATATGCAAATTCGACTTTGGAACTACAGGTACTTCCAAAGTCTCCAACTACCTTATTTGTACATATAGATCACCCTTAAGGTCTCCCCTAGGCGTCCCAGGGGTAGGGTGCCTTGTAGCTAAAAGCAGGGACATTATAAAAGATCTTTTAAATTGCCCTGGTGAGGGAAAAACTGCCAATTGTGTTTCCCCATTGTAGCACAATGGCTCCATAGGCTAAAATGAGAACACTTTATTAAAGTATAACTATTGAAAGAAAAGACCTAAAAATATACTTCAAAGTATCAAAATGATAAAATAAATCCAACAACGTGCCACTGCTAGATTTATTATAATGATCACAGAAAAGAAGTTATAGAGCTTTCTTTTCTGTAAGCCAATAACCAGCCTTCCAGCAGCGCTGCTCTGATTGGTCAGTCTATGCCAGGCTGAGCCAAGCTGGCTTCAATGAGGTGTGAAGTGGCCTGACTAGAGATACATAGGGTTTCCTGTGGGAGGAGAACTGCAAGCTGCAGAGCAAAATGCACGATGGGGTGGAGTACCCAAACTGGTCTTCAAAGAGGGAATGACAATTTAGGGCAGCACAGGCTCACCCCCACATCCGATACACCCAGCCAGACAGGAGCCCCAGTAATTAGATTAGTGAAGGGGCTGGAAGGGGAATTTTAGAGAATCTAAGTCACACTCGTGGGTTGGCTTAGCCAGATCTAACCCTCCAGCAGAAAGTTTCTCCATTTTGGATTTGGAAGAATAGTGCTTTCTGGGACAATAATATGCCACACTTAGGAGGATGTGGTCATACCTGAGGGTGGCACTGTGATTTCCATTGGTCAGGGGTGCCCCCTGCTTGACGCCCAAAAACACATAATAATAATGGGAGAGCTCCATGGCAACTCAGATCCCCTGCCTGAAACAACAAGGAGAAGAAGGACTGCCCTGCTGGAACCCTGATCTGCACCAAAAGATTGCGCTCTGAAGGATTGCACCTGCAGCACAATCTGGAACTTCAGCCCTAAGGACTTTGCCTGGCTTCACAAGGAGTAAGGAGTGGACTCCTTGACAGCAACAGGTTAACAGAGCTCACCTGCACCATCTCCACAAAGAAACCCCCAGCCTAGAGTGCGTACAGTGGACGTTTAAGGAGTTGGCTAGGTGCATTGTGGGAAATGTCGTCCCAACATCCCAAGGATCATCTTAGAGCTTCTAGACCCTTGGATTTGTGTTATGGACACTTTGGAAACCCAAAAGGACCTTCTGAAAGGAGATCAAGACTTTTTGGAGAAGATTGGAGAATTTTTGCCAAAAAGCTCCGTAAGGTGGCCGACGACGTCAACGTGGATCCAACCTGGCGAAGTGCTGTGCTTGACAACGAGAGGAAAAAGCTCTGAACAAGTTTCTAAGTGCGAAGGTAACATTTTGACTGGGGCCTCCCGCTTAGTGTATCCGACCAGGGCTCCACCGCAGTTGGCTTCAAACTTTGACTTTGTCCTGGTCAAGCACAACCAGATCTCCCAAGTTTCTGCTATTGTTTTTTAAGCACTAGAAAGTGTTTATACTTTAAAAATTCATATCTCCGGTTCCCTACATTGGAATTTGTCATTTTAGTGTCTATTTGTTCATGTCATCTATTTTTATAAATTGGGGTTGGATTTGTATTGTGTGTTGTGTCTTACTTATTTAATGTTTGGTGTTTTTAAGTGCTTTTCACACCTGTCTCCTAAGTTAAGCCTGCCTGCTTGTTGCCAACTACCAAGGACTGAGCAAGGGAATAATTTATTGAGACCTTGACTGAACCTTTTATTGTGTTTGTGGCCTTATTACTAGTTGTAGGTCCCTACTTAACGCTACTTAATAATCCACTTTCCAACAGCACAGCAAAATAAAGTTATTTGCACACAATCACATAATTGTTTAATTAATTGCCAAAGCCAGGAACAGAACCCAGATTTCCAGGGCAGTCATTAAAATTTCATAACATCTTGCATACTTTATTCCAGCATGAGACATGGTTGAGCAGTTAAACTGCAAATGAGACATTCCCTTCGAACCAGAGTCTTGCCAGGATATCACAAGGCTTTGATGTTTTACATTTTCACAGGCCATAAAAGAATGCATAATTACATGACATTTTCAAGAAATTTGACCTAAAAACATGAATTTGTCCATTTCTGCTTGTCTACCCACCAGTGAAGGAGTAAACCTATTGTAGGCATAGTTGCACTCACTCTATTAAATATGTTAGCAATCGTACGTAAATACTTCCATTTTGGCAGTGGAGTCAAATTAAAGTTGCAAAAATTACAGGGAATTGGACGCTGTTTTTACAGCAAATGACGCTCTTTGTGGTAGGGCTGTTCTTTCACTGTATTATAAATAGTCATCAAAATTGGAAGATGGTACAATAATCCTAACCCTCTAGTTATTAACTTCCAATTGGAAATCTTTGTTTCAAATAAGAACAGAAGCCTGATAAATATTGGAGAATTTGTTTAGTCCATCAGATGGCATGCCTTGTGGGCAAGCATAAAAACAAATTCTGTTGAGAGTGAGACCCAGGCAAAAAGCCAGGCCAAACTCTGACTGTAAGCGGATGCCTTGTACTATGCTGCTGAATGAATATTAAATAGAAAACCATTAGCGGAAGGGGTGACATTTGTGCTGTGGGATAAAATATTCCTGCATAAATGTGCCCATAGGCATGTCAGCGCACACTGTACTATGATGCAGGCAGTGTTTCAGGGTGCCGGTGATTGCCAGTGGGCTCTAGTGGCACTTATTTGAGGGGACCTGGACTCCTCTTTGCCACTTCCTGCACTGACTTGGTCCCTACCTGAGTAGCAGGAGTCAGCTGATAAGTCCTTACTTTATTTCAAACAAGCATGGAAATAGGGCACTCAATAGAATGCCATTTCATTGTTTTGGTAGCCCGTCTTTTATTTCCATGAACCACAATGGAAAGAAGGTAGAATTACTGCTCTTTCTCCAGGTCAGTTTGCATATTGCTCTCCCAGGAAGCAGTCTACAGAGCTGATGGCTGACCCATTTTACAATATTGTCAGAGGCTTTCGACAGCAGTGGCGCTGAAGGAAAGGTGTGCCTCCCAGCTTAGGGCCTTGTACTGTGAACTGGTGTGCTAGGCCGCATGGGGTGCAGCAGGGCCGATGAGAGAACAGACACACTTGCACACTATTACTGGTGTTGGAGTGGTCTTGAGTGGTCCACATCCCATGTATTTATCCCATCACTGGTCCCGGCACCGGGTGCATGTGATACAATCACCTAATGGCCTAGTGGCTGAATGGTACACTACATTTCTCCCCACATTGGTTGACAAGTTCTCTCCTGCTCTGCTTGGGATAGTAGAGGATGCAGAGGGATAATAGAAAATAAAATAGAACAATATGCAGAACAACAAATATGAAATCTTAGAAGTCTCCAAATGTTAGTTCATATACATAGTCTCTCAATAGCTGTTTGGCAGCTGGGTTGGGCCAGAGGTGGTACCTCTGGCTTGTCTCGTTTTTCCTCTTGGCTCTCTCAGGGTATCTAGTAGCTTCACTTCCTGTAGGGGCTTGTGAAGCATTCCTGGAAGTAAATTCTGGACACAGGAAGGCTGATTCTCAATAGTTTATTCAGCAGAAAGATCCCATCCTACAGCAATCCAACATCAGCCTCAACTGAAGCTCTTCAACTATCCCAACCTCCCTCGTGGAACCCCATGACTCTCCCAAGGTTCCTATATGACATAGATAGATGACATACTTGAAGCTTCCAGACAGGAAGCTTGTATTATGATTAAGGCAGAAAGGCATGGATGCCACACACCTCCCTTCCTTAATCAAGACACACGTAGCTTAACTCAAATATAAACCACTATTTACACATAATCAGTGAGATAACCAAGACGTTTGATTTCCCTAGAGGAACACCGAACATTACTTTTATCCTTGACCACAACAGAAGAACGTTCAGGAGGGTTAATAATGTTCTCAAGTTTTCCCTTGACCACCACCACTCTATTTAAATTCCATATGCGATGGTCTTGAGTTTTGATGGCATTATTGAACACTTTAATAACCCTTATAGGATTCATGAATTTAGCAAGAGAATTCCCTCCAAATCCTGGACGCTTAATCATTACCCAATCACCCACTTTCACTTCAGTTTTCCTCACTGATTTTCTTGAATCAAAATATTCTTTCCTTTGCATTGCTTTCGCCTCTTCCCTTTCTTGAACAATTGTATTATCCCATATGCACTCTTTACCTTTGGCTAATTCATATTTATTAACCCATGATGGTTCAACACAAGTATTAGGTACTCTGCTTCTGAACAAAAGAAAGGGAGTTTTTCCAGTGGTCCCATGAGGAGACAGTCGGTATTCTTCTACCTATCCGAGGACCTCCTCTTTCCAATCTAAGGATGAGGATTTAGCCTAAACTATGGTTTCCTTTAATACTCGATTGAATCTTTCAACCATACCATTTCCTTCGGGAAGATACAACAAACAGGTTTTATGTACAATACCTCTGGAGGACAAGAAGTCTTTCATTTCCTTTGAAATCAGCTGGGCGCCATTATCAGTTAAGATTGAAACAGGTATCCTTTCTCTTGCAAACAAGTTTTTTAAACATTTAATCACATGGGTTGAGTCTATTGTTGACAAAAAAAAAACTTCAGGCCATCGTGAAAACAAGTCTATAATGACCAAAATGAATACTTGTGACCCTTTGTTACTTATGGGCCCAAGAATGTCCAATGCTATATCATCCCAAGGTCGAGAAGGGCGCCTTCTCACCAACATAGGTTGTACACGCGTATTTTTTGATTTGTCACTTAATGTGCACGGTATGCAATTACGTATCACACGCTCAACAAGTTTGTCCATGCCAGGCCACCAATATGACATGCGTAACCTCTCTTTACACTTAGTGAGACCTGCATGAGAAGAGTGTACCATATCAATTAACTCTTTTCTAAGATTATTAGGAGGAACCAATCTAGTCCCCCGAAACAATAATCCTTTCTCAACAGATAATTCGTTCCGTACGTTCCAGAAAGGTTTTATGAGTTCAGAGGCTACCTTATTATTATTGTCCCAACCCTTCTGGACGAAGGAAATGACGTCCGTAAGAGTGGAATCACTGACTAAATCTTCACTCCATCTCTTCTCTGAAATAGCATCATGATCCACCATGCAGACCCATTCATCACAATCATCCGATTCACAAGACTCAGGAGTTACCTTAGGAACAAGGCGTGACAGTACATCAGCAACGCTATTGTCTGCTCCAGGGATATATTTGATGGTAAAATTATATTCTTGCAAACCAATAACCCATTTGGTGATTCTGCTTGAAATTAAGTCAAGACCCTTTTTCTTAAATATTTCAACCAAAGGTTTGTGGTCGGTGCGGACTTCAAAGTCAATTCCCCACAGAAATTTCTTTAATTTTTTACCGCCCAGAATACAGCCAGGGATTCCCTCTCCACAACTGAATACCTAGTTTCTGGATCTCTTAAGCTACGAGAAAGAAACATTACAGTTTGTATACCCATAGGACCATGCTGTTGTAATACAGCTCCCAATCCTTTCTCACTGGCATCTGTGATAAGGATGGGCTTCCGCGTAGGATCAAAGCTTCTAAGAGAAGGTGCATTATTAAGTTTTTCTTTGACTGAGATAAATTCTTTCTCACATGGATCTGACCACAAGAATTCAACCCCTTTACACAATAAACTTCTCATGTTGGTAGTAGAGTCAGCAAAACCTTTCACAAATTTTGCGTAATATTCCACCATACCCAAAAATTTCATAAGTTCATGCTTATTGGTGGGAGAACTCATATTCTGGATAGTATTAATCAAGTCAGTCTTGGGTTTAACCCCTTCACCTGTTATGTTGTGCCCAAGATAATTTATGCATCCTGATCTAAACTTGCACTTTTCTACTTTAACTGTAAGATTACTATCACTCAACCTTTTCAAAACCATTTTTAAACGATGATCATGCTCATTCACATCATTTCCAAAAATCAGGATGTCATCTTGATAGACACATACTCCGGTTAAGTCTTTAAGAACACTTTCCATGACCCTCTGAAAGACGGATGATGCTGATACTAAACCAAAAGGCATGCGTATAAACCTAAACGTGCCAAATGGAGTAATGAAAGAAGTGTAATCCCTGCTAGATTCATCCAGTTCTATTTGGTGATAGGCGGATGTAAGATCTATTGTGCTAAAGATTTTAGCCCCGCCCAGCATGACCAACAATTCAGTTATATTAGGCAAAGGATATCGATCCACCACCACACATTTATTCAATTGCCTCAAATCAATGCAGAGGCTCAAATCACCGTTGGATTTTCGAGCAGCGACCACTGGGGCCAACCACTCTGTGCCCTCTACTTCCTCAATAATACCCCCTTCTTTCAATTTGCAGATCTCTTTCCTCATATCTTCCTTTACTGAAAGAGGAACACTCCTTACCTTGGAACAAACTGGAATATAACTATCCTTTAGTTTGATTTTATGAACATAACCTTTAAACATCCTAAATCTTGCCTGAAGACATGGGGAAACTCATTTTCCAGATTAACTGCAAATTCACTATCCTCACATTCAACTACAGCATTGACCTTATCTCTAATTTGAATGGGAGGATTAGCGTTTGGGTCGAGAGACACACCCAAATCCCCTTGGTGGATCCAGCTGATAATACTGTCTCCTTTCTTAGATATGTAAATTTTCCCAGAAACTAGTCTATCTTTATATTCTATCAGACCTATGAAGTAACCATGAAGTTTGATGGGTTCCCCACCATACGCCAAAGGTGTAATATCAGCTTTTAAAAGTGCAACCTTATTTATTAACCTGCTATTGTAAAATTCATTAGAAACAATGGTGATCTTCGCACCGGAGTCGAATAAAACCTTAGTGCTCTCCCCTTCAACATTAATATTGTCAAAGGAACAAGACTTTTTAGTGGCCCCACTCTCCACTTGGACGACGATCTGACCGCACTCAAATTCATCAAGACTAGTTTTGTTATCATCACTCTCATAGACTTCTACTTCCTTAATCTTGGGAGAAGGTCTACTCTTGCAGAAAGACGAAAAGTGACCTTTCCTTTTACATTTTGAACAAGTTTGATTGAATGCTGGACATCTCTTGTCGTTAGCGAGATGCCCGACTTTACCGCATCTGTAACGTTTACGCTCCAACCATTTTTAATTTCCTTTCTCCCTACTAGCAGAACCTGGATCATAAGTATTCTTTATAACACTGCTTATGACCTTTTTCTTTGATTGCTTGTATCTTTTGTTCTTTATCACATTCTTTCTTTATTACAGCAACACATTTGAGAGAATGTTCGACTTTTTTGGCTACTGTAAGAACCTCATCCAATGTAGGCTCATCCCGCAGTCAAAGTTCCTCTCTAACTCTCTCCATGTTACAACCCACCATGAATTGATCCCTGATGCGTTCATCAGTTAAACTTTCAAATCTGCACAAAGAGGCTAGTTTCCTCAAATGCGTTACATATCCTTCTATGGTCTCATCATCTTTTTGCATTCTTTTTGCAAATTGATACCTTTCTAAGATGGTGCTCACCTTCGGTAGATAATGTTTATCGAGTTTCTTTATGGATATTTCAAAATCATTTAAGTCTCTAGCTTCAGCAGCGGATAAGTTAGGCAAATGATCAAACACGTCTTGGCCTTCTGAGCACAAGCAATGAAGAAGTAATGAAGTCTTTCTCTCCGCACTGAGTGAGGGGCAACAAACCCTGGCATAACTTTCGAAAACAACTTTCCACTTTTTCCACGATATTGGAGGAGTTCCAGGACTCGACAGAAAGAAAGGTGCTGCCGTAACATTTTGCATAGTTGCAATATTAAAGTACCTTGAATTACTTGAATCTAAACAAAAACAACCTGTAGTATAGTAATTAACTCTGAAATACAAGCATAAAAGTTAGTGACAACACTTATATAGGGAGTAATTCTTTCGACAATAATGAAGATTTATCAACACTGAGCATGTGAATATGAAACTTAGTATAAGAAGTCAATGTAATATTGTAAGCATTAACGAAGTAATGATGAATGCTTGCAAAGTAACACCCTGTAAATGGAAAAGTCAATAGTGAGCGTGTCACTGAAATTTTAAGTCGTTAATGGAACGACGATGAAATACCTTCAACGTAGCAACGACAGCATTCATGAAATCCACCTACCAATGAAGCGTCCTAACAATAACACGCTGTAAATCCAATGGTGTGCGTGTCACCGAAATTGCAGATCATCGGCATGCAGTGTGCGCATCACTGGGAAGACACGCAAGGTGATAACGAGATCACTTAAAGCATGGGCGTCGCTGCGAGTCTGGGTAATGAGAGACTCGTTCGTTGCGAGGTAACCAGACGACAACAATATCATCCAAAATGGCTGCCACACACACTTACGTTGCGCGTTGACGCACAACGCGATGAAGACAACAGACCCAAGAAGTTGTGATGCTTGAAGAATGGAGAATCGGGGTCTCGAAGTCCGAAGAAGAACTCTTGCTAAGGTAAGGTTCTTGACAACAGCGGGTGGAACAACAATGGAGAATTGACTTTTGAATGCTTGCAACCAAGCGATTAAAAATAATTATGAGCGTTCGTTTCAGCTAGAAGCGAACCCATCACAGTCAAAGAGACCTTTAAAATAACGTAAGATTTCACAAATTCCTCCTCTATTCCACAGCGCCTAATCCACACAGTACCATAGAAGACTTCCAATGACCAATATCCAGTACACGCTGAAATATTAATATTACTGTAGGAGACTTCCAATGAGCAATAAGAGAGTACACGCTGTAATGACAGAACACAACCATCTTCGGACGAGCCAGCATTGACAAGATACCTCCCATCCCCACTCACTAATAACATATAAGGGGCGAGTATGCGGCGAAGCTCCCAGTCCCACGTCAGGCAGGGTTCAATATGTAGAAAAGAGAAAAAAACATCTCCATATAATGGTTGTAAAATAACACTAAAAGTCTTATAATGGAGAAAGTCTCTTAAGAGTCGTTTGCTTCCAAAGAGTATGGAGAAATGCGAATGATTGTATTAATTGGTAATATTCATTCCTCACCAACTCCTTGCGTTAGGATCTTCTCTGCATCCTGCCAACTACGCCAGTGAAGCATTCCTGGAAGTAAATTCTGGACACAGGAAGGCTGATTCTCAATAGTTTATTCAGCAGAAAGATCCCATCCTACAGCAATCCAACATCAGCCTCAACAGAAGCTCTTCAACTATCCCAACCTCCCTCGTGGAACCCCATGACTCTCCCAAGGTTCCTATATGACATAGATAGATGACATACTTGAAGCTTCCAGACAGGAAGCTTGTATTATGATTAAGGCAGAAAGGCATGGATGCCACAGCTTGTATGCTGTGTGGTGATGTGGTTCTCTTCGACAGTCTTTTCCCCTCAGTCGTGACGTCACCAGGAACATCACGGTAGGGTGCACTTTAGCCACCTGGGTGGTGCAAAAAATTACCTCCAGGAGCTCTTTAGTTGGGGGCAGTGGCGGAGTCAGTGGCTTTTGTCTTATAAACCTACAACACGTTTCGAACCTCCTGCTTGCCCCGCCAGGTGGCAGTGACTATGGTCCCTTCCTTGGATTTTTGTGACCTGTCAAGGCTCTCTTTCAGAAGGTGTTCTGAATTTCCACCCAGGGTGGCAATCTTTTTTTAGCACTCAATCCCCCACACTACTGGTTGGGATGTTAGCCCCTCGGTCTCTGCTGGCTTGATGGTTCATCTCTTTGGGTTTCTTCTTGGTCAGCACTGCATTCAAAGGTGTGGGCTGCCAGTTAGAGCCTGCCAGAATGCAGTCTCCGATGGGTCTCGGAACCAGAAGATCAAGGGGAGCCGAGCGCATCTAATGGTGCTGCAGGGGGCATGATGGTACACTTGCAAGAACTGGTGCAGATAGCACTCCTTATCACTTCCTTGATCTCCACCAATGTGCACACTTTGTTGAGGGTGCACATGAAGTGCTCAGCTTCACCATTGCCCTGAGGCCACTGCGGTGTGATTTTTCTGTGCTGGATCACTAAACTGGTCAGATATAAATTAAATTCTTGTCCATTGAATGGCAGGTCATTATCCATCTTGATTTCTGCTGGGAGGCCAATCAGGACAAGGACCTTTTCCATGATTTGTTTTACTCTCTGGAATGACGTTGATTGGGTCAGCTCTACCACGGGGTACTTGGAGTGGTTGTTTATGATCACTATGGTAATCCACTCATCAGATAAGTCCATGCACAAGTGTGTCCAGGGGTGGAGGTTGAAGACCTCGATTTTGACAGCTGTGGGCCTGGTTCCACCGCATGTCATGGCACCATTTCACTTTTTCCTCAACTGTCCCATCAAACCCAGGGAACCAGACTTTGTGTTGGAGTCTCGCCTTCATTTTGGCCACTGGAATCAATGGAGTGGTGCACATTAGACAATACCCAAATTTGCTACTGTCCAGATAACGATTCCAGTCAAGTATCCATTAAATTCATCAGTATTTATTTGGGTGGTATAAACAAAGCATCATCCAGCCAACGCGTTTCGTTCATCAGTTGATTGAACTTCTTCAGGGCTATTGTTCCTAAACGTCCACATGTAAGTGTGACAGAAGCGTCCAAGGTTTCTCGTGTCAAGAAACCACATGAAAGGTTGATACTGCTTAAGATATAGTAGTGGTACAACACACGTCTAGTGTCATGTAATGAGGGTTCACATGATAATGCCCCGTGTCTAATAACCAAAGTACAAATGCCCGTCCGTGTACATAACTGGCTAAAGGTTTTCAGAGCTGTAATCATGTGAACCCTCATTACATGACACTAGACATGTGTTGTACCACTACTATATCTTAAGCGGTATCAACCTTTCATGTGGTTTCTTGACACGAGAAACCTTGGACGCTTCTGTCACACTTACATGTGGACGTTTATGAACAATAGCCCTGAAGAAGTTCAATCAACTGATGAATGAAACATATTGGCTGGATGATGCTTTGTTTATACCACCCAAATAAATACTGATGAATTTAATGGATACTTGACTGGACTCGTTATCTGGACAGTAGCAAATTTGGGTATTGTCTAATGTGCACCACTCCATTGATTCCATTGTGTTGTTCTGCATTTGAAGTTGCACCTAACGACGGCGGGTGCAGGGGTGTTTGTGCACTAATCTCTGCTATAACAGTAAGGAAACGGTAGAGTGAGGTGCGGCACCTATAGTCTGCCGTTGTTAGCATTTCTTTGGTTACAAATTCATTTTGGCCACTCCCTGGTGCCCCTGGTGAGTGAGGATGACTACCCCGGCACTCAGGGGCTGTGGGATCATGATGTGCTGACCTCCTAGTGGAAGCCCTTCCCTTGTGTATCTCAAATTATCACTTACTTGCCACAGTTGGGTCATCACTTGTTTGTCAACAGCGTCCTATGACTTGGCACCACCCAGGAACCATGACCAGTCTTTGTGGTGTAGTGTCTGCACTTCCTTCTGCTGGTTAAATTTTGTTGGCATTGGCTTTTCATTAGTATCATCACTGCCAGACAGTCACTCAGTGTGTTTGTCTGTAGAAAGTCCTCTGCCCAATCATTCTCTTCTTTGCCACCATGACTGTTATCCAGAGGGTGTCTGGACAGAAAAATGGGCAGGATTCTGAGGCTCTGGACAATATACAATATCGAAGGTATAAAGCTGTAGTTGAACCACCCACCGCTTGATCCTCAATGGCGGGTTGCACAGCGTGCTAGCAAACAGTGGGAAAAGCAGTTTATGGTTAGTGATGACCCTGAACCTTCTCCTCCACAGATAAACATGAATTGCTGACACCCCCATCAGATGGCATGTGACGTCCGCTCAATTTAGTTGTATCAGGTCTTGGTTTCCATTAGCGCACAGCTGACATATGTGCTGGGGACCCATTGCCTTAAACTATTTTCCTGCAGACATTTAACACAGAGGCAGACTGGGCTAACGTCGACCATCAACTCTGTATTGCATTGTGGGTTAAAGTAGGCCATGGTGGCATCTCGCAGTAAGGCATCTTTCACCCTTCGAAATGCATTATTGGCTTGATCGCACCAGTGCCGCTCAACGTTGGCTCTGGGGAGGGTTTTCCAAAGTTCTGAAATCATGGCTAGGTTTAAAAAAAGCACCTGCAGTAGGTGGGTATTTCTCAAAAACGTCTTGCATGGCACCAAGGTGCTCTGGATGGCATCCTGTTTCTTCGGATTGACTCGCAGGCCTTCTCTGGAGAAAATGCAGCCAAAGTAATCTATTGGAGTCTTGAAAAAAGAGCACTTCTGTCACTGCAGTGTTAGGTTGTGATTCGCAAGATGGATAAGCATGACCCAGAGTCTCTGGTGCTGCTCTTCCAGCGCTTTGGAGTATAATACAATGTTGTTGCTTAGGTGTAGTACCCCTGTCAGCACCAACAGAGTTTCCCGTATTCTGTTTTGAAAGACTTTTGCCGTTGAGAATATGCCAGAGTTTAAATGTCAGTATCGCCTCAGCCTGACTTGGGTAGGTGAAATTATGATGTAGCAGCATGGTGGGATGAACTCCAGCTGGTGATAGTTGGAATTTAGATCTAGCTTTGAAAACCATTTGGGCACCGTTGAGGTCCTCTATTATGTCATCCATGGTTGGATATAAACGGATGGAAAAAGATGGTGGTTTCTGGAGATCGCTTTGTTCATCAGTCTTATGTCCACACACAAGCAGATTGCCCCTGGTTGTCATGGTTTTGGGGCTACCACCAGCGGGATACCCACAGGGCGAGACCAGTCACCTTTTTGATTACTCCAAGTTGCTCCAGTTTGCGGAGGTCTTCTTCCACTTGCAGCCGCAGATGGAATGGCACTCTTCTGTGTCTTAGGGCTATCCACTTTATGGAGGGGTCAATGTACAAATTGACCTGCATGCCCTTGAGGTACCTGCATCTCTTGACCAGCTGTGGGAAAACCTTCAGCATTGCTTCTGCTTGTACTACATGTATATGCTAGGTGAAGAACACAAGCCCCAAGCCCTCAGCTGTTTGAGATCTGTTACCTTCCTTCCAAACATGGAACTTGGGATATTTGCCATTGTTGCCATTGGCTACACGCACAGCTAGGGGCAGCAGGGTATGGCCCCCATATGTGTAGCTCCTCGCTGTAGTATATAGTAGAAGAGGTGTGGTTTTCAATTCTCTCAACTGCTGTAAGTCCATTACATACACTGATGCTCCAGCATCTATCAGGGACAGGAGAGCAACCCCACTAAAGCTTACATTGCACAGGGGTGGCAGTCCGCACGTGGTGGTGGCATGGCTTATGAATCAAGTCAATGAAATCATGAAGACAGCATCGTCTTTGCTGTTGTTGTTGTCCTACTCGCTGACCGCTTCCCAAATCCATCGTCCAACAAACGTTCATCTACAGTTAGCTGCTGCTTCCTCAGTGAGCTGTTAGGGCGTGCCTTGCTTTGAAATTGGGTCCTTTTTTCCCCGCTTCAGCATGCATGCGTGAAGTGGTTGAGTTTCCCCCAGAGGGAACATGCTTTACCTTTCACAGGGTATATGTTGAATGCGCGTGGTTCCAGGTTGCAATTTCGGCATTTGGTTTGCTTTGCAGCCTGCGGCTTGTGCGTTGGTGGCCATACAGGATATTTGTATATGGCATCTACTCACTTCTCCTTCACCTTCAGGCTTGGTCTCGCCTGAGTTGAATGCACTACCCCTTTCACCAGGGCCAGTTCTATCTCTTCCGCACTGCTGTTTGAGGGTTCATGCGACTGTGCTAAGATGAGAATATCCTCTCTCTTAATTCCGGGGTGACGGAGGATTAGTCATCTAAGGGTGGAAGAATGACACCCTTGAATGATTAGGGCATTAACTTCTTCGGCCTGAATATTATTATCCACAAATGTGCATTGCATGGAACCCATCGAAGGTCTCATCTTCATCCATGCTGTTGTGCCTGGCACAGTTTAAAAATTTCAAAATCGAGGTTCGATTGCGGATCGAACTCTGCATTGATGGCCATTAGCGCTGCATCATAGTTGTCACTGCCTTTTGCTGGGAGTTTCTCAAACAGCTGATAGATCTCCTTACCCCCAAGTGCAGTAGGTGAACCACTTTACTGTGCCATCCATTTTGCATGTGGAGTGAAAGTAGTTATTCAGCCTGCCAATCAACGTCTTCTACTGTGATGTGCAGTCACTGGATCAATGAGGGGACTGAATGGTGGCACGATGGTCATGGACGCATGGGTGCTCAGAGCTGGCTGTTGTGGGTGAGCTAGAGCTATGCACTACAGTAGATCATAATCCATTGTGCCACGTGCAAGGGCGTCAGTCACTCACCGGGGCCTAGTTGCTGTCTACTTTCCCTATCAGCACTTGATTGCAGAGAGGCAGGGATTGACTATTTGCAGTGTCTCCATCTCTGGTGTCTACCTGCCCTCATGGAGCTGCCTTAGGCAAGTCCTGAGCCTGTGTCTCACCTAGCTAAGCCAGGAAAACACTGAGTCAGCAGAGCACATGGATGGGATGGCCGTGCCTGCTGCACTCCCTAGAGGCAGCAGGTGACACCGCTCACTCGGCAGACATGCAGTGAAAATATGCGCCCCCCTGCTCAAGATGGCATACAGTCCCCCTGGAGCAGGGGAGGTGGAATCTTGACCCAGGCGTGTGATAGGGTGATGGCCATCAGGGTAGCGTGACACATTAGATCTGCTTTGCTTCAGGAGAGTGTGTCGCCCCCCTGGGTGGGTTCAAGATGAGTGTGGCAAGGTGAGGTGGCAAGGACCAATATTGCATTTGGCAGTGTTTACTGCTGACCTTGTTGCCACTGTGAACTGCTGTGATAGGTGGCATGGGGTGCAGCAGAGCCAATGAAAGAGCACACACACGCATGCACACTATTCCTGGTTGGGGAGCGGCCTTGAGCGGTCCACACCCCATTTATTTATCCACACTGGGCAAGCCCAGCCCAAGGGTACATGTGATGCAATCACCTGATGGCGTAGTGGCCGAATGGTACACTACAGGCACTTATATTTTTAAGAATTAACCAGTGGAATAGGCACTTTATGTTTCTGTATGCATTTACGAGTTATTGACTCAGTTAAACCAAAAATTGTGGGAGCGGCTGGCTAAATATGGCTATTCAGTGCTAGCAACAAAAGCTTTTGCTACGTCATAAAGGAATTCCAAGCTGCTCTGAAAGGGCTCCTTGAGAGCCTGTCAGTGCAGCGCTGGCTCTGTGCTTTCAAGGAAATAAGAGGACACAGCTTTAGGAGGAGAGGAGAAGGGATGGCACAGAGGGTGATGGATTGGGTGGCTGAAGGCTAGTTTTATTTTTTGTTTTTTGTTTTACATTTGGTACAGGGAGGACAAGTCATATTAAATAAAGCTCCCCCTTACTCCTATGCCCCTGTGTAGCTGTTGAAAGCCGGTGCAGCTGATTTTGGATGCCCTACACAACATAAGATTATATATGGGTAAAAGTGAACAACGGGGCCTATTTGACGTCACTCAAAAAGTAGCAGATCTACACTCATGGCTCCAGGGGCCAGATGTACGACCCACCATTTGCGACTCGCAAATTGGGATGTATAGCAGTGTCTCAGACACTGTTTGCGATTCACTGGGAGTGCTAGCCATTCCTAATGGGGTCGCAAATTGCATGCCTCATTAATATTCATGAGGCATGCAATTTACGACCCCATTAGGAATCGCAAACAGTGTCTGAGACACTGCTATACATCCCAATTTGCGAGTCGCAACCACCATGTCTGAGACTGCTTTTAAATAAAGCAGTCTTTTTTTAAATGCAGCCTGGATGCATTTAAAAAGAAAAATGAAACTTTTCAGTTTCATTTTTTTAAGTGCAGGCAGTGGTCCCTGGGACCACTGCCTGCTCTTAAAAATATTTTCTCACATACTCACAAAGGGGAAGGGGTTCCCAGGGGACCCCTTCCCGTTTGCGAGTGGTTTACCACCTACTCGAAGTAGGTGGTAAACTGCGAGTGTTTTACGGCCGCAAATGCAGTCGCAAAACAATTGTACATGGCATGGTGACTCGCTATTAGGAAGGGACGCCCCTTCCTAATAGCGGAAGTCGCAAATGCTATTTTGCGAGTCAGTGAGTGGCAAAATAGCATTTGTACACGCCATTACCCTTTTTTGTGGTCGCAAACTGGAGGATCTCCCGTTTGCGGCCACAAAAAAGGGTCGTACATATGGCCCCAGATCCGCAAAAGGCATTTTGGAGCATGTCGAGGAGTATTTAAGTAGTCCTTCTTCATGGACTACAAAATGCTATTCATAAATCTACGGCTTGAGATCTCTGCCTCCTCCTCTCCTATCTTCTCTGTACAAAGATCACCCCCTGAGTGGTAGATATCTGCACACAGTAACCATAGGATTTCGTGGTAAATGTGGGAGTGGCAAGGAGCAGCAGTGAGAAAATGTGGACTGATTACTACAAAATACGTCAGGTTGAGAGTAATTTCGGGAGGGGGTTAGAGAGGGGTCTGCTAATACAAAACACAGTCACATAGGAGTAAGACAACTGCTGTTCACAATACCCCAATAAGAATTAAATTAATTTAGTCATACACACACACACACATACACACAGACACACACCACACACACACATATACATACACATACACATACACACATACATACACACACACACACATGCGTGCACACCCGCAGAGACACACACACACACACACACATATAGAGAGGAAGAGAGGGTGAATATATATTTAAATAAAATAAAAACGTTAGTGAGGGTGAGTGATTTTAATTTTAAAGTTTTCAAAATAATATTTAAAAAATATATGTAATTACAATTATGTGTTAATTTTAGGTAGTGACGTGTGTATTTTAAGTAGTCCTCATTTAATAGTATCTGCATCTTATTTTACCTTAAATTACATTTTTTTTAAATGCTATATTTTCCAATAAGTAGATGTCTGCTTCCTAATTGAAGAAATCCACAAACAGGTGAAAAGTAACTAATAGTGACTTTACACTTGTAAATTCAGTTATATAGGAACCTCCACCACCTCATTTCATTCAGTGAAGACTCATAAGTCTATGTCTAAATGTAAATCTCCACCCAGAACATGTGGAATACAAAAGAGTGGAGATTTATACATAGGTGTAGGAGTAGATCTACATGTGAGTAGATCTATTCATGCATACCTACTTTTGTAGATTTAAAAGATTTAAATCTACATTTGTGTGTAGTTTCACTTCTTTTACAACTTACAAAAATTCCATGAATTTATGTGGAAAACAGTGCCAGGCACTGGTTTCAATGATGATTTCTGGGAAGTCATGCGGAAATCCATTTTGGATCTCATTTCTACAGTAAGGCTTTCTCCATAGCAGTGAACACTGCACTGGGGCAACTGGATCCCCTATGCAATTGCACATTTTTTTTCTTAGTAGGAAAAATGGAGCAATCTCTTTCCTTAAAGCCCCTCCAAATTTGAGGGTGAATTGTTCCCCCCCCCCTGGAAAGGGACTTATGCTAGCCCTTGGCTGGAGCAAAAATTCTCCCCTTTCCAGGGTGGAAAGGGGAATGAGAGGATTTTAGAATACCTACAAACACACTTATTTGTGGGTGTTCGCAAGCTTCCAAGACTACCCACGGCTTGGAATGCTCAGGCACACCCATATTCCCACCCAGTGAGTAAGATTTAAGGATGGGGAGAACTCCGAACTCCTGGTGGAGATCTCCAAACTTGTAAATGGACTTACACTTGCTAGGAATCCCTTTGTGAACTCCTGACACGCATAAGTAAATTAAATTTGGTTGTAACCGATTTACCTTTGAATTGAATTGGCTCCAAAATGTGAGAGTGGAAGCATTCTAATGTACAATACTATTATCACCTATGACAATTTAAATGAGCTAAGTATTTTAAATCTTACCATATCTGATCACATTATTTATTGTTTAGCATTCTCAAAGAAGATGTATACATTTACAGTTTCAATTTAAATCATTTGTACTTAATTTCCTTCATAAAGTCGATTTTAACAGATGAAACAGCTGATATGGGTCTGAGTGTGGATGAAAATATTTCATTTTATATGAAACATACATTTTATCAATAATCTCATAATGAAGGAATCATTTTGTAAAATTGTATACGATTAAGAGATCCATTTTGCAAACTGGTGCAATGTAAATTTAAAAAAAGGATATTTTGTCGATGGGATGGTTAAGAAAAGAAATAGCAAAATTATTTAAGGCAGCACAGGCAAATGTGACCAACAATCAAAGATCAAATTTTTTAAAAACTGTATAACATATTACTTTTAAGACTTTTTAAAAAAAATAAGCGATGAATAATGGCACCTCAATAACATCAAAATAAGCAATGTAAAGAGAGACTGAAAAGAGAGAAGCATATACTGCAAGAATAGTCAGTGACGCAGAGCTTTGGAAGCTGTCATAGTTTAAGGTGTTCAACTAGTAGTCCACACCTAGTTCTAGACATGAAGGTAGATGCATTCAAACCCCAACTTTCCTCCATAGCCATGTCAGTTGGATTCATCCTGGACACAGACAGCATCCCCAGGTAACAAGTCAGCAAAAAAAACAACAAGATGGCTAGGTAACAGTGACCTCTACTAAAGCAGTGAACTTATTCCTCCCAGAAAGTTACTTCAGAGCTGATATTCATGCACTCATGCTCTCACTTCTGAAAGGTGGCAAAACACTGCTTGACAACCTCCCAACCCCCACACTGGCCCTTTAAGGGCATACTACATACTGCAGCATGGCTCATCAGCAGATGAAAGATTTATTATTTCTCAGCCTTAATGGTACTCCCCTAGGTCCCTTTACCAGCTCGCACCATCTTCAAAACTAGCTTTATTATCTACAAAGCTATCACCATTGGCACCTCCAACTATCTCAGTGACAAGCTCTCCATCTACAGTTGCTCTTTACACATCTGCAGCCAGGACACGATCAGGCTGGAGATGAACGAGTGCAAAAATGGGAAAACACGGCAATAGATCTTCTCCATCTATGCATCCAGGATTTGTAGCAACATCCTGATATCCATCATAAATGCCTCATCCCTGCTTCAATTTAGAAAAGAGCAGAAGACACACCTCTTTAAAGAACACTACATCATGATTCTTCAACAGTCTATTTTAACTCTTCAGCCCATTATCCAATAACTCAAGAGTGTTTCTTTGTACTTGACACTCTATGGTTCTCAAGTGCTTTTCTGCTAGGTTTCCACTATAGCAATGCTACCTACTTGAATACTCACATATACCAATTAGAGGTGTCACAATGTGCTAACCATGTGTTAAAATTCAAAGACAGCGATGCTCTCATCTGTCTCTCACCTCCTCCACCAATGACTACACACACACTGGGACATGAAAGCCGATGCAGAAATGGAGAATGGGGAACGGGATAAGAGAGAAACCAGAAACACCAGACTCCATCACTCTGACTCGTCCCTTCTGCTCAGCAAGGATGACTGCAGGATGTAGCAGATATCTAAAAGATAAGTAAGTATCGTTTGTAACTTAACATAGAAGGTTGTATGCTTAACTGTAATTGCGAATGGATATACATTAGCAATAGTTCTATGTAACCAACTCTGTGTGTTGATTTAGAACTTGAAATTTCTGAAAACTAATCATGCAAACAATGAGTACCTCAAATATATGTTCACCAACTTCTCTATGACTTGAATAACTACCTCAAGCTTTGTCACTGTGGACTTTCTAAGGAAGAAGAGTTATAAATTATATTTGTGTCATGTACAATGGCAAAACAACCATTAATTATTATGCTGTTCCCTACACAAGCAACTCATATGTCCTTGTTAGAACTCTAACACCATATTCTCTTACATTCATACATAGCACTAGCAACAATGTCTAGGATAATAATTCTTCTTGTTCCATGTCAGGAAAACCAGAGGTGAATATTGCAACCCCTCTTCTTAGAAGAGTTCATATACATTTTAAAAAATATTTCAAAGTTCACTTTCATCAACAACACAATTGTCTGAATAATTCTCTGTATATCCAGTGTCCTCCATGACAATTTCATAGAAAAACAAATGAGTATTGCAAGGAACTGTGAGATCTGTTTAAGAAGGTCCTGGCTGCAGCAACATTGCATCATGAAAGGTATCCAGGTATCCAAGATGGCCACTGAATCTCCTTACTATGTGAGACTTCATGGCTTGCTGGGAATCGTAGTTCATAGTAAGGATGCAGTTGAATGCACATAGCCTCATTACAGACAGCCCGTACTCTCTGCAGTGTCGGCCATCCTTTTCTTCCTGAAAGAATTGTATTTCAAGCAGGTTTAGATTATCATCCTGTGCACTCGTCCATGACACGCTACCGCATTACCGTATTACTTACCAGTAATACCTCTAGCCATGCTTCTTGGCAAGAGGACTATGCCTGGGTAAAATTAAAATTACAGTGGTATAATTCACGTATTTTCAGCAATCTTGTGTTATGATTGTTATTTTGAATTTCCTGAAATTATGCCAATATGCCACTTGACTTAATTACATGCCACTCTCCTAGCAAAAATCCTGGAAAGATGTGTTCTCCTCCAACTTACTCAACACCTGGACAACACCAACCTTCTAGACCTCTACCAATCGGGTTTCAGAAAAGGCTGCAGCACAGAGACAGCGATCCTAAATGTAATTGATGATATGCACAAATCTCTTGATACGGGCCAATGTTGCCTACTTATACTCCTGGACCTATCGGCAGCCTTCGACACGGTCGACCACAAACTACTCATTAAGGCACTGCAAGAAAGGGTTGGAGTGGAAGAGGTGGTCTTACAGTGGTTCAGCTCTTTTCTACAGAACCGAACCCAAAGAATAAAAATCAAAAACTTCACGTCGGACCTACTCCCCATTAGCAGGGGTGTCCCCCAAGGATCCGTACTCTCGCCGCAACTCTTCAACATCTATATGGAACCCCTCACCACCATACTAAAAAAAAACAACATTCCCTTCCACCTATATGCAGACGATCCCCAGATCTATCTGGAAACCTCATCCATGGTAGACATTCAGAGATTGAACGAAACTCTAAAAGAAGTCCAACACTGGTTATCACGCAACCACCTAAAACTAAACCAAGACAAGATTGAATTCCTCCTCATCTCCAACAAGGAGAAGAACCCCCAAATCATAGAATGGCTTAAAGCTATTGATGCTCTCAACTACAACCCCACCCTAGCCGATGCTGTAAAATCTCTGGGAATCACTCTGGACCCTAAATTAGAGATGAGCAAACACATCAAGAATAACGCAAAGAGGGCCTTCCTCAACCTTAAACTACTCAATAAAATAAAACCCTTCATCCCCCGAATGACCTCAAACAAGCCACTCAATCCCTGGTGCTGTCCAGACTGGACTATGGGAATGCAACCCTCACAGGATCAGCAAACTCTTATCTAGCTCCGCTCAGAACAACTTTGAACGCAGCAGCCAGAATGGTCACCGGAGTTAAAAAATATTAACATATCTCACCGTCAATCAGAGAGCTCAAATGGCTCCCAATCGAAATGCGTGCCAACTTCAGAACTGCCTGTCTCACCCACAAGGCGCTGCACACAGGGAAACCCGCATACCTGGCCTCCAAACTCCAGAAGGCCGGTCAGACAAGAAGCCTGAGGAGTACCGGGTCTGGTGGCTCAGTAGACTAAAGCAACCACTGCAGGGGCCTGTGTTCGACCTCATGGTCACAGGTTCAAATCCCGGCGGGTCCACTCAGCCTTTCATCCATCTGAGGTCGATAAAATGAGTACCATTGAGTTGGGTAACAATAAACATCTGTTATTCAGCGCCAGGACACCTAAGGGTAATCGTGCGCTTTACAAATACACCTGTTATGTTATGTTACCAACACCTTACTCCTTATCCCTCTGAAAACTCGCAAACAAAAAACCGTATCTCGTTCCTTCGCAGGAAATGCGCCCAAAATCTGGAACTCCATACCAGTCCATATCAGGACTAACCCCTCCTACTTAAATTTCAAGCGATCTTTCCCGAATGGATAGTTACAGCTTAATCGCAGGAGCCTTCCCACAAGCCTTCCCACAACAGCAAACAGACACTTTGACATTAAGACCTCTACCTCACTCTCCTCAGGACTACCTCCTCTAACCCCCCTACCGGATCCAATCCCATCATAAGTCACTGTGCTTTTGCGGTGACCCTACGTGAAGCGACATGAGACAATGTACAGACTACTGTGATAATATATCCTACGAATGTCACTGTGATCTCTATGACGAGACTATGCAATGCGTCTTGAGGCACTGTACATATTACTGTGTTAATGTATCATACGAATGTTAAGGCTGTAAAGCTCTCCAATACCTCCGGGTCTGGCTAGCGCTATATAAAACTCTTAAATAAATAATAATAATTTGCAGTGCAAAATCCGCTCCCATCCACTTCTGACCCAGGGTATCATTAGACACCCCTTTCACTCTTTGTTCAGGGCATTGCCACTCAGAATGTCATCCATGCTGATGTGACTGGAGTCATGCTGCCTGAGATTGTGGCTGTCACATGTGTGCTGTTGTTACCACCACAGCAACAACATAGTCAATCCTGTCCCAGTGCAGTCATCCCAAAAGTCATGAGCGTATGCCCCATCTTGAGCGCATGCTCTATGAGTCGCAGGCTAAACCGTGATATGAGAATATAGTGAAGCACTCGAGGATCCTAGGATCCATGGATCTTCTTTAGGAGTCTAGGATCCCACACTTTATAGCAGTCACAGCGTTACGGCGAGGTGCTTATCTTTCCTCCCTGTTGATGAGAGGAAGCCTCTGCTTTGGCTCTCCAGTTGAGATTAATCTCAAGTCAGATGTCGAGGACATATTCCTAGATTTTTTTTGTTTGCACTGCGTCTTCAAAATTCCTTCTGCAGTGTCAACTCAAAGACTTTCCTTGCATTCTTGGAACTATTCTAATTCTCCCAGGGTGTCTTCTGAGGGAGCGTTAGATAATACTTGTTTGGACTGTGAGACTCCTGTGAGAGAGTATATTGTCCCCTGCATCTATGTACTAGGTTCTGCCATGCCCTCAAAGTTGTGCTGTAATAACTCTCTCATAGACCTCCACAGTATTACATGTAGATTGTGTGTGATCCTTTGTTGATGACTGGTGTCTGAAGTTCTGGAGCATTAACTGGAGTAACATAACTTGAGGGGGCCCCCCTGCAAGGCACATGGAGGGGCCCCCGCTGGACTCAATCAGGAGATCGCCAGCCAGAGTACTTTGCTGAGGGGGCCCCTCAGAGCTGGGGGCCCCCACACACCGCTGGGGCTGCAGGGGCCTGTGTTACGCCACTGGGAGCATTAACAAATGTATAGGATATTGGAATAAGACCAGTCTTTTAACAATTTGTTAGACACATCATAAAGGTATTGTGCCTTTGATATATTGAATGTTTATCATAGTGCATCAATTATTAGAATACATCATTTGTATGTCTTATTTCTCTGTAGAATGCTACTATACATGTGAATTTCATGCAAATGAATTGGAGCATTTTACTTTCTAGAATATTTGTATTTACTGTCCTTGATGACTACCCTCCCAATGCAATTTTGAAATACATGGTGTAGTTTTACATTGACGTTTTGAAGGCAGCAGTCATTTCCAAACATAAAATTCTACTATTAAGAAGGTAGTGGTAGTCCTGATGATGTGACTGGTCAATTTGATATTTACTTCATTTTTGTTTAAAAATTCATTGTAGTAATTTAGTAGTCATTCACTCCTTGCCATTTAATCACAATAGGATAGTGCATATATTATCTAGAATACACGAGGACGTGGTGGGCAGTGTCAGATATGGGCCCAATGGGGAATGCACATCCCCCATTAAGATCGGTCATGGCGTAAGGCAGGGATGTGTATTTGCCCTGTTTCTGTTTAGTGTTTATATATACAACCTGGAGACCACCCTGCTAGAAGTGGTTTGCAATCCCCCTATGGCTGGAACCAAAGGCCTGCCTGTTCTCATGTATGCCGATGACTGTATACGTATGTCCAGGATCAGGGTCGGTCTGCAGAGATTGTTGGACAGTTTTGTGGGCCATATGAATAGTCTGGGGCTACACAAAAAATAAGTCCAAATCATTTTTCATGATGTGGGCGCCCTAAGTGTAAGGTGAAGCCCTTTCAGCTTAGTGGAATAAAAATACAGACAGTACTGACCTTCACCTATCTGAGGATCTCTTTCGCTAACTACTGCACCTGGAAACACCTTATACAAGTGAGTCGTATACACTATGAGCAGAATAGGGAATCTGTATTTAAGTTTGTGAAGAAATTGGGTTTGTCCCCCCTCGAGGCAATACTTACCATTTACAAAGCCCGATGCTCTTCGACTGTCACTTACAGGGCAGGCATCTCGGTATACTGTGATCAGACATCTTTGCAAACTGGCAAAAACAGTTTTCTGCAGAAACCTTTGCAGCTGCCCCAAAGTGTCCCTGCCAGTATTTGCCACGAGGAGTTGGGTTTAAAATATCTGGAGGACATAAATAAGATAGCCCCGATATTATGGATATTCATTTGGTACCTTCCAGAAACCATACCTAATAAGGCAATTATCGCAGACTGTTTGGCATTAGACAAGGCTCAACACATACAGTGGCTACAGTATGTCAAGTCGCAGCTGTATTCAATTGGCTGCCATGTATACTTTGACGACCCAAAGTCCCTCCAGATGCACTCAAAAGTACATGTCAACAAGCATTTGCAATGCAATAGGTCTCGCATTTGCGAGAGTTTAAGCTATTGGCATTGTGATGACGATGCCTTTTATTTATCTGTTTTGATAATTAACACATGAATAAAAAGCATTGTCATTTACAATGCCAATAGTTCAAGCTCTTGTAAATGCGAGACCTATTTCATTTAAAAAAAAGTGGTCGCCATTGTCCCGGGCTGCTTAGAAAGTGAAAGCGTGCATGGTGCGCTGAATGTAGCAGGAAAGCATATCATGCCTGCAGTAGGAGAAACTCATTAAAGAAAATAGTGCTTACAGACTAAATAAGACATACCGCGTAACAACAGAAGTAAAAGGGCCAATCCTCATGGGAGGTTACAAATGAAGACAAGGCAGTACTAAGCCTATTAACAAATCAGAAGCCAGCATTTACAAAGTACAATGATACAAGCCAATGACAAACATGGGCAGAGAGTGGGCAGAGCTTCAAGTCCATACTCGAATACAGCATGCCTCACAGAGCAGCGCATGCACTGCCCAGGCTTGATCTAAAAAGGAGCTGTTAGCTTTTATGGCATCAAACAAAGAGACCTGGGAAAGAGGTAAAAGGCAGGTTGAAGCCTATGCTCTATTAAGGACGACCATCGCCATAGAAACGTACCTGCTCATTAACCTCAGCACACAAAGGTACTACTTAGTAAGATTCCGTCTGAACATGGCCCATCTGCTGGTTGCCTATCTATCACATGCATATTGTGATGAAGATCTCATTGCCTGCCCTTGGGATGCAAAGATGTCACACTCACAGCTGCATGTTGTTTCTTTTCTGTGACCTATATAAGGCCCCAAGGAAAAAGATATTGGCCCCTCTGCTCAGAACCCTTAACATCAGGCTATGCAGACCAGCGTTACTGTATCTCCAGCTACTACAAACTGCTTTGGTATCACACACAGTCTACAGGTGTATTTCAGCCTCTGTTAGGCTGTGTAAAACTGTGGAGAAATAATAAGCATCATCAAGAATTATCTGGGTTCCCTGGTAATAACTATTGTGAACATCTGGCCCAATGATGGCTGTATACAAGGTGCATTCCCTGGATACAGAATATTGTAATGTTATGCAGTGTTTTACAAAGCTATTTTGAGTAATGTTACTTTGATTTGACACGTGTTATTTTGTGCCCTTATTTTAGAGGTGTCTGCATTTATGTCACTGTTCTGACATGTTCCATCTGACAATATCCAGGGCTGTGGCCCTTCCACACTTATGTACAGCGGGACTATTTATATTTTAATTTGCTTTAATGCATTATATTTTGTTTTCTGTCTCTTTCTTATGCAGCCATATGTTGTTTCGGGTGTAGTTTTATCATGCATGGTTTTATTGGTAGAGTGGCTTATCTGCATGGATTTTATTGATGGTCAATTGTTATTTGCAGCATCCTATTTTACCTGTATGATTTTATTATGTGGTGAGCCAATCAAAGGAGCTGGCGACATTTTTTTGGCACTGCTTTGCTCATCTGCAACGAATTGTTGTATTTTAACCACCACTGTTTGTTTTGTGTGCTTTTATGGTTTAATAACCGCATAAAGAGTTATACTACTATTGTCAAGTTATCTGCTCCAGATAACAATATGGGGCAAGGACATTGAAAGTTCTTCCTTCTAGGAACAATGAATGAAAGCATGAAAGTGCATTCATAAAGAGCAGCGGCTGCTTCACAAGAAGCGTCCGGGCACTGTGCAGACAATGAGAGCAGAACTAAATTACATCTCATGAAACAGAAAAGTCTTCAAATGATCCTTGAACACACTTTCCTTAGAGGCAGACAGGAGATGATCCTGTAAAGCATTCTAAAGGTTAAGGGGTATATTCACAAGAATGTGTGCTAAACATCTCCAAAAAATGTTAACGCAACTATACACATTGCAGCCTATCGCGGGAAAATAACCCTGTGTTAACGTGGAATTCACAACACGGCGGTACTATGCGATAGTCCGCAGAAAACGCGGCCAATGTCCGCGATACAACCACCTCGACGGAGATAAAAACATAAACCACAACACAAAAAAACGTGCAATGAGCCCATTCGCGATGAGGAAAGCAGCGATAAGCACCGCCAGGCCCCCGACACACACACGGCAGGCGGGAATAAGCACAACAAAAGCCTGAAAAAGAAAGACAAACCAAACAGAAAACAACAGCCAAGCACAATGGAGGCAACCGGAGCCAGTATACAACCCCACAAGCCCCATTGGCAACAAAACATTGTACATGGCAGGCCATCGTGGACAAGGTGAATGCAGCCGGAGAGCGGAGGAGGACAATGGAAGAAAACCAGAACAGCCGGAATGATGCGAAACGCACAAACAAGCAGAAACACGCCAACATCAAGAAGGCAGCAATGCACACCGGAGGTGGGAGTCCAGCGCCACACCAGGAGCTGGATGACATGGAGGAAATGGTGTCCACCACATCAGTCTGGAGATGGTGGCAGGACTCAGGGACCGGAAACTGCCCAAACAACAGACACAACAGCAACAGGGAGAGGAACGACCAGGGACTGGGGGGACAGGGGGAGATGGGCACAATGGCACACATGCACAATTAAGCACAGCACAACTGCAGACAAACCATGCCCAAGAGTAACAACACCAACCAAGAGCACAAGTCACACAACCCGGCAATATCAAACCACTGAACAAGCACAGAAGTGAAAACCACACTGCCTGAAAGGGAGAAGGGTGAGCCAAATCAGAGCTGAAGGGACATCTCACACAATGCAGCACACACACATAGGAAGCAGAGCACCCCTACATCGAACACAATGTGGTACAAACACCAACATTTGCACAACCGAACACAGGACACAAGTGCACCCGCTTGTGGCCGGTAAATGGCCATACGCATCTGGCAAAGCACGAAACAGGGACATGATAATGCACAAGTACAAACCCACAGCCCTGATGGGGTAGCAATGCACGTATGGCAGGGAGCCAGAGAGTCTGTGACACACACATTGGCATACAAATCAAGACACAACACAGTTGGAGACAAGTGAAAGTGCGGAAACTTTATCAACAAGTGTGTGTCAGTACGGCCAAGAGATGTTCTACGATATGCAGACCAATGCAGCAGCATGTCTGAATGAGGAACGTAGGAAAGCGCCCATGTCCACCCCGGGGGAGTCCATCACCAACACAAGTCAGTGCCAACCCGCGTTGGTTGTCCGCGCATGGATCAGGAGTCCAGGCCAATGCAGCCATGTCCACTGTCGTCTTGGGACATGTGACCAGATTCCCAACATGCAACCAGTCGTGGGGACAAGTGCAATGGGTCATATCCAGTTGTGGCTGCAGACACTCCTGGTCGTGGGCCAACAGGGGGCGCACACACACGTCGAAATCCAGGTCAGCTACTGTTACGTTGGAGAGGCAGACATCCATGGTCCACTCGAATATGGACGAGCGACAATGCAACACAGGCTGAACGCAGGTGACATTCGCAAGGTGGAAGCTCAGCCGGTAACTGATCCGCAGCACTGCCAACGGCAGTGCCCCCAGTACATGCAGCAGACGTGCATGGTACAGGTCCACGTGACTGGATTCGAGCATGTGTCCGGGATGGTCTGCCATTGCGTCAGTGGCTCTGCTTGAAGCGGCACTGGCTTGCCCTGCGCCAGTCCTGTGGATGAAATGGCACAGCTCGGAGCAATGAGCAGTGTCTGTGTGCAATGGGTGCAGGCCTGGGGTGGGGTGGGAGTACGTGTGAAGGCCATTTAACCATTTAACGCACGCTAACTACGACCAAGGACTTCTGCGTGTGGGATGTGTACACGTTGGTCTCACGTCAGGCAGTGCGTAGTGTGGGAGTCGCAAGTAAATGCTATCGTATCTGTCAGGGGGTGCTGGCCACATGCAAGTCCCAGCTCGGAGCTGCAGATGTGCCACCGCCTGATAGTACAGACAAAGGACCCTTCATCCCTACAGTAACTTCACCATCTGCATGCATTCAGGAGATGTACAGAGGCCTGTCGTGGGTGTGGTGGGATGTCTGCGACCCTGGGAATCATGGATGATATGCCCAGCACATGGCACATGTGCGGCCTCACTGTGTGTTACGTTGCCTCACAGCTGCTCCCTCCCACGAGCCCCCACACTTGTGTGCGCTGCGCGGTTGTATCACGTGCACTCCTACGGCACACCATTGTAATGCCTGTCTGCGCATGTCCAGCGGCATGCCAACAACACCGTGACACTGGCCTTTGAAGGTGTGCGGCCATGTGAGTGTAGGCAAATGGTCCGGACAGGGCGGACACAGGTGTGCAGTCCATGGTTGGCTGGGATCGCGCTGAGAATGAGGCTAGGCAACTGACTCATGCAGCCGCAGGACTGATACACATAACACTTGGCATGCATGTGCCAAGACCCCGAGCGGTCTTGCGCTCCTACATTTCCCCGTCCGTGCGGGCCCGCCCTCCTGGTGCATGCTACATTGCAACATCGACTACTGTGGCCTTAGTGACGACATCACCCCAACACAGAGACACACTTACCGCACATCCTGCCCAAGGCCAGGTCCGAGCCACGCCCTGCTCCCCCTGCCGAATCAGCACACCCCTGCGCTGACCTGACGTACGCCGGACCAGCACACGCCGCTTGTGCATGCAGGGGGGGGGCGGGTGAAGCTACATGTCCAAGGTCACTGCCAACGCTGAGGTGACATGGTATCGTCCGCTGAAGACAGCACACTGTGATGTTGCAAGGCCCGTGCCCATCATGCTGACACAATGACCACACAGACACACTTGCTCAGATGGTGTGAATGGCTACGGGCACGTGCACCCGGCCACATTTATTAGCAGGCACACATATCGAGTGACGCTTGTGTTGGATGTGTGTGGGGTGTGTGCACACCAGCCGGAAAGGGCTGCCTGATGCAGTCAGAAATCGACAACAGTGTACATCGTAAAGGACACAACCATTCAACCATAAAGGCCCCATGTCTTGTGCTGCACAGAGTTAGTGGCCCTGGATGCACAGCATCCTGCACGGGCCTACCGCCACGGGCCGCTGACTTGCGGGGCACTGGGGCAGGGTCACGAGTGCAGAGCAGGTTTCCGTAAATGACAAATGGCCTTGTCGCGGAGTGTCTCGGTGGACAGTGGAAGGTGTACCCCTAGGGCATGATGCAGAGGTCAGAACCACGCTGAAACAGTCACTATGGTGGAGATGAATGGAACAGACACATGTCGGACACCAAGTCCGTCCAGCCAGATGAAGATGCAGAAAACCCCCAGGCCATGGACTCAGACTCCAGCAAGGTCCAACCAGATAGTGACTCTAAAAGGAACGTCCTTTGGGAGTAATTTAAACCTCACTTCACAATATTCCACCACAATCAAAGTCCTCTTGAAGAGGACTTTGATTGTGGTGGAATATTGTGAAGTGAGGTTTAAATTACTCCCAAAGGACGTTCCTTTTAGAGTTTCTGCTTGAATCTTAGTCCTTTGGGTTCCAAAGGGTCCCTCTCTCTTTTTTTAAAAAAATCAACCAGATAGTGCCCATGACTCATTGCGCACAGAGTTAGTGGCACCAGTGCTGTTAGGGAATGCTGCCTGCGATGAGGCGTGTCCAATGGTGTGGACTCCTCCACATCTTACCCAAGACACAGTTCCACATGTGTGACCTACTGGACCGCAGTGTAGGCCTGAGGCAGCGGTCAGCACGGGCCATTCACCGGGTGTCGCCGGCTTAGGTTGGATGGTCCCACCGGCCTGCGTAGTTCAGGTTCCATGGCACCACGGGACGCGGACTTGCGGTGAACAGCGTTGATGGCACCAGGTCAGTTGTTGATAGTGTTCGATCACCTCTGTGACTCTGATCCGGCTTTCGTCCGGACTGAGCCGCATCTTCCTCTTACTCCTCTCTGTGCGTTCACTGGTGTGGACTCTGCCATTCATGATTAGCGACTAAGTGCTGGATGTGGGACCTACTGGTCCGCAGGGTAGGCCTGAGCCCTCATCCACATGTCGCCGGCTTGCGTTGAACAGGGTTAGTGGCACCACGTGTCGCCGGCTTGCGTTGAACAGGGTTAGTGGCACCACGTGTCGCCGGCTTGTGTTGAACAGGGTTAGTGGCACCACGTGTCGCAGGCCTGCGATACGGAATTGTGCTTCACTGATCGAAGGGAGTCTGGTGCTGTGACCGCTGCCACAGACTTGGGGTCACTGCCATTCAAGACTCAGGACACAGTTCCACATGTGGGACCTACTGGGCCGAAGAGGACGCCGGTGGAGTATGTCAATGAGAAAGGAGTAATGTGGGCCAGCGTCGGGGGGGCCAGCGATGGTCTGCGGAGGCTGCAGAGGTCGTGGGACTGGGGCTTGGAGCTTGCACCGGCACATGGTGGGCCCTCTTTGACACATGCCGGTGTAGGCAGGTGAGCGGAGCCTCGTTGGTGCGCTGGGGCAGGCATGACGGGTCTGGGGACCAGCGGCCCGGGGTGCAGCAGGTGCACAGGGACGCAGGCCCTGCCGCGCTCGGCGCAAGACTCGTGGCGGGCTGAGAGGCACCGCCCTGGCAGACGCGTTGTCCATTCCGAATGAGAACCACGCCCAGTGCGACGGGCTTTTTGTTCACACCCCTACGCAGGCCTGGCGTACGCAGGTCCAACCCACTCTGCCCGCGCATGCAGGGAGGGACGTAACGTGCGACATTACCGCGTTCTGCCCCACACCTGTGGGGACATGGTAGAGTCCACTGGCCACTACACTCCATGCACCAGCAGTTGATCTCCACATGGCCATTTCCGTGGTTTGCACACTGTGGTCTGCCCGGCACCTCCACGCCACACCTGGCATTGGGTACGTTCACATTCCTTAGTCACTTGCCGCTCTCGCACATGCCTGCTCCATGCCTCTCCTCACATCCTGCTATTGTGTGTCTGTGGTGCCATGCAGTGGCTGGGTTGTGGGCATGGCAAGCCCAGGTTCCCAATGGAGTTGTGTTGTCGTGTCTGGTCGGTTGGCATGTTGTGTGGCATGTTGAATGTAGTTGTGCTGCGTGCCCATTGCCAGTGTCGTGAGTTGCATGACTGTGGGGTGGAGGTGTGTGGTGTGTTCATTTGGGACTTACCAACGAGCACTGCATTTCCATAGGTGCCATCCTGGGAGAGCTGGTTGATGATGGACTGTCGGGAGATGTGAGAATCATGCACTCTGCCTGGGGAGTTGGCCACGACATTGTTGAGGAGTCCCAGGCGGTCCACTATTGCCTGCACATTCATGGGATGCGTGTGTTTTCTGTTGTGGTAGTTGGGTGCAGTGTCGGCAGGGGGCACGAGGAGTACATGTGTGCAGTTGATTGGCCCTGACACGTGAGGGAATCCAGCTATGGTGTAGGGGCCTTGCTTGGTCTCCAGCTGCTCCTGCACAGTGTGGGTGAAGTGGAGGGGCTGGGGTACCAGGCTGATGTTGGCATCCAGGACAGGTGTGATGACCTTGGATGGGGCTGGCTGTGTGACTCCTCCAACTCTGGCAGTTGTGGGTTGGATGGTACCAGAGGTCGACATGTGCTGCGCAGCCGGCAGCTTTGTCTGCGGAGGGATGTTGGTTGTCCGCTGGGTTGGTACCGTCAGCAGGTGGGGGATGTGGGTCAGGATGCGGGGGATGGTTGTCCTTTTGGGCCTGTAGTGGGCAATGTCCTCCTCTGGCGTTGGGTCTGGGCGGCAGGTGCGTTTCAGGTGGGTCCGCTGTCTTTGTGTACGCTGCCTCTGTGGTGTTCCGGGGAGGGGGGGCGGGATGGGTCCTGGGGGTGGTGGCGGGCCTGGGGTGGGTGTTGTGGCCCTCATGGGTCTCGGAGCTGCATGATCATTGTCTCCATGGCATCTGTGGGTCTTCAGATGTGGCTCTTGGCTGGGCTCCCTTTCATGCTGCAGGTAGTCGTCCTGCTTCACACCAGCAAAAGGCAGGTGTTAAATCCCTGCTGCTACCGCGGCTTATCGCGTGGTTTTGACTCGCATCGCAGATCTGGCAGTTCGTTGTGAAAGTGGTGTTGTGGTTTTTTCGTGTGTTTTTGCACGGGAACGCCTACTCTGCATCTCATTAGGGTTAGTTGGTGGTGTCCACCGTGGAGATAAATTTTGGGGCAGTTATCGCGGGAATACTGGCGATGTCTCCAGTTTGCACCCGCTTGTGAATGGGGTGTTAAATCGATCTCCACTTTTGATGGGTTAAGGTGGAGATAAATCGGCGGTAGGTCCTTGTGAATATGCCCTTAAGTGTCATAAAGGAGAACGATCTACCTCCTGTTCTGGCTTTGTGCACTTTAGGTATACATAACAAGTTTTGATTAGCAGAGCGCAGTGCCCTTGCAGGAATATAGTTTTTGATTTTTTCTTGAATTTACCAAGAATCGTGATAGTCAAATACCATCTGGGTAATAGACAGTACTTTGATTTTGATTCTCAACTTGTTGGGTTACCAGTGCAGTAGTTTCAGATCTTGCTGAATGGACTGCCTTTTAGGGATGTTTAAGACAAGGGGGGATGCTGCATTCTGAACTTGCTGAAGCCGGTTAACCAGCTCTGAGGGGCTCCAAGATAGAGTACATGGGCATAATCCAATCTAGATGGGATTCATTAATGCACAATGTCTTTCCAAGTAACCAATGGGATATATTCCAAGGTCTTCCTTAAAGGTTTTAGATGAGAAAAACAAGTGACTGTGGTTGCCTGCACCTGTAGTTTTAATGATAAGGCCATTTCCAATTGAACCCCAAGGGGCATATTATCAACAGGCAGCGATAATTATCACTAAGCGCGCTTAGTGCGATTTTAAATATCGCCGGCTATCGCTGGATTACATCGCCGAGTTAGCGCGTTATCATCAACGCTTAACTCCAAAGCGATAAAAAATCCAACGATAGCGGCGAAATGCCTGAATATCGCTGGAAATCCAGCGATAAAACAGCAGCGATAGTGAAATTGTTGATAATAAGCCATGGTGGACTTATCCTGACAATCCACCTCCCATAGGATAATATAGCTAAGTCAGGAATTTTGCAGACGTTAGATTCCAGCGTTAATGGGGGCTTAGCGGGATTTTAATTGTCGCTACGCGGGTCCAGGGCATCATTGTAAATATCGCGATGCTGCGTTAGCGATGTATTCCCATGAAGTTATGTGAGGAACGCCTTCTTTGCATCTCATTAGCGATGCGATGCTAGGCGTTAGTAAAACGGGTGCTAGCACAAGGAAACACGCGCTAAAGCCTGTTAGCGTGCCCTTGATAATACTGCGATGAAATTATCGCCGCTTTTCGGCTGAAGACAGCCGCTAAAGCGGTGATAATGGGCTTGATAATATGCTCCCAAGTTTCTTAGCCACTTATGCAGGGGTAGGGGCTGCACCTAGCTCCCTGGGCCACAGTCTAGTGGAGTCTAACAGGGAAGATGAACCAAAGATGAAAATGTATGATTTATCCAAATTTAGGGGCATTTTTAGAAGCCCCTATCACCACAGGAATGTCACTTTTTCCAGTGTTCCTGTGGCGATAGGGGCTTCGCCTTATTCACTAGGCGGCATTAAGCCACTTAACGTGGCTTAACGCCGCCTTTTGAATAAGGCCCCCTTTCACGTTATGGGTGTTGCTGTGGGCATTCCGTTGCAACACCCATTGATTTTGACGCTCCCCCATATTTACAAGGGTGGCGTAAATATGGGGCAGCGCCTAAATTAAGACCAGGGAAAACCTGGTCTTAACATGGCGAAACAAGGAGAAATGCTTTATTTCTCCTTGTTGTTGCTGTTTCTACGTGTGCTGCATTGTGCAAAACGCCGTTGATTGTGTATGTACAGGAAGGTGTCCCTTCCGGCACATAAACAATCATTTAAAAAATGACGAGTTGCAACTTCTATGTGTGCTGCATTCTGCAGCACCAGTTGAAGATACAAAACACCATTACTGATTGTTTATGTGCTGGAAGGAACAATCTTTTCCTGCAACGCAGGCACCTTTGCACAATGGTGCAAGAGTGCCTGCGTTGGTGCTAGGCAGCTACATTTAGCACCAGCGCTAAGGGAAAGGCAAGTGTGCACCGTATTCTTGTGAATACGGTGCATCTCTGCATTTGGAAACTGTCGGCGCACAGCGTTAGCCTTCTTGGCTAAATGCTGCGCTCCAAAAGTTTCCCAGTAAATATGCCCCTTAGTTTTAAACAACTGCTATTTATCCATCTAGTAACTACAGACAAACATCCCTGTAATTTGCCGACCATGGTATCATCAAGTTGTTTGAATGCCAGCACAAGCTGTGTTATCATCTGCATAAGACACAATGTTAAAACCCGAGCTTAGAACGTTGGGGGCCAGGGAAGCCGCATAGATGTTAAACAAGTTTTGGCTTAATGACGATTCCTGTGGGACCCCACAGAGCATCCCTCTAAACCGTGAGGTAAAAGGTGATGGAAAAACTGCTTGATGCCTGTCTGAGAGATTGAATCCGAACTAGTTTCAAGCATTGTCCATGATCCCTGCCTTCTCCTGTCTCTGTTGGAGTATTTTGGGGGACACCATATCAAGTGCAGTGAACATATCTAATAAAATCATCACCAATTTTCTTGCAAGGTCCAGATTACATCTGATATACTAAGTGACCAGACTCTCTGCTAAAGCCCAAGCAGAAACTGAATTGAATGAATAAAGAATGGTGTTACCTAATAGTATTATTTGGCTTATAACTCTTATTAATTGATAATCATGTTGCGAAGGTGACAATTAGATATGTCAAAATAGATGTGACACTATTACCATAAACTAATGCACTTTATCTGTTTTAATACGAAGATTGTTGCAATAATCGCATATTAGCACTTTATAGTAATGCACTTTATTATTGCTCTGATATGATGGTCGCCGTATTAATCGCTCATTATCGATGCTATGTGAATAGACCTGATTTTATTGATACGTTTTATATTTGTATATACAGGTCAGTTTTTTATTCTATGTGTTGGGAACATGTTTTGCTTTCAATGGATTTTTTTAATGATCGATTATGTTTTAAAGTATGTGATGTGAATTTGTAGTGATTGCAATGATTTTAAGTAATCAAGCAATAAAGATTATTATTATTATTATTATTATTATTCCTTTCGAAATATACTTGGTGATCTGGGCATTTACCAAAGTTTCCAGCATTTTCCCCAAAGCAGGGAGTAGAGAAATAGGCCTATATTTGCTAAGGATTGAAGGGTCAGCATTGTTTTCTTTCAAAAGTGGCACCACCAACACCTTTTTCCAGGCTACTGGCATAGTACCCAGTACCAGAGATTAAATTGAATAGGCCGTTAATCTTCAGGTTAATGGAGACAACTAGTTCGCAGAAAAGGAGGACCAGAGGAAATTTAGAGACCAACAGGGGCACAAACCGGAATTCGGAAGCCTTACCATATGTGAAACGCAGTGGCTTGAGCTACAAATACCAAAGTCACTCCGACTATGGAGATCACAAGGCGTATGTTACACCTACTATGCTCGATCATTAAACATAGCCAAAACTTGTACCTCTTGTAAGCAGAAGACAGTGCGATTTAAATGGGCACAGCTTTAACAAGTTGACCGGTATCCCCCATGTTAGAAGCAAGTTGCCGAAACTGCCAAGACAGCATACAAATCACAGCAGCGGCACCCAACTAGACCATAATGGCATCTAATTGCCGGAGTCGAATATTAGGACAGAGAATGTGTTCATACCTTGCGCAGGGAAAGACGCGGTCCCAACATGGCACCGTCGATGATCACTGCACAACTTCCTATGCACATTCTCTTTCTTAATATTCGACTCCGGCATTTAGATGCCATTATGGTCTAGTTGGGTGCTGCAACGTTTTACATATGGCAAGGCTTCCGAATTCCGGTTTGTGTTCACCACAATATGGAACAAATCTTATTTAATTTTGGTTTCTGATTCAATACCATAGCAGTACTTTTATTTTCACCTTTTCCGTGTGTCTGACACATGCTTTGTCTACTGTATACGCTGTGTGGCTTCTCTGAACTGTATTTCATAGTCATTTTACATCACCACCTTTATGTTTCCCTAGGGATTGAATCCCGCCTTGAGTTTATGTTACCGAGGTTACAGGTATTCTTGCACTCATGCGACAAGTAGGGAAGGTGCCTTTTATCACGTTTACAGAAAATCAGATTACTATATGCACTGCAACTATAAACATGCATACTAAGGGTTGTGTGTTGGACTGTTATTGAAATGCACGTATTTTTGTTTCTCTTTCTAGGGAGTTTGCAGAACAGTACATTCAAAGCATATTCTACATCCGAGTGACAAATCACTCCACCTACTGGTTGTGTATATAGACTTTAAAACTGTTTCAAAGTTACGCAAGTGGTCATTGACACTTTACTTTTTTCACGTTCTTGTGGTCCTGATGAAAGCCGCTGCATCCCTTCAGGGCGTACTAGGCTGAAACATGTCGACCTCTCCACCTTTTTTGACAGATTGAATACCCCTCCGTCTAAGATGTTTTCCTTTTAATCCTAGCCTATGTATGCAGTATTAAAATAGTTTAGCATAACGTAGAGCTAGTTTTAATCACACTTCACTTGCTCACTCAACCCCTCCCCATACTCTGCTCAGCTAGAGGTTTAGTCTACCTCATTATCTCTATCAAAACATCCCTGAGCTCCTCCCTCTTAGAGAGGGGGTTGTAGCCCGCACTACGACTAGGTTCGTAGTGCAAGGAGATCCCCTGTGATGAAGCATGCCACCTTCGGCTGGGTGAGGGGAATTGTCCTAAGAAAGGGATACCCCAACACTTTATCTTTGCATTAGACCCAGTGGCCTTCTATTGTGTTAATGGAGACAACTGCCTGAGTCAGCGTATAAGGTGGGCATACATGAAAGGGAAAGCCATATTTAACTTTTTGGATATTTAAGCAAAAGAGATCCTCTCAAAGGAGGTTAGCAAGGAACCCTCCTTCTCAAGCCTAAGGTCATGACTTGAACTTAAAGATGGAATAACTTGAGCATTCTGAAAATTGAAGTAAATGTTTTCCACTTTATCATGAAAAAACATGGATAAGACGGTGGCCAACAGCTGAGAGGCAGGAGTTATCATTTTATTAGCCTCAGGATTTAGAAATGCTTTAAGAATTTTAAAAATTGTTCTTGGTGCATTCTCAGAAGTAGCTATTTGTTTGGCAAATACATCTGTTTTAGATCTTGTAATATTTTTGCAGAACTGCTTAAGAACAGCTTTATAGGGCCGTTTATTCTCTTTATCATAATTCATCATTTTCTTTCAAGCTGTTCACATCTTTGTTCTTCCTCCTGCAAACTGGGTGAGAATCATGCCGCAGAGGACACACTTCACTTCCTTGTACCTTTCTTAAGAAGTGCCAGATTATCAAGACCTTGCAACAAGGTTGAATTGAAGGAGTTAGCTGCTTCATCCATTTCCTCAGACATGTTTACCACAATTTGCGAACACATGTTGATGAGCTGGAGTCAGGAATAGAATGTCATGGCCTGGGACCTCCCACTGGCCTAGTTGTGTCAAACCGAGCTACAGTACATGTCAAATAAAAGGATACTAAGAAATGATCAGTCCAAACTTACTCAAGTGGTTGTCCCATGACAGGAGAGTGATGGTTAGAAAAGATCAATTCAAGAGTATGCCCAGCTTTGTGAGTAGGGCCTTTGACTATTTGTTACAAATTTAGGTCTGCCATGGCTTCCCTTTACTGCTCAGCCAATCTACAATGAGGGTCCTCTATGTGTATATTAAAGTCCCCCCAGTACTGTAAAATTGGAATATTGTAAATAAAAAGGAGTGATTATGTTTGCACAGTGGCAGCTCCTCCGCTAAGGTGGAGGAGCGTCGCCCTACTGCTTTTAAGCAGTGTAAATAAAGGAAAAATAAAATTATAATAACTCAATGTTATTATCATTTTATTTTTTTCTGCTGCGGCAGTGTGGTAGCTTGACAGGGAGGCTGCTCTGCTCTCAGAGCAGGGGAGGTGTAGTGGGCACTCTGTAAAGTGCGCATGAGTGTTTGGCTGGCCGTCTCGGGCCAGCCAAACATTTATGCACACTTTGCATGTTCTCCACCCAGGCTGGGTGAAGAACATGCCCAGGCCCTCAGTCCACGTCTAAGCGGCGAATCACGGTGCTCAGACCAATCACAATGCTGCTTTGCAGCCTTGTGATGGGCTCAGGGGAGCCTGGAAGTCTGAGTGCTTCCTGTTCTGGCAGTGGGAGGGATGAGGAGGAGAGATGCAGCGAGGAGAAGGGACACGGCGAAGTGGTAAGTTGTATTTAATTTTTCTTTCCCCCTCTCACTCCCGTTGCACCACCTCCCCCCTGCTACGCCACCTCCCGTGCACCCCACCACCTCCGATCCATGGCAGCTGCGTTTGCAAAACTTCAGTAAACTTGGGAGAAGATATGGGGGAGGTAAATTAGAGCACCTGAGAAAGAAAAGTTGTCTGATATTTTAAGGGAAAAGACAAATCACTAGCTAATTCCAAGCCCTCTAACTTTGTGGTGGAGCACATAAATTTTGACCGATAGATTATGGCAATCCCACAACCAAGCCCTCCCACTGTTATGTTTCAAAAAGAGGTCCTAATATAGACGCGTTCATATATGCCGTATATGGTCATATTCGCATATGCCCTATTATGGTCATAATCGTATATGCCCTATTTTGGTCATAATCGTCTATGCCCTATTATAGTCATGATCTCCTATGCCCGAATATAGGCATGATCTTTCACCTACATTAGTTCCCTACAGTACACAACGAGCTCTGAGGGTTGAACGTTATCTAGTCTGTGGTTAGAACACTGCAGGGTTTTTCCCGAACACAGGCCTACAATGTACTCATAAATTATGCATGAGCATTCACCAGCTACATCTCCCGCATAATATGTATGTACAAAGTTCACCCCTGACGTCTTCCTCATGTCTAACAAAGACCAATACAAACCATACTGAGGGACGAGACACTTTAGGGTATAAATACACCACATCTTGCCATGGTAAGATAGAGGGAACCAAGACTTCCATGCTGACACACTGACCAGAGACGCTGAGGCTCCTGCATGCAGTCACTCCAGCTGACAGCGGTCTAACACAGCCCTTGCGGGGTGTCCAACTTGAGACCAGGACGGGGTCCCACACTCTCTGTATTCAGGTATGGGGGTTCGACTAAATCCTAGAAGGATTCTTGGCTCTTAGGCTTTTAGACCTACACATATGCTAGGTACACTCAGGTACATCTAGTTAGGCATCGTAGGAGTACGCGCACTTTCATAATGCTTTTATATTCATGTATGTATTCATGATTATTGCAATATGGTAGAACTGTTCTACCCCTTCACTTTTATCGTACTGCTGATAATATATCTCTGCTATTGTCTGCTGGTTGCTGCAGCACATATATTTTACACTAGAATAACAACTGTTCAATAAATACTTATTGAAACGCCCAGACTGTTTATTCTGTGTAACTCTCTGAGACAAACCGAATAAGTAAGCACGAGTGACTGAGCGAAAAGTAGTACATTGTTTCCACGATTCTGAGGGATCAGGGTTGTCATGATCTAAGGTGGCCAGAAACTAATCTCTCCCCGATAAGAGGAGATTCTAGTGGCACTGTGAGCTAGCTAATGAAAATCCGGCTAACATACGCGGTGGGGGTGCACAGAGTCTGCCTAACACCAAGCCCACGGTTTATGTTATCCAAACGCGCAGGTCCTGCAGGGGCACTATAGGAACTACACGACATGGTGCCACCAACGTTGGTTGGGTACTTATTTAACAGTAGAATCTGAGTAGTTCAGTCATGCTATTCTCAGAGAACCTACTCACAAAACCCCAGAGACGTCTGGAGTGGGTGGGCACAAAATCCGCCGCAGCTGAGTAGTACAAAAATACTATTTATTGGCTGTTGGTTATTCAAGCTTGAGAGGACATAGTGTTCCTAATATTGTGCCTAAAAACCTTATCATAGTTTCTTTGAAACAGTAGTCTGTGCTCTATACACAATGACTACCGCGGTCATAGATCCATTACAAATGCCACTGCCCCCGTCAGACGACGAGGAAGATCCTGAGGATGCAATACAGATTGAACCAAAATTCAGAAGGACAGTCACCATAAGACTATTAGAAAACGGCTTACAAGCCAAGGGTGGCATTATAGTTTTCGTGATTGAGGCACACGAATCAAACAAAACAGAGGTATTCTATTCATGGGTTACACTCCCAGCAGCAAATGCAATAACAAAGACATTTCACTACTATATAGAAGGAGATGCACCACGGAAATATTGTCCATTTGAGGACATAGAGATTCCACTCACTTACCAGGAACATTATTACTGGTTTAATGGCGCCCTACCCCACGTACGAGAAAGAGTAAGATTAGGCCCGCTCGGAGGAGACGGGGCCACATGGCCAATACTAGCGGCTTACACACCGCACCCTAACATTGACACAATGACACAGCCAGACTTACTCATACAACACAGAGATTTAATTAAAATCTACAGAAACCTGACACAATTCATCATGAGGACTTTAACAATCCAACATGCACCAGGTGCAGCAACTAGTACTCCAACTCAGGGTACAGGAAATAAAATGACTCCTCAAACATTACACGCGGTAATGGGCAAAATGACCGCAAAACGCGAACAAATACCATTCTGGATAGCTCAGAAAATAACTCAGCTTGAGGCAGTATTTCCGAATACTACCACCTGTGATAAACACAGAATATTAACAATCTGCTTGCCCATGGGGATCACACCACAAGTAGAGGACTGCACCTCTTGGGGTTCAGTCTTTACTGCCATATATATCAGAACACATGGTATCCCGTCATTAGCAGTAGTACCTGACGTATTGAGACTGATACAAAATGAGTACGGAGCAGAACCTGCCCTAAACTTAGGGATGAAGTTACTAAATAACTTTGACCAGGTATCAGCCATAATACTAGCTAACATTAAGGGGGAAGCTGCTTCAGTGGCGATCCGCCAACGCCTAAGGGAGTTCAGTCCAATAGATCAACAACACGAACTACCCAAAATAATTGGCAGGCTCCAACCACTAGAGTGTGCTGCTCCCAAAATTGTATCCTAGTATAGAGCGCAAACAAAAAACACTATAAAAAGACTTCTAATGTAAAAATTGCCCCTTTCCTCAGACCTTGTACCAAAAATTCCAAAAGCAGAAAGAAGATAAAAAAAATCAGAGCAACTATGTGAAAAGTATTTTAGCTACTTACTTTCTTTCCTCTCCGCGTCCACTCTGATCCGGGCATTAAATGGGCAGGGGAGTTCTAGTAACCCCACCCAGGCTCCAACCACTAGAGTGTGCCGCTCCCAAAATGACGTTGTGGTATGGAGCACCAAAAACACTATGAATAAACCTCCAAAGTAAAAATAGCTCCCCCGACCCTCCGACCATGTACCAACGAATTCCAAATTTAAAAACAAGGTTAACAATTTCATAGCAACTGTGCGAAAAGTATTTTAGCTGCCTACATTCTTGCTGCTGCCCGTCTGTGCTGAAGCAGGAATTTTTTGTTTTGCTAATAATTTTGGTGCCATTTGACGAATCTTCAAGAAATCTTTAAAACTAGTTTGCCACTCACTTCAGCTGCTGCTTGGAAACTTTCGGGGTGTTTCGGCGGCCGAGAAAAAGAGGGGATCCCAAAATGCATTTTCCCAATGCAAATTCCCATTGGGATTTTAGGCATGACTCTAGCCCAAACTGCTGAACGGACTTACACCACATTTGTCAGAAAGGAGGATGCTGGTCCAGAAATAGTGTCTTTTGTGATTTAGTGTAAATCTGTTCAGTAATTTTGGAGTCTTTGGAGATAAAAAAGATTTGTGTTTATCTAATGATGCGGATCCACCGCAGTGGATCCCCAAAAACACATGCCAACAGCAATGCCGTGATTGGCCTCCACCACTTCAACCAGGAAGTGGTGGCAGCCATGTGAGGACTTGGCCCGAGTCCCAAGAAAAATGCAAACAAAACCACAAGGCAGCATGGTAGGAATATCCTGCCCCTCTAGACCTGGTGAGGAGGTCCTCACCTGGGACCAAAAATGTATTTAAAAGAAAAAAAAAATCCATCAAATTTGTGGCAAAATATTAAAAGAAAAAAACAAGCACTATTTCCTGTACTTGTTTTTCTAATGCCCCCCCCCCCCGGGTGGGCCAGGTCCCGGGAGAGAACTATATATGTAGATTTGGGGGAAGGGGAGTGAGTGTGGCCCCACTCCCCATGCCAATTTTGGCCCAGGGACCCCATCCCTCGGTGCCCGATCGCTAATGAGAAAGGGGCGCAGAGCCATGCTGCCTCCCTCAGCGGGCCAATTTTGGCCTTGGGGAACCCATCCCCTAGGGCCTGACCTTATTAAAAAAAGTGAGAGGGGCATGCAACCCCCTCCTGGGCCAGTTTCAGCCCTGGGGACCCCATCCGCCGGGCCCTGCCGCAATTACAAAGGGAAGGGGGGCCCTCCTTGAGCCACTAATGGCCCTGGGGACCCCATCCCCCAGGACCAGCTCATGCTACATCCTGGGGTGCCTTCCCCGGGACATAGCAGCTTCCCTGCCCACTCTGGCATGGAAATCTGAATTTGCTCTCGCTTGGTGGGTGCAATTACAAAACTCCCTCCAAGTAGGAGCAAACACTAAGTCTGCTCTTAGCAGTCAAGAGAATGGAAAATGCTCCCGTCCACTAGGAGCGGACTTTTCATCTACTTCTCTGCACGCACTGAAGGGGACAGGGAAACAGATGGAAAATTTGCTCATGCCCGGAGGGAGCAGCATTTTTAGCTGCTCCCTCTAGGCAAGAGCAATGCTGGCTTACGCTGGAGGCAGGGAGCCAACTGGGGCCGTGGGAGCCATAGAGCTCTCCTTGCAGCCCCCAACCATAGTGCAGTGAGTGCCCTGTGTAAGCACCATGGCTCCCACCGTTTGTTTGCCAGGCCCCGAGAGAAGGTGTCCCCAGGCCCGAAATCAACCCAGGGAGTGGGGGCCTCACAGCCCTCCTCCCCCTTTAGACATTGACCAGGCCCCAGGGGATGGAGTCCCTGGGGCCTGAAATAAGCCAGGAAACGGGGGCACATGCCACTTTCCCCCACAAAATGTGCTGGGCGCTGGTGCCGAAATTGTCCATGCAAGCGGGCTGCGCGCCCCTGTCACCTTGAAATATGTTGCAGGGGTGTGGGGCCCAGGGCCAAAAGCAGCCAAGGGAAGAGAGCCCGGTGCCCCCAACCCCTTAAAAAATGCACTAGGCCACCGGGGATGGGGTCCCATGGGAGAACCGTGGCCTAGGGAGGGGGCCCGTGGGTTGGCTGCATGTGGGGATTGGCTGTAGGACCTGGTCGCAGGCTGTCATGTAGTGCCTATAAATCTATATAGGATCTGTGCGTTTAGACAACATAAACTATGGGATTGCTGTCCAGACTGATTCCAGACACCCCCACAGGATATATTCGCATGTAGACCAGCTAACTCACAGTGGCACTATAAGCCCCCCTTACCAAGGAGCGAATAGTTTCTGGCACCTATCGAACATGACAACCCGGACCCCACAGGGATCATGGAAACAGTACAGTACTTTTCGCTCAGTCACTCATTTTTTTTTTTTTTAAATATGTTTTTATTAGTTTAACCTTGCAAACATAGTACAATATTCTGGCCAACATTACATTTCGTATGTAAATTTACATAAACGTATCTCTCACGGATATAATCTCATCCGAAAAGGAAAAGGAATAAAAAGACAATATATTTCCTTCACATTTGTATCGATACATTTAGTATTGTACTGAGACGTATACCGGTCAATCTTACCAAGAAAAAAACATAACGCCGTAACTCTAACTACCCCCTCCTTCCACCCCCCGAGTCACATATGGAAAAATCTCTATCCTGCTGTCACATTACAGGCCAGATACAGAGTATGTGTGGAGATGTCAGCACTGCGCTCAGGGCATGCGAGGCCTGTGGGCTTGGTACCTCCTCAGAGTTATCTTCTTAATTATGTTGTTCTTCTACCACTTGTGAAGTAAGGCCCTCCCCTCCGTGCACATCCGTAATCATGGCATACCAAGCCATCGCATCTTCTTCTATTTTATCATCTTTGCGGACCCGCCTCACCCGTATCAACTCTGCAGTCGCCCACTCCCGCAGATCCCCAGTCCACTGTTTCGTCGTGGGGGGCCTCGGACTCATCCAGCTAATTGCAATCCTTCTCTTAGCCAAAACCAACCCCAACTGGAGGAATCTACGTGTAAGCTTTTTCCCTTTGGGTCTAGGGAGAAATCCCAGCAATATCCCTTGAATGGTTTGGGGTAATAACCACCCTGTCACTCGGCGTAAAGTCTCCAATATTGACTCCCAGAAGAGCCCCAACCCCGGGCACTCCCATATCATATGTAGAAACTGGGCGTCATCCTGCCCCCACCTGGGGCACCCAGCGGGGCGATCCGGGTATATTTTATGTAGTACACTTGGTGTCAGGTAAGTTTGGTGCACTATATTGAATTGTGTGAGTTTAAATCTGGTGTTTGAGCTTATACTTTTAACCCCTTCGTGCAACTTTTGCCATTCCGGGCCTGTCAGGGGCTCCCCCAGCACCCCATCCCACTTAGCTTGAATAGGGAGCGGGTGTGTAATCAAGTCCCCCCTCAATGCCTTATAGATGTGCGACACCAGTCTACGACCCCCCGCCAATGTCACTAGAGCCTGAAGTGTAGCAGTCGTAGGTGGCTCCTCCGGGAACGTCGGCCACACCTCTCGTGCGACCGCTGAGATCTTGGCATACTGGAGATATTGCCCTCTACCTAGTCCAAACATGTTTTCCGCCTCCTCTCTGGTAACAAACTTTTGTCCTATATAGAGATCTCCCATCGTGGAGCAACCCCCCCTCCATCCATCTAAGAATGGACATAGTTTGGCTGATTTGTTTAAATGGTACCACCGCCCACAACGGGGCCTCCGGGGCGTAGGGTGCTCTTTCCACCACAGTTTTGATTGCAAGTTCCCATATGACGGCCACATGTCTTATAATGTATGGGAGGCTCTCTGGCACTCGGGATCCCATCATGAGAAGATCTGGGAGAGGGGTTCCTCCATGGGTACCCTCCAACAACCGCTTCTCCCAGTTGTCATCCCCAACCAGCCACTGGACAGCGTGCTGTAGTTGTGTAGCTATATAATAAAAGCCCAGCCTAGGAACTTCCAATCCTCCCCTTTCCCATGTCCTCTGTAGGGTGTCTAATTTCACTCTTTTCCTTTTGGTCCCCCATAGGAGATCCACCAATAGGTGATCCAGCGTACGAAAGTAGATCCATGGAATGCGGTAGAGGGAATTCTGCATATTGTACAAGCAACGTGGGAGAATCACCATTTTAATCAATGCTGCTCGGCCCATCAGGGAGAGGGGTAAATCCTTCCAGAATTCGATCGATTTGCGAATGCCCTCAACACAATGCCCCATATTGCACTCCAGGTATGTCTCCTGTGTGTGCGAAAGCCTAATCACAAGATAGCGTATCGAGTCTCTAATCCAGGTCATCCCCAGCCTAGGTAGCTCGCTCTCCTCTTTGCCCACCAGGCTCCCCATTAGCAAAAGCTTAGACTTCCATGGGTTAAGGCAAAGCCCTGACAATTTGCCAAAGTCATTTAGCTCCTGTAGGAGTTCGGGAACCGCTTGGGCGCCTGAGGAATATCAAGGTATCATACATTGATACCACGTGAAGTGTCGCCCCCAACCGGATCCCCCGGTGTGCCATCCTACCTCTCAGGGAGGCCACCAAGGGCTCCATTGCAACAGCAAAAAGGAGCGGCGACAGGGGGCAACCCTGTCGAGTACCCCTCTGGAGCTCCAAGCTTTCTGACACCTGGTTGCGAAGGTGTACCCGCGCCGTTGGCCTATTATATATCAGTTTTAGCCATCTCAAATATCTATCTCCCAGCCCCATCCGTCCAAGCGCCATCCACATATAGTCCCATTCAACAGAGTCAAAGGCCTGTCGGATATCTAAGAGACACAAAGCCCAATCCTCCCCCCGCAGGTGTGGCGCGTGCCAGACATGTGCAAGTCTGCGCAGGTTATGCGTTGTATTGCGACCAGGAACAAACCCAGCTTGGTCTGGGTGGACCAATCGGGTCATATAGGGCAAGAGGCGCACCGCTAACACCCCGCTCAGAATTGTTTCATCAATATTTAGCGGAGAGATGGGCCTGTAAGAGCCTGGGGAGAGGGGATCCCTATCTGGCTTTAAAATCATGGTCACTAGCGCTTCCATCATGGTGGCAGGAAGGGTCCCCGCATCCAGAGCCTCGTTATACACCGCCAGCAAATAATCCACCAGCTGTGGGGAAAACTTCTTATAAAATTCAGCGGGGAGACCATCACTTCCTGGGCACTTTTCAGGTTTTAATTTTTGGATCACAGGTAATATTTCGTCCCTTGTGAGTGGCGCCCCCAAAGCTGTAGCATCGTCCTCCTCCAGGATAGGAAATGTTAAGTTCCCTAAAAAGTCCTGCAATGTCTGTGGGCTACTCTGTGTCACAGTAGAACATGTCTGACGGAAATGAGTAGCGAATTCCTTTATAATCTCACCCTGGGTGTACACCTTGTCCCCCATAGTATTACGAAGCTTCAACACCTAAGTCTGCAACGTCTCTGTGCAGATGAGTCGCGCTAAGAGCGCCCCCGATCTGTCCCCCTCCATGTACAGTTGTTGCCTGTACGTAGTATAGTTGTGTTTCTCCAGTCTCGACCAGGCCTCAAGAAGGTCACCCCGGAGTTGTGTCCACTCTGTCATGTCAGCGGGAGTCTTATATAGTATATGCTCTAGGGACTGTATACGTCTTTCTAAAGTGTCGATATCAGCAATGAGCTGCTGTCGGGCTCCATAAGTAGTTTGCATGCAAAACCCTCTAATAACAACCTTCATTGCCTCCCACTCCGTGGATCTAGAGGCTGTGGATCCCCAGTTTTCCTCAAAGTAATGACTAAGTGCCTCAGTCACGGTCTGCACATATGGGGGGTCCGTAAGGGCCTCCGCCTGAAATCACCACAGCGGAATAGGTGGACGTCCGGGTCCACTGGACAAGGTCAACAGTAACGGCGCGTGGTCGGAGAGATACCTCAGTAATTATGAAATGGCCTGCGTGGCAGCAGACAGGCCCTCGGAAAGACAACAATGATCAATGCAGGAAAAGGTCTGGGCTGAGGGGGTATAACAGGAAAACTCCCTCTTTGTGGGATTGCATGCTCACCATTCGTCCCGGAGTTGCATACCATGCAGGATACCTGTGAGAGATCTCAGCATGCGAGGCTTGGTTGGATCTCTAGGGGGTTCCCTGTCCAAGTCCCCGTCAAATATACAATTAAAATCCCCAAAAAGAAGGACCTCAGCCCCTAAGTGCGGAGTAGCCGCCTTTAGGACAGTCGGGAAGAAATCAGGACAATCCAAATTGGGGGCATAGACATTAATCACACATATTTCTCTCCCTTCCCACCTCCCAAATAGGATAACATATCGCCCTTCCGGGTCCAGAACATGGTGAAGGTGCTGGAATGGGACTCCCGGCACCACCCATATAAGTGCCCCCGTGCAAAACCCAAATATGATGTGGCATAGATCTGTCCTCTCCATCTCTTCCGTAGGCTCTGTATTGTGGTCCCCCATATATGTGTTTCCTGCAGTCCCGCTATTGCTATCCTATATCTCCGCAGAAAGGTGTGTATCCATCGATGCTTATCTAGGCCCACTATCCCACAGACGTTACAGCTAAGGACCTTCAACGTTTGCACTGTCATGGCAATAGTACAATAAGCACCTCCCACATATGCCCCAGAGGTCAGTGCGCCCATCCCGATGATTCCCCAGCCTGTATAACCAAGTGTAATCCTGTGTGACTCTGTTGGTTCCCTTATAACAACAACAACTTGTAAAAAATGAACAAACATTTACCGCTCCCCCTCCCATGGGCAGTAGTATAAATTGGTATTCACATCTCCTGTTCCCCACACCAAGTGATAGATACCGCCCCAAGCCAACCTCTACTCCCACTTCCCTTAGATGTTCCAAAATCAGCATGTTTCGCTTAAGGCATTGACTCAAGTCTTCGTTATCCAACATAACAGAAAATGCATCTGCTAAACGCTGTGCGAAAGAGTTGGTGATGTCGGGGCGTGAGATTCCTCTCAAGCTTCCCCGACGACCCTAGTCTCTAGTGGGGGCGTCGCTGCTCCTGTTGCCGCCCGTGATCCCACCCGATCAAACACGCCATCTGACCCCCAATCCATATCTATTAGACATTGAAAATGAAAATAGGCCACAGAGGAGGGACTTAATAGAGCAGACAGGGGAATTGCTCCTTTCGTCTGGAGATAGAGACCTCCCAAGGACCCATAATACAACCGTTTCGATCAGAAATGTCAACCTGACATCTGATCTGGAATATAAACAGGGCTTATCTCTACATTACAGCAGGTAGTGTGCAGTACATGGATTTCATTCACATCCACTGCCGGGTCCGTCGGCTCCCCGCTCAATGTCCGGAATCGTGTCCACCGAGTCTGGAACCACCTCCGAATCGGAGGCCTGCAGCGTGCCATCGTGTCTGACTGATATCCGACCCAGGCTCATCGTCCTTTTTTGTGGTTTCTGATGTGTGGATTGTTTCCGGCCTCTCAAGGAGGACAGCGAAGACGGTGTCCCACTGGAACTCGTAGAAGGGACCAGGCGTCTCCCGTCCGGGGCCCTGGCATCCAGCCAGTCACTCGCCTCTCCTGCAGAGAAGAAGAATAATGCTCGTCCCTCATTCTCCACCCTGAGCTTCGCCGGGAACATGAGGCTGTATTTTAAATTCAAGTCTCTCAGTCTCCTTTTTACAATGATGAAGGTTTTCCGCTGTTCCTGAACCCTTTGGGTATAATCCGGGAATATTGCTATGGAATGTCCCTCAAAGAAGTATCGTTTGCCGCTGCGCAAGAGCTGAAGTAAAAGGTCCCTATCCAGGAAGTTGAATAGTTTTGCAATTATGGCTCGAGGAGGCGCTTCAGGTCTAGGAGGAGCAGCCAGCGCACTGTGCGCCCGTTCCACACTGAAGAACTTCGACAAGTGTTTGGGAGGCATTTCTTGAGTGATCCAGTCCTCCAAGAACAGGCCCACATCTGGCCCTTCCGCTTTCTCTGGAAACCCAACAAATCGTAGGTTCCCTCTTCTAGAGTGACCTTCTGCGTCTTCCGCTCGATCGTCAAGCTTAATTACCTTACGCTAAAGCTCCACCACTGTTTCACTAAGATCTATTACCTCTTTCTTGAGGGCCTCCGTGTCTTTCTCGGTGGTCATCACACTATCAAAGACTTTCCTAAGATCGCATCGTAATAGATTAACATCTATGGCCACTGCGTCGATCTTCTTAATCATATCGTCCCTAGTGGATTGGACGGCCCTAATAACATCCATCAGTGTTGGAGCGTTCTCTGCAGGTTCCTCCAGTGTTCATTTTTCCATTATGGGGTCTTCACTTCTGTTCTCCGGACCATGGGATATGGGTTGAGCGTAATTTGAGATCTTGTTGGATTGTGATTTTGCTGTTTAATCTTTCCCCATACTGGTCCTCGAGCTGTATCAGAGCAGTTCGCATGCTTCCTTCCAGCGAGAGGCGGAACCAGTCTGTGTCACACCTTACCAATACGTACCTCAGGAAAGGTCCTGCGCCTCCTCACGTAAAGCACTGCTCTCCCTAACCCGTGCTGACAGGACACCAGGCAGAAGCGAGCTATTCTACTAGCTGTAGTTCCAAGATGGGAATCTCCCAGCCACCTCACCTCTCCGTCGTCTTTCAGGGTGGCGAGCCCATACAGGTCGTCCGTCACCGCTTACATAGGGTTCCCTCAAGGATCACTTCAGAAACCTCCGTCCCGTTTCCAAGCCACAGGGGTGGGACCCTGAATTGTCTCTTCTGCTATCCCGACCTTCTTCCACCAGACATCACACGATTCAGGCTGTTCCCCTCTCAGTCTTCATAGCAGCACCACTGTTCGCTGCCCTGGGATCTCACTGTTCTAGGGTGTATCAATCCTCCAATTCACACTGCACAGTTCTCACCCTTGGTACCATCCGCCAAGGCGTCCCTCAGTTATTCCATTAACAAGCCCTTATTGGACTGTACAGGTCACAGCATGACAGACCCACTCAGAGGTAGCACCCCACGTCAGATGTTACTTGCCTCTGCTGTGGAGATTTATTTTGCCCCTTTGAGTCCTGCCAAAATGGAGAAATGCAAGGTATATTCAGTCCCCAGCGCAGCGGGGCAAAGTCCACCTCAGAGTATTGTCACGGGAGTGCAATTAGTGCTTAGTGCTCTCCACCGGTATCCAGTGCTGCGCCCAGTATATTGCTGTTGGAGGGCCGGCTGGATCCCGGTTTTTGCCTCCGCCCCTCAATCTTCCTGACTTCTGCTCAGGTGGTCCACTCACCAGCCACTAATATCCTAGGCCTAGACAGCGTCCCCTCTCCTTCCGGGGCTTCAGACGGGGCTCACCACCACCCGGGCTTGTGCGGGAAGGGCTCCCACCGGCAGCTCACGCCGAGTCCGGGCCACTCACAGCAGGCCCCGGTCCTCAGGAACGGCACCTCTCCCGGCAGCTCCGCACAGGGGTATGCTCAGGACAGCCCCTCCACAACTCGGCACAGGGCTCCACCCCCGAGCTCCGGCGGCCCTCCAATATCTCGGCCTCCGCCTCCGCTCAGCACCAGGATCAGGATCACCGCTGCGGAGCCCCAAACTCGCTCTCCTCACCTCAGCGATTCTCGGGGACAGATCGCAGGGTATTCCGGCTCTCGGCCTTTCTTTTTGGAAAAGTCTGCGTCCCCGGTTCCTTCAGGACAATATGGCGCCTCCACGCATTCCGGGCAGCCCCGCCACTCCGGGAATTATATCATTTTCCTCACCTCCGCAACCTTCATCTGTAGTTGTGCGGGGGTCTACGTTAGGCAGGATACGGTCCGGGATCGTTCATTAGCATGGATAATGCAGGATTCTTAAGTTATAACGGGCCGTCGCACGGAGCTCGCCTAAAACACGTCTAGGCGGCCATGATGTCAGGCCAAACCCCCCCCCCCATTTTCGCTCAGTCACTCATGCTCACTTTGTCTCAGAGAGATACACAGAATAAACGGTGGGGAAGTTTCCAATAAGCATTTATTGAACCAGCGTCATTCTAGTATAAAATACGTGTGCTACAACAACCATGAGACAGAAACAGATATCTATGATTACAAGCACCAACAGAGTAAATAAAAGGTAGAATTCTGCCATGGTGCTAAAACAGTGGATATATGCAGGCATATAGATACATGGCAGTAATCATGAGTACTCCTACGATACAAACCCTAAGTAGATGTATCTAAGTGTACATAGCATGTTTGTAGGTGTATAGCCAAGAATCCCCCTAGGAAAGAGCAAACCCCATTATCTGATGTGAGAGAATGAAGGACCCCGTCCTGGTCTCGAGTTGGACACCCCACAAGGGATGTCAGCCCACTGCGTGCTGGAGTATCTGCGTGCAGGGACATCAGCATCTCGTGTCAGCATGGGAGCTTCTCCTCTGGCTTGCCCAGCGAAGATGTGGTATTTATACACCCGAAAGATACCCTCAGTGGTTCTACCTAGATGTGTCATGGTACTGTGGGCATGTCAGCCAAGGATGACAATAGTGGTGACCCTTGTACAGAGTTATTATGCAGAAGATGGTAATCCTGCTGTGATAATAAGAATCCTTATGCATAATAAATTAGGCTAGTTTTCAGAGAAAACCACACAACATTTAGTTGGCACCTAACTAGGCAAAAGGTCAGAGACAGAACCGTTATATAGAGCAAGATAGGACAAATGAAGTAAAAGGTCGAACAACTTCCTAGGTCTATATTGGGGTACATTGGGATTCATAACAGGCCAGGACCTGTGGCTATCCCCAGCCGTGTATGTTCAAAGCTTATGCGTAGCATTGGATTGGCTGAATGCGGAGGGTTGGCCGCAGACCAGGCCTTGTGGCCAACCCCTAACCACAAATGGCCAAAGGCTGTGCGGGCTGCTGTTGGATTAACATTTGGAAATTAAATCTTACTTTATGTTTAAAAAACCCTAGAAATTTATTGAAAAAAACAAAGGTTACAGGGGCGTTATAGTTAAGAAATAGCATTTAGAAAACATAGAAATTCACTGAAAAAAACAAAGGTTACACGGACCTTATAGTTGAGAAATAGAATTAAATAAAACTTAGAAATTCACTAAAAAAACAAAGGTTACATGGACATTATAGTTAGGTTCAGATTTTACATACACAAAACTATAGAAATTCTGCTGTTATAATTATTCCAAGTAACTATAACCTGTGCCCTAAGGTAACTATAACTCACGCCCTCGAGATGCACTGCTAATCACCCCACATATTACATCACTTATTTCATCTTCTATGACATCACTGATAATATTACTGCAACATTTGCAGTGGAACTATTGATGAGAAAACTGTGCGTGGCGGGGGCAAGGTTTATAATTACCTCAGGGCACGAGTTATCGTTACTTGATATAACTATAACTTCCAAATTTCTATGGTTTTGTGTGTGTAAAATCTGAACCTAACTATAACATCTGTGTAATTTTTGTTTTTTTAGTGAATCTATATACATATATATTCATATAGATATAGAGATAGATATAGAGGTATATATTACCTAGTAGGGGTCGCCACTAGGTAGTTACAGTGAGGTCTACTTTTCTGTAGAGAAAGCATTTTTGGGTTTGCCAATAACTTTGGCACTGTTTGCCAACAGTTCACGAAACCTTTTTCTAAAAAAAAATTATGCTCCTTCTTGTAAAGTTTTGAGGTCATCCATCAAGCGGGCCCAAGACAATGGGGGGTCCCAAAACGCAAAATCCCCATGCATTGTCTTTAGGCCTCTTTAAGCAGGGATACAGCAAAAACGGCTGAACGGAAATACACCACATTCGTCAGGAAGCTCGATCTTGGTCTCCATATTGTGCCTTTTGTGATTTGGGGTAAATAAGTTCAACAGTCTTTGAGATATTAACGGTAAAAGAATATAGATATTTGGTTGGTTGGGCTCACGAAAGTCTCAGAGACTCTTGCGGAAGCGCCAATTTAAAAACAGAGCATTCTGATTGGCCCAGGGAGCTTTATTTCCCTTGAGCTATCCCCCTCCAGAGCAAGCGCTCTAATTGGCTACCAGCAACATTAGAAACATTTTGCTGGTAGGCATGACAGGACTATGGGATTTTGTCCTCTCACCTGAAGTTAGGACACCCTCCCTGACCCCCCAGGCACCATGGGGGAACCCAGAGGGACCCCCCCCAGGGCCAAATTGAAAACAATGTGAAAAAAAGATTTCTCGTAGGATCGAAAATGTGGCTGGGATGCATTTTATGGTTTATCTCCTGGGGAGCCTCCTGAAGGTTCTGCTTTATAAGGTGGTCTAGGGCTATGCGATTCTCTTCCCCGAGCCACCAGGGGCCCGTGGGAGCCCACCTCCGGGGTCGAAAGTACTTTACATGCGGAGCGGGCTGCATGGCCTCTCTCCCCATGCCTCCAAAGGCCCCGGAGAGCCCACCCACATGGCCAAAATTTCAGAAAATGGGAGGGGGGCCATGCAGCCCCCTTCCCCATGCCTCAAAAGGCCCAGTGGAGCCCTACCCTGGACCGGAAAGTCACAAAATGTGGAGGGGGGATGTGCAGACCCCCTACCTGGGGCTGAAAAGTCCCTGTTGAGCCCACCACAGGGGCTGATTACTTTAAGGGAGGAGGGCCACACAGCCCCCCTCTCTGAGCCATTAATGGCTTCTGAGATCCCATCCCCCTGGGCAGGCTCAGATGCTATGTCCCAGGGAGCCCACCCCCGGGACATAGCGCTTACCCTGCCCACAGCGAAGTGGGCAGGGAATCCTGTGTTTGCTCTCACTTCACAGAAGCATTTTTAAATCTTTCACCAAGCAGGAGCACACACCAAGTCACTCCCAGTGGGCAGGAGCTACACAAATGCTCCTTCCTACTGTGAGTGGACTTTAGATCTGTTTCCCTGCCCGCAAAAATAAATGGAAAAGTTGTTCTGCCATGCATGAGAGTCCCTGTTTGATTGAAGTTTCCAGTCAATATTAGAGACATCAACTGCCAAACACACCCCAATAATAGAGGTGTGCTCTTCCTGCTGTTAATTTCTTATTTATGTGCTGCTGTAACCTTGTGTTTTAAGGAGCTTTTATGGCTGAGTATCTGTGGAGTGCTGGAGAAACAGAGGCACTAGGGACTCCAGTAGATCCTCCGTGTAGCGTAAAGGCCTTCTGCATGAAACCCTGTTCTTGGCTATTTATATAAACAGTCACTTTGGCCTGATGGATGCTTTGTGATCTGTGGGAATCATCATCAATAAAACCTCAACTGTCAGTTTTCAACAGTAATAAGAGCAACTGATAAACATAATAGAATAAAGAGCGCCATCAGAATATCAGAGCGATGTGCCTTTGTGTAACACAAGCATCCTCCCTTGCTTTTACCAAAATTTTGACTTGGCTTGAGATCACATCTCAACAAAGCTCTTCACCAGGGAGCTCACACAAGCCCTACTTGAGACCTGATCTGTAAAGAGATGGTGCTTTAAGAGAATGTCTTTCTGTTGTTTATGGTAGTGGAAGAGGTTCTGAAGGGAGCCATGTGCTATCTTATTAAAGAAATCTTTGTGCTCACTATCCAAGCACTTACTCAATATTTCTGCAAATTAGCACATGTGCTATGAACATCACAACTTAGAAACATAGGTCCTGATGTATGTATAGGTCAGCAGCAAATAGTGGGTGCAAATTGTGCACTGACGTTTTTTTTGATTACCCAATTTTTTTTGTTTTTTTGATAACAAACATTACAGTCCATTGCATAAGTAACACATCAATAGCATTTACACACCATACCCATACCACACAAGAGTCTGTCACCCCTCACTCTCCAGCGCATAATTTGCCCACCACTTGCCCTAGATCTTATCATGTTTCTGCGGACAACGCTTGGCCTGGTATATTGGCTGTTGCATCTTGATGCACTAATCCACCCCTGCCATAATTCATCCATGGTGGGGGGTTTGGATGATTTCCATTTACAGGCAATGTCCCATTAGGCCTCCGTTGTGGCCACCTACTCCATTATCCGCTCACTGCAGGGTCCACCAAGGTCTTCCAGAATACCAAGTAGTCTCATTTTCGGGGTTAACCTCACCTCTCTGTCCAGATTTCAGTGCAAAGGCCTTCCAAAGCCTTGGCAAAAACCTGTTATTCGAGGGTAGGCCCATACCATACCAAAGAATTCAGCATCCAACTGAGTACATCAAAAATAAGTTGGTAGGACAGTTTCCCAGCTCTCCATAAGCGCTTTGGGTGTGAAGTACGTAGCATGAAGGTAGTGTAATTAGATCAATCACAATCTGGAAGAAATAACTATTTAGTGGGGGGCCATCCAAGCGTCTTGGCAGTCCTCATCATTTACTAGGCCTACTCAACCCTCCCATTTCTGGTAGTGAGAACAGTTGCTGTAGGTGCTGGGAGGAGTGCAGGTGGTACCCCTCCCAGACGACCCCCAACGTGGTAATCCCAATTCAGTCCCATTGCCTAAAGCCCTCCAGATGAGCTGCGGGGTGTAGCCACCCTCACTCCTACAGCAGAGTCATCTCTGTGAGCTTCTTATACCAGCCTGTGAAGTACAAGGCTATGTGAGAGATCTGAACAATTGTCACCCCAGTTCCGGGAGGTGATTAGGGATAGGGTTGCCATAGAGCAGCCGTATAATGGCGTCTAGACCCAGGCAGGAAAATTCAGCTGGTAGGTGGTGTCATCCCACCCTCCAGTCAACCATTCATTAATCAGTTTGGCTGCTCAACAGTAGAGTCTGATGCCAGCTTTCCACAATCCCCCATCATAAACAGTGTGCACTGATCTTAAAAAAATTATTTGTAATTTTACAATGCAATCTATGAATTATTGGATTGCATTGCATAATTCCTATTCGCATGGAGTCACAAAAAGGAACTGTCTAATGACTATTATTTGAGCAGGTTTGCATTGAATGCATGGATGGAGACCTGCAAGGGACAGAAGACCTCCGTCCCAGTATTTTCATTCCCAAATTGCAAACATTATTTTAAAACCAGCCCATGTCTAGGAAAGTGAGGTGTGTTTTTTTAAATGTTTCCTGTTTGGAAAGTGATCCCTAGAACTACTGCCGTCTCTCCTCTAAGGCTTTGAAGACATCGCAGGGATACCTTCCTGGGTAAATTCTGTTCTATAAAAATACACATAACATAACATAGTACAACACCTTCACATAGGTGAATCAGTTGCATTCACATCTCAAAGATCGGTAACTCATCATTAGTTTTAAACTGCAAGTTGAGTCACAAACTATTGATACACACCTTTGTGACTTGTAAATAGAAGGGGGTTTCTCCTTTCATGCCCACGCCTGTTTGTGATTTGGAATAGCTTGCAAAATCACCTTTATGAGTGTTGGAGTTGGCCCTTTCTCCAGGGTCATCCCCAGACATTTTGCCTTCCTCCTCCTCTTTTTTGCTGAATTAGTTTTGTTAACCTTAGGACTCTGTGCACTTTACTACTGGTAACCAGTGCTAAAGTGCTTGTGCTCTCTCCTTGAAACATGTGGTATTGGCTAAGCCATAATTGGCATATTTAGTTTACTTATAAGTCTCTAGTAAAGTGGTACTACATGTACCCAGGGCCTGTAAATTAAAAGCTGCTACACAGATTGTGCCACCCACTTAAGAAGCCCCTTAAACATGTCTCAGGCCTATCACTGCAGCCTGTGTGTGAAGTTTAACTGACATTTTGACCTGGCAAAATAAACCTTTTGCCAGGCCCAAACCTTCCTTTTTAAAACAAATAAGCCACCCCTAGGGTAGGCCCTGGACAGCCCAGAAGGCAGAGTGTAATGTATTTAAAAAGTAGGACATGTACTTTTAAGTTTTGCCTATCCTGGTGGTGAAAAACTCTTTATTTTTCACTACTGCAAGGTCTATCTTTCCCATAGGATAACATTGGAGTTACCTTATTACATTTTGTAAGTGTATTTCCAAATGGGAAGAGAGGACCAGTTCCTGTTTGGTGTCTCTGGATGTGGAATTTAAAATCCTACGTTATGGTGAAATCAGAATTTAAATTACAATTTTGAAAATGCCACTTTTAGAAACTTCACATTTTCCTACTTAAGCCATTTAGTTCTGTAACCTGTCTTTGGACAGTTGAGCTTTGTGTATTCCTCCTAGACAGCCACAAGCATTAGGAGCTTAGATGTGCCAGGATGGGCCATCACTGGCAGGATGGGAGGGTGGAACAGGACATAACTCCACTTACACCTGAATAGTCTGTGTCCTATCTCCACTCAAAGGGCTGCATACTCCACTCTAGTGAGTTGGGAGCCAGGGCCAGAAAGGCAGGGCATCTATGCACTTCAAAGGCATGCCTCTAGGAGCTTCTACTCCACTTCAAATGCATAACTCGGTATAAATACTGGACTTCAGACACCATCATTTCAGTACACATCTGGATCTGTGGATACTCTGTTAGGATGAAACACTGCTGTGCTGCTGAAAGGACTGCCACTCTACTAGACTGCTACTCTGAAGGAACTGCTGCCCTGCTGTGCTGACCTGCTGCCCTCTTGTCTGGGGAGGAAGAACTGGACCTGCAACTTCATCTTGAACCCTGGACACCAGAGTGATTCCAAGGGCTGGTCTGCTGGACTCCTGATTTGAACCTCAGGAACATAAAAGGCTCCCCAACAGCTCATAGACCTGTCTTCTGCGAGTTCCTGGCCCCCAAGTGATGGCTCTCAGATACTGAATCCTTGGTGTGGCTCACAGGCTCTTTAAATCAAGCTTTTGGGCTCTTCGCAACTGTGAATTGGCCCGATTGCACTGATACTGCTCCACTAGCACCGAAATCCAGACCAAGCTGCTGCTAGTCCATCTATTTGCACAGCAATCATTGTTTGCCCACGGAGGACCGACAACATGAAGCAACAGCCCACTCATCAGCGATGCCCGGCCTGCCCCTTGCACCATGCCGAATACCACCCGCGACTCTCTCCTTGCTCCTCGTTACCCTCTCCAATGCGAATAGGACTCGTGGCACAAAACTTGAGAAGGTAACCTTCAGTGGAACTAATCTGGGACTGTATCTCACTCACGCTCCATCGCGTTCAGCTCGAACTTCTGACTTTGACCCAGTCTATTGCTTCACTCTTTATGGTTTTAGGTGCTATTTTTTAGTTTATTCTTTAAAAATGTATAACTCCAGCTCTACTGTTTGGATTTTTGTTGTTTTGGTCTTGTTTTATTTATTAAAATCTGCTCTATTGTTCTAACCTGGTGGGGGATCCTTATTGTGTGGTGTTCTTACTGTTTTTTCTGTTCAAGGTTTTGGACAAATACTTTACACATTTACTCTAAGTGCTGCCTGACTGCTCTGTGCCAAGCTACCAGGAGGTTGAGCAAGCTTAATTTGGAGTTTGCTTGTGCCTTACCCTAACATGGATTGTGGTGGCTGCTGCTAGGCCAGGGCTCACAACCTAGTCAACAAGTAACCCAATTTCTTACTACTTTAAAAGTCTTTTTTTCTGACTGATAAAGGGACTTCTGTCGATAGTAAAATACTCTGTAACTGACACGAACTCTGGGGCATATTATCAACGGCCAGCGATAATTATCGCTGGCCGTTCTCAGCGTGAGAATTGTCATCGCCGGCTATCGCTGATAATTATCGCCATGCTAGCGCTGTATTAACAACGCATAGCGCAATGGCGATAATTATTCCTGCGATAGCTTGTTTTCCATGGAACATCGCTGGTTTTCCAGCGATGTTCCATGTAAAACGGCGATAACCTTGCTGATACGACCCTGTGGTCGTATCAGCATAATTCATCTCCAATATTAAGTATAGGTAAGTCAGCATTTTTGCAGACGTTAGTTTTTGGCGAAAACCGCGGTTTTCGCCAAAAACTAACGTCTGCAAAAATGCCTGGGCCTCCATGTAAATATCGCGATGTGCACATCAGCGATATTTACAAGGTTGTTCTGCCCAGTGACGCCCACTTTGCATCTCATTAGAGATGCAGAGGGAGGCGTCGGGTAAAAGGGTGCTAACATGCGCTAATGCATGTTATCACCCTCTTGTTAATAGGGCGAAAACATTATCTCCGCTTTTTTGGCTTTTAAAGCCAAAAAAGCGGAGATAAGGCCCTTGATAATATGCCCCTCTGTGACTTTGTGAATCGCAGAGTTTGTGATGTAAAAGGGCTGTGTACATTAGGTCATGTATGTGCAAATAAATCCTTAAGTTTGTGAGCAGTGTAGAAGCAATTTATGATGCTGCACTTGGACTCGGATATCAGTCCAGATCTGGAAGTCTAAATCCTACGCACCGTTAATGAAGGCATTTGAAAGATATCGTCTTTGTATCTTAAGCCTCTGAAAAGTAAATATTATATAATGCAGGAACTATGCAGATGCTGTGAGGCCAGGATACAAGTGGCCAATCTCTTTTGCTTTGTCGTAATCAGAATGTTAAACAACTGCCATTAACTGATCATCACCTTAGCAATCTAATTGCAAACTATACTAAGTTGTTTCCAAGAACATATGGTGCTAAAAATGTGCATTTACTTGATATCACTTTGTGGCTGTGAAGCCAAACACATCCCCTTGGAGCAAGGCACTGATGCAAGCCCTCTCAATAGAACACAAATGCCTCAGTGGGATGCCCTAATTGCAATGCCAACAGCAGAACGAATGCCTATGCAGCAGGACATCCGGCTCCATGACTCTGCTACCTCTTGAAACTAATTTCTGTTAAACCTCCTAAGGCGATTTGGCAGAAGGAAGAAGAGAGATGTAAAAGGTGCAGGCAGAGAAACTGGGCATGTGTTCTGACTCTTTGGGATTCTTCTAAAATTGCAGTGGTGGTGATTGTTCTGCAGTCGTATTTTAGGGGGTCTCAGAATCCACAGCAAAAGGGAGCAGTGTGGCGCAGCGGCCAGGGCTGCTGACTCTGGAGCGCAGCGCTCAGGGTTCGATCCCCGGGGCCGGTGGAAGCTCACCTTAGCACCATGTGACTCTGGGCAATAGCTTACCTAATCTCCCGACGGCCCCCAGCGCCTGGATACCCTTAGGGGTGAGTAGTTCACGCTTTACAAATACCGGATTTAGATTTGGATTTGGATTTAGTTTCCGACACACACCGCAGAATACCAGAGCATAATACTGGTCGTCCACAGAGACCAGTAATAAACAATAGTGACTAATATTGCACCACTTGAACACGTCACAATGCATGATATATTCAACATCAAAATTCGTGCACTGAATGCTAATCTGTGCCTGAGATGCAAAAGAAAGGATGGCAACGTAGGGGAATCCGAGCTTCTTGGAATCGGTAAAAAACTGGGGGATAAAAGCGGTAATTTAGAACCTGTCGGTAAGAGTAGAAAATAGTTGGTCATCTGGTTACTGGACACCTTTCCACCTCAGTATGATTAGAACATTTCAGAAATTAGTGGGAGATGTGACAGTAATAACGTAAGCCATGATGTCCACAAATATGTATGTCAGCTAAAGGCTGCATAAGAGATGCGAAAATCACTGGCTGTAATGATGCTACCACTGCATTGATGCCCATAATTAATGGACACCCTTTAACCACTGTGGCAATGGTTGACTATAATGCGACTAGTGCCTCAACCATTACTAGTGCAAATGCTGACGGATCATAATCTGTCTCTAAATGTCTACAGACAAATATATTGACACCTGCAGTGTCAGTGTGTTTGCGCGCTCCAGTGATTGATTTTCTCCTTCGTGCCATTACATATTACAAGCAGGCTTGCATACTCTAACTTAGAGATTTAGGGTCAGATGTACAAAGTGAATTTTCTTTCACAAACAGACCAATTCACAGAATCGGGTCGTTTGCGAACGAAAAATGACTTATTTCCAAGTAACAAGCCCTATTTGTGATTAGGTAACCTATTACCAAATCTCAAATAGGGTTTGTGATTCGGTATTATGAAGGGGTGTGTTTAGGGTATCCCTTCCTAATACTGACTCGCTGTAGTATGTGTGAATGTTTTGGGATCGAAATGGGGTCGCCAAACAATTGCAGTTTACCACCAACTCCAGTTGGTAGTAACCCATTCACAAATGGGAAGGGGGCCCCCTTCCCCTTTGTGAATGTTGGTGAAAACACTTTTTAAGAGCAAGCAGTGGTCCCACGGACCACTGCATACTCTTGAAAAATGAAAGAAAACTTTTCTTTTTTTTTTAAATGCATCCCATTTTCCCAGTATTTCCCAAAACAAATTGCTTTATCAAAAAAGCAATCACAGACATGGTGGTCCTTCTGACCCCAGCAGGCCACCATCTCTGTGATTTTAGCAATTCCAATAGGTCGCCAGCTAAGACCTACCTCTTGAATATTAATGAGGTAGGTCTGTTTGCGACCCATTGGAATCGCAAAATGTGTCAAAGACACATTGGTATATGGGTGCTTGTGAATACCAAATAGTGAATCGCAAAAAATCGCTATTTGGTAATTGCAAAGTCAAACTATGAACATCTGACCCAAAAGGGCATATTTATGAGCTCCTTGTGCCACCGGAGCGTCACTTTTTGTCAGAGCAAACCTTGAAATCATATCTATGAAGCCATTTAAAGTCACTTTGTGTGGCTTTAAATGCTCTCATAGATATGGAGTAAAGCAATTCGTCCATCATCTGTGTGTCTTTTGCTTTCTCGCCCTAAGTGAGCCGGGTATGCCCAGACGTGGGTCCCGGGCTCACTGTGCCACTGGATTCAAGCTAGTCTGGCTGATGAGGGGTGATGCCCTGAAACCGGTCCCAGGATGCTTGTTTCCGGTCCAGGGAAGACCTGGCTTGGCAGTTCGGGCTGGACTGTTTCCATGAGGCACAGGGCCAAGACTGATTTGCATATGGCTGGTTCTAAACTGGGGTGACATTGTGAGCAAAAGAACAATGGATTTAACCCAGATCTCTTGACTGGCGGTGAATGTTTGATTTGCTCTGAATTCCGTCCATCATCTGTGTGTCTTTTGCATTGCCTTACAGAGGCACTCGGGAGGTGTTCCATGGGCTTTGCGGTGGGTGTTCCAACGCAATACCCATGGATTTTGACGCTTCCCCAGATTTACAAAACCATGCAAACCTGGGGATGTGCTAAAACCTTACGCCTCCCGGGGTGAGGTGTAACAAGGAGAAATAACTTTATTTCTCCTCGTTTATTCCTCTTTCCATATGTGCAGCACGCATAGAAAGGATTGTTTTTGTGCAGGAAGGTGTCCATTCCTACACAAAAACAATCCTGCCGACACCACAGACACCCTTGCACTATGGTACAAAGGTGTCTGCATTGGCGCTAAACTGCCAAAATGGCACCAGCGCTGGGGGAAAGGACAGAAATGCACCGTATTGGATAAATATGGTGCATTCCTGCCCTTTCACTTTGGCGTAGGGCAGCGCAGCAAGGTGGCTTGCTGCTCTGCTCTACGTGAAAACCCCATAAATGTGGTCCGTAGTCAATAAGATACATAGGGCCTGATTATGAGTTTAGGCGTTATTTAGCACACTGATAAATAATGATAACACTGGCTACATTATTTATCAGGTGTTATAAATAACACCTATTACAAGTTTGTGGGGAATAACGTGAATTTTGGTGTTAAACGCACAAAAATCTGCATGGTATGGTAAATACTTTCCCACGTTAAATTTCAGCAGGTTTGGCCAGCCGAAATTTAAGGGCAGTTGAGGCTTTTAACACGTCCGATAATTATCAGATACATTAAATACCTAACAACTCAAAATTCCGACCTGTGCTTAAATTGGGCTTTGTGCGCGGGTCGGAATTAACCGACCCACTCGCAATCAGACTCAGATTTCCTTTTTCCACAAATCCAGATATTCTATACTAGCTGTCTCTGTGCACAAATTTGGTTGTACAGTCGAGAATGTAACGGAATCTTTAAGATGTTTTCAAATCTTGAAACCACTGAAAATGTTTTTTTTACACCAAGTCTGACTATAAATTAAGCAAGTTTGTAACAGAAACAGCGGTTCCTGCGGGACATTGAAAAACTATCTTGATAATAATATGCACAATCGCAATGGTTAAGAGTTATGACGTCAGAAAGAAAGGCTAGCAAGGACACAGACAGCTATATTTCCAATATTGCTTTTATATATCAAACAATGAATCAATTTATACATAAAGGAAAAAACATGATAGTTCTAGGTGTCCCTAGTGTAACTGGAACCAAAAGTAAAGAAAAAACTTTTAAATTGGTGACAAATGTGACTTGGTTTCCATAAAAAACGACCATAAACAATTGTACAATGATCACAGCCACTGTGTACAATGATCATGACTGATTAAATTGGTTCGTTTTGATAAGTTGTCGATGATGTTTCGACCCTTTAACACAATGCAGGGTCTCTTCAGGACTTATGGGTGTAGGGACATCTGAAATACGATTGCGCAGCCACGTGAAGAGTGTAATACACCGGTTGAGTGAAAGAAGAAATAAAAGATACCCACAAGGGACCCGGCCGGGTACCCTTTGTGTGTATCGGGGTGAAGGGCTGGCAACCAATTGGATGCAGAGCGTGGTCAATGCTGAAGGATGAGTAGGATGGTGTGCACCGCTTGTGGTGGGAGCAGCGAGATCACGGGAGGTAACTGCACTGGTTTATAGCATGCCCACCTATCTTGCCAATGCATGGGTTCGAGTATAAAAATTTGGCATTCATAAAAAAAACTAAAAATGCACGGAGAATATCAGGTCACTGTCTGCAGAACGTTTTTACACAGAGTGGACAATCTTGACGTCTATGAGACTATCCATTGTATTTAAGTATGAGTCCACTTTGGAGGGGAGACACATAATTAGTCCCAAGTCTGCAAAATCCGGGGAGGCCGACTTAAATGTCATATTCCAAGCTTCATCACTCGGGGCAGTATCTGCGTCCATTTTTTTTAAAGTACATTCCCACACCGAATGGTGTTTGACAAGCTCCTGGAGGGTGTAGTGTTGTGGGCCCCGGGCCCACATGCTATCAATAATGGACGCGGACACAGGGTGGTAGGGCACTGGAACTGGCCCAGGGCACGTGCACCCGGCCCCTTTTATTTGCAGGGTCACCTGACCGGTGACGCCTGTGATGGGTGGGTGTATGGTGCAAACAGGCAGAACACTAGAACGTGTCCAGCAGGACACTACATCCCTCCCAAACTTTAATGAAAAAGAAACAAACAAAAAGTCCAACCTATGAAGAAAAACAAACAACAATAAACAGCACCAATGAGTCTCTTCAGGCCACATGCTGGGTGGTGCTGGAGCTCTGGACCACACGGTCAGGAAGCTTTGGTCCGCCTCGGCAATGAAGTTCAGACCGAATTGGTCTTGCGGTGTTGGAGTCTATTTACAAAGTTCAAATGGCGGTGCATCTAAAGCGGTGGTGGAGTCTGCTTTGGAGATCTTCTTGCAGGCGCCCAGGCTCTGGTGGACAGCCAACCTGCAAATACGGAGGATGACCTTGTTGGATGAGGGCTTTCCTTGGAGGTGATGATGCTTTCCAGTTCCATATAGCCGAGCAGCTTCAGACTTGCCTCTCCTGCCTGGACTCCCATCTCACAGGAGTCTCCTGGAGGGCCTTCCTGCCGGGCTGCCATGGGACAGTCTGGACTGTGCGGGCCTCATGTGGGCCACGCAAAGGCGTCGCTGAGGAACTGCCAACAGGACCACAGCCAAGTCGCTCATGCAGCTGCAAAGGGTGGTGTCTCAGTCTGTGTGCTCTCGCCATCAGGACTCAGGTTCTATGCCTTCCACAGATGGTCTTTGGGTGACCAGTCTTCATCTGTGACCTCCATGCTTCCCAGTACCTGTCGTGGAGCTGCTGCCGACGCATCTCTCCAATTCGGATTCCCCTCTCACAGGAACTCCGTTGAGGCCCTTGCCCCTGGATTGCCAAGTGACCGCGTGGGCTGTGCAGGCCTTTCGTAGGCCATGCTGAGGGGTCGCTGTAGAACTCCCAACAGGACCACGGCCAAGCCTTGTGTAACCCCAAGGGTGGATAGTCCACCCTTGGGGTATGCTCTTCTTTGGCAGGCTTAAGGTTTACGGGGGTACACAGAAGGTTCCTGGGTGGCTAGCGTCCTACAGCGCCAGGAGTGCCTAATTGAACTCCGGCTGTCTCGAGTGTTTGGATCCACTCTGGTGGTGCGATGCTCCTCCGATGTTCTTGGTGATGATGCACCTGTGTGATGGATACGATAATTTTATTTCAGTTGGGCAACAGGAGGCAATCTCTTGCTTTCGGTGACGTCTTGGAGTGAGGAGGACTGGAGGGACCTCGTGCCCACTTACAGTTGTCTTCTGGCAGGTGCACTTGCTAGATGTGGTTCCATCGATGTCAAGCAGCCGGTGACAAGTGAGGAGACGGTCGCACTGTGAAGCGCGGGGCCTGGACACAGATCGCGCTTGCTAGCGGCTTACGGTTGGTCCTCCCGCGAAGCTGTCTCCAGTGACGTCTCTGCAACTGTTATGTTTCATATAGGTACCCTAATATAGGCCCGGGTAATATCATAAACCTTCACCTACATTACCTCCCCTACACTACACAGTAACGGACCTTTTAGGATTTAACATTTACCTAGTTCTAGTCCTGGGCGCAGAAGGAGGGTTTCTCCTGAACAATAGACTCCTATAACTCCATCAATAGACTCACACAGTATGAATGAATATTCAAAAGGGTTCTTGGAATCCAGGCAGGGGCTACACCACCTACCCCACAATATCTACATACAAGGTTCATCCCATACGTCATCCTCAAATCCAACAATGGCTAATACATGAGACAAGGGACAAAGGAGCTCTAGATACTTTCTGCATAAACACAGCACATCTTGCTAGTTTTGGGCAGAGGGAACCGAGACTTGGAGGCCGACACACTGACAAGAGACGCTGAGGCTCCTGCATGCAGACGCTCCAGCTGACAGTGGTCTGAACATCCCTTGCAGGGTGTCCAACTCGAGACCAGGATGGTGTCCCATACTCTCACTCTCCAGGCAATGGGGTTCGACTAAATCCTAGAGGGATTCTTGGTTTACACCTACTCACATGCTAGGTACACTTAGGTACATCTAGATAGGCATCGTAGGAGTACGCGCTTTCTTTTATCATGCATTTTATATCCATGTATTTATTCATGCTTATTGCAAAATGGTAGAAGTGTACTATCCATTTATATTCACTGTACTGCTAATCATTTATCTCTGCTACTGTCTAATGGTTGCTGCAGCTCATATATTCTACACAAGAATAACGACTTTTCAATAAACCCTTATTGAAACGCCCAGGCTGTTTTACTCTGTGTATCTCTGACATAAGATAAGTAAGCAAGAGTGACTGAGCGAAAAATAGTACATTGTTTCCACGATCCTGAGGGATCAGGGTTGTCATGTTCTGAGGTTGCCAGAAACTATTCTCTCCCCGATAAGAGGAGACACTAGTGGCACTGTGAGCTAGCTTATGCAAACAGGCTAATATTTCTCGGTGGGGGTGCTCAGAGTCAGTCTGCCACCAAACCCACAGTTTATGTTATCCGAATGCGCAGGTCCTGTATGGGTAATATAGGAACTACATGACATGGCGCCACCAACGTTGGTTGGGTACTTATTTAACAGTAGAATCTGAGTAGTTCAGTCGTGCTATTTCTCAGAGACCCCTACTCACAAAACACCAGAGACGTCTGGAGTGGGTGGGCACAAACTCAGCCACAGCTGAGTAGGCGAAATATCCTATTTATTGGCTGCTGGTTAATCAAGCTTGAAGGACATTTTGTTCCTAAAATTGTGCTAAACACCGTATCTTGGTTCCCTTGAAAAGCTATTTCGTAGTAGCGGCCCGTGGAGGGAGTTCCGTGGGGTGGTGAGGCGGGGCGGGAGAGGGGCAGGGTGGGGGTAGTAAACACCGGAATATGGACGAACGGAGGTAAGTAAACAATTAAATAAATAAAATGAATTTTGTTGCGCACGCTGAATCGCATTAGGAGATGCACCAGTGGAATATGGTCCTTGCGAGGACATAGAGGTTCCACTCACGTACCAGGAACACCTATAGTGGTTTAAAGGCGCCCTACCCCATATAAGACACAGAGTAAGATTAGGCCCGCTCGGAGGAGACGGGGCAACATGGCCAATATTAGCGGCCTACACACCACAGACTTACTCATACAACACAAGGATTTAACTAGAATCTACAGAAACTTGACGCAATTCGTCATGAGGACTTTCACAGTCCAACCAACAACAGTTGCAACAAATGGAACTCAATATCAGAGTACAGCAACTAAAATCACACCACAAACATTACACGCAGAAATGGGCAAGATGCCCACGAAACGTGAACAAATGCCATTCTGGGTAGCTCAGAAAATAACTCAGCTCGAGGCAGTATTCCCGAATACTACCCCGTTTGAAAAACACAGAATGCTAACAATCTGCTTGCCCATGGGGATAACACCACAAGTAGAGGATTGCACCTCTTGGGGTACAGTCCTTGCTGCCATATATACACCAGGACACATGGTATTCCTTCATTAGCGGTGATACCAGATGTATTAAGAAAAAAACAAAATGAGTACGGGGCAGAGCCTGCTCTAAACTTGGGGATGAAGTTATTAAATTACTATGACCAGGTATCAGCCATAATACTAGCTAATATTAAAGGGGAAGCAGCTTCAGTGGCAATCCGCCAAAGCCTAAGGGAGTTCAGTCAATTGGATCAACAACACGAACTACCCAAAATAATTGAAACTGCGTATGCAGAATTAGGGATAGACAGTTTGGGTGGGAAAGCATTAAAATCACAACTGATGGGCAGTTCTGAAAAGGACACTACCAAGCAGACACCTGCTCTTCTAAAAAGAAGTGGGATAATAAAAAACAACAAAACTTTAAATGAAACAGATCTTATTCCCGTGGTAGATCTCCTTCACAGGAGCCCTCTGAGAAGAGGTACAACCAGTGGCGGCTGGTGACTTTTGAAAGTGGTGAGGCATTAATGTTGATGACAAGCTCCACGGAGGGAATGAAGGTAGCAACGATGAGCAATTGACAAATTGGGACTGAGTAAAATAATATTGCTAGACAAAATCATGTTATTTACACCACATTTTCATAAAAATGTGTTTACAATGCAAAACATTTTTTTAAAGCAATTCTGAAGGGGTAGTATAGTATACCAGTAATTTTTAATGGGAGGGAAGCTACTGTAACTAACAAAATAGATTAGAAAGGAGGCACAGTTACCTTTCAAGAAAACACAAGAAGGCTAAAGCCATATAGTAAGGCCCTTGAACTTTAAGCACAGTTGAAATATGCAAGCGTTAAATAATTATCCACAACAGGAAAAAATGCAACACATTCAAGTTTAGAATAGACAAAGTAGGAGAAATCGAGAAATTTAGCAGCATTCTAGTCAGTTTGAAAGGGTGGCATCTTAGGGGAAAATATGTCATGCATGAAACGGACTCTTCAAGGGCCCCGAAGGCTTTGCGTGCTAGTGGGTCTAATACGTGACTGGCTTTGCTTTAATCATGCCAACTCACAGAAACCAATAAAAGCTATGTTTAAAACAATCTTTAGCCCTGACTGACTTGGCCCCAGCCAAACTAGCCTTTTGGAAGCGAGCCTGTTCTGTGATTGACTCGTCTCCACCTCTACAGATCTTTCCATACTAAGTCTGCCTTTCTACTGGCTACGCCGCAGCTATGCCTAGTGCTTCATCCAATGCCAGTCTGCGATGTATCTGGCTTTCAGAGACACGTGCCTTTCATGGAAGGTCATGATCGCCCTGCAGGCCGGCTCGGACACCTTCACCAGCACAGCCAGCGGCGCAGCCAGGGTCTCTCTCTCATGGCAATACATGAAATCAAGGAAAGGGCACAGATTCAATCTTAGAGCTTGTTTGAAATTCACTAGTTGTAATAAATAAAAAAAACACGGACAGAACGGGCTGCGCTTTAGGAAGGCAGTCCTGAAAGGGCTTGTAGTATCAAAGGCAATGCAGTTATATGTATCTATTCAATTAAGCTGCGAACAATATCTGGACTACGTAATGCATTTCATATGGTCATATGCACGTTTAAAAATGTTTTCATAACATTAGAAACATGCTCTCTGGTGTCAGAAAAAAAGCTACAAAAAAAAAAAGTTTCAAGGATATTTCTGGCGGACAGTGAAGGCAGCACACAAGCAAACACGTGGGTCAGTTTCAAAAGCTTTCACTAGAAAGAGAATGCTGTCGCCTCATCGCGGGCTGATGATAATACAAGCTGAAGGTAACTCAAATGTACGACTAGCTTTTGTAAAGCGCCCTGGCATCCTCTTGACAATGTCAGCGCTATAAGAAAGTAACATAAAGTCGCCCTGCAAAGTTTGAGGTGCTTCACAGACTCTGTGAGGTTTTGCCTATCTGCGCCTCTTGGACACTTTAGAGGCAGCCACACATAGCACACATCCAAAAGCCAGGGCATTAAAAATAGCTGTTGTTGCTCAAACGCAAAAAAAAACGAGTTTAGAAAGCGTTCCTCACCACTTTTTAAGAGTTGGGGAAGCGTGCCACTTTTTAAAGCACGACAAATACATGATGCTCGGCGCGTGCGCAAGACCTGAAACAAACTCTCGAGTTGCACAAAGTTTTGTTGTGTTACCACAGATTAGAGATCCGCGCAATTTTCACCAAAAAGTGGAACATTATGCTAATTTATAAAATCAGGTTCACACATTGTACTTCAAGACGCACACCAACTACTGACACACAAAAATACAATATTCCGACGGGTTATCCTCACGTCCAGGGACTCCTGGATAGATGTTCCCCTCTAGTTCAAGGGGGCACCGCTCCTCGATCACAAACCCAAGGGCTGCCCGGATCGAATCCCAGCTCCGGACTCCAAACCAAAACAAATGAAACAAACAAGGTGCCAAGAAGCCCGGAATGTTCTAGGACTGAGTTATCCAAGTTATCAATCCGTGTTACCTGGTGCCAGAGAAGGCAGGGTCAGTAGCAGCGCCACAAAGCCCGGTAGCCGCATCCTTAGGCTGCAAGTGTCCATTTTAAGGTGTCATAGGTTCCAAGCGGGGATGAAGCAGCTACTGTAAGTGTCCCGTACAGTCGCGGCCGGCATTACGGGCGGGTGTGGAAATGGGGTCGTCGCGTGGGGATGGGGGGGAGGCGGGAGGGGTTTATTTAAATAAAAATTATAAAATAAAACTTACTCAGCTTCTGGATGGGTCTGACTCCGAGTTCCGACTCCCGCCGTCCAGCGCCAATTCCTGCAGCTCTCCTCATCACCCTCCCCTCTGCCAATCACAAGGCTGCAATGGCAGCGTTGTGATTGGTGAGGCGCAGGGGAGAGCGCCCCAGCCGTGCCATTTTCTCCTAGGTAGAGAAAAAGGGAGAGTGGGCGGTCGTGCTCGAGGGCAGGGGGAGTGGCTTACCCACTGTTGTGGGTACTGACTGTTTGGTCGGCTCCCCTGCCTTCGAGCACGACCGCCCACCCTCCCGCCCCCAACCAGGCACTTCTGCTTTCTCGCAGTGCGAGAAGCAGAAACATAAAATGGTAGTTTTTACCATTTTATGTTTCTGCTTCTCGCACTGCTTGAAAGCAGTGGGCGACGCCCAAACGCCCCTATGGAGGAGCCGCCACTGGGTACAACCTCAGGAATAGCGATAATATTAGGAAACCTGACAGGTATCAGGATACTGATACACGTTCCTCTCGTTCCTTTCAGGGCTCGACGAAAAACTCCGAGGGAGAAGGACGGTCATAACACAAAGAGGAGCGTACAAAGTCCAGAGACAAGCAGCACGCTCAAGACTATACTTCCAAAAAAGAAGAAAAGCCAAAATCAAAACCTCAGTTTAAGAAGAAGAAAGTTGCAGGCATAAAGATCAAACATGCCCAGAATTCTGAGGACGCAGCTTCTGAACAGGGAATGGGCTCTGACGATGCTGGACAGTGCGGCAGAAGTAACAATAGCTCGCCAGAACCTGATGGAATTTCTGGTGACAGCGGACTTGAATGAGTATATCGCGGTGGAAACACCAGATACAAGGGTGAGCATCCCACATAAGTTACACGAAATAACACTCCAAATGGAGGGGGACAAGCCCAGGAAAGTTAAAGGTCTCTTTTGGAAAAACCTATCATCTGGTTATGACATCCTATTAGCTGAACAAGATTGGTCACCAGCATTCGTAATGGAGTGCCCTAGGGGAGAAACAGTAATTTTTCCAGTCTTCTCTGACCTCGTTCCCATACATCTTAAACATGCATATGCACAGGAGTGGGCAGTTGCCCTAGCTCCAGCATTGTACAAAAATCATGCCGGTTGGGATGAGGATTCAACCCACCACGTGATCCCGTTAAAGGTTTCACCAAATGCTCAGAGGCAATACCCAATAAAGGAAGAAGCTAAAAAACAGGTCAGGGAGATCTTAGATCAACTTGAATACCAAGGGGTGATTAAAACATGCACCTCACCAATGAACAATCCTTTGTTTCCTGTCATGGAACCTGACAACTCATATCGTCTAGTTTTAGATTACAGACATTGAAACACTTGCACAAAGACATTCGCTGTCCAAAATCCACATAGTGCCGCATTAATGAATAACATTGTGCGAAAAAAATACAAAACCACACTTGATTTCTCAAATGGATTTTTCTGCCAAAATATAGTGCCTGAAAGCAGGTATTTGACCGCATTCTCTGCGTTGCGGTCCCAGCGACAATTTTGTTGCCTCCCCCAGGGGTATAAGAACAGCCCGGGGGTATTCTCAGCAAGAGTAACTGAGTTACTCCAAAATTTTGATGAAGAAGCATTGTCCTATGTGGATGATATTTATCTGACGGACGATGACTTAAAAAGGCACTTGACCAGGGTGAGCACCATTATTATGGGATTTGCCTCTGAAGGCTACAAATTTAATTTTAAGAAATCAAAAATAGCCCACCTCAATGTCCTAATTTTAGGATATGAGCTTTCAAATGAAGGAAAAAGTCTGGCAGCTAACTTTTTAGAAAAATGTGTGCTGCTCCAGCCTCCAAGATCATTGAAAAATCTACAATCGATACTGGGATTCCTAAATTTCGGCAGAACATACATTTTAGATTACGCAGAAAGAGTAAAACCTTTCTACGACTTAATCAAACCTGACTTTTCAGTCAGACATTGGACACAGGAACACACAAACATCCTACGTTCACTACAAGAAGACATGATATCTTCCAAACACTTACAAACACGCGTAAACGTACGCAACTTAGTGATCCGAATAATAGCGGGTCAATGCGGGTACACTTACTGTTGTATTCCGCTATAGGGGTCCGTATATAGGTTTTCCTGAATCATGTCCTTATATAGGCACAATTCGCCTTGCCCTTATATAGGCATAGAAACCCTGACCTTATCTAGGCATTAACCGTGCACTCCAAATACAGGCATGGTCACCGACATCCGTCCACCCTAACGTCACAACGAGTTCTTAGAAACCAGACCCTTAAGCTTCGGGAGTTCCCCTAGCACAGGACTATTGATTTCTCCAAGAACTCATCTATTATGTATGAACCGTTATACCTTAAGGGTTCATTCCTGACGTCTTCCTATGTCCGACTTCACGTCAATGCTAACATTCCTCAACACCTACCAGGTATAAATATACCTTCCCTTGCCCAAGCAATTTAGAGGAGACCTCGACTTCAGAGGAGCACGTATCCCGGCCTGACGCACTGAGAAGACGCTGTCATTCCTGCATGCAGACGAATCCAGCTTCCAGTGTTCTGACTCCCTTCGCAGGGTGTTAGAGGCTCGGATGGGCATATTTACTGCATCAGAATTGAATACATAATGGTTTTTCATGTGACGGACGAAAAGGAACAGAAAATTGAGAATTGAAATAAATGGATTAAAATTACAAAACTGGATGATTTTTTGAAGTTTTTGGTGCAACTAAGCCTTTCAGCAGTGCTTCCGGTATGGGAGCGACAAATCGTTCCCTAACCCATTGTTCTATATTTTCCTACGCAGTTGGAGGGCGGACCGCGTTCCCGGAATGCACGCATTCTATTGTTAATAATGATGACATTGAATACATGGATAAAAAGGAGTGCACTCTACTCTATAATTGTGATGTACTTTGACAGCCCAACCTGGAGTAGCACCCACGGATTTAAACAGTTAAGATGGATGAAATCAAGGTCACATGTTAAACCTACACACCTCACTAAGGGGAGCAAGCTTAAACTGCTCCAAAACAGCAATGAACGCGAAGGACGATTTAATGCTACAACACCAAAGGAAACGTTATTTCATATGATTATTCAGTGGATGTATTTCAATCTTGATATTCCTTTTAACATGTGTACAGATACAATTAATTAAAGCTCAGAAATGTAATCTTTTTAATAGGCGCAGATTTATACATCGTAAGGGTGGGCGGAGTAATCTGGCGAATGCTGGGGGTTTGTTGAAGCAAACGAGGGGATAGAGTAAGGTTTCACATATAGGTGATTTCAACAAGTAGGAGCCGTATCGGTGGATTATGGGTCCCGTAGTAAAAGTGGTAAAAGCTTAGATAATGATAAGGGGCGGGTCTTAAAACGTGATGAGTTTAAAATGGCGGCAAATGTGAGAAAGCCGTTAGTCGGCTCGAGGAGTGAGAACTAGGTTGATGAAAAGTTTCACAGGTACGAGAGGGATTTTTATGTAGTGTGGAACGAGAGGTAATAGGCAGGTTTTGTTATCTAAGATAGTGGGGAGACATTCTCGTAGATGTTCTTTAACGTGGGACTGTATTGTATATACAGATGAAGGGGAGTTGATCAGGACCATTTTTGCGCTGGGAGGTACTAGAGGGAAAGCGCCAGTTGAGCTTTTGTTAATAAAAAAAAAAGTACATAATGAATAATGTTAGCGTATTGTTATGACAAGCGTTTTAAAATATGAAGTCTGAAATGTTGTCGTCTGACTTTGTAGTGAACCCCTGACGAAGGTTGATGAAAGCAACCGAAATGCATTGGGAATGTGATACTACTGAGGATGAACTATGTATGTTTCCTGCCGTAAAAATAAGGCTCGGATGGGCATATTTACTGCATCAGAATTGAATACATAATGGTTTTTCATGTGACGGACGAAAAGGAACAGAAAATTGAGAATTGAAATAAATGGATTAAAATTACAAAACTGGATGATTTTTTGAAGTTTTTGGTGCAACTAAGCCTTTCAGCAGTGGAGATTCCCACCTCTCTCATTCTCAAGGTATGGAGCTGACTAGATCCTAGAGGGACTCTTGGCATACTAGACTTTGCACACTCTTAGTCTACCATACTAGAGAATACTGCAGCTACTTCTATCTTTCCCTACACCTAGACTAGGTTAGGTACATTGGGGTAGAACTAGCTTAGAGACGCATCGTATGAGTACTCACATCCTTAGCTCATGTTATTTATGTACGTGAATATATGCTAAAAGATAATGCTAGCGCAGTATTATTTACTTCTACTGCTCACTCTGTACATTATTTATCTTGCATACTGTCTTGTGATCATAACAGCACATATCTTACACGAGAAACAAGACTGTTCAATAAAACCCTTTTTATTGAAACTCCCGTCTTTCCTTTCTGTGTAACTCTGCAGAAACTAAGCATGCACGATTGAATGAGTGAAACTGTTATCTATTGTTTCCACGATTCTGAGACATGTTCCGCTTCTAAAGGGAAACAAAGTTGTCATGTTTTTCGGTTGCCAGAAACTACTCCCTTCTTGTTCTCAAGGAGTTTCTAGTGGCCTCTGAGCTAGCTGGCACAGGTAATTAAGTTTAATATAATCGATAGGGACATACCGACCTTAGTCCTATGTCAAACCTATAGGTTATATTATTCCAATGCGCAGAGCCTATTAGGGAAATAGGAACTACACTACATGGCGCCCAACGGTTTGGTAAGGCAGTAATTTAACGCTAGATACTGAGTAACTCATTCGTGCTTTTCTCAGAGACCCCTACTCACATACTCCATAAGACGTCTGGAGCGGGTAGGGTTAAATATCCGCCATAACTAAATAGGGAAACACCCTATATATTAGTTGTTTGGTTTGTTCAACGTTGAAGGATACAGTGTTCCAAAATATTGTGCACCTTATCTTTTTGTTTCCTTGAAACTTGTTCTACATTTTTCAAAAAACAAAAAATGTCCATAAACGGGGACAATAACACCGGAAACGGTGGAGCTGTGGCTGACCCAGCCATACCAGTTTTTAACTTTACAGGTTTAAATGAACCTGAGGAGGGTGTTATAGACATCCATCCAAACTTAAGAAGAGCCCTTACTCTAAAACTTATAAAACACGGCCTACCACCGAGAGGCGGTAGAGCAGTTTTCGTGATAGAGGCACACTAATCCTTTCAGACAGAGGTATTCTATTCATGGGTAATATTTCCTGAATCAAATTCAGTAACAAGACTGTTTCACTTCTACAGAGAAGATGATCCACCAGAGGAATATATTCCTTTCGAGGATATTGAAATTCCACTAACATACCAGGAGCATCAGCTCTGGTTTAAAGGCGCCCTAAACCATCACAAAAACATAACCAGGCTCGGTCCATTAGGTAGACCAGGAGCAACATGGCCGATTCTAGCCGGCTACACACCTCATCCTGACATCGAAATAATGTCAGACGAGGAACTACTTACTCAACTTACAGAGTTAATAAAAATCGACAGACAACTAGTCCAATATGTCATGCAGACTTTCACAGTCCAACCACCATTGACACTTCCAAATCAAACTCATCAACTGGGGAATACACTAAAAATTACACCACAGACTCTATACGCAGTCATGGGTAAAATGCCCACAAAACATGAGCAAATTCCATTTTGGATAGCTCAAAAAATTACTCAAATCGAAGCAGTATTTCCAAATTCTAGCCCGTATGAGAAACACAGAATCCTAACCATCTGTTTACCGATGGGGATCACACCACAACTGGAAGACTGTACCACTTGGGGCTCAGTCTTTGCTGCCATCTATACTAAAACACATGGTATTCCATCAATTGCGGTAATACCAGATGTCCTGAAACAAATTCAAAACGAATACGGGGCAGAGCCTGCTCTAAATTTAGGTATGAAATTACTGAAAAGTTTCGACCAGGTCTCAACAATAATATTATCTAATATTAAAGGGGAGGCAGCAGCAGTGGCGATCCGCCACCGATTAAGGGAATACGATGTTACAGAACATCAAACTGAGCTACCCAGAATAATAGAACAATCATATGCAGAATTAGGCAGAGATAGTTTGGGTGGAAGACCAGTGAAGCCAAAACTATCTGAAAGTCCTGAAAAGGACTCTATTAAACAAACTTCTACATCTTCTAAAAAGAAGTGCGAATCTAATAAAAATATTTCAGAGAAACGTTCTCAATCCCGAGGTAGGTCTCCTCAAAAGGAGCACTCTGAAAGGAGGTATAACCTCAGGAATAGGGATAATTTGAAAAAGCCTGACAGGTATCAAGATACTGATACACGTTCCTCTCGTACCTTTCAGATCTCGTCACAGACATCGGAAAGAAGAGGACGGTCAGAACATAGAGAAGAACGCGTGAAATCGAAAGACGACAAACACGTTCCAAAAAACAAATCAAAACCTCAATTCTCAAAGAAGAAAGTAGCAGGTCTGAAGGTCAGACATGCCGAGGATACTGAGAACACAACTCAAGAACGGAGAATGGGCTCAGACAATGCTGGACAGTGCAGCAGAAGTCACAATAGCTCGCCAGAACCTGAAGGAACTTCTGGAGATAGTGGACTTGAATGAGTACATTACAGTTGAGACTGTAGACACCAGGGTTAGTACTCCACAAAAGTTATATGAAATAACACTCCGGATGGAGGGAGACATACCTAGACAGGTGAAAGCACTTTTTGGGGAAAAACTTTCAAGGGGCTATGACATACTTCTACCAGAAAAAGACTGGCCACCACAATTTGTCAGGGAGTGCCCACCTGGCAAGGACATTATTATGCCTGCCTTCTCTAACCATATTCCAATTCATCTAAAATATACTTATGCCAGGAAATGGGCAGTTGCCCAGGCCCCAGCATTATACAAAAATCATGTAGGATGGGATGAGGACTCTCCTCATCATAAAATACATCTGAAAAATGAACCTACTGCACAAAGGCAGTACCCAATAAAGCAAGAAGCTAAAAAACAGGTCAGGGAGATCTTAGATCAACTTGAATACCAGGGGGTGATTGAAACATGCACCTCTTCAATGAACAATCCTTTGTTTCCTGTCTCCAAACCAGACAATACCTATCGTCTAGTTTTGGATTACAGACACTTAAACACTTGTTCAAAAAACATTTGCAGTGCAAAATGCACATAGTACAGCATTAATGAATAACATTGTGCGTAAAAAATATAAAACCACATTGGATATCTCAAATGGTTTCTTTTGTCAAAACATAGCACCTGGAAGCAGGTACTTAACAGCTTTCTCAATAATGGGGACCCAGCGTCAATTTTGTCGACTCCCACAAGGGTTCAAGAACAGCCCGGGGTTATTCTCAGCGAGAGTAACGGAGTTACTACAAATTTATGACAATGAGGCATTGTCCTATGTCAATGACATTTATCTGACAGACGATGACCTGGACAAACACTTGAACAGGGTGAGCACCATTATACTGGGCTTCGCCTCTGAGGGCTACAAGTTCAACTTTAAAAAGTCCCGAATTGCCCATCTCAATGTCCTGTTTCTAGGATATGAGCTTTCAAGTGAAGGCAAGAGTTTGGCAGCCAACTTTTTAGAAAGGTGTGCGCTGCTCCAACCTCCAAAGACGCTGAAAAATTTACAATCCATCCTGGGTTTCCAAAATTTTGGAAGAACATACATTCTAAATTACGCAGAAAGGGTTAAACCTCTCTACGCATTAATCAAACCTGATTTTTCAATCAAAAATTGGACACAAGAACACACAGAAATCTTGCGTTCACTCCAGGCGAACATGTTAGCAACAAATCACTTACAAACACGCGTAAGTCAACGCAATTTAGTGATCCGAATAATCTCGGGTCAATGCGGATTCACCTACTTAACATTTAATGAGGGTGAAAAAGTACCAATTGCATACAAATCACACTTGTATACACAAGCAGAAATGCGCTTCACTTCAACAGAAAAAATTCTGACAGCAGTTCAAACCGCTGCAGCAAAAGAAAGAGCTCTAGCCCAAGGGAAACGCATTATTGTCGTAACCCCAGTACCGGCCTTAGAGGCGGTAACAAAAGCGAGCATTCCAAATGCTAAAGCATTACATCCAAGATGGATACAATGGGTTAATTCTCTTGCTGCAACAGATGTTGAATATGTTTTTGATCCCGATCTAAAAACACAAGCATTCCTGCAATATGAACATGAATGTCCTCTGCCCACTGAGATTCTGCCTCTCGATCAGTACGAATTCATAATTTACACTGACGGATCCGCACAACCCGCAACAGGGAGTAAGCAAGCTTACAGTGCAGCGTGCGCAATCGTTAAAGGTCGCATGCGAGATGGCAACTTCAGACCTATGGTCACAAAAACCCAGTCTCTAGGAGATTGCACAGCTCAGCGAGCTGAACTACAAGCATTCAAACTGGCACTTGAAAGTACAGATCGAGAATTCCCCACACTAATAGTGTGCGATTCTTTCTACTGTGTTCAGTCGTATAATGAATATATACAAACTTGGTTTGAAAACGGGTTCAAAGATGCAAAAGGTGGCACAATAAAGCATAAAACGCTTTGGGAACAAGTAGTTCAGTTAAAAAGCAAACTACCAAAGGCTCACGTGATCCATACACTGAGTCATCAACGTGAAGGCGTTCACGTTGCAGGGAATTCATTGGCTGACGAAGCCGCAAAGGGGGCTGTTCAGACGGCTTCCGTAGCTGCGATCACTCATTCAAAAACAAAAATAGACAGTGAGATAATGTTGGCTGTCAATGCTACGAGCAAAGGCAGTGGTGCAGCGTTACCAAAAAAGTTTCCACTCAAGTACTCTTATGTAATTGATGCGAACAATGTTCCTTTTGCTCGAATCCCTGGAGTGGGGATAGGGTAATTCCAAACAAGGAACGCAGATTAGGACTAATCCTAGCAGCACACGAAGGGATAGCCTCTGCCCATGCAGGCATTTCTGCAACAATATCTTTACTAACACAAAGATATTGGTGGCCTGGCATTAGGAAGCAGCCCAAGAACTATGTTCTGGAATGTGAAATATGCCAACAGATGAAAGTCTCCACAGTGAAACGTCCTGCGCAGACACCCCTGTTAATTTCAGACAAACCATTAGCTTGTGTTTACCTGGACCACTGCGGTCCCTTGCAAAGGGACGGTAACTATAAATATATCATGGTCGCAGTGGATTCTTGCTCTAGGTTCCTATGGATATGGCCTCAGCGCTCGGCTGACGCTCGAACTGTTATAAAAGATTTGCGAGTCTTTATCGGCACATACGCAATAGGCACGTTACATTCTGACCAGGGCCCTGCGTTTAGCTCTCTGGCTTACAAAGACGCCATGGCCAGTCTGGGCGTTGCATTGCGGTACTCCTTTCCATTTCATCCTGAGGGAAATTCTGTTGTGGAAAGGAAAAACCGGGACATAAAGCAGTCTATAACAGCTAGGGTATTAGGTTCGGGTGATGGGTGGGTCAGACATCTTTATGGGGTCCAACGCTCATTAAACAACTTGCCAAGAAGTTCTCTAGGGGGGGTCACTTCATATGAGGTCCTATTTGGGACAAGAATGTGGGTGCCAGATCTGGAAAGCAGAGGAACAGTGGTGGAAAATAAACCCTTTGATATCAAAGATCGTTTGGCTATTTTACAGGACTTAAACGAGTTAAGAACGAAACAAAGCAATGTATTCCTGCAGCCAACCACCACTGGGGAAAAACCGGCGGTCCCAGCAAGGCCTGTCTGGATTCCAAAAGTTGGGGATCTAGTCAGAGAGAAAATTGCAGACAAGAAGGAATTTGGACCTTCATACAGACAACCAGTACCTGTCCTAGCCGTACACGGAACAAGAACAGTACTTCTGCCGCCCCTTGCTGGAAAAAAGGAGAAAAGATTTGTGTCCATCGACCTCATCAAACCACAGTATGTGGCCAATACTAAATAGTAGGCCTCGTGGACTCCGACCTAGTAGCAGACACACTCCTCTCGCTACTATCCAAGAGGTTCAGACTGAAAGACTGATAACCATCGAGAATTCAGCAGTAACAGATGAAGGACTGAGCAACAAGTCTACACCAATGTAACAAGTGATCAACTGGTTCCAGCGATTTCAACAAATCCTGATGCAATTCCAACAATTGACAGAACTGCTTCTGGCTACTTCATTAACTTTGATACGTTTTCTGAGGATCCGAGTGAGCCCGAGACGTCGCCAGCATCAAAAACTTTTCAACAGCAAATACAAGACTTTTTGCATTTTTTGAAAAAGACTTATCTAGTTTCACCATGGATTGAACTTTGGGTTATTTCTGGAATATTTTTCTTCTTGCTTTGGCTAGCTTTGGTTATGACTATGATACATCCATTTGGACATTGAAAGAAAAGAAGCAAACTTACTTTTGAAACCTCACAAATCATCCCATCGTGAAACAAGAGACTTGTCTGCAGTGAAAATCACAGCTGTTCCTATACAGGATGGTATAGTGTGGGACAAAACTGATTTTGATATTTTTGGCCCGACGGAACATTTGAACATTCCACATTTATTTAAGATCTCACTAAGTGATTTTGTTTCATCCAGTACCTATTCTGATGATTGGGACTTTGAAACTGTGAATAATATGATGTTTGACCTAGAAAAATCTGCTGCATTTTCTAATAATGAATATTTAGAGGGTTCATCAGACTATGAACAGCTGTATTGCTATAACCACTATGGTCATCATTTTTTGCATAAATCTGCAACACCTAGAAATGTGTTTATTTTTAACCAATGGGAGCATTGTCCTACACCACCAAGAGGTAGTTCAAAAACATTTGCTAAGAAGTTTCCATATTTTTCAGGGTACAATACATCTGATCCAGAAACATTTTACTATAAAAATGTAAACAAAACAGGACTGAAAATTATGTTAACTAATACAACACAGATTTACTCTGCAGCATTTATTGCCCAACTGTCTAGACAGGGTTTCGACTTATGGAAAGACACAATAGACACAAAATCTGTCTGGGGTACTAAAGATTGGCAAGTGCAGGGGATAGAAGCTTTATTTAGAGCCTGTATCATCCCTCAACAAATAATGTTTTTGAATGACACGGTCCAACAAACGTCTTGCCTTGGGTTAGCCAAGATTAAAGACATGAAAAATCCTTCTGTACCAACACCTGCAAGTGATAACAATACACAAGCAGCAGTTACAGTTGACACAATACTACAACTCAACAGAACAAATCCTAATTGGAGAAAATGGTTGATCTGGCCCACAGACACAAACAACTGTCAAGGGAAATTCCTGAATAAAACACAGGGGTTTACTATTCATAGGCCAGACCCAAGATATGTCCAAAGACAGCATCCGGGGGAAGTAACAACATACAGTGTAGGAAAATTATGCCTCGATTAGTTGCAAAAATTTACACTTAAGGATGTGAAACAACACTTATCTTTACTTAAAGAAGACGCAGACCTTAGGGAATTCTTGCTTGGACCAAGAAAACCGCGTCAAAAACGTTTCATATATGCCGGCATTATGCTGCTTATAATGAAGCATGGAAGGTGTCACAGATGGAGGCCGCAGAACGAATACGTGAACTTGATCGTATTAATTTAGAGAAAACTCTCTCTGTGGTCGACAATGGGTTAACAACTTTGTCCTCCAGAATTTATTCATTGGACAGTATTGTATCCTCTGCTATCGACATACTGGAACAAGATTTAGCCATGTTACAGCAAGGCCAGTCTCAGTTACGTTCTATTATGTTATTAAGCTGGACGCTGCAATCTTTGCGTGCGGGCTATGTGCCTTGGCGTTTTATCAACACGTCGGCTCTGTTTGCAGAATACAATCTAACTGATAAACAGATCGAACTGGCACAAAGGGGAGCAAAGTATACAGTACTGAGCATTGAAAAACTTCAAAAGTTACCATTCACAGTGGCAGAAAAACCGGCTACAGAATGGCTTATTCATGGCAAAATTAGTCTACCTGTGACTACTTTTCAGTTTCAGTATTGCCTTAAACAGATGCAAGCAGGCAAATATGAAAGGTTGGGTAAAGAATACATTAAGACATCCTGGAATTTACCTTACATCTATAGATTTTGGAGTGGGGATCGTGAAGTGTTTCTAAGCGGTACAAACTGTGAAACTGCACTAAGCGGTTCACTGATTTGTCAGGACATTTCTTTACACGGGGCTTGTAATGGTTCTGTGGCAAACTTGTCCTGCCACCAGCAGGGTACACCAGCTGCTGTGATTAATCCAATGTTTGGACAACTTTCTAATGGGAGTTACCTCATGTTGAATGATCAGAGTTGCTGTGGCATGTTGCCAGGCATCCCGTATCTAGTAACGGTCAACTCCAGGGTCACTTGCTGTATGCAAGTATTGTTTGCCCCAATAGACACAGTCAGGGAGTCACCTCTATGGCTTTCGTTGAATGTCTCTTTTATTCGGTTTGATACTTTAAGCAGAATGAAAGCCATGCTTATACAACAATCAGTGCCTTTGACCTCGGCCAAAGAAACCTATGATCTACAAGTTGCAAGGACTTCGGCTGAGATACAAGCTTTAATTAGTACAAACTGCCCTATACATTTCGTAGAAATGATAGGACGTATCTTTAACATGTCTGATACAAGCAGAATTGTACATGTATTTAAGACCATCTGTTCCGGACTATTAGCACCTTTCCAGGCTGTCCTCGGAATCATCCCAAACTTCGCACATTCGGTGTTTGGTGGTGTGCCGTTAATTCTAGCACTTGTTGCAGGAATCCTGTTTCTATTCCTCCTACTACGCTATGGCAAGCCTCTTCGCCAACATCACTCCGAGCGATGTGGAGAGAGCCCTCCTTGAACGGAAATGCTGTGAGCGAATAGTACAGCTTTTGGGCATGCCTCGTCTATGGGAACTTAATACAACGTGGTTCCTGTCATTCAGACCAATCTGGCAAGATTGCATCTTACCTGTTCTACGCTGCCTGTTTTACAGTGAAGAATGAGTGCTAGACACCTGTCTAACACTCCCATCAGTCATGCCAACGGATATCGATACTCTGCTGGACCCGATAACGGCCCATGCTGTGTGTTGTCCCAGAGGCTTCCAATCCTGATGGCGGCATTCATTGAGATCTCACAGACGCTTCCGGCTGCTGCTGAGGTACGAGATGGATCAACGGGCACACAGGTAACAACGGACACGAACGTTGCATCTTCTGCTGAAGGCGATGTTTCTCATCTCTGTGCAATTAACATTCTGAACGAGGTGTTCCAAATGTCACCGACTTCGGTGGATGGTAATTTGGCTACGGAAATAGATGATCTAATGTTTACGCCAGACCCATACACTGACTTTGATTCGGCTCACAGTGTAACAGGGCAACAATGAAATTTGGCCTTCATATTTTTCAACCTTGGAACTTGTCCCAGAATTGAACTTTTTTCTTTTTAAAATTTTTGAAATGACATGGCAAATGAACAATCTGCTTACAGTAGAACTAGCCTTATAAAACAGACTTCTTTGAATACTTCCAGGGACACATTGTCACCTTACTTGTCTACAATTTCATTTACTTCCATGATATACAAATGGCTTTGATTGTAAGACCTTATCGACCATTTCATCATATGTATATATTACTGTTTCATTCACGTTGCATTCCACTTCCGTTATATGCTTAGAATGAAAACACTGCTTTAAATGTACAGTACCTATGGCATTTCAACAGTTTTTAAGCTTCTTTTAAAAATGCTTTTAGAAATGTTTTTAGTAATATGTGGTCCTCAATTTTATGTTTAGCATTTAAAATGTTTAGCATTTAGTATTATCGTTCAATCGAAGATGGAGTGGGTGTTGTATTCCGCTTTAGGGGTCCGTATATAGGTTTTCCTGAATCATGTCCTTATAGAGGCACAATTCGCCTTGCCCTTATGTCGGCATAGAAACCCTGTCCTTATTTAGGCATTAACCGTGCACTCCAAATACAGGCATGGTCACCGACATCCGTCCACCCTAACGTCACAACGAGTTCTTAGAAACCAGACCCTTAAGCTTCGGGAGTTCCCCTAGCACAGGACTATTGATTTCTCCAAGAACTCATCTATTATGTATGAACCGTTATACCTTAAGGGTTCATTCCTGACGTCTTCCTATGTCCGACTTCACGTCAATGCTAACATTCCTCGACACCTACCAGGTATAAATATACCTTCCCTTGCCCAAGCAAGTTAGAGGAGACCTCGACTTCAGAGGAGCCCGTATCCCGGCCTGACGCACTGAGAAGACGCTGTCATTCCTGCAAGCAGACGAATCCAGCTTCCAGTGTTCTGACTCCCTTCGCAGGGTGTTAGAGTTCCAGACCCGGCAGGAGATTCCCACCTCTCTCATTCTCAAGGTATGGAGCTGACTAGATCCTAGAGGGACTCTTGGCATACTAGACTTTGAACACTCTTAGTCTACCATACTAGAGAATACTCCACCTACTTCTATCTTTCCCTACACCTAGACTAGGTTAGGTACATTGGGGTAGAACTAGCTTAGAGACGCATCGTATAATCATACTCTCACTCTCCAGGCAATGGGGTTCGACTAAATCCTAGAGGGATTCTTGGCTTACACCTACTCACATGCTAGGTACACTTAGGTACATCTAGATAGGCATCGTACGAGTACGCGCTTTCTTTTATCATGCATTTTATATCCATGTATTTATTCATGCTTATTGCAAAATGGTAGAAGTGTACTATCCATTTATATTCACTGTACCGCTAATCATATATCTCTGCTACTGTCTAATGGTTGCTGGAGCTCATATATTCTACACAAGAATAACGACTTTTCAATAAACCCTTATTGAAACGCCCAGGCTGTTTTACTCTGTGTATCTCTGACACAAGATAAGTAAGCACGAGTGACTGAGCGAAAAATAGTACATTGTTTCCACGATCCTGAGGGATCAGGGTTGTCATGTTATGAGGTTGCCAGAAACTATTCTCTCCCCGATAAGAGGAGACACTAGTGACACTGTGAGCTAGCTTATGCAAACAGGCTAACATTTCTCGGTGGGGGTGCTCAGAGTCAGTCTGCCACCAAACCCACAGTTTATGTTATCCGAATGCGCAGGTCCTGTATGGGTAATATAGGAACTACACGACATGGCGCCACCAACTTTGGTTGGGTACTTATTTAACAGTAGAATCTGAGTAGTTCAGTCGTGCTATTTCTCAGAGACCCCTACTCACAAAACACCAGAGACGTCTGGAGTGGGTGGGCACAAACTCAGCCACAGCTGAGTAGGCGAAATATCCTATTTATTGGCTGCTGGTTAATCAAGCTTGAAGGACATTTTGTTCCTAAAATTGTGCTAAACACCGTATCTTGGTTCCCTTGAAAAGTTATTTAGCAGTAGCGGCCCGTGGAGGGAGTTCCGTGGGGCGGTGAGGCAGGGCGGGGGGTAGTAAACACCGGAATATGGATGAACGGAGGTAAGTAAACAATTAAATAAATAAAACAAATTTTGTTGCGCGCGCTGCATCGCATTAGGAGATGCACCAGTGGAATATGGTCCATGCGAGGACATAGAGGTTCCACTCACGTACCAGGAACACCTATACTGGTTTAAAGGCGCCCTACCCCATATAAGACACAGAGTAAGATTAGGCCCGCTCGGAGGAGACGGGGCAACATGGCCAATATTAGCGGCCTACACACCACATCCTGACATTGAAACAATGCCACAGGGGAACTTACTCATACAACACAAGGATTTAACTAGAATCTACAGAAACTTGACGCAATTCGTCATGAGGACTTTCACAGTCCAACCAACAACAGTTGCAACAAATGGAACTCAATATCAGAGTACAGCAACTAAAATCACACCACAAACATTACACGCAGTAATGGGCAAAATGCCCACGAAACGTGAACAAATGCCATTCTGGGTAGCTCAGAAAATAACTCAGCTCGAGGCAGTATTCCCGAATACTACCCCGTTTGAAAAACACAGAATGCTAACAATCTGCTTGCCCATGGGGATAACACCACAAGTAGAGGATTGCACCTCTTGGGGTACAGTCTTTGCTGCCATATATACACCAGGACACATGGTATTCCTTCATTAGCGGTGATACCAGATGTATTAAGACAAATACAAAATGAGTACGGGGCAGAGCCTGCTCTAAACTTGGGGATGAAGTTATTAAATTACTATGACCAGTTATCAGCCATAATACTAGCTAATATTAAAGGGGAAGCAGCTTCAGTGGCAATCCGCCAAAGCCTAAGGGAGTTCAGTCCGTTGGATCAACAACACGAACTACCCAAAATAATTGAAACTGCTTATGCAGAATTAGGCATAGACAGTTTGGGTGGGAAAGCATTAAAATCACAACTGATGGGCAGTTCTGAAAAGGACACTACCAAGCAGACACCTGCTCTTCTAAAAAGAAGTGGGATAATAAAAAACAACAAAACTTTAAATGAAACAGATCTCAATCCCGAGGTAGATCTCCTCCACAGGAGCCCTCTGAGAAGAGGTACAACCTCAGGAATAGCGATAATATTAGGAAACCTGACAGGTATCAGGATACTGATACACGTTCCTCTCATTCCTTTCAGGGCTCGACGAAAAACTCAGAGAGAGAAGGACGGTCAGAACACAAAGAGGAGCGTACAAAGTCCAGAGACAAGCAGCACGCTCAAGACTATACTTCCAAAAAAGAAGAAAAGCCAAAATCAAAACCTCAGTTTAAGAAGAAGAAAGTTGCAGGCATAAAGATCAAACATGCCCAGAATTCTGAGGACGCAGCTTCTGAACAGGGAATGGGCTCTGACGATGCTAGACAGTGCGGCAGAAGTAACAATAGCTCGCCAGAACCTGATGGAATTTCTGGTGACAGCGGACTTGAATGATTACATCGCGGTGGAAACACCAGATACAAGGGTGAGCGTCCCACATAAGTTACACGAAATAACACTCCAAATGGAGGGGGACAAGCCCAGGAAAGTGAAAGGTCTCTTTTGGAAAAACCTATCATCTGGTTATGACATCCTATTAGCTACACAAGATTGGTCACCAGCATTCGTTATGGAGTGCCCTAGGGGAGAAACAGTAATTTTTCCAGCCTTCTCTGACCTCGTTCCCATACATCTTAAACATGCATATGCACAGGAGTGGGCAGTTGCCCTAGCTCCAGCATTGTACAAAAATCATGCCGGTTGGAATGAGGATTCAACCCACCACGTGATCCCGTTAAAAGTTTCACCAAATGCTCAGAGGCAATACCCAATAAAGGAAGAAGCTAAAAAACAGGTCAGGGAGATCTTAGATCAACTTGAATACCAAGGGGTGATTAAAACATGCACCTCACCAATGAACAATCCTTTGTTTCCTGTCATGAAACCTGGCAACTCATATAGTTTTAGATTACAGACATTTAAACACTTGCACAAAGACATTCGCTGTCCAAAATCCACATAGTGCCGCATTAATGAATAACATTGTGTGAAAAAAATACAAAACCACACTTGATTTCTCAAATGGATTTTTCTGCCAAAATATAGCGTCTGAAAGCAGGTATTTGACCGCATTCTCTGCGTTGCGGTCCCAGCGACAATTTTGTTGCCTCCCCCAGGGGTATAAGAACAGCCCGGGGGTATTCTCAGCAAGAGTAACTGAGTTACTCCAAAATTTTGATGAAGAAGCATTGTCCTATGTGGATGATATTTATCTGACGGACGATGACTTAAAAAGGCACTTGACCAGGGTGAGCACCATTATTATGGGATTTGCCTCTGAGGGCTACAAATTTAATTTTAAGAAATCAAAAATAGCCCACCTCAATGTCCTATTTTTAGGATATGAGCTTTCAAATGAAGGAAAAAGTCTGTCAGCTAACTTTTTAGAAAAATGTGCGCTGCTCCAGCCTCCAAGATCATTGAAAAATCTACAATCGATACTTGGATTCCTAAATTTCGGCAGAAAATACATTTTAGATTACGCAGAAAGAGTAAAACCTTTCTACGACTTAATCAAACCTGACTTTTCAGTCAGACATTGGACACAGGAACACACACACATCCTACGTTCACTACAAGAAGACATGATAGCTTCCAAACACTTCCAAACACACGTAAACGTACGCAACTTAGTGATCCGAATAATAGCGGGTCAATGCGGGTACACTTACTTAACCTTCAATGAAGGCAAAACCGTACCAATCGCTTACAAATCACACCTGTACACAAGCGCAGAAATGCGTTTCACTTCAACAGAAAAAATCCTGACAGCAGTTCAGACCGCTGTAGCAAGAGAAAGAGCACTGGCTCAGGGGAAACGCATAATTGTCGTAACCCCAGTACCAGCTTTAGAAGCTGTTACAAAGGCAAGCATTCCAAACGCAAAAGCCTTACATCCAAGATAGATACAATGGGCTAATTCTCTTACTGCAACGGACGTTGAATACAGATTTGATACAAGTCTAAAAAAACAAGCATTTCTGCAATACGAACAAGAATATCCTCTACCAAATTAAATATTGCCTCTTGATCAGTATGAATATATTATTTACACTGACGGATCAGCTCAACCGGCCATAGGGAGTAAGCAATAATACAGCGTGGCATTTTCTATCGTTAAAGGTCGCATGCGGGATGGAAAGTTCCATCCGAGTTGCACCAAAACGCAATCTCTAGGAGACTGCACGGCTCAGTTGGCAGAGTTAAAAGCACTGATACTGGCACTTGTAAATACGGATCACGAATTCCCCGCACTAATTGTGTGTGATTCCTTTTACTGTGTACAGTCATACAATGAATATTTATATCATTGGGAACCGAACGGGTTTAAAGACGCAAAAGGTGGCACAATTAAGCATAAACTGCTATGGGAACAGGTAGTTGAGTTGAAGAACGAACTACCAAGGGCTCACGTGATCCATACACTGAGTCATCAACATGATGGCGTTCACGTTGAAGGGAATTAATTGGCTGATGAAGCCGCAAAGGGGGCTGTACGCACGGCTTCCGTAGCTGGAATCATTCGTTCAAAAACGAGGATAGACGGTGAGATAATGGTTGCTGTCAATGCTTCGCGCAAAGGCAGCTCGGCAGTACCAAAGAAATTTCCACTCAAATACTCCTACAAGTTAGATGCAAACAACATTCCATATGCTCAGATTCCTGGAGTGGGGGATAGAGTAATACCAAATATGGATCGTAGGCAAGGTTTAATTATTGCTGCACACGAGAGTTTGGGCTCTGCACATACAGGCGTTACAGCGACTATTTGACTGCTGAAACAGCGCTATTGGTGGCCAGGTCTAACAAAACAAACTAAAGACTATGGGGGATATTCACAAGGACTGATCGCCGAGTTATCGCCACCTTAACGCAACAAAAGTGGAGATAGATTTAACGCCCCATTCACAAGCGGTTGCAAACTGCAGACAACGCAAGTATTCTCGCGATAACTGCCTCAAAATTTACCTCCACGGGTGACACCACCAACTAACCCTAATGAGATGCAGAGTAGGCGTTCCCGTGCAAAAACACAAGAAAACACCACAACACCACTTTCACAAAGAACTGCCAGATCTGCGATGCGAACCAAAAACAGGCGAAAAGCCGCGTTAGCAGCAGGGATTCAACACCTGCCTTCTGCTGGTGTTAAGCACGACGACTACCTGCTGCATGAAAGGGAGCCCAGCCAAGAGCCACATCTGAAGACCCACAGATGCCATGGAGACAATGATCATGCAGCTCGGAGACCCATGAGGGCCACAACACCCACAGCCACCACCCGAGGCCCACCACCACCCCCAGGACCCGTCCCGCCGGACCACCACAGAGGCAGCGTACACAAAGACAGCGGACCCACCGTAAACGCACCAGCCTCACAGACCGAACGCCAGAGGAGGACATTTCCCACTACAGGCCCAAAAGGACAACCATCCCCCGCATCCTGACCCACAGCGACCACCTGCTGACGGTACCAACACAGCGCACAACGAACATCCCTCCGCAGACAAAGCTGCCGGCTGTGCTGCACATGTTGGCCTCTGGTACCTTCCAACCCACAACTGCCAGAGTCAGAGGAGTCTGACAGCCAGCCTCATCCAAGTTCATCACACCTGTCCTGGATGCCATCATCAGCCTGGTACCCCAGCACCCCCACTCCACCCACACTGTGCAGGAGCAGCTGGAGACCAAGCAAGGCTCCCACGCCATAGCTGGATTCCCTCACGTGTCGGGGGCAAGCAACTGCACACATGTACCCCTCGTGCCCCCTGCCGACACTGCACACAACTACCTCAACAGAAAGCACATGCATCCCATGGATGTGCAGGCAATAGTCGACCGCCCGGGACTCCTCAACAATGTCGTGGCCAACTCCCCAGGCAGAGTGCATGATTCCTACATCTCCCGACAGTCCATCATCAACCAGCTCTCCCAGGATGGCACCTATGGAAATGCAGTGCTCGTTGGTAAGTCCCAAATGAACACACCACACCTCCACCCCACAGTGATGCAACTCACGACACTGGCAATGGGCACGCAGCACAACTACATTCAACATGCCACACAACATGCCAACCAACCAGACACAACAACACGACTCCATTGGGAACCTGGGCTTGCCATGCCCACAACCCAGCCACGGCATGGCACCACAGCCACACAATAGCAGGATGTGAGGAGAGGCTTGGAGCAGGCATGTGCGAGAGCGGCAAGTGACTAATGAATGAGAACCTACCCAATGCCAGGTGTGGCGTGGAGATGGCAGACAGACTTCAGTGTGCAAACCACGGAAATGGCCATGTGGACATTAACTGCTGATGCATGGAGTGTAGTGGCCAGTGGACGCTACCATGTCCCCACAGGCTGTGGGGCAGAACGCGGAAATGTTGCACGTTACGTCCCCCCCTGTATGCGTGGGCAGAGTGGGTTGGCCCTGTGTACGCCAGGCCTGCGTAGGGGTTTGAATAAAAAGCCTGTTGCACTGGGCATGGTCCTCTTTTGGAATGGCCAACGCGTCTGCCAGGGCGGCGCCTCCCAGCCCGCCACAAGGCCAGCGCCGTGCGTGGCGGGGCCTGTGTCCCTGTGCGCCTGCTGCAGCCTGGGCCGTTGGTACCCAGACCCGTCATGCCTGGCCCAGCGCACCAAAGAGGCTCGGCTCACCTGCCGACACCGGCGTGTGTCAAAGAGGGCCCACCACGTGCCGGTGCAAGCTCCAGGCCCCAGTCCCGCGACCTCTGCAGCCTCCGCAGACCATTGCTGGCCTCCACGGCGCTGGCCCACATTACTCCTTTCTCATTGACATACTCCACCGGCGTACTCTTCGGCCCAGCTGTTGGCACAAGTTGAACTGAGTCGTGAGTTCTGAATGGCAGTGACCAAAGGTCTGTGGCAGCGTCCACATCACTATACTCCCTCCGATCAGTGAAGCAAAAGTCTGCATCACAGGCCTGCGACACGTGGTGCCACTAACCCTGTTCAACGCAAGCCGGCGACACGTGGTGCCACTAACCCTGTTCAACGCAAGCCGGCGACACATGGTGCCACTAACCCTGCTCAACGCAAGCTGGCGACACGTGGTGCCACTAACCCTGTTCAACGCAAGCCGGCGACACTTGGATGAGGGCTCAGGCCTACACTGCGCTCCAGTAGGTCCCACATGTGGAACTGTGTCCTGAGTCTTGAATGGCAGTGACCCCAAGTCCGTGGCAGCGTCCACATCTCTGAACTCCCTCCGATCAGTGAGGCCAAAGTCTGCATCGCAAGCACACGACACGTGTCTGTGGGCCCGTGCTGACCGCTGCCCCGGCCTACACTGTGGTCCAGTAGTTCCCACATCCAGCACTTAGTCGTGATTCATGAATGGCAGAGTCCATACCAGTGAACGCACGGAGAGGAGTAAGAGGAAGATGCGGTTCAGTAAATATGAAAGCCGGATCCTCGTTACGGAGGTGATCGAACACTAGCAACAACTGACCTGGTGCCACTAAACCTGTTCACCGCAAGTCCGCGTCCTGTGGTTCCACTGAACCTGAACTACGCAGGCCTGTGGGACCATCCAACGTAAGCCGGCGACACTCGGTTAATGGCCCCTGCTGACCACTGCCTCAGGCCTACACTACGGTCCAGTAGGTCACATGTGGAACTGTGTCCTGGATAAGATATGGAGGAGTCCACACCATTGGACACGCCTCATCGCAGGGGGCATCCCCTATCAGCACTGGTGCCACTGACTCTGTGCGCAATGAGTCATGGGCACTTTCTGGTTGGACTTTGGTGGCGTTTGAGTCCATGGCCTGGGGGTTGTCTGCATCATCATCTGGCTGGGCCGGACTTGGTGTCCGACATGTGTCTGTTCCATTAATCTCCACCATAGTGACTGTTTCAGCATGGTTCTGCCCTCTGCATCATGCCCTGTGGGTACACCTTCCACTGTCCACCGAGACACTCCACGGCAACCCCCTTTGTCATCTACGAGAACCTGCTCTGCTCCCGTGACCCTGCCCCAGTGTACCGCAAGTCAGCGGCCCGTGGCGGCAGGCCCGTGCAGGACGCTGTGCATCCGGGGCCACTAACTCTGTGCAGCTCAAGTCATGGGGCCTTTATGGTTGAATGGGTGTGTCCTTAACGATGAACACTGTTGTCGTTTTTTGACTGCACCAGGCACTCCATGATGGCTGGTGTACACACACCCCACACACATCCAACACAGGTGTCACTCCACATGTGAGCCTGATAATAAAAGTAGCCAGGCGCACGTGCCCGTAGCCATTCCCACCATCTAAGCAAGTGTGTCCGTGTGGTCATTATGTCAGCATGATGGGCCGGAGCCCTGCAACATCACAGTGTGCTGTCTTCAGCGGAGGATACCTTGTCACCTCAGCAGTGGCTGAGACCTTGGACATGTAGCTTCGCCTTCCCCCCCTGCATGCACAAGCGGCGTGTGCTGGTCCGACATACGTCAGGTCAGCGCAGGGGTGTGCTGATTCGGCAGGGGGATCAGGGCGTGGCTCTGGTCTGGCCTTGAGCAGGAAGTGCGGTAAGTGTGTCTTTGTGTTGGGGTGTTGTCGCCACCAAGGCCACAGTAGTCGATGTTGCAATGTAGCATGCACCCGGAGGGTGGGCCCGCACGTACGGGGAAATGTAGGAGCGCAAGCCCGCTCGGGGTCTTGGCACATGCATGCCAAGTGTTATGTGTATCAGTCCTGCGGCTGCATGAGTCAGGTGCCTAGCCTCAATCGCAGCCTGATCACAGCCAGCCATGGACTGTACACCTGTGTCCGCCCTGTCCGGACCATTGGACTACACTCACTTGGCCGCACACCCTCAATGGCCAGCTTCAAGGTGTTGTTGGCAAGCCGCTGGACATGCGCGGACAGGCATGACAATGGTGTGCCATAGTAGTACACGTGATACAACCACGCAGCCCCCACATGTGTGGGGGCTCGTGGGAGGGAGGAGCAGCTGTGAGGCAACGTAAGACACAGTGAGGCCGCTCATGTGCCACGTGCTAGGCATATCATCCATGATTCCCTGGGTCGCAGACATCCCACCCCACCCACGACAGGCCTCTGTACATCTCCTGTATGCATGCAGATGGTGAAGTTACTGTAGGGATGAAAGGTCCTTTGTCTGAACTATCAGGCGGTAGTACATCTGCAGCTCCTAGATGGGACTTGCATGTGCCCAGCACCCCCTGACAGATACAATAGCATTTGCTGGTGACTCCCACACTACGCAATGCCCGACGTGAGACCAACGTGTACATATCCCACACGCAGAAGTCCTTGGTCGTAGTTAGCATGCGTGAAATGGCCTTCACACGTACTCTCACCACACCCCAGGCCTGCACCCGTTGCACACAGACACTGCTCATTGCTCCGAGCTGTGGCATTTCATCCACAGGACTGGCGCAGGTCAACACAGTGCCGCTTTAAGCAGAGCCACTGACGCAATGGCAGACCATCCCGGACACATGCTCAACTCCAGTCACGTGGACCTGTACCGTGCACGTCTGCTGCATGTATTGGGGGCACTGCCATTGGCAGTGCTGCGGATCAGTTACCGGCTGAGCTTCCGCCTTGCCAACGTCACCTGCGTTCAGCCTGTGTTGCATTGTCGCTCGTGCATATTCGAGTGGTCCATGGATGTCTGCCTCCCCAACGTTACGGTAGCTGACCTGGATTTCGACGTGTGTGTGTGCCCCCTGTTGGCCCACAACCAGGAGTGTTACCGTGATGCCCGTTTATGGCATGCCTGGATGTTTGGCATGCATGCTGGCAACATGACATGGGAGATTGCACGAGTCGTCGTGTGCAGTGACCACATTGAGCCGCTCCCCGATTGGTCTTTCATGCAAATTGGGGCCAGGGGTTGGAGTCAGCACATCTGTCCGGGACAGCTGATGGGTTACGTTGCCGACATGTTAGATGTGGTGGACAACGATCTCTCATTGGAAATGTTGGCCTACGCTGCTGCACTCGTGTTCATGGACGAGTGACAAGGTACCTGCAGCCAGAACTGCATGTGACCCATTGCACGTGTCCCGATGCCTGGTTGCATGTTGGGGATGTGGTCACATGTCCCAAGACGACAGTGGACATGGCTGCATTGGCCTGGACTCCTGATCCATGCGCGGACAACCAACCCGGGTTGGCAATGACTTGTGTTGGTGATGGACTCCCCCGGGGTGGACATGGGCGCTTTCCAACGTTACTCATTCAGACATGCTGCTGCATTGGTCTGCATGTCTTGGCACTTCCCTTGGCCGTACTGACACACAATTGTTGATAAAGTTTCCGCACGTTTACTTGTCTCCAACTGTGTTGAGTGTTTATTTGTATGCCAATGTGTGTGTCACGGCCTATCTTGGTCCCTGCCTTACATGCATTGCTACCCCATCAGGGCTGTGGGTTGGTACTTGTGCATTATCATGTCCCTGTTTCGTGCTTTGCCAGATGCGTATGGCCATTTACTGGCCACAAGCGGGTGCACTTGTGTCCTGTGTTCGGTTGTGCAAATGTTGGTGTTTGTACCACATTGTGTTGGATGTTGGGGTGCTCTGCTTCCTATGTGTGTGTGCTGCATTGTGTGTGAGATGTCTCTTCAGCTCTGATTTGGCTCACCCTTCTCCCTTTCAGGCAGTGTGGTTTTCACTTCTGTGCTTGTTCAGTGGTGTGATATTGCCGAGTTGTGTGACTTGTGCTCTTGGTTGGTGTTGTTACTCTTGGGCATAGTTTGTCTGCAGTTGTGCTGTGCTTAATTGTGCATGTGTGCCATTGTGCCCATCTCCCCCCGTCCCCCCAGTCCCTGGTCGTTCCTCTCCCTGTTGCTGTTGAGTCTGTTGATTTTGAGCAGTTTCCGGTCCCCGACTCCTGCCACCATCTCCAGACTGATGTGGTGGACACCATTTCCTCCATGTCATCCAGCTCCTGGTGTGGCGCTGGACTCCCACCTCCGGTGTGCATTGCTGCCTTCTGGTTGTTGGCGTGTTTCTGCTTGTTTGTGCATTTCGCATCATTCAAGCTGTTCTGGTTTTCTTCCATTGTCCTCCTCCCCTCTCCGGCTGCATTCACCTTGTCCACGATGGCCTGCCATGTACAATGTTTTGTTGCCAATGGGGCTTGTGGGGTTGTGTACTAGCTCAGACTACCTCCATTGTGCTTCGCTGTTGTTTTCTGTTTGGTTTGTCTTTCTTTTTCCTGCTTTTGTTGTGCTTATTCCCGCCTGCTGTATGTGTGTCGCAGGCCTGGCACTGCTTATCGCTGCTTTCCTCATCGCGAATGGGCTCATCGCATGTTTTTTGGTGTTGGGGTTTGTGTTTTTATCTCCGTCGCGGTAGTTGTATCGCGAACATTGGCCGCGTTTTCGGAAGACTATCGCATGGTACTGCCGTGTTGTGAATTCCAGGTTAACACAGGGTTATTTTCCCACGATAGACTGCGATGTGTAAAGTTGCGTTAACATTTTTTGGAGATGTTTATCGCACGTTCTTGTGAATATCACCCTCTGTCTTGAAATGTGACATCTGCCAACAGATGAAAGGCTCCACCATAACATGCCTGGCGCAGACACCGTTACTAAAATCAGACAAACCTCTCGCATGTGTGTATCTGGACCACTGCGGCCCCTTACAATCTGATGGGGCTTACAAGTATATCATGGTTGCAGTGGATTCCTGCTCAAGATTCCTAAGGGTTTGGCCTCAGCGCTCGGCTGACGCTCGAACTGTTATCAAAGATTTGCTAGTCTTTATAGGGACATACGCAGTTGGCACGTTACATTCTGACCATGGCCCGGCGTTTAGCTCTCGGGCTTACAAAGAGGCCATGGAAGGTATGGTCGTAGCATTGCGGTACTCCTCTCCGTACCATCCTGAGGGAAATTTGGTTGTGGAGAGGAAAAACCGGGACTTAAAGTAATCTTTAACAGCTAGGGCATTAGGCAAGGGCGGTAGTTGGGTCACTCACCTATATGGGGTACAAAGGGCACTCAATAACCAGCCAAGAAGTTCTCTAGGGGTGTCACTCCATATGAGGTCCTATTTGGGACGAGAATGTGGGTACCTGATCTTGAATGTGAAGGCGCAGTGGCGGATAAGAAACCATTTGATATCCATGATCGTTTGGCTGTTTTACAGGATCTAAATGAATCCAGGACAGAACAAAGCAACGTCCATTTAAAACAGACCGCCACTGGGGAAGTCAAGGCAGTCACGGCAAGACCTGTCTGGATCCCAAAAGTCAGGGATCTAGTCAGAGAGAAAATAGCGGACAAAAATGAATTTGGACCATCATACAGAAAGCCTGTACCTGTCCTAGCAGTTCAAGGAACAAGAATTGTACTTTTGCCGCCTCTTGCCGGAAAAAAGGAGAAAAGATTTGTCTCAATCAACTTAATCAAACCACACTACGTGGCCGATACTGAACAGTAGGCCTCATGAACTCCACAGTAGCAGACGCCCTCCTCTAGCTACCATCCAAGAAGTTCAAACAGAAAGACATCACGTTTGAAGAGCCTCCTGTGCGGAATGAAGGACTAAGCAACAATGCTATGGAACTCGTTCCCCTTGAACCAGAAGTTCAACTTCAAAATTCAATTCAAAACAACACACAAGTTGCAATTAGACCAAATACAGACGTCTATGTCAACATGCCTCGACAAGATCAAAATGCGATTTCAACAAATCCCGATGCAATTTCTACAATTGATCGAACTGCTTCTGGCTACTTCATGAACTTTGATACGTTTTCCTTGGATCCAAGTGAACCGGAAACGACGCCAGCCCAAAATTCACGCAAGCAGCAAATTAAAGACTTTCTAAACTTTCTCAAAAAGACTTACCTGGTATCGCCTTGGTTAGAACTCTGGGTAATTACTGGGATACTATTTTTTCTTTTCTGGCTAGGCTTAGTTATAACTTTTAGCATGCTTATTAATGGACGATACCTTCAACAAAGCTCCACAGCCCGAAATGTGAATTTGATTTTAAAAACACATCAATCTTCACATCGTGAACAAAGAGACTTGTCAACAGTGAACATCACAGCAGTTCGTATACCGGACGGTATAGTCTGGGACAAAGTTGATTTTGATATATTCAGTCCAACTGAACTTTTAAAACTTTCACTTATATTTAAAATTTCATTAAGTGATATCATTACCTCCAGTACATTTTCTGATGATTGGGACTCTGAAACTGTTAATAACATGTTGTCTGATTTAGAAAAAACTGCCGCATTTTCGAACACTGAAATGTTAGAAGGTAATTCAGACTATGACGCTTTGTACTGTTACCAACATTATGGTCATCATTTCCTACACAAATCTATTTCGCCTTTTGAGTACCAGCAGTGGGAACATTGCCCTACACCACCAACAAGTAGTTTGCATACATTTGCACAGAAATGTTCATATTTTTCAGGTTTTAACACCACTGACCCGACGTCATTTTATTATAAGGTTATACCGACATCGGCACTGAAAAGTATGTTGACTAACACCAAACAGATATACTCTGCTTCCTTTATTGCCCAATTGTCTGAACAGGGTTTTGACCTATGGAAGGACACAATAGACTTAAAATCAGTCTGGGGTTCTAGGGACTGGCAAGTCCAGGGAACAGAAGCGCTATTTAGAGCATGCCTCATTCCACAGCAGATGATATTTCTAAATGACACTGTGCAACAGACATCCTGTCTTGGACTGGCCAAGAACAAATACCTGAACACACCTCGATTTCCAACACCAGCACAGATGAAGGAGTGGCAAAATTTGACTTCAAAAGAAGGGGCAACAATAGATGACATTTTACAGTACAATAGAACAGACCCCGATTGGGAAAAGGGTGGTTTGGCCCTTAGACACGAACACATGTCAGAAAAGATTCTGGGGTACCACCGAAGGGTTCAGTATCCATAGGCCAGACCCACGCTATGTACAAAGAGAACACCCAGGGGTAGTGACATCCTACAGTGTTGGGGAGTTGTGCCTTGATTGGCTAGAAACATCAACATTCACAGAAGTGAAACAACACTTAGCCATACTCTCACAAGACATAGATCTTAGGGATTTTTTACTAGGTCCCAGGAAACCCCGTCAGAAACGTTTCATATATGCTGGGATTTATGCTGCCTACAATAAAAATTGGAAAATATCTCAACAAGAGGCCGCAGGGAGAATACGGGAAATAGTCCAAATTAACTTAGAGAAGGCATTAGGGGTAGTGGACAATGGGTTGACAACTTTGACCTCCAGGATATATTCCTTAGGCAACATTGTATCTTCTGCGATAGACATACTGGAACAGGATTTAGCCATATTACAACACAGGCAATCTCAGTTACGTTCTGTTATGTTATTGAGCTGGACGCTGCAATCTTTGCGTCTAGGCTATGTGCCTTGGCGTTATATCAACAGTACGTCTCTGTTTTCTGAATACAATATAACAGATAAACAGATGGAAATGGCACAAAGGGGAGCAAAATATACAATGCTGCGTATTGAAAAACTGGACAGGTTACCATTCACGGTAGCGGAATCTCCGTCTACGGAATGGCTTATCCATGGCCACATAACTCTACCGGTCACTACTTTTCAGTTTCAATATTGCCTTGAGCAAAGGCAGGCGGGCAAATATGAAAAGATGGGTAAGGAATACATTAAGGAATCTTGGGAGTTACCATACAGATTTCGATGCTGGAGTGGGGATCGAGAAGTGTTTCTAAGCGGTACAAACAGCAATAACGCTCTAAGCGGTTCTCTCATGTGCCAGAACATTTCATTGCACGGAGCTTGTAATGGGTCGGTAGCAAACTTGTCCTGCCACATAAAAGGGACTCCAGCTGCCGTGATTAAACCGGTATTCGAGCTGCTCTCGAATGGGAGTTACTTGATGCTGAACGATCAAGGTTGCTGTGGGATGCTTCCGGGCATTGCCTATCTGGTCACTGTGAACTCCAGGGTTACTTGCTGTAGGCAAGTATTGTTTCCCCCAACAAGTACAGTCAGGGAGGCGCTGTTATGGCCTTCGTTGAATGTTTCCTTTATACAATTTGATACTTTGAGCAGACTGAAAGCCATGCTTTTGCAGCAAACCGTAACCTTAACCTCTGCTCGAGAGACCTTTGATCTTCAAATCACAAGGACCTCGACCGAGATACAGGCACTTATACGTACAAACTGCCCCATTCATTTCGCAGAAATGGTGGGTCGTATCTTTAATATGTCTGATACGAGTGGTATTTTACACCTATTTAAGACCATAGGGTCAGGATTTCTAAGCACCTTTCAGACAATCCTCGGAGTTATCCCGAATTTTATACACTCCGTATTGGGAAGCGTTTTTGGAGGTCTTCCGCTGATCCTGCTTTCTATCGCAGGAATCCTGATTGTCATTTTTCTGCTAGGAGATGGCAAAAGCACTCTTGGAGCGCAAGTACCGTGAGCGCATGGTACAACATCTGGGCACAGCTCGCCTAAGGGAACTAAGGGCCTCTTGGTTCCTATCGTTTAGACCAGTGAACCAGCGTGATATTAGCAAACAGCATTCATATACTAGATACTCACTTGGGCCCATACATTCATACTACGCTAATACTTACGCTGGGTTTTATCAGTTGTTACTCTCTATCAAAATCCCTGCTACCAATTACCTTCTGATTGAAGAGTAATGACTTACCAATGAATCCTTTGCTAATTGGGAAATTTAAAATGAGTGACATTCATTATAATACAAAATCCTGAAATAACCACTGAGTCAGGAAGTTTTAAAATGTTTATCTAAAAATTTAGCAGAGTAAAATACAGAGCCACATGGTACTTAATCGCAATACCCAAGATTAAGCATAGAAATGATTATTGCTAATCAATGTCGGTGTTTAAAGAAAAGGAGAGGATAGAGATAGCAGCGCAACTAAAGGTTGCATTATATTTACCTAAGTGCGAGAACCAAACCCCTTAGCCAAGGAGTTGAAAGAATAGGACCCAGGAAGGATGAAGAGCAAAGACCTCCTCCAGGATCAGGACAGGACCGGTGACCTCTCTACAACGACGCCTGCGTCGTTCCCCTCTCTGATACTCGGCTTCTCCTCGATTCTCCCGTGCCTTCCTTCTAATGGACTCTGCCGCCCCCTCCTCAGGACCTCTTCTGGACAGGGACTCGGTCTGCAATCGGTCAGCTTGGCGGTCTGGAGCTAAGCGCGCTCTGGCAGCATGGACGCCTGTTCTTCATGAACGCATGCTCTCCTTCCTAATTAACTAATGCTATATTCTATTATACCCTTCTACGCCCATGTACCTCCCCTTAATGTTGCTAAAATATGGGGCCACTACTTCTGATTGGACAGGGACAGGAGGTGGATTCTCGCACCATATCCATTTGGCTTAAATTGTAAAGCCTATTGTCTTTACGTTCCCACCCCTTCAAATTAATACATTCGTTTTATTTCCCACCCGTCTCATGACAAATGTTTTCTTTGTTGGCACTGTTTCTTTGTTTTCGTCTTTAAAGATCTCGTTAATTTCACTGCTTAGCACTGTTTCGTGTTCTTCAATTACTGTGTTTCTTGTTTGCTCCTTTTCAGGTCTAATTGGTTTCCCTGTAACAGCTCCGCTGTGAGTTTCCAATAACTGACCTTGTTCTTTATTTATTTCTTCAAGTTCATGTTTTTCAAGGTTCTCTTCTTCTGTGTACTCTTCTTGATCTAACTTGTTCTGATCAGGGCTTATTGCACTGTGAACTTCTGCAGCCTGACTGGATTCTTCTAGACCTGTCTGTCCCTGTTCAAAGTCTATTAGGTCTTCACTGATTTGAGTCCAGTTTCCTTTCCCTATCTGACCTTGTTCAGGATTTCTTAGTGTCTTTTCTTCTTGTTCCTGAACTGCTTATTCTTCACCTATCTGATCTTCTTCAATTTCTTCCAATTTCGCTTGACTTCTTGTTCTGTGATATACTTCAGGAACTTCTACCACTGGTATCCAATCCTGACTTGTGCTCGGTTGTTCTTCTTCAGCTTCTCTCGAATCTCGAGCCGGAGATTCTTCAGCTGGGCAACCTTCAGCTTCCTCAGTGATTGGCGTTGTCTGAGGATTCTCTTCCTCGGGATCTGGTACTCTCTTGGTGTGACTTACATGAATCCAGTTAGGAAATCCGGCACACTTCACTGCTGTATTCGTTGTCAGTATGACTTGACATGGTCTGCCCCATCTAGGTGATAGACACGTTTCTCTGGTGTGATTCTTCACTACCACCCAGTCACCAGTCACCAGGATTCAGATCATGTTCTTGCTCGGGCTGCCTGGAAACTGCGTCTTCTCCAACCTGATGAGAGACAGAACGCACTAGGTCAGCCAATCCTTTGCAATAGTCCAGAACCATATCATCAGATATATTCACCAGTTTGTTTGTGGGAACATGTGTTTGTCTCATTGCTCTTCCCATCATTATTTCATGTGGGCTCAATCCTGTGGTTCTGTCAGGTATACTTCTGAGTCCCATTAAAGCGAGTGGCAATGCATCTGGCCACTCTAATGATGTTGATGCACACATTTTTCCCAGTCTTGACTTTATAGTGCCATTCAATTGTTCAACCACTCCAGAAGCTTCTGGACGATATGCACAGTGCAGTTTCTGTTTGATTTGAAATGCTTCACAGATTATTTGAATCACTTCACTGTTAAAATGTTTTCCTCTATCTGATTCCAAAGTTACTGGAAAACCAAACCTAGGAATGAGCTCTCGTAGCAACAGTTTTGCAACTGTAATGCTGTCATTTCTCCTAGTAGGGTAAGCCTCCACCCATTTTGAAAACAGACACACTATGACTAGTACATATTTCAGCCCTCTACATGGTGGTAACTGTATGAAATCAAACTGAAGTCTCATAAATGGACCCTCTGCCTTTCCAATTTTCCCAAATCCAATTACTGTCTTCCTCCCCGGATTATGCATCTGGCAAGTTAGACATCTCTGGCAAAGACTCTCTGCAACAGCCCTGAATTTGGGATTGTACCAATTTTGTCTGAACAGCCTAATCATTGCATCTCTCCCTATGTGTGTGTCTCCATGATGCATTCTAGGCATTTGTGAGAGTAAACAGTCTGGCATGACTGGTCTGCCATCAGCACTGATCCACACTTCATCCTCTCCTCTTTGGGAACAACCCACTTTGATCCACAAATTCTTCTCACTTTCATCAACCTCATCTTGCAATTTCTTCACCTCATTCCAAGTTTCAGGTGGCATATACAGCATAAGTTGGCAGCTGATTCCCATTCTTTCCACCCTCTTATTGACTGACATTCTGGTTTTGGCACAATGTTGAGCCACCAGATCTGCATATCTGTTGCCGACTACCACCCAGTCATCTCCTGACTGGTGTGCGGCACATTTCACCACAGCCAATTCTTTTGGTGATTGTATTGCTTCTAGCAATTCCCTTACAAATTGTCCATTTTTAATGGGGATCCTGAAGAAGTCATGAAATCCCTCTGCATCCATAGTTGGCCAAAATCGTGCACAACCCCGTAACCATATTGGCTATCTGTAAATATGGTCACTCTCTGATTCCTCCCAATTTTGCATGCTTTTATCAACGCAATCAATTCAGCTACTTGTGCAGATTTGACTCCTGGTAAATAGGATGCTTCAACTATTCCAGTTAATTCACATACCGCATAGGCAGCAGTTAGTTTACCATCTTCATGTCTTTGACATGAACCATCTACAAATAGCTCCCTGTCTGGCTTTTTAAGAGGCTGTTCCTCTATATCTGGGCGTGGTTTTGTGCATAATTCTGTGATTTGTATACAATCATGTTCATCGTCTTCATCATCTTTAATTCTCTCATGATATGGGTCTGGTAGTAAGGTTGCTGGATTTATTATAGTACACCTTACCATGTTCACATTTTCAGCACCCATTATGATTCTTTCGTATTTAGTCAGCCGACTAGGATTAAGATGCTGAGTTCGGGTTCTTGTCAACAGAATGACAACTGCATGTGGAACATATACTTTTACAGGGTGTCCCATCACAATTGACTCACTTTGTTCAATGCTCAAACAAGTAGCAGCCACTGCTTTTAGGCATCCTGGCAACGCGGCTGCTACTGGGTCCAATGTAGCAGAAAAATATGCTATAGGACGTCTTTCTAGTCCATGTCTCTGAGTTAAGACAGAAAGTGCACAATTTTCTCTTTCATGACAGAATAATGCAAATTCTTTTTATAATCAGGCATGCCTAAGGCAGGTGCTGAACATAGGGCATTTCTCAATTTTACAAAGGCTTCTACACTTTCATCCTCCCACTCCACAGGGTCCTTTGCTTTCTTTTTTGTCATGTTAATTAAGGGCTTAGCTAACATGGAAAATCTTGGTATCCATTGTCGACAGTAACCTACTATTCCTAGGAACATTCTCACTTGTCTTTGTGTTACAGGCATTTGCATTTTCTTTATTAAAGCTACTCTTTCAGCTGTTACTCTTCTTTTTCCTCTCTCAATTTGGTGTCCCAGATACTTAACAGCTGTTGTACAGAATTGCAATTTTTCAGGTGAGACTTTATGTCCTTCTTCTGCCAAAAGATTTAATAATGCTATGGAATCAACAACACAGTCCTCTCTGGTGTTCGATGCCACCAATAAGTTGTCGATATATTGGACTAAGACTGAGCTTCCTGGCATCACTAGGCACTTTTTCAGTATCTGGTTGAAAATAGAAGGACTTTCTGTGTACCCCTGAGGAACACGATTCCACACATAAACTTTGTTCTCAAATTTAAATGAGAAAAGATACTGGCTGTCTGGATGTAATGGTATTGAAAAGAACGCTTGACACAAATCAATTACTGTGAACCATCCTGCACTCCACGGAATCTGGTATATAATTACTGCAGGGTTTGGTACTATGGGACAACATGGTTCCACAATCTTATTTATTTTCCTCAGGTCCTGAACAATCCTATATTTCCCACTAGGTTTCTTTAATCCCATTATTGGTGAATTACACGGGCTACTCATTACTTCTTTTAGTATGTTTTGTTCTACCATTCGATTTATTTCTTCAATGACTCCTGCTTTTACTTCTGCACTCATTTTGTACTGTCTGGTATTTGGGAAAATTGCACCTTCCTTTACAGTAATTTTAACTGGATCTATTTTAGCCATAAGTCCTACTTCCTTTCCGGTGAAATCCCATACTATGGGGTTTACTGTACCTTTTAATTCTTCTGGCAACTCATCTTTTGTTATTAACGAAAACATCTCATCCACTTCTGTACCTTGTTTTGCAATCATCATTTTATATACATGGTCTTCATCTGGTGTCTGAACTGCCACACCATCCGGTGTGCAGAAAATGGTACAATTCATCTTGCACAACAAATCCCTACCTAATAAGTTTACTGGACTGGAATCACATACTACAAATTGATGCATTTCTCTGAAATTTCCAATTTTAACTTCCATGGGTTCGGTAAGAGGTGTTCTAATCCGCTGATTAGCTACCCCCACTACTTGGATATTTTCACCAGAGAGAGGAAGGTCTGGAATGTGTGCTGGTCTCACAGTAGACCGGGTAGCACCAGTGTCCAAAAGGAAAGTAATATTATTACCTTTCACATTCCCTTCAACATATGGACCTGACTGATCTACCTGTAAGGATGCGCCAAGTATGCACTCCTTCTTCCCCTCTCCTAGGCACCGTCATAGACTGTATTGACAGAAATCGTCCTGCAAAAGAAATTGTGATGTCATATAATCATTCTTACCACTTCCTCCCGGATATCCGATGTCTCTACCATGCTTTGCTCTGCTTACATTACCCTGAATAGGTGCAGGTGGCAACTGACTCTGAGGATTTGCACCCTGCTGTGAGTCATTCTGCGTCTGTGGATTTAAATTTTGATTTGGGCCATTATTATTCCGAATCTATTTACATTCATCCTTCCAATGTCCCAATTTTCCGCATCCATGACAAGGAAATTTCTTTTTAGCTTCTTCTCTACTCATTCGTCCTCTAAACTTTCCACCATTCCCAGCATCACCATTCTTTCCAGAATCTTTTCCTGGATTTTCACTCGGATTTTCCAAATTGATTCCCTGTTTCTCAGCCATTTTCACCTGAGCCCACGTTACTTTTTCCTGCAATTTCTTGTGTCTATCCTCAATATCGTCTCCACAATATTTTGCATACTTCAAAATTTCGTCGATAGGTTTCCCTTGCCAACACAACATGTGCTGCTTAATCATCTGACACATTTCTGGCTTTAGACCATAAACAAATCGATACACAAACTGACTCATGTTCTTGTCTCCAATGTCCTCAAATCCACTATACTGTTTAAATACCTGCAATAGACGCTCATAGTAGGAATGTACTGATTCATTAGCTTCTTGGGTAGTTCGATCTATTTTTACCCAATCTGTTTCTTTCGGTGGTATTTTCCCTTTCAGGTAAGTTATCACTTGCTGATACTTTTTCATCACATCATTTGACGGGGCACCTGTCTTCGGATCTCTAGGATATTCATCACTAGGCCAATCGACTGTAATTTTACAATCTGTCCACAAATCGGCAGGTACCACTATGTCAAACAAACCATCTAAATCCTTCAACAATACCTTTGACACCTTCACAAACCTGTCAACCTGCTTGTACCATTCAATTGGTTTTTCTCTCAATTTTGGAAAATCATTCGTAAATGACAAAATATCCTGTCTGCTCCATGGGACATGTACATATCCTCCTCCCGCAACTTCTCGCATTGGATACAATTGGTCTGCTTTCCCTGTTTCCTTCATCACATATTCTGATGCTGTTCTACTTGTTCGGGCTTCTTCCTTTTTCTTGGCCCACCTAGTTTTCCATTTATCTAGGTCTCCCCATTTTTGCAAAACTAACATTAATTCTCTTATTTGTAATCTTCTTCCAGAGGCATTCATATTTTCTAAATCTTTGTCTGAAAATTCTGCTCTATAGGGTTTCTGTAGTACCTTTGATCTCCCTATTTCTATTCCCATCTGTAGTGCTAAGTTGGATAATTTTTCATGGAATATCCTTACATTTCTGGTGATACTCCTACACAAGAACAATAATTCTTCTTCATCATAGGTATTTAAGCGTTCTAGTCCTACATTTCCTGCTATTATTTCTTCTAATTCGACTTTCAATTTATGAATGTCCATTATTTTCGGAGGTGTGCACTGTTTAACTGACCCTTGCACCCATCTTTCTAGATCTTCAGGTGTTACTATGGTAGCACTTTTTGCTCCCGATGAAGTTACTAAACTTACATCTTTTGAACATCCAGGTACATCTTTTCTGGGAGTACTATTTACAGAACCTCGAATACGCAAGTCCATGAGTGATATTGTGGATTCACAGTCACTAAATTGATCCTCAATTTTAACTGGAGCTTCAGGTTTTGGATTATTCACAGCAGTAGGTGTAAGTATCGGTGGAGGACAGCTTCCCTGAGTACCATATAATGGAACTACTGGACCAATTGTTACAGGTATGGTCAACGAATCAGGATGTACTTTTATCTGGGTTATTTTCTGTATTAATTCTGCTCTGGTCTTTTCTAGGGCTTCTTTTTCTTTGTCATGAAGTATTCTACTCGTGGTGAATTCATGCATTACCTGTGGCACTAATGGAGTTTTCGGTGGTGCACTTGGGGTGCATCCACTTGTCCCTTCCTGATATGGTGGGGGATTTCTTAACATTTCCTCCATAAATTCGTCTTCAGACTCCTCATTTCTCATTAAATGTTTTGTCTTTTCTGTGCACTTACTTCCTAATTTCTCCTCTGCTGAGAACAATGGATATAATCCTTCTGTAATCATTGCCCTTCTCCATTGTTTCATCTGACCATCCCTAGACTCACGTATATATCTGGGAAAAAATCCTGGATAACTCCTATTACTTCTAGATCTATCCCGCTCAAATGCCTCGGTTTCCCACTCTTCTAGAGCTTCGTATTGAGTTAATCTAGGTCTGGGTTCTAAGTCATTCATCCTCAATCTCAAGTTTTGTAGAATTCGCCCATTGAACGTACCATTCTCGGGAAATGCTAATATTCCATCATTTTTGGTATATTCTATCCAATTCTCCATCCATACACAAGTATGATAACCTCTCTCCATCATCATAAATGAAGCGGGAGTTTTAGCTGGTGGAATAATAATTCCTTCTCTAGTTTTGATTGGTTTGTCCTTTTTAAAATAATTCTTAATCTTTTGTAAAAATGACATTTTTCTCCTTTCTCCGTACATTCTATCTAATCTTTGGTGTACAAAATTATATTTTGCAAAACCTAGGAATCTCCTATCCGGACGAGTTCCTGTTAAAGTCGGATCGCGTTTTAACATGCAATCTTTATCCACTAAGATTTTAGCTTCTAAAATATCAACCAATCAAGTCTCTGCTAACTTTTATTTCTGAACCAATCCTTGCGCGGCCTTTTGGTGACGTTTATCTGTCAACCCCTCCTTTACAATCTGCTCTTTTCTGTCCTTGCTGGTTTAACCAATCCCAGCGCGGCACCTATGACGTCAGTACTACTCCTGACTACTGACCCCTCCTTTACAAGGGTTTTTCAACACCCGCTGATTCAACCAATCTCAGCGCGGCGTTTAGTGACGTCAGCTCCCTCTCCGGCAACTGACCCTCCCTTTACAAAAATTTACGCAAACTTATTTTCTCTATAAATCTTAATTAAATTTAAGTAACAACATAAAACATTCGCTATCGTGCCAGTTTCTCTAAAATAGAAAAGATAGTTTTCTCTCACACTTAGTAAAACCTTTCTGTTTACTAAAGATACACTACGAGTAAAACACTTCCGTCTACTCTTCACACAAGCTCCAGAAGTACCTGTTACTTCTCCAATGTTACCCTTTCTAGGTGATATAACATCAAATTTTTACCAGCGTACTCTTTTTGCTATTACTCACACGTTTAGAATCCCTAACGAGTACTGAAAGTCCTGCTTAACTTTTCAGTACTAATTCTGCCTGGCAGATAACCTCACTGCAGTATGGCTTCCACTTACCATCCGCTATTCCTTTTACCCCGGGGTATTCTGGACAACATAAAACAAAACTTTGAATACACGGATGTTAGTTCATAAAAATACAAATAAAAATTCTCATTACCCAATTAACAAAGAGTAACCATCCTCTGATAACCAGAAAACTGATCCAGCGCGATATTAGCAAACAGCATTCATACACTAGATACTCACTTGGGCCCATACATTCATACTACGCTAATACTTACACTGGGTTTTATCAGTTGTTACTCTCTATCAAAATCCCTGCTACCAATTACCTTCTGATTGAAGAGTAATGACTTACCAATGAATCCTTTGCTAATTGGGAAATTTAAAATGAGTGACATTCATTATAATACAAAATCCTGAAATAACCACTGAGTCAGGAAGTTTTAAAATGTTTATCTAAAGATTTAGCAGAGTAAAATACAGAGCCACATGGTACTTAATCGCAATACCCAAGATTAAGCATAGAAATGATTATTGCTAATCAATGACGGTGTTTAAAGAAAAGGAGAGGATAGAGATAGCAGCGCAACTAAAGGTTGCATTATATTTACCTAAGTGCGAGAACCAAACCCCTTAGCCAAGGAGTTGAAAGAATAGGACCCAGGAAGGATGAAGAGCAAAGACCTCCTCCAGGATCAGGACAGGACCGGTGACCTCTCTACAACGACGCCTGCGTCGTTCCCCTCTTTGATACTCGGCTTCTTCTCGATTCTCCCATGCCTTCCTTCTAATGGACTCTGCCGCCCCCTCCTCAGGACCTCTTCTGGACAGGGACTCGGTCTGCAATCGGTCAGCTTGGCGGTCTGGAGCTAAGCGCGCTCTGGCAGCATGGACGCCTGTTCTTCATGAACGCATGCTCTCCTTCCTAATTAACTAATGCTATATTCTATTATACCCTTCTATGCCCATGTACCTCCCCTTAATGTTGCTAAAATATGGGGCCACTACTTCTGATTGGACAGGGACAGGAGGTGGATTCTCGCACCATATCCATTTGGCTTAAATTGTAAAGCCTATTGTCTTTACGTTCCCACCCCTTCAAATTAATACATTCGTTTTATTTCCCACCCGTCTCATTACAAATGTAAACCAATTTTCATAGACAATGTGTCAATATGCAACAGGAAAGCCAAAATACAGCATCTTCGGCCATCGGGTCACGGCCTTGGACTTCGTCCAGGTTGACTTCATTTGGCAGGCACACAGGACACATGCGCAGAATCAGTTGCCTCTCGAGTTTCAGAACACCAACCCAGGCCCAAGTTTACGAACTAATAAAAGTGCAAGAAGAAAATATTAGAATCACAAATAAAATGTTTCACTGTATACCCACTTTTTCTATTCTATTCCCATTTAATTATATATTCTAACCCGCGTTAGTAGCGTTAGGAAACGACAATTTAGTAATGACATGAGAGCAAGCTGAAGCATGTGAAAACATCAAGCAGCCATTTTAATGCACACTGCGCAGAAGCAGAAGTTTCCCACCAAGCAAAGAAAGACGTCACACCATGTGATATGGTTGCGACATGCGCATTGAGCTTTCCCGCGCATAGCTGCCATTTTGAATTACAAACAAGCGTTATTCCTTAGTAAAACACATAGGCAAGCATCCCTTTCTTTTGTGTCGTGAATGCAAAGGTTAGTATTAACAATACAAGTTTAATAAATTAATACTGTGAGGAGGATTGAATACAAGCAAGTTTCATTTATGAAACCTTGCTCCATCACCAGTCTGGATGGACTGCATCTTACCTGTTCTTCGATGCCTGTTTTGCGGTGACGAATGCGTGTTGGACCTCTGTCTGACACTTGCAACGGACACGCCTGCAGACTTGAATACCCGGCTGGAACCCCTGAGGGCCTACGCTCGGCAATCTCACCAGCATATTCCCATCTTGATGGCTGCATTCCTCGAGAATCCGCAGGTGCCTTTTACAACTGGGTTGAGCATCAGCTCTTCCACTAGCACTGAGGTTTCGACAACAGCACCGGCTGCCTCTACACCAGCTATTGGCAGCTCTGAATATAATTTGTGCTCCATTGACGTACTCTGCGATGTGTTACAAGGACCGTCCCCTGAAGAGGCAAGCAACAACAATGTTGCATCTCCCAGCCAGGACACTTAATCTATAATTGGCTCATCGTGTGCTGGGAAAGGGTTCAGTTTTTCCTTTAAATTGACACTTTTGCTGAAAAGCATGTCCTTCTGACGCTTGTAGTGGTTCGACTTATATAAACAAACTCAATTAAGACATTGGCTTAAGTAACAATTCCAAAAATACTTTTTCAAAAAAATGTTTTCCCCCTCTTAAGACTGTTTTTAAAATGATTTTAAGAAAATGTTTTTACAAGGCTCACTGATAGTTTTTATGCACTACTACCTAGTAAAGAGAGTAGTTCAATGGCATTTTATTATTGTTGACTATTCGGAAGAGGAGTGGGTGTTATGTTTCATATAGGTACCCTAATATAGGCCCGGGTAATATCATACACCTTCACCTACATTACCTCCCCTACACTACACAGTAACGGACCTTTTAGGATTGAACCTTTACCTAGTTCTAGTCCTGGGCGCAGAAGGAGAGTTTCTCCTGAACAATAGAGTCCTATAACTCCATCAATAGACTCACACAGTATGAATGAATATTCATAAGGGTTCTTGGAAACCAGGCAGGGGCTACACCACCTACCACACCATATCTATGTACAAGGTTCATCCCATTCATCATCCTCAAATCCAACAATGGGTAATACATGATACAAGGGACAAAGGAGCTCTAGATACTTTCTGCATAAACACAGCACATCTTGCTAGTTTTGGGCAGAGGGAACCGAGAATTCCAGGCCGACACACTGACCAGAGACGCTGAGGCTCCTGCATGCAGACGCTCCAGCTGACAGTGGTCTGAACATCCCTTGCGGGGTGTCCAACTCGAGACCAGGACGGGGTCCCATACTCTCACTCTCCAGGCAATGGGGTTCGACTAAATCCTAGAGGGATTCTTGGCTTCACACCTACTCACACGATAGGTACACTTAGGTACATCTAGATAGGCATCGTAGGAGTACGCGCTTTCTTTTATCATGCATTTTATATCCATGTATTTATTCATGCTTATTGCAAAATGGTAGAACTGTACTATCCATTTATATTCACTGTACTGCTAATCATATATCTATGCTACTGTGTAATGGCTGTTGCATCTCATATATTCTACACAAGAATAACGACTGTTCAATAAACCCTTATTGAAACGCCTAGGCTGTTTTATTCTGTGTATCTCTGAGACAAGATAAGTAAGCACAAGTGACTGAGCGAAAAATAGTACATTGTTTCCACGATCCTGAGGGATCAGGGTTGTCATGTTCTGAGGTTGCCAGAAACTATTCTCTCCCCGATAAGAGGAGACACTAGTGACACTGTGAGCTAGCTTATGCAAACAGGCTAACATTCCTCGGTGGCGGTGCTCAGAGTCAGTCTGCCACCAAACCCACAGTTTATGTTATCCGAACGCGCAGGTCCTGTATGGGTAATATAGGAACTACATGACACAACCCGGTGGCTGGCTTGTGCTGATGAACAATTTCTCCAGTGCTGGCATGAGTCTTCTCTCCTGTCGCTCTTCTCCTTTCTTTCTTGCGCACCTGTGGTGGTTGTTTGGCCTGTGGCGTCGTGCCACTCTCCTTTCCTTCTTCGCGGAGTGGCGTCATGCCACGCTCTTCTTCTTCCGACCAGGTTCGTCACTCGGATGTGGCGTGCTGCCACACGTCTCATGTTTGTGCCACATGGACATCTCGCTGGTCGTGTTCGGTTCTTGGGACGATCTTTACTTTGCTGTTGACCTGTCACAGGTCTGTCCTGTTGGTAGGACGCGCATCCTCTCCTTGAGGACCTCTTGCAGGCCCCTTCCCCTCCTCAGGGGTTTTGCGATGCTCCTCTGCTCTTCACTTGAGGTCACCGTGTTTGCACCTCAAGGCTGCACCGTCGTGGTGCTTGATCCTGCCTCCGTTAAGGCATGCTTGGTAGGGTTGTTCACTCCGAGTGACGTGCTCCATTCTTGCGGAGCGAATGTGTCGTCCAACAACATGTCGCCTGTCGTCGGAGCACACATTGCGGTGGCAGCTTGCCACGTGGAGTGTGCGACTCTCCTTTTGCCTATCTGGGGTCACTGACGACTTCGTCTTGAGACAGTGTGAGGGAGGACACTCTGCTGTCTTCGGCATTGCTTCTTCTCTTTGGAGAGGTCTCCCTCTCCTGGGCGTTTGCCCATGCTGCCAAGCTTCTGGGTGCATGCGTCGCGCACCTCAGACTTCACGCTCTTGGGCCTTCTTTAGGGCACCCTCTTCGGGAGTATGGTGTGCCCCTTTTCCTTGCTTGCTGTGACGTCCATTCACCACTGGGGGCATGTTGTGCAGTTTCCTCTCTCGTGGTGGCGTCAGACAGCCACTGGGGGTCACGCGCTCCTTGCCCGTTCTCCACGTACTTCCAAGTGGGGCTTGCTTTCCATCTTGGGCTTGGCTGCTCTTGTCTGCTTGACGCTGGTGCAGCTTTGGGCTTCTTGGGGCTGTTGGTGAGGTGTGAAGGTCTTTCTCCTTCGAAAGTATAGGCAGCCCATTGGGGCATGTGGTGCACTCATCATCAGTCCTGGCTGTGTCTCTTGTGCAGTTCCTGCTGCTGTTCCTGCTGTTAGGGGCAGGGACACTGTCGCTCTCCTTTTGAATTTGTTAGGTCCTGCGGGGTGGCAGGCTTTTGACTTACTCTTTCCTGTTTGAAGGTGTAGGTCACGGCAGCTTGCTTGATTTGAGTTGGGGCCTTAGCACGGTGCGATACTTCACCACTAGGTGGCACTGCAGAATCAGTCCTAGTCCCAGTGGCTTTCTTGATGCTGCGAGCGTGGTGCAAGCTGTGTTGAGGCGCGGTCACTGCAAGAGACCCAGGGTAGTCCTCTTTGCAGCTGCAGGCTGAGGTGAGTGTTGGCTTTTGTCCTCAGGGAGTGGTGCGAGCTGAGAACTGCTCAAACTGGCTTCCTTCCCTCCCTGGCAGCCTTATCTGTGTTAGCCTGGTGAAAAGACTTGTCAGCTTCCTTCAGCATGCTGAGGCAGACTCTCTCAGGTTTGCTTCATGCAGCCCACTATTCTTATATGCGGTGTGGCTTATTGACAGCTAGGTGGTGCTGCATGCATCTACAGAGAGGACCAGACATATTTCCTCGCGCTGCGGGTCCTTATGGTTTTGTCGGGTGCTGCTAGGTTGTAGGTGCCGTTGTGGGACGTTGTCCCGGTGCGATTATGCGCCGCTATGTGGCACTGCAGTGGTCGCGGCCACCTCCCTCACTTGCTGCGTAGGCGCTGAGGATGCCGATGCCAAGTGGCGGGACGCACATGCTGGTTCAACGCAACAGCCACTGGAGAGCTCTGCAACTATCCCTCTTTGAGGCTGAGGTCAGCTGCGCAGAGGGCACACGCCGGCGGCTGTGCAGACAGTTTCTGGGGCATTCGGTGCAGTTGCGGCCTCAGGACACCTGGGGTCCTTGTAGGCCCAGTCTTGCTGCTGGCGGGGTGCCCCACCCTCAGTCAGCATCAACGCAGATGGCGGCGTACCTCCCGCCAGGCTGCGCCGACTCTCTCCAGCACTGCATGCTTCACCCCCTCACATCAGGTGAGTGTGGCCTCAGGACGTTTACGGCAGGGGCTGGTATTGTTTCTCTGCACAGCGGGATATGCAGGCGCACTTCACGGATCTCCGATCTCCTGCTGGGTCCCGTTAGGCCACCACCCTCCTGGTCAGGTTTGACGGTACCCCTCAAGCACTTCCACATCGGGCTCAGAGGTGATCAGCGGCGTCGGCAGTCACCTCTGCGGGCAGCAGTCACCTCTCACTAGCGCACCGACCTGCAGGTGATGGGCAGATGGCAGTTGGCGGAGTCGCCGACGGGTGTTTCTGCAGGTAGGGGGCACTACGGATATGTCTCTGGAAACATGGGCACTCTGCAGACCGCTTACAGCAGGCAGGCAAGTGAGGCGCTGCACTCGCGCAGCTGCTGTCAGAGGCAGAATTGTGGGGCCACTGCAGGCATTTTTCTCCTGGGCAGCGAAGCCGGCTAAAGTTTGTAGAGGCAATTTATTTCGCCCAGGGCTGCTTTGCACTTTGGTCACTTGCTGTGGCTCTCTGGGGCGCTGCAGATAGTTTTCATGTCAGGCCATGGGAGTCTCTCCTTTAATCACGGGCCGTGACACTCACAAGCAAAACAGTGCAGGGCTCCAATGCAGCGTTGGGTCACACGCGGAGCCTCTTCTGACGCTTAGGCGGCCTTTTGCGGTCATGGATTGCCTCTGCTACGGCACTGCAGCTGCTTCTACACAGACCGCAGCAGCCTCCTTATTACTGCTGGCCTCGCAGACATTAGAGAGACTGGCGCAGGGCTTTGGACAGGTGTGGCCTAGTTCACGCCACGCTGTTCAGGAGCTCCGGCATGCAGGAGCTGTAGCGGTATACCGTGCTCTGTCCAGCCCCATTTGGAAAACTGCTTCCCTCTTTTTTCCCACTGTGTTGGCAGGCGGGGCAGCTTACTGGTGCGTTGCGTGTGGGAGAGGGAAGTACGGCAGAAGGCAGCCGCCCTTACCTGCGGGCCTCGCTGGGGTTCTGCCTGTACGTCTCCACATCTCTCTCTTCCGGCATGTGGGGGCACTTCTTGAGCTGTTGGGCTTCTCACAGTGCTTGTTGGCAGTCACAGTGCCGACTGCGACATGCATATGTATTTCTCCCCTTCACCAGGGTTATATTGTTCTACTCCCAGGCTCACTTCTTGCCCATCCGCTCCTGCCTTTCGGAGGTCGAAGCAGGCAGGCGACTGCATGTCATGGAGGCTGGGCGCTGCCACCTTTCTCACGGGACGGTGTGGGGAGTGCCTGGGCACAGGCTGCCCATCCCCTCTATGACAACAGGAACTGTGCAACCGGCAGGCACGTGGGGTCAGACACGCTCGTCGTCATTGTAGTGTTGTGGGCACGTGCGCCTGACCCCTTTTATTTGCAGGGTCACCTGACCGGTGACGCCTGTGATGGGTGGGTGTATGGTGCAAACAGGCAGAACACTAGAATGTGTCCTGCAGGACACTACAGAGGGGATATATACAGTAAGGGGTGACTTCTCAACACTGTAGAGACAAACCACTCCCAATAAAACAGGAACATAAGACAAGCCTGAGCAGAGCTCCGAGCAAACATTCTTGGTGCTTATTGCACAGTACATATTTAGGTTGCACATATCTGTTTGCATGCGTGTTAATCAGACCTATGTGCACTGAAACATTTAATTTCACTCCATTGTTTTATGTCTTTTGCTGATTTAGAGTGGCACCTTTATTGGCCCCGAATTAAAGTTTCTGCTTCATTTCTGCATGTTTTTCTCCAATTTTTATGTAGATTTTAACTCAGACATTTCGCCTCCTTTCAGGCAAACCGCCCAGGTGCAAAACTTGAAATAAACTGTGTTCCCGCATTACTTGTAACCTGAAGGGGCCAATAACAGGCGTTTAATTGGGCTCTTGTGATGAGGCATCTAGAATTAGTGACTATTCAGCAGCGCAGCAGAAGCCTCTCTGCTGTGCGGTGAGACTCTTTCTTAAGTAGTCCCTGAACAGCGTTTAAGCTTTTGGAATAGCTATTTTTGTCCAGGAGTTGTTTGCGACTGCCCTCTTTACTCCCTCCTGCCATGCAAACGATTTGTTTTGTGATTTGGCCAATGTAAGAATAAGTGAAACAAACACTGAGTCTGTTCAATTTTGGTTTGCAAAAAAGTCTTCACAAAGGATCAGAGCACACTTTTCTCAGATACAACGGCTACAACATGGACAGCAGCTTTGCATCTTTCCCTCACAGAAAGAACAAGTAAAAGACAGCCTGCAGCAGTGCAAAATGTGCATGTTCACACAGCGCAGGCACAGCGCATCTTCGAACAGGTGCAATTTTTCAGCGCATGGCATAGGTAAGAGTAAAGCAAGGTTTCCTCGCAGGGAACAATGCGCATTGCGATAGGTAGGCTTAAGCAGTGCTTAATTTGTAAAAAAGAATAAGTGCCAGGGCCCTCGTCAGGAGGCCCCCGCAGTTTGCACCACACATTGCCACTCTACTTACACAACTGCTAACCATCACACTGCTACAAGTGTGAGGATGCAGACTGTTCGAGGCCGCCAAAGCTTTAAGAATGGTTTGGGTGGCAGGTATTAGTTGTTTTTAATGTATATTGGATTGACAAACAACAGTTTTTCTGCTCATCTTTAAATTACACAAACAGCGCCACCATGTGCAGCTGTCATAAGTGCAGGTTCCGGCAATTAAGTGCAGGTGCCGAGCACTGGAAACTACAGTCTCAAATTAAGCACTGGGCTTTAGCAGCAATAGTATGGTCCTTTCAAGCCACCTTCTTACATAGAACGTCTCCTTAGTGCTAGATGAGGCATAGCATGGAATGCATCAATGCAAGTTTCTTTCACATACAGCAAAGTGGTACAAAACGTACAATAGCTATGCGTGCTTTCCAGGGGCATAGCTTAGTTAGTGAAATTAAAGGGGGGAGTGGGGTGGAACAGAGATTTCACAACCATCACTACCATTGAAATGCAAAATGGATGAAAATAGTCTTCAATTTAAAAGGCATCTCTGCACCACATAAGAGCAATCCACTTCTTTGTTTATTCATGGCCTGTTTTGAGTGAGAGGAAAGAGAAGGGGTGGGTGTATACAATCTCTGTAGTTTCATAGAGATGTATGTCTGTGCTATGAGGGCTGCTAAACCGAGTGGAAACTTGACCACACACACTGCTAGCCCGACTGGAGACCGCTGGACCCAACTACACACACCAGAATCCATTTATTATGGGGTGTCACACTCCAAACACCCCCCAGTGCTGCGCTGCTTCACTTTCCTATACACCACAGCTTTCCCATATTGGCACTTTAGGCTCCTCCATCCCAGTATGAGCTTCTCCATTACCACTTTGAGGTTCAGCATTCCACCTGTGGCCTAATGGTCAGTGATTTAGGAAGATGCCAGTGATAGTAGAAATTACATAATGCACCCTTTGACTCCCTGATGACATCACTGGATTGCAGTGCTTAATTTGTAAAATATTAAGTGCCAGGGCTCTGACCAGGAGGCCTCTGCAGCTTGCACTACCCCTCGCCCTTGTCATCGCTGCCAAAACAACTACTAACCATCTCTCTCGCATGTAAATGCGACAGTTCAGATTATTCCAGGTCCCCAAAGCTAAAGGAATGGCTGGGGAGGCAGGTAATTAGCAATTTTAATGTATATTGTATTCCTAAACAACCGTTGTTCTGCTCATCTCTAAATTAGATGACCAGCGCCACCATGTGGTATACTGTTCTGTGTATGGTGTTGACACTTAGGTGCCGGTGCCGAGCACCGGAAACCAATTAAGTGCCGGTGCTTAGCACCGGAAAGCACCGGCTCAAATTAAGCACTGCTGGATTGCCCCAGTTTTAGTATGTCAACGGCTCCCTATTTGCTGCTGAAGACCTAACGGTGGCAAAGAGTGCAAACTAGAAAAAGTATGGTTCTATTATACTACTTACCTTCTGTACCAGCTGCTGCAGTGCTTAATCTGCAAAAAAAAGTAAGTGCCAGAGCCCGTGTCCAGAGGCCAATGCAGCTCACACCACCCATTTCCCCTGCCAGTGCTATCAGTGACAATGCCAACACAACTACAAACCATTGCACTCCTACAAGTATGACAATTCAGGCCATTCCAGGCTCCAAAGCTATAAGATTGGCTTGGGCGGCAGGTATTAGTAATTTTCAATCTATTTGGAAATAATAAATGACTGCTGTTGTGTTCATCTCTAAATTAGACAAACAGAGCCACCATGTGGTGGACTTCCATAGGTGCCGGTATTGCCAATTATATGCAGGAGCTGAGCAACAAAACCACCAGCTCAAATTAAGCACTGAGCTGCTGCCTTCATGACTCTTCAGACTATTAAGGGTGGTCCGAAGGGGTACAAATGTGTAAGCCAAGAGTAACACACAACGCACCCTTCCTCACTGATGGAAGTTCTTTCCTCTTTCATTTTCATGCAACAATTTCTGAACGCAATGTGCCAAGATCATGTATCTTGAATATCACTGAATTTATTCTATGTTTGTAATGTAATGCAAAAGGACTTGTAGAGCGTGGAATAATCACCTGTGAGGGTCTCTATGTGCTGAAGAGGTGTGGAAGGTCAGGGGCATCAGTGGAAGAGCCAGATCTTCAGTTTCTTGCGGAATGTTGTGAGCATGGTGGTTGTTCTGATGTCCTGGGGAGGATGTTCCAGGTCTTTGCTGCTATATAGGAGAATGAGCGGCCTCCTGACCTACATCTGCAATTGCGGGGGATGTTTGCGACTGATAGCGGGTAGAACGGAGGTTTTGGGTATTAGAGAAATTGAAAATATGGTGTCAAATTATGTACTTGACGAATTAAAATTTTGCCAACAATTTGGTGAACTTAAAATGGAATGATTTATGAGATATGCATTTTTGGAAGTGTTTGAGTTCCGTATTCATTCTTAACATTTTGAATGACTATAATGGGCTGTTTTATCTGTAGCAGCAGTGGGGATGTACCTGACATATCCGTGTGTATCCAGAAGAGTTTAAATAGACAGCAACAGATTCAGTGCACTCAATTGTTGCTAAGCCACCCGATTCATAGTTCAGTTTTGAATTTAGTTTCGATTTCCTAAGGCCCTATCCCCTTAGCCTTATAGGCTCTGAAAGTCTCTGACTTTTTGGTGGCTCTAGTCCCAGCGAGTATTTGGACCACAGGAGAAACCACTTATTGATGGAATTCCAGATGATTTTGTTTGTTTGTTGAATTCTACAAATAATTTAGGAGTTCGTGGTGAGTGTGTCAAAATCACAACTAAACTTAAAACTCCTAGGTCCATGAATTGCATAATTCCTGTGGCCTGCCTGTGAGTCATTCTGGCTAAATACATTTGTGTGGTCATTCCAACATATTTAGTTGTGAAAGTATTTAATGCATGTATGTAACTGAGGCTTTAAGTGGTGCACTGGTTGGCACAATGCATTATCGAGATGTGCAACTCTAAAAAGAGCAACGACAAAGAAGTAAGGCCAGAAAAGAACATTCCTTTCTCAGGAAGGACAAGTTGGAATTTCTAATTAAGCTAAGGAGGCTGACACACAGGAAAAATGCATGCTAGCTTCATAATTCTTGAAGATATTAATTATTAGCCTCACATTTTAAGAGCTGTGAATAAAAAAAAAACATATTTTCCATTAGATTTCAAGAAATGGTGATTCTGACGTGATAGAAGAAAGTGGAAGAAAGAGGGAAGTGATAGTGGATGCTTGGTGTGAAAGCAGGTGACTGGTGTGAGAGAGCTGATTGCAGGTGGAAAAGAGTGAATGTTTGGTGTGAGAGAGGGGGTTGTATGGGTGAGATAGTTGATGCTGGGGTGCGTAAGTATATCGCAGATGTAAGAAAGCAGAAGCCAGTAGTGATATAGTGGATGCATGGGCCTGGGAAAATGTAGATGCAGGCTTGGAGAGTGACAGACACTTGGGGAATTTGATCGGCGGGAAAATAGAGGAGGGCCAAGGAAGTCCTGAGATTAAAGGAAGTTGGCTGGGGAGATATGGTCTACAACATGTAGCTGTGGAAAGGGCACATGAATGCAGAAAAAATCGTACAGACTTATTTCTCTGGTTTCAGATGCATAATTTGATGTTGTCTTTATTTGTGTAGTTTGATTTAATTTCCACTTATTTGAAATTGCCACTCCCTACATATTTGCATGAATATCTACAATCTTTGGCTTGATAGTCACTGGCTCCCAAGGCAGAAAACGGGGTTGGTAACCTGCCCTGTCATCCTTTGGTATATTGTAAATGACAACTGAAAATTTCTTTATTAGGAAATTTTAAAGAAACAGCTATCCAAACTGCAAAAAGTTTGGCTGTAGTGTACAATGTCAAAGAAAACGCCTGTTCTCTGAGTTAATGGCTGAGTCTGCAAAATGTTTTTGTTGAAGAAGCTGTGATGACAGAAAATCGGACAAGGGTCACCCAGCAGCCACGAAGGAGATAAACTTCCCATTGGAAGGTAAAGCACTAAGCATTATGCTCTAAGAAGCAGAAACCTGAATGAGATGAAGAGAAAAGTGAAAATGAGAGCAAGTATCCTTCAGTTGTATTCAACATGGACCTGGGCTCCTCGTCATTCTCCTTCCACAGAAATGTAAAAATGTCGGGGTAGATTTACAAGTCCCCTGCGTCACTTTTGTGCCGCTGTTGGGTCATTTTTTGTGATGCAGTAGCGGCATAAACACGTTGCGGCCCATTCACAACGTGACGCATCTAGGGAGATGCATCACCTTGTAAAGCCCTGTGCCACATTAAACCTGCGTCAGGTATAATGTATGCAGGGTGGGCGTTCCCACGCAGGAAAGCATCATAGAAGTGACGCAGCGAAATCTACAAGATTTCACTGCGCCACTTCTAGGATGCCACTGCGTCAAAACCTTACTCCTGCTTGGAGCAGGCATAATTAGTGATGCAGCACAATAAGTATAGGCCTCCCCATGCATTGCTGGAGTTGCGTCTTGCTTGTGACATGACTCCAGCAATGCGTGACTTTTGCGCCAACAGATGTGTCAATATTTCTGACACATCTATCAGTCCTTGCGCCATGGTGCGACGTATTTACAATAAGGCTCATCCATGTTGGCGCAAGATTTTTGCATGGAGGTGCAGGGAAACTGACGCATCTCTATAGAAGCGTCAGTTTCTTGTAAGTCTGCCCCTCAATGTCTCTGGTGCCAAACATACACGCACTGTCTTCAGTGTGAGGCGAGGGCCTCTGACCAATGCATTAATAATGCCTAATACATGATGTATGCTACAATTTACATTGTTAGACTTAAATAAACAGGGAAGTAGCTTGGACGTAGCTTCAGGGAGATGCATTGAGTGGGACAACCCCCAAATAATTGCTTTGTCGGTCTCCTAGCAATGTCAGTCAGTCAATTTATCTTTATTCGGCGTTTTGCCATACAAGCATATAAAACTTCTACTTAAACATATACCTTGTTAAAAAACATGAATAAATAGTTTAAAATAATCGTTCAATTTAGCCTCAACCGTAAACAATATAATTGGATTCGTTCTACAAGATATTTTGGACATAATAAAAACATTTTTACCAGCATGCAGCTACAGCTTACTGTTTTAGAAGCAATCTATTAAAGGCAGGGCTTAATTTGTAAACAAGTAATTGCCAGGGCCCTGGTCAGGAGGCCACAGCAGCTTGCACCAACCATTTCCCCTGCCAGCACTGCCAAAGACAGTATCAACAATGCTCTACTACTAAACAACATACTCCAAGTGTGACATTTTAGACTGGTCCGGGTCCCAAAGCTATAAGAATTGCTTGGGCGACATGTTATCCATTTTTAATGTATATTGAATTAATAAACAACTGTTGCGGCGCTGATCTCTAAATGAGCTGAACAGCGCCACCATGTGGCAGACTGTCATAAGAGCCGGTGTTGACAATTAAGTGCCGGTGCCCAGCACCGGAAACCACCGGCTCAATTTAAGCACTGAATAAAGGGTTACCAGCTCGCAGCGTTTTCTAATTTGTAGCACACTTCTAATAAAGTTTAAAACTGCATGACAAATCTTTGTTTTGTAAAAACTCCATTGCAGTCACGTATTGCCTAATCCCTGCCAGGCGAAGAAACAGAGGCAGGGAAGAGATTCCTGGACCATAATATAAAGGGTAGACTAGGGTAAAATGACAAGTGCCCTCTTTTGTGATATTATTGCAGCGGCATGGGGGTAATTCATGGTGCCAGGCACATTGAGATGGGAAGGCAACTTTGAAGTGAATCAGGTTCATTCTAAAGTACGTTAAATAAGAATGGTATGTGGGGTTCTCTATTCACAGCAAATAAGATTCAACAATATGGACACTGATATTTGTACATAAAACTCTACCGTCTTCATTTTCAATGCATTCTGGAGTCTCTTTTCCAGGCTTGCTTCCATAAATCGAGGCTTCACAATCTCCTTGGCGTCTGCACCTAAACTTTGCGGGTGAGAGAACATTTAGTTTAAACCCAGTTTTTGAAAGGATGATTTTAAATACGTAAGCCAGGGTATTCTATGTGCATTTTCTAATGATAAGCAATCTGACTTGCAAACCCCCACCAAACCCGCCTCTGGATTCTGCCAACATTCAATCAATAGGAGGAGAGGGACTACTTGTAGCTGGTCCCCAATGAATGGTAAGCCCAGCTCCTCATGACAGACAAAGTTGGCAGTATTTTTAGGAACGGTGACCCATCTGCATGTGAAACCATTTTCTATGCGTTGGAGTGCCTCCGCTTTTTGATAACCCCACACCCCTGGCTCATATAGGGCAGCCGAGGTGCATTTTGTCTTGTACAATGCTGTCATCTCCACTAATGGTTTATGTTTCAGAATCATGCAAAGCGGAAATTGGCTTCCAAGTTCCTTCACATTTGTTGTGATTTCATTAAAATATGTGATTTCCACGTTTGGGAGTAACTAAAAATGATTCCAAGATAACTGATATTATTCAACTTTTTAATGGATGTTCCCTCCATTCTAAAGTGCTTAGTCTTAGGGCCTTATTATGACTTTGGCGGTCTTCCGCTGGGACCACCACAGCCGCTGTTTCAGGAAGACATCCAAGGCCATGGTGAGCCCGCCCACTGGATTCCAACTTGAATCCAGGGCGGGCAGGCACTGCTGCGGCGGTCTCACATCGGTGGTATGTTAGGCTAATAGGAGAGCCTAACAAGCATAGCGCCGCCATGAGAGAGCCTGCAGCGGTCTCCTGAACTGTGTGGCATGTACCATGTTGTGCATGCCACACCATGCAGGAACAATAGTGCAATTCCAGGGGGCACAACATGTGCCCTCCTGCATGCACCCCTAGGCCCAGAATCGCCTGGGGGCCCTGTTAGGGACCCCTTGCCTGCATGTATGCCACCCTTTTCATGGTGGGGTCCCTGCCAAGGAAGGGCAGTGGATATACAGATCGGAATATGCTCAGCGGTGCTGGCATCGGCACCGCCAGCAAATTCAGGCCGTTGTCAGACTGCCACCACAGCGGGATCCTTGAGGGGGTGGTCTTGTGGCGGTCCCACCACCACACTCAGAGTAGGGGGGACAGTTGGTGTTTGTCGGCCCGTCACCGCAAGTACGGCGGTCCCAGGACCACTGTACTCGTAATAAGGCCCTAGGTGCTTAATGGCCCACAGGTAATTGTGTAGGATTTTGAACGATTCACCTTTCCAATCCCTCCATAAAAGCAGAAAAATTATCCAACAAACCTTGGAGACCATTTGCTGCGCAAGCAATCAGTACAGTGTCCTCTGCATATAAAAGTATGGGCGTTGATCGCTCTCCCATCTTTGGCAGATCCCTTCTTGAGTGTAATAGGTATTCAGCTATACCATTTATATAAATCAAGAGGAGAAATGGGGCTATTATACATCCCTGTTTAACTCCTCTTAGGGACTTTATTTGTGATGTTAGTTCCCCTTTTGGACCATATCGTACTGCGATTTTCAGATTGTTGTGCACACACTTTAATAAAGTAAGGAGTTCTGGTTTAATACCCAGCTTTTGCATTATGACCCACAGTTTGTCCCAGTTTACTAAGTCAAAAGTGCTCAATAGATCAATGAAGGCCAAATGGATGCCTCCCCCTTTCTGCTTTTACATATTTACTACTAATAATATGATGTAGATTTAATATTTGTTCTACTGTGCCTATACCAGGTCTAAAGCCAAACTGTACTGGCGTTAAAATCGTATTCTCTTCTGCCCAAGTCTTCAGACAGGCCAGAATCACTTGCCCCAGGATTTTTGCAGTGGAATCAATAAGGGAGATTGACCTATAACATTCTGGTGATAACTTATCACCCGTTTTAAATATAGGAACCAAGACGGCTGATCTCCTAGACTCGGGTATGTTTCTCTCCACTGCGCTCTCTAGCACATTTGTTAACACCAGGCCCCATAAATCGATATTTGTAGGAAAGTAGGATCTGCTTCTTATGGTTACCCCCACTTTTTGCTTTTGGCACCCACTGTTTTGACTAGTCTGGCTGGGATCCTGCTATCCAGGACCACAGCCTATCTGCTTTCTCTTTTAAATTGCAACATATGTACTTTGGTACACTCCAGATTGGATACTGGGGTACCCTTATAAGTCCCTAGTATATGGTACCCATGTACCCAGGGCATAGGTACCCCAGAGGCCTCCCATGGGCTGAAGCATGTATTATGCCACCCATGAGAGGCCATGCAAACTGGAACCTCAGGTCAGCTACTGCAGCCTGTGTAAGTTGGTGATTGCACCACTTACTTAAGATATAGGTTCACCAAATCTATATATATATCACTACACTTAAAACATTACATGTCACCCCTATAGCAGGCCTTAACAATCCTGAAGGCCAGGTGCTGGGTTTTGCGTGAGAGGGTGCTCCTGCATGAGCAGGGCCCCTCTGCAGTCTTCGGAGACCATTCTCCCGGGTTGTACGTGATACTACCAGACATATAGGTAGAGGTGCATTATAACCTCGCGGAAATTGCTATCTTGAAAACGACTGCAATGAAGTATGTCGTGTTTGTTGTCAAACACCTTGGAATCATACCTCCACACCAGTAACTGGTGTGGGAGGTATGATTCCTCCCCTCAGAACCGAGGTTCTGGTGGTACCTAAGTCTACCGGTACCAACTTTCTCGAGCCTAACAGCACAAAATGGATGCTGCCAGCCACAGACACGAGTCTGCCCTCCTGCTGCTGAGCCAAGCTCGAGCAGGCGAAGGCAGCACAATAGGCATCCTGTCACAGGGAGGTGTTACCACCTCCCAGACAGGATTTAGTGTATTGCGGCTGGGTGGGTGCACTGTCTCAGTGCCTGAAAGTCTGCACGAGGGGCACACTTGGTGTCCCTGTGCATAGTCCAGTTCAAACCAGTTCTGGGAGCCATCCGCTCCTGCTCTGGCACGAAACTGGACAAAGGACATGGGTGTAGCCACCCCCCTGTCCTGTCCCTCCCCTAGGAGGGTCCCTAGAATCTGTCCAACCCTTTCCCGTGGGTATAAAATGGGTTGTAGGAAAAAAATGGGTTACCTGGCTACAGGACATTAGATTTACGTGGACAAGATTCTGCAAGAAGATACCACTACACTTCGACCGTCTGGACACGCTGGACTTCGCTGGACCTCCCTTGGGCTCGACTTCGTCTTCCCTTGCCGTCCCCAGTCTTGCCACTGTCAGTGATCCATACAGGCTCCGTGCAGGACCCTGTGGACCTCCAAGACAACAGAAGAATCTCCCTTGGAGTGAAGGAGTCACTTCCCTGCAAACGCAGGCACTGTAACACATCTGACCAGTTTACTGATCCTAAGCTTCTGCAGACTCCAAAGGCTCCAGCAACACAGGAGGTGGGTTTCTGAAGGCCTCCGAGGCTGAGCTGCCCTCTCACTGAGTTTGAGGCGGATATCCCTCGTGGTGACCGTATACCTGTACCCCTGTGCACCGCGTTTATTTGCAACTGCACATGCTTGTTGTCGTGCAACAATTCCGTGCATTGTGTCATTTGTAGCCCTGACCCCAGTGCATCTTTCCTGAAAAGGACTCCGGCATCCTCACATTCTGTGCCCTGCTAGCTGGTATCCTGTGAAACTGCCTGAGGTCCCCTCGCGACTCCTGTGCCTTCGGGTCCACTTGAGGGTCAACTTTGCTTTACTTGGGCTCCCCTGGTTGCTCCAGGCCTGCCCCTCCCTGCTGTGGTGAGTCTCCTGGTCCTTGCTGGGCCAGATCGACACTGAACTTGACCATCTACGTTGTTGCCGTTGCCAAGGCTTGATTGGTGCTCCAGCCGGACACCGACCCCTCAGTAAGTAAGTAAAGTCTGTTTTTATATAGCGCAGCTACTCACCCTTACGGGTCTCAAGGCGCTGGGGGCCGTCGTGGAAATTAAGTGAGTTATTGCCCAGAGTCACATGGTGCTGAGCTAAGCTGCCGCCGGAGCCGGAGATCGAACCGTGAACCCTGTGCTCCGAAGTCAGCTGCCCTGGCCGCTGCACCACACCTCTCCACACCTCTCAGCACTCGACATCCTTCGTGGAACAGCTCGCCTCTGGCTCCTGGTCGTCCTAGACATCTCCGGGTCCTCGCAGCTGAAGAGTCGAGCTCACCGTCAACACACCTGAAGCACCCGACATCGGTGGGCATTCGTCTACTGAGCCCCTGGTCACTCCAAAGTGACCCAGACTCTGTCCACTCTGCTTTCAGGTTCTTCTCATCTAGAATGCACGTTTGGATTCCACCGGACACTTTTCGTTCTTCCCGCAGCAGCATTTCTTTGTCGACATCCATAGAAAACGACGAGGGTTTCCGACACCACTTCGCACCTATGCACCCGGCTCTTCTGGGATAGGTAACACTGGTACAAAGGTATCCACGGGTGGGGTGGCTCTCCAAACCCTTAAGTTCCAAGGGCTGTCTTCGTAATCTGCTGGCAAGGGTCCTTTTTTTAATTTATTTTAATTTTATTTTTTACTGGTCAGCAGTAAGAGCAGACATAACTACACAGCACCGACATCCATTTTTACAGCTTCACATTACAATGACATTATATTTACAGACATGTCCAGCTCATATAATCATTATCGCTTTGTATACACCCAACAGCATCTTTATTACAAGGTACATTATACCCTAATGTTCAATTATCTGCACAAGTTACTTACGCCGCATCTCTTCCTCTATGACATTCGACATCGCAACTATTCAAGAAATCCCACCTTCCTGGAGCACACAACATTATATATTCAGACATTAGTTTTGTATAGATTGGAGATATTGAACAAATGGTTCCCAGAAATCTCTGGGTCTAGAGGCCTGCGGTATTTCTTCGGCATTTGTCTCTAGTGTCTCTTTGCAGTAAGGCATGTCTGTGACCCAATCTTTGTATCGTGGTGGACGCTGACTCTCCCAGCGTAGGCTATGCGGCGCTTGGCCAGCAACAGGGCCACAGCTAGAAGCTTACATCTCCTGGCCAATCGGATCCTATACATGCCCAGGAGACACACCAGTGGTTCGTTAGGAACCCGCTCTGACAGCATGTGCGTAAGAGTACTGGTCACTTCTTGCCAGTACGGTTGGAGCCATGTGCAGAAAATCCGCACCAAAGGCGCTACATCTGTGACATTTGTCGTCTGATCTCAGTCCGTATTTGTGCAATTTTACAGGTGTGTGGTACGTTTGATGTATACATTTTAAATGTATGATACGCAAGTTACAGTTCGATGTGAGCAACTGCATCTGTCCACAGCTGTAATGCCAATCTTCTTTAGTAATGGGGCTGCCTACCGCGTCTTCCCACCTCTGAAATGATTTATGTAGGAGCTGACTTTGTTCACCTTGAGATGCGTTAAACAATCGTGTTACTAAGCGTTGACGTGTAGGTGCTGTCAGCAAAATCTGTAATGCATTAAGTGTGGCAGGTTCGTCGGGGAATGTTGGATATAATTCCCTGACTGCCATTCGCAGTCTCAGGTATGCAAATATCTTTAAGGGCGTGCGGTGTGCACAAAGAGATGGGTCGTCTTGTGGGATAAACTGGCTATGTGGAAATAGATCACCCGTGGTGCTTAATCCCATTGCCCCCAGTAAAGTTAGCATATTCTTTTCTTGTGACACTGTTATTTTCGGATGGTGGCATATGGGCAGCGCTGGTGCATATATTGGGGGTTTCTGTGCGCGGTGTGCTAGCATGTGCCATGCTCTTGATGTGCAAATTACTGGGCGTATGACAGCTCTCGATGCGTTCTTTACCGGGTCTGATATAAAAGTGATCAGTGGGGTCGGCTGTACGCTCTCATGTTCTACTGCTATGTGTGGTATATGGTCATGCGGATGTAACCAGTAGTGGGCATGTTGAGCCTGCGCACAGTAGAAATATAATTGGAGATCTGGTGCTCCGAAGCCCCCCTGATGGTAAGGTCTAGTCAGAACCTTCCAACCCACTCTCGCCTGCTTGTCGGCCCATGTCAATCTCATCATGGCAGTACGCAGCTTAGTGAACAGCGCTTGTGTGAGCCAGATAGGTATATTCATAAATAGGTATAAAAATGTTGGCAGGACCACCATCTTTTGTATAGCGATCCTATCAGCTAGTGAAAGCGGTAGTTTAATCCACCTATCTACCTGGTCCTCTAGTTTAGTTATTGCTCTACCATAGTTCTCTCTTATCACCATCTCCGGATCTCGGTGGATCAATATACCAAGGTATTTGACGGGCTCGGTCTGCCATTTTAATGGGTAGTCCAGAGTGGGCTGTGTTGTGGCTTGAGTAAGTGGTATTACAACTGATTTATCCCAATTTATGCTAAGACCAGAAAAATATTCTTACCTAATATATTCTCTAATAAGAGAGTTCAAATTGCGATCTGGATACCGTGTATATAGAACCATATCGTCAGCATATAGATATATGCTGACAGGTCGGAGTTGAAATTGGAGAGCAGTTTCTGCATGCTTTTGCCTTATTTTACATGCTAGCGGTTCCAGCGCCAGTGTAAATAGGAGTGGAGAGAGCGGGCATCCCTGCCGAGTTCCACGACTGATACAGATCGGGTCTGATGTATTGCCATTAACTCTAATACGTGCGCTCGGCCCAGTATATAGTAATGCGATCCAGCGCAAAAAAGGTTCCGGAAAACCCATCCTGCGCAAGACTGTAAACATGAAGGACCATTCCACTGAGTCAAAGGCCTTCGCCGCGTCCAAAAGGGCTGCAGCTGCTGGCAAGTTGGGGTTCAAGTGGTGAAGCATCGCGAATATGGTCCTCAGGTTTTGCGTGGTGGAACACGTCAGTATGAAGCCAGCTTGATCTGGCAATATCAGGTTGCGTAACAGCGGCTGTATCCGTGCTGCAATAATTTTAGCTAGTATTTTGGCTTCTATATTTATTAATGACAATGGACGGTAGGACTCGCATTTTACAGGGTCTTTGTCTGGCTTAGGGAGAGTGATCAATAATGCTTCGCGCAGGAAGGACGGAAGCATGCCATCTTCATATGCCTCCTCATACATTTCAGCCAGATGCGGAATTAATAGATCTCTAAATTCTTTATAGAACTCCCCAGGGAGCCCATCTATACCAGGAGCTTTGTTATTTGGGAGGGAGTTTATCGCCTCCTTTATTTCGTCTTCAGTAATGTGGTGACAAAAATATTCGCGATGTTCATCTGACAACCATGCCAGAGCTATGTCATCTAAGTATTGGCATATTTCAGGTGGGGACGTGGACGATTGTGTGGAGTAAAGACGAGTGTAATATTCTGAAAAGCAATTCAGAATCGATGGGGTGTCATACATGAGTTGGCCTTGCATGGTCATGATCTGATTTATGTAAGCTGTCGTGCGTGCGGGCTGTATCCTGTGTGATAGCGTATGTCCCGGCCTACCTCCTTCTCCGTAAGTGCGTGCGGTGTATCTACGCGATATATACTTTATCTCATCATCTGCAAATTTGTGATATGTATCTACCTTCTTCCTGATTTCTGCCATTATTTTTGGGTCCTGTGAAGCCGCATATTCTACCTCCATTTGTTTGATATCCCTTTCCACCATAGTCATTTGCTGTTGAATGTCTTTTAAAATACCTGCGTGTTTCCCAATGCAGTGACCCCTGATAGTTACTTTAAATGCCTCCCATAACGTTTTGGCGCTGCTGACCGAGCCCAAATTATGGTCAAAGTAGTCAACGATAGCCTGATGTAATTCAGAGCGGAACACTTGATCCAGCAGTGCACCCCTCTGAAAACGCCAAGTAAACTGTCTTGGAGTGTATGTGGGAATGTCAAGCACAACGCGGACAGGTGCGTGATCAGATAATGTCTTGGGCATGTGGTCTACAGATGCTGTCCATGCGCAGACATCCTGCGTGGCGAGCCAGTAGTCTATTCTGGACCATGTGTGATGGGCCGTAGCCGTACAAGTACCTTCTCTGCGACTGGGATGTCTCAGATGCCATACATCCAACATTGCACATTCAGCCATGCCATCTCTAAGCGCTTTTGCTGCTTGCTTCCCGTATCTTTCACTCACCTTGGGTGACTCCTTGGGGTTCCAGCGATTCTACACCTTCTAGACTAGGTCTAGTCCCGAGTCGTGGTTCTTATACCACTTACTTAGTATATGGGTTGGTCTCCCCCGGGAGCCCACTGTGTATTGTGCTACTTACGTTTGACTCTTTGCAACTTTATTATTTGATTTGTGTTCTATCCTCGTGTAGAGGATACTAGAGAGTGTTATATATAATAAATACATATTTTTATAACTACTGTGTGGTTTCCCTTTCATTTAACCAATACTATAAGGTTGCATTCTGGTAAAACAAGATGCTTAACATTCCTTCAAGACTTAGCCTGAAGGCTGCTCTCCATAGCTACCACTAGGATAGCTTTCAATAAAGGTTATCTTTGACCTAATCACCATAAGGGTTGTTTGGACTGGTGCAAGGTGCCCACTTTAATTAGTGGACAGCATATACCAGGCCAACTTCTCACAATATTTGACTTAAAAAGATCTACTAGGACCTCGGCAGGACCTGGGGCTTTCCCAGGAGTGGATTGGTTGATAACCATTACAGCCTCATTTAAATCGATGGGCATGCTAAGGTGAATTGGTGTTAAGTCTAAAGTCAGACACCTGAAATACTCTAGAGAAGTGGGGCACCCACTCAGTTTACAGAATTAGTGCTTCCACCTTGGGAGTATCATGGTCGGTGAAGAACACATGGTTGATTACCTCCCAGAATTTAGTACAATCCCTTAGTGAGGCGGCAGCTAATAAATCCTTCCAAGATTTATTTCTAATATCCCTTTTTCTTTCTTCCAGTATATTCTTATATTCGCGCGTAGCATTTTTAATATCCGCCACACAATGGTGGGAGGATTTAAGAGTAAACTTTCACCATTTATGGGCGGAGAAACAGGCAGCATTAAACCAACAATGTAGGACAGACTCCTGAATTGGCCTGCGAGAAGTTAAACCCTCCGCTATTGACTCGCATAAATGCTCATACTCTAGCAGAATAGATGTGTGGGCTGGGTTTTCTGTCAAACATGCCATAATTAACTCAATATTTTCTTTAATTATGTTGTGGCTAAACCTCACAGGATCAATATTTCACCATTAAGTTCTCAAACCTTTATTCTTTGTGAGCACTGGTTTAGAGCCTTTTCCCCTGGTGTTCATCCTGTATTGAAATTTTAAGGCAATGCTCACTAGGTTATGATCACTAAGGCAGCTGGGATGGTCTGACAATCATATGGAATAACCTCACTTGTGAATGTTAAATTGTACTTTAATATGGGTGTGTTTAGAGCATCCCCTAATATGGAGTGTTTATAATGTGCCCTATCAGGATCATCTTCTAGAGGAAGACTGCACAAATGACTGCCTCCCAATGGACAATGCGTGATGTTAAAATTCCCAGCCCACAACAACACAACTTCCTTGCTCAAGTGAATGAAAACTGTCCAGAAACTATTCCAGGTCCTCAATTGCTTTACACACATGTTGATTAAAAATATTGTTATAATAATGTATCCGCAAAATTTCATATTCCCCTGTTAATGATATCAGAGTGACCAGGAACTGTGGTGAGGACCATTTAAGTGTGACATTGACCTTTGTAAGCTTGATAGATCAAATGTGGCTAGACCACCCCATGCCCTACCTGCTGATGAAGGAACAGTTGGATTGAATAAGGCATAGAAACCATCTATATAAAACGGTCGATCATCCATGTGTCCTGGATACAGATATCAAAGGAAGTGACAAAGTTTAACCAGTCTTGATTTTTTTGTTTTGAGCGGGAGTCTGTGATGTTCTATGTGGCCACAGTCAGGCCTTTTTGATGCTCCAGTAATTTTAACTGTGAATTTGAAAATATATTTTGCCTTATGGGACATAGCCCATTTCCCTCCCTGGAAACTGCTACTACTACTACATCAGTGCATGTGTGTTGCCCCTAGAGTGGTAGTACAGGAATATTCTCTGGTGCCATGGTGTGCCATGTTTCTAGTTCAGGAGGGTTGGTCACGCAACCCATGTGGCTGCTAGAAGACACGTCTGAGTTAACCCTAAAAACATCAACAATGGTGACGTGGCCACTCTCCCCTGTAGGATGTCAGTCATTGTCTTCCAGGCCAGAAAGGACCATATATCTGCTTCCGGAAAGAGGATTGATGCTCGGATTTGACCTATTGCTGCAATAGAAAATTTGTAGATCACAGTTTTTCTTTGAAGTGAACGGGGATAAAAGTTTGTAGAACAAGCACAGCAGAAGAATCTTAATGGAACTTGATTTTATCATGCAAGTTCTGGCCTGCGTCAAAACCTCCCCTGCTGTCCAAGGATTTTGAAAGTTTATAATTACAAAATCACATGGGAATTGTCTTTCCAAAAGCCCAATCCTCCCCACATGGAGAACAAAGATGATCTCATTGTAAAGGTCCCACCGGCCACTCACGTTATTGTTTAGCCAATAAATCACCTTGTGTTTCAGGGCCGATGTTGGCTCAATGAGACGGCAGAGAAATTGGGCACATTGGGCAAAACAACTACATACGGGCTGGCCACAGGAGGGAGAATAATTACAGGGTAGGGGACTGAACTAGTTGGTTTATTGTTTTGATTGGTCTTGGTTTGTACCAGAGATACCTGTTGCCTGTCCCCCTGGATTGGAAGGATAGTGGCTGCCCCAGAACCTGTATCACCTAATTGGGTATTAATGCCTCTTCTTTCTGCAACTTCTCTGGAGCTAGAAACTGAGGGGCTGATTACAAGTGTGGCGGGTGGTGGTGCAGCAGTGGCATTCCACAGTGTGCTGGATTATGACTTTCAAAGTCGTACCGGTGGTGGTCCGCAGCCTGCGCCAGGGAATCGCTGTTCCCTTGCGCTGGCATGGCGGAGGCCCAATGTAACATACTGAGTGGGACTGGTGCAGTCCCGCTAAGCATATTATGAGTTTCTACACCGCCAGCCATTTCATGGCCGGGTCCCCGCCATGAAAAGGTTGGCGGTGGAGAAACAAAGGGGGCCTATAGGGCCCCATGCCCCCTGCCATGGGGATGCATTCACGGGGGCACAACATGTGCCCCCTGTCTGCTTGCACCCCCAGTTCTGGCACGGCATGGACATCACCGTCAACGCCATGCTGGAACATTTTTGCCGTTCCCATTGCGGTGCCTGTTTATCTGGCACTGCCATGGGAAAGGCAAAAGGACAGTCCACCTCCATGAGTTGAACTTGTAATCAGGTCAGCGTGTCTTTGGCGCAGCCGTGCAGGTGGGGAGCTTGCGCAACTGCACCAAAATCATAATGGGGCCCTGAGTTCTTGCTAGATGTTGGGGGAGTTACTCCAGATACTGCTGATGTCTGTGCCTGCAAGTGGTCATCCAAGCAGACCTTGCTACATTTTATCAGTGATTTAAACTGGCCTCAATGGCAGCAAGCCGGTCATACACTGGGCTTAGTTTGTGGTCCAATAACTCACTAAGTCACTCGCTTATAGTGTTCCAAAAATCCAGAGGTGGCGGGGGCATTTCGTGCTGTATTTGGTTCATTAGTGCCTAATTTAGGCTGCTGGACTTTGGTTTCTACTCCTTTTTCTTCCACTTCACTGCTGGTTCAAAATCAAGCTTGCAGTTAGCAGTTTTAGGCCTTCTATTTAGAGACGCCCCTTCCCCCATGTCACCTCCTTCCTCGAAAACCTCGCTGGCCCCTACAGGCATTTCAGCTGCTCAAAGTCCCCTGAGTAAGCAAAAAAATGCATAGTACCATTCTCTTTTAGCTGGGATAAGAAGTGCCCGGGGGCAGGGGCCAAAAAGCAAGAAGGAGGCCCGTCTTGGCCCGATCTTTGCCCGGCATGCGCCTGGGTGAGTCCCGCGCAGCAGGACTCGTTGGCGCTTTTTGTAGCGCGATAGTTTCCTTATCTCCCCGGTCCCCACCTTAGAGCCACAAGAGTCTGGTGGACGTAGCCCTACACCAGAGAGCACCACAGTCAACAGGAAAGCGGGCAGGGAAACCATTCTGCAACACTCGCGCTGCAGGACCCGGTGGCAGCTTTTGTAGTGCGATAGTCTCCTTCTTGCCCCATGCCCCTCCTTTCAGCCACAAGAGTCTGGGGAATGTAGTACCACCACAGACTGCACCACAGTCAACAGGAAAGCGGGGAAGGAAACCGCTCTGCAGTACCTGGCAATGTCAATCAGATCAGCTGTTTGCAGCAACAGTAACATAAAGGGGCTGATTATGAGTTTAGCGGGGTCCACTGTAGGACTGCCAAACCCATGGTGCGACCACCTGCCAGATTAGGAGTTTAATCCTGGTCTGGTGGGCAGTCCTATGGCAGTCTACTAGACTCATAGAAGAGTCTATCATGCAGACTGCCACAGTCAGACTGCCGACTGCACCTTCCTGCACGGTGTGGCATATATGTCACACTGTGCAGGAAGGGGAGGTGCAAATCCAGGGGGGCACCACATGTGCACCAGGCATGAACCCCTAGGATCAAAACCAGCAGGGGACTCTATATGGGTCCCTTTTGTTGCCATTCCGCCACCCTATTCATGGTGGGTTCACAACCCTGAAAAGGGCGGTGAAATGGCAACTTGGCATATGCTCAGCGGTGCCGACTGCGGCACCGCCAGCATATTACATTCCAGTGATAGAACACCGGCCTAGCGGGATCCTTGATCCTGGCAGTGCCAGAGGTCTCGTGGCACTTCGTCCGCTGCAATTCTAATACTGTGGGGGGTCTCACAGTGTGGCGGTGGTCAGAACGCCACCACGGGTAGGACCACTGAACTCGTAATCAGGCCCTAAGTCACTGTTGCTACAAACTGGATAGAGATGGGCGAGACAATGTATTACCAGGGAGAGTCGAGCCAGAAATGAGCCAAGGGTCGTAATTGGCTCTAAAAGCTCTACATGTGCCAAGACAGGAAAATATTTGCAATAAACATCCTTTGAAAATGTGATAACCTTGCTTTAAAAAAAGTAAAAAGTATATTTCTATAACATGCCTATGTGTTTCACCTTAGTACCAGATTATGGTCCTGCATTCATAGGCATTTATTAAAAGTAATAGTTTTAAAACATAAACTTAGAAATGTTCATGCTCCACACCAGCCAGACGAAAATGCCACTAGTGAAATCAGAGGCAAGTCATTTGCCATGTGTACCCCATATATGACCTAGATTCTTATTATAGATGGAGCAACATTGTAGTCTGTTGAACACAAGAGGTTTTTGTATAGCTCACTTCCTGAACTCAAGCATTTGAAGATATTCTAATTTGTGATAATGAAACAAGGAGGCTCTGTGATACAAAATATTTGTCTAAGATCACACAGTTTATTCAAGCTGGGTAGCCGGGATTGACGTCAGGTTTTCTGGTTTCACATTGTGCAGTTCAACTACTCGATGCGCATCTCTTTCTCTTGCTCATTTTACAACAAAGGTCACAAAAAGCTCAGCTCATTTGGGCTCGAGAGTTCAAGAGGACTTCGATATGAGCCAGAGCCAGGCATGTGGCTTGAGACTTTAGAAGCTCGCCCACCTTTAAGACTGGGCCTTGGATTGCAGAGTCATCTACGAAGCTGTGTGTGATGTGCAGGCAGGGTTAAGGGCATGTTTCTGATTTGGCCCTTGCTTGTCACTCACTTCACAACAGTGTGCGACCTACAGGGCTTTAAAATGGGTCCCCATCGGGTCCTAAGTTCACGTCCTTCCTTTTCAGGCAAAAACAATGCTTGAATTGCAACTTCTGTAGAAAACCTCGAGGTAAACCACTTACAGCGATGCAGTCAATATTTACATTACATTTTACCTTTCTCTTGCATTCCCTAAGAGTATTTGTTTTTTTTCCTATGTTGTGTTTTTCAAGTTTTTTCATGAAACATATGACTCTTTTATGTGATCCGAATCACTCTTAGGTGTCTGGGCGAGTTCTGGTTGTGGGTGAGTGTTCATGGTGGAACACGAGTGACAGCACTGGAGATGAGTCTGAAGGTAGTATGAATTTCTTACAGTGCCTGTCAGCATGTCATAACGATGTTCAGACTTAATGCACATGAAATCTGGGCAATTAGAAGGACTGCCATAATTGACCATCCAAAGCCTGGTCTGCTGATGCTAGGTATGAGCTTACAATAGCCTACTCTCCTTGGCCTCTATGCCCTACCTTGCTCTGAGGAGGAACTGGACCAGAGTGGACAACATAATCCAGACTATTTCACAGAAACCCTACACTGACTCGCCTAACCTTTCCAAGTAACTGAAAATTAACACCACTACCCTTTCCATTACCACCGCCAAGCGACGCCAGCTCGCCCAATCCTTTTCAGTTGGCTACACCTTGTTGCTTGTTGGGAAATCTCAGACTCACCTCCCCGCCCCCCATCCCCTAATATTATTGACTAAGCTACTCACCTGAATTTAACATGACTAAGGTTCACAAAAAGGAAGAGACCATGGGGCTTATTTAGAAAGCCACTTTTGCGTCATTTTTAACATGGGAAAAGTGACGCAAAAGTTTGCGCAAGGGGCTTGTAAATCTGCCCCCATATACTTATGGCATAGAGAACTCTACAATGAGTCAACATGCAGGCTAGAGTTAAATGCGTGAGGTCATGTTTAGTTTACAAAAGTCAGCTCACAATAGCGCCCCACTATTTACAATCTGAAATGCATCTTGTTTGAGATCCTACATTAAAGGCCTTTGTTTTCTATTTCATTGTCTAGTTTGGCTTTCAAGCGCTGTAAAACTTTTTCAGAGTCTTTGCAAATAAAGCCTTATTATTTATGAACATGACTTGTGTCAAAGAATGTGTCTGGATCGTGACATTTAACAGAGAGGGCACTAATTAAAAGTCCCCGTAAGCTGATAAAGACCACTCCCCCCTCTCCTGCCTGCAGTGCACGCCACAGTGCTTAAGACACAGTGGCATGCTTTATTGCTTGTCGAGATCCACTCTTTGTTACTGTGGCTCTCAAGCAGATTAATAAGTCGAATGATCAAACTTTCAAAACGACTGCAATTTTAATATTTTTGGTTTGTGATCATACTAACGGCTCAGTTAGTGTGGTCTGACAAATGCAGGGAAATATCCGAATATAGCATCATGGTTATAATTTGTGCACTATTACCAACTTTTAAAAACTTTAATATCCAGCCTTGGCAACTAAACCTGGGAAAATATGGTACAGCGGGGACTACCACGGCACTTGGTAGTCCATATTTTTCATCACAGTTGCTCTACTGGTTACTGCAGGTGCCAGTAGTATATGTGTGTATGTGTAAAGGTCACCATTATGATATCGGGAGTAACTGAAAGGGGTGACCACCTAGTTATAGCAGATCATATTTAAGTAAATCAGACGTTTTGATTAATGTTGTGGATGTGTAAACATGCGTGATTAACACCATACATAAGGTGTGAGCAGAGCACAGGACATCACTTTTAATAATTATTAATGCACAATAATTTATTATACATAAAATGAGAATTAATTTTTAATTTAAACTTCAGAAAAATAATTTGTATTTAATTTAATACATTTAAAGTAACTAATTCAGAATTAAGTAAATTATTTTAAAATGTTGCTCTACATTTAAAATATGTTCATAAATGTAATTTACATTAATAGTTAAGATGAAGATATTTTTACTACTTTATTATAAAGTCTAATAAACAGTTTTAATTTTCCCTATGCTTCACCATAGGAAGGTCTCCACCTCGATTGCGGAATCACCCTATTTTAAAGCATAGGGAATATTAAAAAGGTTTATTAAATTAAAAAATATTAAAAATATTTTCATGTAAATATTAGTGCAGATTAATTATATATATTTATTTTAAATATACAGCAAAGTAGGAAAAGTGCTACAGCACCATTAACTATTTAATGATAGTACTGTTCAGGGTCAAAAGCAAGCATCAGTCACCGCGTGATAGGAGAGGAAGCAGTTATTGAATTGTTACTGCATTGTGATGTAGAGTTCTGTAAAGAAGCGTATCTTTAACCTTTCCTAAATTGAATCAGGGTTGGACCAGTCCGTATGGATATGGGGATATTATTCCAGATCCTGGATGCATAAATGAAAAATGCCTGCTGCCTTTTTTTTACACTTCTTTCTCTCCAATCTGTTGGTGGCCTGGGTGTGTGTATGTGCTGACAGCCACCAGCAATGATGAGCTTGTCTGCAAAATAAGTAGGGGTGCTGTTCATGATGGCTTCGTAAATGAGCAGTTGCTTTTGAAGATGGTATAGCTCGGCAAGGAGAGCCAGTGAAGTTTCATAAGAATAGGGATGATATCAATATATTACTTCTGGACTGAATAAGACGAACTGTGGCATGTAGGATGGCATTAAGGGGTGCAAATGTGGAGTCTCAGAGGTCATGGAGGAGGCAGTTACCATCATCCAGATGCATGAATACAAGAACTTTTGAAATCACTTTCTAGAATAAATGGTTTCACTTTATTGTGAAGAGAGAGCTGGTACTGGTACCTAAGTTGTTTTAAGTGACTTGGTATTCAGTGAAAGTTGGAGGTTGAAGCCTCAAAGTTCATGTCATTCACCCAAACTGGTACTATTTTTTGCTTATAGCTTTGGTGAGTAACAGGAATTCAGTCTTGGTTGGGATGAGCTTCCGCTAGGCACTGGCCATCCAGGACTGGATGAGATGCAGGCCGTGTTTGAGGCTTTGAATGACTTTGAGCAGAGGACACTTTCAGGTAGAGTTGTGTATCAACAGCATATTGGTTAATCTTGATGCTGTTAACTGTGGATACAGCCCCAGGGCCTCCTTCTAGAGTTTGAAGATGGCATTAGACATTATGGAACCCTGGGGGTGTCCACAGCTGATAGGGATTTTTAGGACCTGAAGTTGCTCACCTTAACAAACTGGTGTTGATTGGAAAGGTAGGTGGAGAATGAGGGAAAGATATTGCCAGTGACTGCCTTTCGAGATTCCAGGGTGTGGATGAGGGTTGCATGGTTGACTGTGTCGAAGACAGTTGGGAGATCCAGCAATATCAAGGGTCATTTTCATCTGTGGTCGGAAGGGCGCTGTCTATGACATTTAAGGTAGCGGTCTCTATACTGCTTTGTGATCTGACGTTATTTCAGCAGTCATGCAGGAGATTGTTAGTACTGATGTAATATTGGAGTTAAGTGTAAATAGTTATTTCATTGATCTTGCTTATAAAGGGTAGATGAATGCCTAAGGTAGGTGACTTGCTGTATCACGGTGAGTGTGTCGATGAGATAAAGGAGGGTGTCCCTTGTGCATTTTTCAGTTTGTGCAGTCCGCAAGATTGAAGACACCCAGTATGTGGTGTGGGTGTGTTGGATGGGAAACAACCTTTACAACGCGGTCATTACACCGCGATACCTTTACAATGCGGTCGTTACAACGACCGCGTTGTTACAACGCAGTACCATTACAATGCAAGTCGTGACAACGACTTGCTCTAGATGGCGCTCTAAATCAAGGAATAGTATAATTTACTATTCCAACACCTTCACTACTGTTGCACACACTGGAGTTGGAATAGTAAATATACTATTCCTAAGTCCAGCGCGCCATCTAGAGCAAGTCGTTGTAACGACTTGCTTTGTAATGGTACTGCGTTGTAACAACGCAGACGTTGTAACGACCGCGTTGTAAAAGCACGCGATGTAATGACTCGTGTTGTAAAGAGACATATTTTGTTGGATGGATGGATGAAGTGAAGAGGAGATCTGTGAATTCATCAATGAAGTCCTTGTTTTGCCCAGGAGGCTTGTATATGAGATAGAAGGTGGCGGTCTGAGTTGCAGAAAGTGGGAAGTGACATTTAGTAGCTCCAAGGAGTTGAGTGTCACTTCCTTGCCTAGAGTGCAGGTCAAGGAAAGCTTATAAATGACAGTGAGTCCTCCTCCCTTCTTGTATGCACAGTCCACATGATAAATGCTATACTCTGTGGGAAGAAGGACATCTAGGATGTGTGAGGATTTTGGAATGAGCCATGTTCTGTAATGCAGAGGTGATCAAGCTTGTGGTAGGAGATGAGGTCTGCCATATGTGGTACATGTGGTATTGCAGAATAAGCTTTAATGAGCATGAGTTGGAATATGTGTTCTGTATTTTGAGGGTGTGTTGCAATTAGTGGGAGATATATAAGGTTGGGTATTTATGTTGTGAGGATGCTAGTTAGTGTTAGTGCTGTCTGGGTGTGAGTGTGGTGACTGGCAGTATGGGGTGCTGTGTGAGGCACATAATTATACCTTTCCTTGTAGATTTCAGTGGAAGAGAGGTTGTGACGTAAGGCACTGCCTGGCCCTAACATGCCCAAACAGGCAAAGCACTTGTCTGCATCCTCCCTATGCTGGGGACGTCATGGTGGTGAGACACGCTAAGGAGTGGACTGATGTACGGAGAAAGCAGGAGGTGATGTCAATTCGGTGATACTTCCTGTATTGATGGATAAATGGGAATAAAGTCCTCTTGTATGGCTTCTTCTCCATAAGATGGTTTTTGCCCAAAGCCAGTGCTGTCACTTCCTGGGCAGATGGGTGATGGACTTGAAGTCCTCTTCCATGGTTTCTTCCTTTAATGATGGTTTGGGTGGGAAATAATTGCCGTCACTTCCTGTGCAGTTGGATGATGGGAAATGCAATAACATATTTTCCTGTGCAGATGGGTGATGGGAAATGAAGGCCTCTTGCCTGCCTTCTTCTTTTAAAGATGAGTTGCGCAGAAAAACAGTGCTATCATTGGTGCAGATGGGGTGGAGGGTCTGGGGAATCACAACTGAAAGCCAGTGTTCAACTTTATACAGTCATTTTCTTTAGGAAATGTGTACTGTGTTGATGTTTTACCAGTCATAGAAACACAGTGTTTACCACAAATCGCCCTAGCACATTCATTTGTTTTATTTTGCTGTTATGATAACATGTTGTTGAAGTTACATTCTTTTATGATCACATAGTAAAGGTACATGCTCATGAAGGCTTTCTTAAAGGTGTAACAAAGATATTAACCTTGTGTTTCTGTTCCCCTGTTATTGCTGTTTGGTAGAGTAAAAGCATACGCACACAGGCTTTTCTAAAAATGCAAGAAAATTACTTTATCTATGCTCCAATACAATTGTCATGTTGTTCTCAAACAACCAATAAAATGATCTTGCTAACGAAAACTGCTAAATAGTAATTACTAACAACTGGTCTGCTTAAACACTTTCCTTTGCACAAAGCATACACTTTTCATTATCATATACCTTTTTAAAAATACTAAGCAATCAGTCTGTATTTCAGTGGTTTTGCACGGTATTCAGACAAAATATCGTTGCCAAAATATTGTGAGCCACAAATATCATTAAAAAAATATTCTGATGTCAAAAATATTGTTGACCAGAATATAGAAGGTAAGAATATTGTTTATGTCTTTTATATGATTCTTTTTAATATAACTATACATAATATGTTTAATTATTGAATTGAGTTGTATTGGTTTTAATGTTGTTATTTATTATTTTAATATTATGAATCTTTAATTATTTTTGTTGTGGTTTTATATTTTTTTGATTTGGTAATGTAGTTTAAGGATTTTCTATTAAATGTCACTTTTTCGGTGAGTTGTTGGTTTTGTTGGGGAATTGGGTGGAAAGGTTTTTACATTTTTTTTTTATTGGTTATAAAGTTTCTTTTTTTTTTTTTGTCCTCATTCGCCTCTAACCTCTTTAACAAATCAGACTGTCGGTACCTGTTTTTAGCGTGCCAAGGAAACTAGGCGTTATGTTGGAAACTCGCGGTGCCTACCGCCTATGGGTACATTGACAGAAAAAAGAAATGTTATTACCCCCCCAAAAGAAGGGGGGAGAGGTTTCTCTTCAACTAGGCCCACAAGAGCCTGACAGACCAATTTGTTGGCGTATATTTGGAGAGGAGGGTGCCCAACACGGTCCGAAGAGTGCCAAGGAGACATAATAATCATAGGACCTGATGTTTCATAACTGTTGGTAGATCACACTTTTGATCAGGCCTCGGCCCATTTCAACAACAAGTCCCAAAAGCGGTCTTTTTGCCCCACAGCCTCTAGACATATCCATCTTGGAGGTCTCAATCATTGATGTCAGCCAGTCTGAATGCAGAGGAGGGGAAGGATCGATCCATCTCTTACATAATTGCCTCCTGGCTAACAGGATAGCATAAAATAAGAGAGACTTTGCAGGTCCGGTTACTTGATTGGTGAGACCAAAGATTATAAGGGCTAAATCTAATTTGATTGGGACTCCCAAGATTCCCTCCACTGACCTCCGAACTTCTTCCCAATACAGAGCAATAGCCGGGCAATCTTTAAACATATGTACATCCGAGGCTTCCAACAAACCGCACTTCCTACAACAGACCTGGGACCATTTTGAAAATTTGGACAGCTTTAGGGGAGAAAAGTAAGCCCTGTGGACAGTGAACAGATGGTTTCTCCACAGCCAAGCAGGTTTTATTATGCTAAAAAGAGTCTTAAATGAGTTCTCCCACAGTTGTTCACACTGTTGATTTGGAAGATACTCACTCCATAGTTCGTCTGCGAGTTTAAATTCACCGTCCACGGCCTCCTCCACTGCCCAATACCAGAGGGATACCTCCCTCCTCCCTGCTGGCCTGTCCACTAGCTGTTGTTCTAAGCTATTGCCCCATCCGATCGATTTTTTCTGGCTTAACTGCGCTTGGACCCAACTCTGTAATTGGGTGTACTTGAACCTTGAGAGGCCCGCTCCCACTGTGTCTCTGAGTTGTTCCCATGAAATTAATATGCCCTCTTCCACCAGCTCACCCCCCACTTTCAGCCCTGCTTCTCTAAGTGGTATAGCAAGCTTATCCTGAAGACAACCCGGTGCACCAGGTGAATCCCAGAGTGGCGCTAGGTTAGAGAAGTAGTCGAGACCCACCAAGCGCTTAACTCTGGCCCATGATTTAACCGATGCCTGGAGGACTTTTAGTTTGACTTTTTTGAAAAACTTTGGTTCCCCAAACTTGAACAAAAATCCCTCCTCCGGTAAATTAGCCCCCTTTAACATAGCCAAAAACATAGCTCCAGCCCCGTATTTACGGGCATTTTAAAAGCATCCGGGAGTATGAAAACTGGAAAGCCCAGGCTTAATACTGTAAATCAGGAAGCGCAAGCCCCCCTTTCTCCCTCCTGCGCCTCAACTTTTTCCAGGCTATTCTGGTAGTTCTATATAACCAGATGAAAGAATTTACAGCCTGCTGTAATTTATCAATCCCAGGTTTGTCAAAGTGAAGGGGGATAGTGTTGAAGAGAAAGGTTACCTTTGGCAACACCACCATCTTCACCAAGTTAATCCTCCCAAGAATGGATAAAGGGAGGTGAACCCAAGCTTTCATTTGTTTTTGGCATTCCCTTGACACTCTCTCTAAGTTAACCTCTGCTATTTTGGCTATGTCCTGGACAATTCTGACCCCCAAGTATCGCATACTAGAACTAACCTGATATTGGCTTCTCTCGAGATTCCATGTCATAATCTCCGTCTTCCCGGCATTGATCTCATACCCTGAAACCTGTCCAAACTCCTGTGCCAATTCGATCACTACCGGGAGAGTCATTTCTAGGTTCGCTGAAAAGATCAAGATGTCATCAGCATACAGGGCCACCTTCCTTTCCCACTCTCCATACCTAAAAGGCACAACACCAGGATCTTCTCTAAGCCTCTGCGCAAAAGGCTCGATATACATATCAAAAAGGAGAGGGGAAAGGGGGCAGCCCTGCCTGGTGCCCCTAGAAATTCTAAACGGTTTCGTCAAGTTACCATTAACTAACAGCCTTGCTGACGGAGCCTGATATAACAATTGGATGGTATGACGAAACTTCTCACCCAAATTAAATTTCCCCATGACCTCCGACAGGTAAACCCAGTTGGCATCCAGAGTCAAGGCAGCGAGAGGAAGTGAGTAAGCAGAGGCGATATCTATGGCTCCTATAAGATCAAATGTCAGATCTGACAATTGTCTGCCTTTAACGAACCCCTTCTGATCTATATGAAGGATATCTCCAGCCACCGACCCCAGCCTAGCTGCCAGGATCAAGGCGAAGATTTTGTAGTCCGCATTCAAAAGCGAGATGGGTCTATATGACCTACAGCTCGCAGGATCCTTGCCAGCTTTCAGAATCAACATGACCGTGGCTTCATTCCAAGACTCGGGAGGCTTTAAGCCCTCTATTAATATCATATTAAATAGCTGTGTCAAAATTGGAATACAAGCGTCGGCCAGGGACCTATATATCTCAACTGGTAACCCATCAGGTCCCGCCGCTTTGCCTCTCTTGCCGGCAGCTATAGCATTCCTCACTTCCTCTTGCGTTATATCCTGTTCTAAATCTTTCTGCTGTTTGGGGCTCATAGAAGCCAAAGTGGTCCGATCCAGCCAATACTTAATTTTAGACCTATTCTCTGTCAGATCTTCCTGGTATATGTCCTGAAAATACTTTAAAAAGGCCTCCCCTATTTCCTCATCTGAAGACAGAACCGCTACTCCATTCCCTACTTCAATTTCCCTGATCTGATTACGGAGTCTATCTGCTTTTGCCTTCCATGCCAACATTTTTCCTGCCCCCTCCCCATACTCAAAATGGGCGATCTTACTTGCCTCCCATCTGAGCCTAAGCCTTGATTGGAGGATAACCTCCAGCTGCTCTCTTAATTTTCTAAGTCTATTCAAAGCTGCAGGTGCCCTACCAGAAACAACCTCACTGTCCAATTCCATCTCCACATCCTTCATTTCTGCCTCCAACAATGCAATCTCTTCCCTATACCTTTTGGCCTAAAACTTGTCCTACTAGTAATAATAATTGTTTCGGCCACTTGTGGCTGGTTTTGGGAGAACATGGCGACCGCGTTCTGAGCGGCCGCTAGCACCCGGAGCTCTCCTCCTGTTCCGCAGAAAATGTCATCCTACCTGCCGTCCTAGACGCTAAAGTGTGCCTGGTGCAGCTCTTCGGCTCTTCGGCTCCTCTGTGTTTGGCTCCCTTGTTTTCGGAGGGAAGTTTTCAACCCGGAATGTGCCGGAGGTTCGACTGTTCTGGTTTCCCCTCCCGCCTGCCGCGTTGGGACGAGGCCGCCCTGGAGCTGCGGAGAGCCCGCAGAGCGGCGGCGCGCGGGCTCCTTCGGGTCGGTGGAGGCAGCGCCAGCATCGGCCGCTTTCCCGTCCCGGCGGGGCAGAGTAGGAGAGGGTTGGTGCAGGCTGCTAAGGACTGCGGGTCTCCCGCCATTGCCTCTATTTTTGCCTCTCCCGCTCCATCTGCGCTGGGGCTGCTCCCAGAGATAGCTGCAGTACCGGAGTTGGAGGAGGAAGCACGACAGTCCGTGAGAGCGCAGGAGAACCAGGTTTGCGCCCGCAACAGGTGAAAGCGTTTTTGGAGGTTTTTGGGGGCTCAGCAGTGGCTGCAAGAGGTGGAAAAAAGAGAAGCAGTAAACGTGGGGGGGCCACCTTGAGTATTAAAAAGGGTGGCATCACTAACAAATCATCTTTTGAGGTGCAGCCTAGCTACCAAGTATTAGAAGGCTCCCCAAAAATTGCAATTTCCACTAATAGTTTGGTTTTTCAAACTCATCAAGTTGAAGGAAGGAGTACGAAACTCTGGAGGGTTAAAAACAATTTCCTAGACAGTAAAGTCAGGGTAACCCCGTCGTTACGGTCATTTTTCAAGCTACAATCTGAGGTCCTGGACATCACGAAGAGAGGTAGTGTTCTTAACACTCCCAGAGGGGGGTTCAGTGGGCATCTAACAGCAAAAATACCAACGGTCACTATGGAGGGGCTAGCCCTCTTTTGTCTCAGGTAGACGTCCCGCAGTCAGGGATAATATTGCTGAGGCAGTGCCAGGTAAAGAACTGGATTTGGTGGATCAGAATCCGGATGGAGCTGCAGGACCAGAGAGCGGAGGGGTAGATAAAAGTCTCAAGTCTCTACAGTCCCTGGAGACGGGCGGGCCCCCAGTAGGCTCACTGGAATCTCTTTTTTCCATACTCTCAGAGGATATTAAGAAAGGCTTTTCCGTCTCAGCCGCTAACCAGGTTGAGATAAGGAGTTCTTGTGAATCTCTGGAGAGGAAAGTGGATCTTTTAAACATCAGGACTGAGACTTTGGAGAAAACGGTTGGAGAGCTGAAGGATAACCTTGGGGTGGATGAGGCAGAGATCCAGGTACTTAAACGGGAGGAGGTAGCTATTCGGGATCGAATGGAGATGCTAGAGAATAACTCTCGTAGAAATAACCTCCGCTTATAGAATATCCCAGAGGGGAATGAAGGGTCTGACCTCAAATCATACATTATTTCATTGCTTAAAGAAGTGCTGCAGTTTGAGGAGTCAGAGGTAACCCTAGGTATGGAAATACAGAGGATCCACAGAGACCCGTTTCGTAAGAACCCCAATAGAGTCAAGCCAAGAAAAATCCTGGTTAATTTCCTTACCTACTCCTTAAAAGAAAAATTCTCAATTTGGCCCTGAAAGCAAAAACATTAAGGTCTAGGGATTTTTCTTTTGAAATTGCTTCGGATCTGGCTAGAGCTACTCTCGAAAGACAGTGGGAACTAGGCAGGAGGATGGACGATTTCAGGAAGCTCGGCGCAGTTGTACAGCTAAAATTTCCAGCTTTCCTAAAGGTTATGCATAACAACGAAATGCATAACATTAGATCAGTCCAGGAGGCGGACAAGCTGCTTAGTTCCATCAGTAAGGGTGGTCCTTAGGAAAGAGTTCCCTATGCTCGGGGGTAGCACGGTTTAGGTTAGGGCAGTAGGTTTGTTCTTGCCGTTTGTGCTCTTTTTCCTTTTCTTTCTCCTCGGAATAGGCGAGTGGAGCAAATTAGGGGGGTCTCATTTCTCTCTTTTAAGTCCTTTTCAACCTTTACTTCTTTCTTTTAGTATTAAATTAGATTTCTTCTTTTTTTGGTACGGATGTAATTGGATGGCATATGAATTTTTTTTTTTTGATAACACATGAGATTGGGACGGGATGGGTTGGGTAGCTCCAGGGTGCTACACCTGGACAACAACTGTCCAGACTTATGGGGGAAGGGTTCTCCAGGGGGTTCAACTGTTTGGGTGGGGGTTGGGGAGCACTGGGGCATTAAAAATAAAAATACCTCATTCGCTGTATATATACTAAGCTTAGTTCAAATAGTGGCGTTTCGATTCTACGAGATTAGGTGTTGTTTTTCTCTTGAATTTGGGCAGGGTGGGGGTTGCAGATTGAAGCTATTATGAGTACACTTCAGATATTATCCTGGAATGTCAATGGCCTGCGTGTAAAGAATAGAAGAGCTAGGATTTTGCAATATCTTAAAGATTGTGCAGCGCAGGTCATTGTCATCCAGGAGACACATCTTCTTAAGGAAGAGACCCAGGAAATTCTTAAAAATAAAAAATGGGTGGACTCCTATAACTGTACCAACCAGTCGGCTAACATCAGAGGGGTTTTGATTCTTTTTAAAAAACAGGCTAATGCCCAGATTATACAGCATAAGGAGGACCAAGGTGGCAGATGGGTGATATTGAAAGTGATCTTAAAGGGCATCCCTTTTACTCTGGTTGGTTACTATGGCCCGAATCAAGATGACCCTTCAACTCTTAAAACAATTTTCTCGCATCTTTTAGACTTTCCAGAACCAGTTATTATGGCTGGTGATTTTAATATTGTATTTGATCCTAAACTTGATAAGTCTACTAGCAGTAGAGCGGTTACCCCTTCTAGATCTAGGGCGTATCTTCAGAGTATGATGACTCAGTTGGGTTTATGTGATGTTTGGAGGGAGAGATCAGGCCAGCAACTGGGGGTATCATTTCGACACCTCAAATATCGGCATAAGTCTAGAATTGACTATATTTTGGTTAGTTATGCCCTAAGGGGTAAGGTCAAGGACATTAGATATCTGTCCTCCCATTTGTCAGATCATTCAGGAATAGAGTTGGACCTTGAGTGGGTACAGGCCCAGCAGTCAAGAACTTGGTCCTTTGACCGAACGCTGCTTTTGGAGGAAGAGGAGATGTCCTTCTTGGCTCAGGAAACCGAAATCTTCCTTAAGGTCAACTCAGGCACGGCAAGTGTCATGATGGTCTGGGACTCCCTTAAGGCTTTTTTGAGGGGTATTATTAATAAAGTTTCTTTTTTATAAGTTTTAATTTGTTAATTAATTATGTAAATAGTTGTAGTTATTTATTAGACTGTTACTTTTTTGATTGTTCTCATTATTTGGATATTAATTAATTATATTGTGTTAACTTTTTTGCATTATAATTAATTTTGTAATGTAATTATTTTTTTAAAGAATGAGTATTGTTATTTTCTGTTATTAATTTGGTTTGCTTCTGTGGTTATTGGGATTTTGGCGTAATAAAGTGGAAAGTGTTTTAAATCTATTTTTTTTCATTTTTTCTTTGTTCAACTTCGTTAACAAAATGTTATAAATAATTTTATGTTGAATTTTGTGTGTTTAGTTATTTATATAAACTATATGCTGTTAACAATTGTTTATGTATGTTATTTATATTGTATTAATTTAGTACAGGGAAAATTAAAAATAGTTAAAGATTAACTCCTTAAAGTTTAAAAATGTTCCTACTGTTGTTTATATTGGAGTGGGAATAGTAAATCTGACCCAGGTCCAACATTTTCCCCACTCTTGCTTACAACACAGTGGGAATAGCAAATCTGACCCCCTCCAAAGTCCAACATTTACCCTACTCTTGGTCAGGTTCGAATAGGAGTAGTGAATTTGAATCCTCCAGGTGTAATTTTCTTACTGGTTTAAAAAAAAAAAAAATTCATTTTAAAAGTTAGCATAATGTATTTTCTTTTTGAAATAGTATTATTTGTATCATTTTATATTTTATGTATTATTTTGTATTATTTTAATATTAAGGGCCTCATTACGATGTTGTGCGGACTTACTCCTGACTGACACCGTTGCGGTATAGCACCGCCTGACCTTAGGTCAGCAGTTTTGACCGCAGGATTAGGATGTGACCGCCCAGGCGGTCGCAAACATCAATTTTTCAATGGAAGCTTGTGCGGCGGGCAGAAAAGGCCTGCAGCACAAGCTTCCATTGAAAAATGGATGTTTGCAGACATCCCTGCCACCGTGTGGCAGGCACCATGCACTGCCTGCCACATGGTGCAGGAATGTTTAGGGGGGCACCATAGGTGCACCCCAGCCCTAATAGCAGAGGACGAGGGTGGATGGGGGCACAGCTAGGGGCCTCCAAAGTCCATTTCTGACATCCTTACCATGTTTTCAAAGGCCAACAATGGAAAGCTGTCGGATACTGACATTGTAATCCCTGTGGCAGAGCCAAGGCTGCCTCCGCCATCATTCAAGGAAATACAATTCCGCTCCTCTTCCAATGGGCTCAGTGAGCTCTTCGGAAGAGTAGTGGAATACCCTGCTGGTTTCCCTCCCTCCGTCCGCCATCATCATAATACTGCCGTTGAAGGGAAACCCTCCATGTCGGGCAAAAGTCTTTCTGCCCGACATCCAAATTGGGCCTGTAATGTTAGTAATTATAATTTGTTATTATTAAAACATTTTAATATTTATATTTAATTAATTGTATTTTTTAATGTTATATAAATTGTTTGCGCTTATTTTAATGTATATATTTTTATTTCATGTTTGTAAGTTATATTTTGTTATACATTGTTATATTATAAGTCTACGGGCCTGATTATGACTTTGGCGGTGTGGGAGGGGGCAGCCACGCTCCCGCAATGCCAAAGCTCGAATATAGCATGTTACTACGCATGCTTTCACATCGCGTTCCTTTACAACGCGGTCGTTACAACGACCGCGTTGTTAGAACGTGATACCTTTACAACGCAAGTCATTAGATCGACTTGCTGTAGGGGGCGGCGCACTGGACTTAGGAATAGTATAGTTTACTATTCCAACTCCAGCCTGCGCAACAGTTGGGAAGGTGTTGGAATAGTAAATTATACTATTCCTTATGTTTGATCCCCCCCCCACAGCAAGTCGATCTAATGACTTGCGTTGTAAAGGCATCGCGTTCTAACAACGCGGTCGTTGTAACGACCGCGTTGTAAAGGAACTGCGATGTGATGACTGCGTTGTAAACGCTGACTCCCTCAAGCTCACGCCAGCCGCCTGCCAAATTACAAGTATTTTTGCAGCCTGGCGGGCGGTCCTTTGGCATCCCCACGGCGGTGCCTTTCAAAAAAGCACCACAATGGGAACATCAAAGGCCGTTCCTGCACGGCATAGACTGTGAAGTCCATGCCTTGCAGGAACAAGGGATGCATGCACACAGGCGGGCACAACATGTATCCCGCTGCATGTATCCCCAGACCCAGAGGTACAAGGGGGCCCTGTAGGGCCCCTTTGTTTCCCCCCTGCCTCCCTTTTCACAGCAGGCTCACTGCCAGGAAAGTGAGGCACGGAGGAAACTCGTAATATGCTTGGCAGTGCTGAAGCAGCACAGCCAAGCATATTGCAGCCTCAGGACCACTGCACCATCGCCGGGGATTGCGGATCTCCTGCGATTGCGGCTGTCTCCTCACGGTCCAATTGCTGCACGCGTAATGCGGCAATCGGACCACTTGTGCAGCGATCCACGACTGCTACTGTACCTTCTCCATGGGTTCGGTGGTCATATGGGCTGCCGACTTTTTAATCAGGCCCTAAGTATTTTTTTTAAATTGTAATAAGATTTTTTAAGTTAATATGTTTTAAAGTTAATGTTGTTTAGAATAGTTAAAATTCATATAGTTAGCTATTTTCTGAAGATATTGTAGCCTTCTATATTTGATTTGTTGATATTTTTGAATTTACACACAAGATATTTAAAGTCAATATTTGTGCCCTCATTACTCTTCTGACGATATGTTGGTCACCAATATTTTTGTTGATGATGTTTCATAAAACAACCCTTTTGCACACAAACTATTATGACAAAGTATTGACATTCTATCACAACTAACGCAGTTTCACCATTATTTCATGCATAACAAATATATAAATATATACCATTTTCAAATTGTAAAAAGTCTCTTTACTAATATGCATATATGCATATGTATTTGCCTTATTGTATAATATTATAGCATCTAACCACCATATTTCATTCACTCTTCCCACATACAGTCTCTTTTCAACAATACAAAATTCCTTCCATTGCTGGTACATGTTATCTCAGGGAAAGGTCACGTTGGGTGGCACTTCAAACAGAAGAACCTACTATGCTATATAATGCTGTGTATGCCTTTCAGATCTACTTAGCAAGCTTCATATTCCAACTTCGTTTCGTAGCTGACTTCTTTGAGGGTAAGCTTACCTTTGCTAGCATAGTCTGTTCAGCAAAGTGCTCTTACTCATAGATTGGATAATGTTGTAGCCCAAGAGGTTGCTACGTTGTGGGATTTTCCATTTTGGACAGCTGGGGCCTCCCGACACACTTAGGGCCTGATTACAATCTTGTTGAATGGGTCCCACCATTGCTTTTAAAGTGGTCTTCCAGCCCATTGCCTTTGCGGTCCGACCGCCTGGTTTAGATTTTGGCGGGAACTTGTCTACAAGACTGCTTCAGTTCTCTCGCAACCGCTGAGACACCTGCTCCTGCGTCGACGGCGAGAGAGCCAGAGGTGGGTCTTGGAGGAAGTCCGCCCAAGCTTCCCACTGTCGAGATTACAATCTGCCTTTTCGTTGAGCTTTTCCTGGCAGGTCCCCACCATGCACGAGTCAGAGGAAAGGTAGGAAAGGAGGTGCAAACTCACCTTTTTTCTGGGTCCCACTTGGGAATCCGTGTCGGACACCATTGTCCACTTCCTTCCTGTGCTGCTGCCCGCAGATCATGATGCTCAGCAACACCATTGTCGCCAGAATTGAAGGTAGGCTTCTCTGTCACTTCTCCTATGTGGTGTATGGTAACAGCTACTTTTGGCTTGTGTTATTTTACATGCAACTAAATAGACAGTACACATAACTTATGTATACATTACGGCACATACACAACATATATATGTATTTTCTGATGTCAACGCATAGTACTTACCTATCTTTACAGCAGCAAAACGTCACTCCATCAGTACTCCGCCACCAAGAGACCGCCAGCCCATACGGAACATCTAAGTTGGCTCAGCGGCATACTGCTAGCTCGACGGAGACGCAGTACTCCAGCCGCAACATCTAAATACGGTGGCCTGGAAGGCCTTCAGCTCCGTGCAGTACTCAGTCCCGCCGCCATGGCGGGATCGCAGTAAGACAGCCAAGATTGTAATCAGGCCTAAAGTCTCCCAACAATTACCAAAGTCCTCCTTTAACAAATATCCAGACCTGATGGCTTTGCCAAAGCTTATTGAAAGATGATTTCAAATGTGGCATTTGCATTTGTCACTTATCTTTTCTATGAGGAAAAAGAGAATTTGTTCAGGAATGTTGTGCATATGCTTCCTGGGGGACGACTGGTTCCCAACCATCTCTACAATCCTACATGGGCAGACACAATAACTTCTCATCAGGGAGAATATCATCAGCATTGACAAAATTGACACAAGTACGAGGGCAGCCAGGAGCTCGTGCCTTCATGACACCACCACTAAGAATGGTGCTCATCAGTAGCAGATGCGCCCTGCGTGACCTTACTAGGGGTATAAAGTGCTAAATAAATTCTCCATTGTAAAATAACATAACATTCTCCCATGTAGCACTTCTTCTGACAGATTTGATCACTTATAAAGTATTTAAAAGCATGAGATGAAAAGAAAAAAAGATTACATTTATTTTGCATGGCCTGTTTAATGTAAACAAATACATACATATGAAATATGTGGAAATTACTATGCTTTGTAGGGCTACTGCAGGTCACTGGAAAGATCCATGATCGTGAGTAGGAATGAGGCCAAAAGCAGATCAACTTTATAAGGTAATGGAATTACAAGGTCACTTTCTATATTCTTATACCTTATAGTCAAGTGTATTGTAGTCTTTTTAATACAAGGATGCACTGTCACCTTTGTTACAATCCTCTTTAAATCCTTAGTCGATTTCTCTCTCTTTAACAGATATCCTGTGGTTGCATCTGTAGAATAAACATGCAATCTCTACTGTGAAAATGAATCTGCCAGTGTGATACTTTCAATTGTGCATTTCATATTCTAAAGAGAATGTAAGCCACTTTCCGAACCAGTTCCAGTTCAGAATATGTGATTAAATGCAAATACACTCCTGCTTTCTTGTAATGCTCTCCAGAAGTCCAGGAGATAAACCTGCTGCCATAAATGTCTCCTATTGGGTAATAATACATTTTCAAGGATAATGAGTTAGGGGACAGAGGGCAGATAGCTTGTTAGCTCTCATTGTTCAGGCAGCTGCTGTATTCTGCTCAGCGACTTTCCTTTCTCACCTTCTGGTGGCTCCTACCAAAGGCACAGTGATGTCGCTGTTCAACTCCATTATAGTAGCAAGGTGATTTCATTTTATTATTGCAGGTCAATAGGGATGTCACAACTATTCTGTGAAAAGAAAATATAATGCAGAGTACAGTTATTTCAGCCATCCATTTATTATTTTTAAGACCCCTGGCTTTCAATTTGTAAAGACTTGTACACATAAAAAAGTTGAAAAACAACAATTTTTTGGGCTTGTCTGTATTTATTTTATAATTAAAATAAATACAGAAAAACCTTTTAAGCAGGCAATTTACTCTCTCCCGCTACCTCCATAATAGCTGGGATGCATGGAGAGTTTAAGGAAGATACGGGGCTTGTTTGTGCAAAATTTCCATTGAAAGCATTTTCCAGCCCATAGGTGTCTCATCGAGGTGGGGCTACCCACGCCCCTCCTGTATGCTTCATTAAAACTTTTTTTTAATGAAATAATGAATGGGTGCAGCCTGGAGACTGGAAAGATGCCCATTAATCCTTAATAGGGTGCAAATGTGCCCTTTGGTTTCCTTAGCACGACCCAAAGTTATCTGTTGGAATGATTTAGAATCTGTGTACAATACTGCTTTTGGCAATCTATGTAGACATATGTAATTGTGTTGCCATTTTTTATGTGATTACAAAATATGTGCAAATTCATTGCCTATGAAGTACTGTGAAATCACTATACTCATAATATTGAAAAGGTTGAAATATAACTAAATATATTCTTGAATCTTTATTTTGATAAGAGATATGTTCATTGTAGGTAAGCATTTAATGCATTTTTGTCCTTTCAAAATAATGTAACAAATTCCCCCTTTGCACTGAAACATCATCATAAAAGTGACTTTTTAATAGGAATTCATTAACCCATAAAGGGGCTTTATGCTAATCTGTATAATCTGCAGCATACCTCTACATTGGATCCAAACTATAAATAATGTGAAATTCCATGCCTAGAATCCAAGTGGGTGGAATAACCATTACTGGCCACAATCTTTGCATCGCTCTCCTGCAATAACAAGTTAAACCCCGTAGAATGGGGTATTCAATTCAGTTCAATTCTTTATTTATGTCCTGGAACTCAAAAGAGGTCCACATAAAACAAGACAAGACAGTGAATATAAGATCTATAAAACCACACATTATAAAGAAAATAAATAAATAGATATTTAAGTTTTACTACATTTTTACCCCAAAATTCATTTTCTGTAGCAGCAAACTCTTGGGCTACAACAATATGGAGGCTGAAGGACGGGCCCCCTTGTTGAGGAGATTGCATTACCAGTGTTAAACTGTATGCTCAATAAAGAGTATATGAGGAGTGTGAGAGGAGGAATCAAAAGATGATGGGCCTCATTTACAAGTCCATTGCGCCACTGGCGCCTCACTTTTTTTGACGCACTAGTGGCGCAATGGGCTTGCCCATATTTACAAGGCCACGTAAAGTCACTCTGCGTGACATTTCCTGGCCTTGCAAATATAGGCCCCTTTCACGCATGCGTAAAAGGGGCATTCCATGGGTGTTGCTGTGGGTGTTTCCACGCAACATCCATGGAACCTGACACATTTCCAGATTTACAACGTTTTGTAAAGCTGGGAATGCATCAGAATCCTATGCCTCCCCAGGGGAGGCGTAGGAGTGGCACAACAAGGAGAAATACTTTTATTTCTCCTAATTTTTCCTCTTTCTATGTGTGCTGCATAGGAAGAGGAAAATGCTCTAACTGATTGTTTTTGTGCAGGAAGGGAATTCTTCCTGCATAAAAAGGTGTCCCATTCTGCAAAAAATAAATCATCTCCACAAGGCGACGCATGGGTGCCTGCGCTGCGGCATGGCACCCAAATGTGCGTCAGAGCAGGGGAAAGCACACAGATGCATTGTCTTGTTGTTAGTACGACGCATCACTGTGGTTTTAAAATGACGCAGCATTGTAGTAAATGAGGCCTGAAGTTTCTGTTGTATTTGGTGAACTTACAAGGCATGCACTGCAAGACATTGCATAGTAGTACTTTTGACAAAGGGCTAGTATATTCATTGAATCTTTAAGAAAGACTACATATGCCTTTTTAAAGATTCAAATGTGCACCTGTTTACTTTGGGCCCAATTTAGATTTTGCCAGTTAGGGTACTCCATTGCAAAGGCAATGGAGTAACCTCTCCACCAAACTGAAGGTCTCTGCGCCTGATTTACAGATGGGTGGAAATTCAGTATGGAGACATCAGAGACTATTCCGCCTCTGCCAACTACATATCCCTTTGACAGCCTGACAGAGTAAGGGTTATTGGAGGTTTGACCATGTGTCCACCCACCAGATTTAGAGTGATCAGACACATGGCTAGTTTTTACTTTCACATACCACCACCCAAAATTTGGGGATATGTAAAAGTAAAATCTTTTCAATTACCCCCACGCCCAGGGAGAAAACTTCCACGGAAAAGGGGGCATTGTTTTTTTCATTTTCAAAAACAAAACCACTGTTAGAAATGGGGGTCTCTAGTTGGCAATGGTTTGCACCTTTGTCCAAGTAGGGACCCTTCTTCCTAGTCAAGGTAAGGGGGATAGACTTCTAAAATAACCCCTGCTCACCCCCTTGGTTGCTTGGCACAAGCAGACAGGCTTATCTCAGAGGCAGTGTGTAAAGCATTTGTGTACACATACAGTAATACAGTGAAAACACTACAAATGGACACCACACCAGTTTAGAAAAATAATTAATCTTTATCTAAACCAAACAAGACTAAAATGACAAAAGTCCAGAATACGTGAATCAAAATATGACATTTAAAAGGTAGAAACAGTTCTGTTCATAGCAAAATATAGTTGCAACACTTTCAACACAAAGTACCTTGGATGCATCACAATCACAGACAAAAACAGCTGCAGGGAAGGTGATGCATCGGTTCCTTACGCCCAGGGAAGGTGATGCATCAGTTCTTTACTTCAGGGGAGGTGATGCGTCGGTTTCTTACTGTGCAGGGAGGTGAGGTGTCGGTTTCTTACTGTGGCCCCGGCGTACTTGTAGTCTTGGCGCCCCGGTGCGATGCCTGAGGATCGGGGATGCGTTGGTTCTCGATGCAGCGGCGGCAACGCCACTGCGTTGGTTTTTCCAGCCGCGGTCCCACAATGCATTGGTTCTTGCAGTCGCACAGCGGGGCCTGGGTCGGAATCGGTGTGGTGATCTCGGACTTTGGAGATCTGTGCACAGGATTCGGCGTGCGGCGATTTCTCCAGCCATGGGCAGGCGCTGCATCGGTTTCTTTGGCGATGCATCGGAAACAGGTGCGGATGAGCCATGCTTCTCGTACTTGAATTACTTTTCCAGCTCCCAGCGGCAGTAACAACCTCCAGAGGCCCAACACAGTCACAGGCACCTCTTTGCAGGTCAGAACTCCCAGCAAGGAAGTTCAGGGAAGCTGGTGGTGAAGTCTTTGTATCCCTGAGACTTCAAAACAGGAGTCAAGCTCTACTTCAAGCCCTTGCAGATCTTCCTCAAGCTGGAGGCACAGCACACAGCAAAGTCTTTATCCTCTCCTTAGTAGAAACAGCTACTGCATGCCAACTTCAAACAGCACACAGCAAAGGGGTAGTACTTCTCCTTCAGTTTCTCCAGCTCTTCTTCTTGGCAAAGGTTCCTCTTGAATTCCAGAAGTAATCTAAAAGTCTGGGCTCTAGGCCCCACTTTTTATAGTCCATTTCTTTTCGCTCTCTCATGTCAGAGAGGCTCTGTGCTCAGACAAAACCAGTTCTGTCATCTCTGGTGCAGCTGCCTGGCAGGAGTGGGAGACAGCATTGTGTAAGGCAGACCAGGCCCATTCAGGTGAAAGGAAAACTCCTCCCCCTACTCTAAATGCAGCCCAGGTCTATTCAGCCCAGCCCTGACTCATCCAGGAAAGGCAGCACACACCTCAACCCCCCAGACGCTGTCTGAACAGAATGCATATCCCCAGCCCATGTCACTCCAAAGCCAGACCATCAATACACAAACCAGCAGGGGCACACTGGATGGCTAAGCAAGAAAATACCCACTTTCTAAAAGGGGTATTTTCAAACACAGAATGTAACAATCATACCTACTAAAAGATACGTTTTTAGATTCTGAGTTCAGGCATACCAAACGTTATCTTCCTATCTTGTCCCAATGGAGAGTTATATTTATAAGATGTTATAAATAAACTCCCATTCTATCCAATGGGACAGATAGCCATTCAATAGTGAAAAACGAAATTACCTGTAATTCACTATCAGGACATGTTACACACATCAAAACATGTCCTTCCTTTCACAGACATTGCATCCTGCCCACAGGGGTACCTTGAGCCTACCTTAGGGATGACTCATATGTCAGAAAAGGGAAGGTTAGGGCCTGGCAAGTGGGTGCACTTGGTATGAAAAACATCAAGCAGAATAGCTTGAACTGACCGTGTGCACTACTGAGAATTTTTTTTCCAATCTTAAGAATTTCAACTATATGGATAACACAATATTACACTGTGTTCATACAAAAACCACTGTAGACAACAACAATGTATCCATGATTTTTTTTTTCATTATTACTCAGAACAGACCCATATTCAATGAGTTAATGATTACAATCACATTACGTCATATGATCTGATACAGTATATACATGATCCTCATAACATAAATTCTTCTTAATGTGGGTTCCACTCAATTGCACAATGCCCTATGCATTTCGGGACCCTTCGTCCCTTCTTTAGGGGCCACTGTAATGTAAACAGAAATAACAATTCATTGCTACAAAATTATGATAACCAAACATAACAGCTACCTTATTTAATGACACCCACTATCTGGAGAGTCAATGAGGTGATCGTCACGAATAGTAAATGTGTCAAGATGACAAATCACATGCATGCAGGAAACCTTGCTTGCATACAATACTACTAGTGTACACAGAAGTCACACACTGTTGACTGCTGCTAAACAAATGTAAAATCTTCTGTGGAGCCCCACAGAAAGGATACCAATGCCACAAACAGAATAGCCCAATAGTGCACGATTGCTTGCATACAATGCTACTATTGTACACAGAAGTCACACACTGTTGACTGCTGCTAAACAAATGTAAAATCTTCTGTGGAGCCCCACAGGAAGGATACCAATGCCGCAAGCAGAATAGCCCAATAGTGCACAAAATTATAACAGCTATATGCAGCCGAAAAAGTGAACGGTATGACAGTGCTGTGGAGAAAACATGCTTTGTATGCATACTGCCGGTGAGCTCAACAATGCTTATATATGCCATAGTATACTTACTGCCAACTGAAAACAGCGTAGTGCAGTGAAAGCGGACTGTGCAGCTATGTCCTCCTGAAACCATTATCACAACCGTGTTACAACAAGAGTATCACGTGCAGTACAGGGTGCTATACATAGTCAAAAAGTAAACATACCTGTGGCGACTGTTGCAATACTTGCCACAACCTACAACATATAAAAAGACGCTCTTGCATTAATATCTACATGATCCTAAATCAAAACGTGGACACAAATAATTCATGGGATAAAGCTTACCGGTGGGTGCACTTGCCAGGTTGACATGGCAGTACTAGACTGCCCAAAGACACTGAAATGGCAGGCCTGAGACCCTTTTGTGAGGCTGGTTCAGGGGCTGGCCGTGACGCGGCTCTCAGCCAGGGGCTGAAGGGGTGGGCATATTCTCCATGCAGGCTGTAATGCAGCCTGTATGGAGAACAGGGGAGTGCACATGACTGTTTTGGGCAGCCTGAGCGGGCCGACCAAACAGTCATTGCGCACAGGAGTGATCTACCACTCCTCCCCTGCAGCTCCACCCCACCCCCTCACGCACTGCCACAGCAGGAGGAAAAATAAAATATAATAACATTCGGTTATTATCATTTTATTTTTTCCTTTCTTTGCTGCTCCTGGCAGTGGGGTGACGCTCCTCCGCCTTAGCGGAGGAGCCGCCACTGGACTGCTTGTGTGGGTGGCATAATCAGTGCTGCATCAGTGGTTTACAGGCCCTGGGCACACATAGTGCACTGTACTACGAACTTAACAGTAAACCAAATAAGCCAATTATGGAAACACTAATCCATGACAACAATTTACAGACGGAGCACTAGCACTTTTGGCACTGAACAGCAGTGGCAAAATGCCCAAACAATCTAGACCAGCACACCGTAAAAACATAGGAGGCAAAGGCAAAAATACAGAGGAAACCCACGCCAAGGATGCCAGGTCTAACAACCACACTTTGGGATTTTGTGTTTTTAAACTAAAAACAGAAAATGAAAGAGAGCAGTGTGGCACAGTCATGTTGATGGAGCTATATGGCACACTTTCAATGCATTTACAGGAACCGCTGTGACTGCGGTTCGTCTAAATGCAAGAGATGTCCACTGGACCAGCAGACATCTTTAAATTTGCTAACACCATACCCCAAAGTCAAAATCAGTCACTATGTGATAAAAAAGCTATAAATCCAAAAACCTGTTACCGTGGACGAAAAGTCAAACACATGAATGCCCAAGAGAGATTGGTTAATAATCCTCAGCTATTATAACAAGCTAAGGCATCCAGATAGGATGCACACTTCTTAAACAACAACAAAAAACACAAACCAGCAATTAACATGATGGCGTGTCAGAAAAGGAATACGTGAAATAAACAAAGCACACGCTGGCTCTAGTCCAACAAAGAATTATTTGAACTCTAGCCTAAAATCCTAATTGGAACACACATTGGACAATGTAACCATCCGCAAAATGGCATGACCTTGATGGACAGCTCATCTGAAAAACAGCGAGATATGAAAAACACAAGAAACCAAAGACTGAAGGTGGCTGAATCAAAGCCCATTATCTCTCTGTACTCATTGATGTGCTTTTTGAATTGATGACATGAGAGCCACTAAAGCTATCTGTAACTTTACCTAAAAACAGACCAGATTACTGCAATCCTGAAAAGAAGGAAAACAGCAATCAAATTGAAAAGCTTAATTGTAGGAGAGGTGCTGTGAACTAACCCAAAGGGAATCGCCCTCATTGAATGGCAAAATGGTTAAGCATGAGCATTTCTAAACACACAGACAGCAGGTTCTGGTGAGAGGCTTATTATTAGCCAAAGATCAGCTTTTATCAAATCCTGGGGGGAAAAAGCTTCAAATGCAGTAATTACCACAGAATATGCATATTTAGGCAAAGTTATATCTAAAGTGATATATTTGTTGAGGAGGAACATACATTTTCCTTTAAATGAAAAGTAAATAGAATGCCATCCACAGTCTTTTTTCCCACCGCAACAGAAATGTGGACAAATAAAGTAATTAAAACAAGCAGCAGTAATGCCAAAAGGTCTGGGTTATGCATCCTTTAATCTGTTTACTGACACATTCCTGCATTGACCCTCTGACACAACTGCAATAAAATACCCACACTCAACACTATATGCAAGATAAATTAGAAGAATAAAAGTAGAAAAAAGAAACCATGCTGCCAGCTAAACACAGCAGGACTACTCTTGCAATAGCAAACTAAATATAGCAGAACCTTCTACAGAGACTTCAGACCATATAAAAATGCTGCAACCAGATTCATCCTCGACCTTCCCCGATTTACCCACATCACACCCCACCTCAGAAAACTCCACTGGCTACCAGTACAGAAGAGATGTCAAGTCAAGCTGCTGACGCACGCACACAAGGCATTACACAATCAAGGACCCACCTACATTAACCATCGCCTAAACTTCCACCAACCATTGAGAAGACTACGCTCCGCCTTCCTTTCACTTGCCCATGCTCCCCGCATCTACTGAAGCAAAAGTGAAGGATGCTTCTTCTCCCACATCACAGCAAAGACATGGAACAGCCTCCCCATGCACCTCCGGACCATCACCTCACTTCCAGAATTCCGAATGGCCCTCAAGACCTGGCTATTCGAACAAGCCTCTGAGGCCTGCTAGTGCCTGGATACCCTATCAGGTGATTAGCCGTGTGTAGGAAAGTAGGATCTGCTTCTTATGGTTACCTCCACTTTTTAGGTCTTGCCTACGCAGCGCGCATGTGCTGATAGGAGGACCTTTAGCCGTCGCTCTGGTCATTTTCAAGCACACACACTCGTGCTTGTGGCGGCATCAACCTTGCGGAAGCGAGCAGGGGTGCGCCACAAGCACGAGTGCAGTGCTTGAAAATGAGCAGACTGTGCGCGCACGCACGCACCACTCCCGGGCTCACATCGCACACTTTTTCAGGCTTTCGGTTTGGTGGGACTGTTCTTCGCACCTTATAGTCGTGTACGACAAGCAGCGCAAACACGCCACCCGCAGCGCCACTTCTTCCCTTGGGCTTCGTGGAACTCGGCAGGTTTTGCTTTTTATTTTATCGCAGGCTTGCAGATGTATTTAATGTTAAATGTTACAGGGGAATGTTTTTTTTAATTTTTTTTAAACCAATGGACTCAGTACTTTGCAGTGCAGTGCATACCCGTCAGCCCGCCCATATTTGGTGTTTCTCACTAATACCTCAACTTCCAAACAAGCAAAAGGTCTCTAATGGATTTCATTCAAGAAACAACCCCTCGCCCACAATGTGTTTATTAATTTCCTATGCTATCACGCCCCACAACTAGTCCATGTTATGTTACGTGTATTTCAATACCACGCCCTTGAACACTTAAGTTTTGAGAGGTGGTATCATAGAGGTGCGACGCGATATGCGTGGGACGTTCAGCGTACACCGTGTAACTCAGGAGAGCTGCTTCTTGTGCATGGACGAAGCTGAACAAATGTTTGTTTATTGTATTGCAGGGAGACAGCGCCATGTCCTCGGTAGTTGTTGAGCCGCAGCAGGGTAGTCCACTGGCCTGACTATTTATTCATTTGTTCTGTGGATGATTTGATTCTCCGGTGACTAGAAGTGTGTCTTCAAGACACAGAATGTGGTGTCCCTGCTGTTCCGCCTGCCCCTGGTCAGCTCCGCCTATGGCATGGTGTCATCTGCGTATGCCAACACCAAAGAGAACCACCCCTACCTGAGATCAGTCTGTGAAGTGGCAGAGAAGGGAGTCCTGACTATCACCGCTGTAGCCTTCACCATGGCCAAGCCAATCCTCCAAAAGATGGAGCCGCAAAGTAAGTCCAGCAGTAAAATTAATACTTATGAGTGCCTCGCGACCCTTGTTCAAAGTAATAATGTCCTCCTCAAGCCCTACAATTTATTAGTTCTTAGTGTGTTTTCTTTACCCTCTAGAACACCTATTCTGCCGTATAAGCGTATTTAAACGACGTAATACATTACTATATCTTGTAATAGCACACTTGGCCCACTTACCGCTGCGCCCCCACTCCCTGCAGCGAAACTAAAACAAGAAGGCAAGTGCTGACTGGAAAGCCATATCCTTTGACAGACCTCTGACACGCTTTCCTTTTCCTATGAGCTCAAATCTTGCATAAAATACCATCTGTAACCTTTCATCCACTTTCAAGTTGCGGCTCGACGTCCCCTTTGCCTAATTTACTCATCATGAGTTATTTGGGATTGGCAGCAGTGCACTGTTTGTGTTGGCATACACCCGCCATTGCAGCACATCAGTTCTGTTGCACTTAAACTCCGAAAAATCTTTTCTATTTCTGCCAGGCCATTTGACTTTATATTTTTCTAGCTGTTTGCTCTGTGGTTTTTATGATGATTTGGAGCAACAGAGTTGTAGCCAAGTCCTATATGTACATCTAGGCTCCACAAGCAATCTATATCCACCACCAGCTCTCTTAAAGCCTACTTCTACAACAAACAAAAGAATAAAACTCTGGGATAACATCATTTTTAAACAAGCATTTGCAATGCAATAGGTCTCGCATTTACGCGAGTTTGAGCTATTGGCATTGTAAATAACAATGCCTTTTATTTATGTTTTGGTTTTTAAAACATAAAATAAAAGGCATTGTCATTTATAATGCCAATAGCTTAAACTCGCGTAAATGCGAGACCTATTGCATTGCAAATGCTTGTTGCTTTTTGCACCCACTGTTTTGACTAGTCTGGCTGGGATCATGCTATTCAGGACCCCAGCCTATCTGCTTTCTCCCTTAAATTGATATGTATATACTTTGGTACAACTCCAGATTGGATACTGGGGTAGCCTTGTCAGTCCCTAGTATATGGTACACATGTACCCAGGGCATAGGTACCCCAGAAGCCTCCCATGGGCTGAAGCATGTATTATGCCACCCCTGAGAGGCCATGCAAAATGGAACCTCAGGTCTGCTACTGCAGCCTGTATAAGCTGGTGCTTGCACCACTTACGAGAGATATAGGTTCACTATATCTATATATATCACTACACTTAAAACCTTATGTCACCTCTATAGCAGGCCTTATCAATCCTGAAGGCAGGGTGCTGGGTTTTACGTGAGAGGGTGCTCCTGCATGAGCAGAGCCCCTCTGCAGTCTTCGGAGACCATTCTCCCGGGCTGTACATGATACTACCAGACATATAGGTAGAGGTGCATTATAATCTTGCGGTAAATGCTATCTCGAAAACAACTGCAACAAAGTATGTCGTGTTTGGTGTCAAACACCTTGGAATCATACCTCCACACCAGTAACTGGTGTGGGAGGTATGATTCCTCCCCTCAGAACCGAGGTTCTGGGGGTACCTAAGTCTACCGGTACCAACTTTCTCGAGCCTTACAGCACAAAATGGATGCTGCCAGCCACAGACACGAGTCTGCCCTCCTGCTGCTGAGCCAAGCTCCAGCAGGGGAAGGCAGCACGATAGGCATCCCGTCACAGGGAGGTGTGACCACCTCCCAGACAGGATTTAGTGTATTGGGGCTGGGTGGGTGCACTGTCACAGTGCCAGAAAGTCTGTCTCAGGGGCACATTTGGTGTCCCTGTGCATAGTCCAGCTCAAACCAGTTCTGGGAGCCATTTGCTCCTGCTCTGGTGCGAAACTGAACAAAGGACATGGGAGTAGCCTCCCCCCTGTCCTGTCCCTCCCCTAGGAGGGTCCCTAGAATCTGTCCAACCCTTTCCCGTGGGTATAAAATGGGTTACCTGGCTACAGGACATTATTTTTTACGTGGACAAGATTCTGGAAGAAGATACCACTACACTTCGACCGTCTGGACACGCTGGACTTCGCTGGACCTCCCTCGGGCTCGACTTTGTCTTCCCTGGCCGTCCCCAGTCTCGCCACTGTCCGTGATCCATACAGGCTCTGTGAAGGACCCTGTGGACCTCCAAGACAACAGAAGAATCTCCCTTGGAGTGAAGGAGTCACTTCCCTGCAAACGCAGGCACCATAACGCATCTGACCAGTTTGCTGATCCTGAGCTCCTGCGGACTCCAAAGGCTCCAGCAACATAGGAGGTAGGTTTCTGAAGGTCTCTGAGATTGAGCTACCCTCTTACCAAGTTTGAGGCAGATATCCCTCGTGGAGACCGTATACCCATACCCCTGTGCACTGCATTTATTTGCAGCTGCACATACTTGTTGTCATGCAACAATTCCATGCATTGGGCCATTTGTAGCTCTAACCTCAGCGCATCTTTTCTGAGAAGGACTCTGGCATCCTCGCACTCTGTGCCCTGCTAGCTGGTATCCTACGAAACCACCTGAGGTCCCCTTGTGACTACTGTGCCTTCGGCCTGTGGGTCCACTTGAGGGTCAACTTTGTTTTAATTGGGCTCCCCTGGTTGCTCCAGGCCTGCCCTGACTCCCCTTGCTGTGGCGAGCCTCCTGGTCTTTGCTGGGCCAGATCGACACCAAATTTGACTATCTGCATTGTTGCCGCTGCCAAGGCTTGTTGGTGCTCCTGCCGGACACGACCCCTCAGCACTCGACATCCATCGTGGGACAGCTCGCCTCAGGCTCCTGGTTGTCCTAGACATCTCCGGGTCCTCGCAGCTGAAGAGTCAAGATCACCGTCATCACACCTGAAGCACCCGACATCGGTGGGCATTCGTCTACCGAGCCCCTGGTCACTCCAAAGTGACCCAGACTCTGTCCCCTCTGCTTTCAGGTTCTTCTCATCTAGAATCCACATTTGGATTCCATCGGACACTTTTCTTTCTTCCAGCAGCAGCATTTCTTTGTCGACATCCATAGAGAACGACAAGGGTTTCCGACGCCACTTCGTACCTATGCACCCGGCTCCTCTGGGATGGGTAACTCTGGTACAAAGGTATCCACGGGTGGGGTGGCTCTCCAAACTCTTAAGTTCCAAGGGTTGTCTTCGTAATCTGCTGGGAAGGGTCATGAATCTCTAATTTTCCAACCGCGACTTTCCCATTGAATTGTACGGAGCACGCGGTCATGTTCTCACACTGCACCCGTCCTCCGTGGGGTCCCTACTCACTCATCTTGGGTGGTTCCTTGGGGTCCCAGTGATTCTACACCTTCTAGACTGGGTCTAGTCCTGAGTCGTGGTTTTTATACCACTTATTTAGTATATGGTTTGGTCTCCCCCGGGAGCCCACTGTGTATTGTGCTACTTTTTTTTTAAACAGATTTTATTGGCATTTAATATCAAGCTATGTCATTATACATCATGAAACAAATATATTCTGGCCTTATCTATTGGCAATATATCCCATTCCCCAGCTCGTGGCTCCTTTCCATTGGAGTCCGTTTTTCTGTCGTCTCCTCTCGGCGCCCAAATATGAAATGCTGCATATGTTTCATTAGCCCTCCCTCCTCCCCCTGCCCAACTAAACAATTAACTAGGTCTTCCCCCTCCCCCACCCCGCACTGCTGTCTTCATTGTTTCCCCAGAGCTCTGAATGGTACCCCCTCGTGTCAGACCGTGTGTGAAAGTCCGCCGCAGGTATCCCCTGGTCAGTGGTTACCTTTCCCTGAAAGCATGGTATATGTCCACCCCCCGTCCGGATCCCCTGTGCACTCTCTCCCCGTCTCCGCCCCTAGCGAAGTTCCCGTTGTGTATTGTGCTACTTACGTTTGATTCTTTGCAACTGTATTATTTGATTTGTGTTCTATCCTTGTGCGGAGGATACTAGAGAGTGTTATATATAATAAATGCATATTTTTATAACTACTATGTGGTTTCCCTTTCATTTAACCAATACTATAAGGTTACATTTTGGTAAAACAAGGGGGCATATTAGCAACAACTTGCGATAATTATTGCAAACCGCGCTTAGCGCGTTTTTTTTTATCGCCGCCTATCGCTGGATTTTATCGCGGAGATAACACGTTATTAGCAACGTTTATCTCCAATGCGATAAAATATCCAGCGATAGCGGCGAATCCCAGCATTAACGCGAGAATTCCAGCGATAAATTCCCATCGCTAAGGAAAATCTCGCTAATAGGCAGGTGGGGACTTAACCGTAGAATCCACCTCCCATAGACTATAATGGGTAAGTCAGTTTTCTACCAGGTGTAAAAATCCAGCGCTAATCGTGGTTAGCGCGCGTTTTTCTATCGCTTCGCGGGCATTGCTAATAGGCAATAGGTATGTTAGCGACTGCTTTCAGTCGCTGTTAGGTTGGGAACGCCTCCTTTGCATGTCATTAGCGATAAATATCGCTGACATGCAAAGCGGCACCCAAACCAGTCGCTATCGCCTGGAAGCTGTCGCTAACACCTGTTAGCGACAGCTTGCTGATAGGGCGATAACAAAATCGCCGCTTTAGCGGCAAAAAGTGCCACTAAAGCGGCGATAAAGCCCTTGATAATATGCCCCAATGTGCTTAACATACCTTCAAGACTTAGCCTGAATGCTGCTCTCTATAGCTACCACTAGGATAGCTTTCAAAAGGTTATCTTTGACCTAATCACCATAAGGGTTGTTTGGACTGGTACAAGGTGCCCACTTTAAATAGTGGACAGCATATACCAGGCCAACTTCTCACACCGTGCTTTGTAAATCCTGATTGGTTGATTGATTGATTGAATGTGTCAGTCTTGCAGAGGTATCGTACATAGCCTATCGTTTTAAAGCTCCAGCACAGCAGCCACGTTTAGAACCAAATTGTTGGCCATGGAATAGTAAAACAATGATGTACTATGAGCAACAGCATTCCATAATGGTTGTTTGGTTTAGAGTAAGTGGCCACGTGGAATGCGGCAGACTGCGGATGTAATTGGCCGCAAGCAAGCTACCCACTAGCACTGCTTCGAGAGCTGTAGTATCCTATTAAAAAAATAATATTAAAAGAGGAGAAGCAAAGAAATCAAAGGGGAACTATAAAAGGAAAAAAAATGTAAACTGAAGGACTTGACAACCAATCCTGACACTAAAGTACACAATCACTTGCAGGTGGATGTTCATATGTTATTAGAAAATGCAGTGATTTGCAAGGAATGAGAGCCAATGACTGATGTGAACTAAAATATAACCCATCTGTAGGCTTTAATACAGAAGACTAACATTTGCCTATATCTTAATATTTCATAATACACTATCAGGCTCCTAACCCTTACCATTGACCTGTCATCATTACAAACTCAGACCTACTGTGCTAGGCATAAACTTTCCCACAAGACAACCATCGAGTATACAATGAAAACATTAGAAATATTTACAAAGTTACTGATATCCAAACAAGATAACATCCATATTAAGACTTACCCTTTTGCAAATCTTCTACCCCCATGGTTTGTTCAGGTGGAGCACCAACACTATTGCCTACTATGGTACCCTGTAAGATTCACTGTAACAGGATATCTGCCTACAGGCTTCTGCACAGTGTAATAACAAATTACCCCCTCAAACCTTATTGCCTTCAATACATGCATTTTACAATACTTAAGTCAGGCCTCCTTGCTTTGTGATAACTTTCATTATAAACTGATCTCACCTAAGGAATCTGACATAACTTTTCTTAGCGAACTGTTAAGGATAATAGCTTTTACCATTGGCATGACACCTCAGCCAACAAAGCCTTATTGAAGCGTGCATAAGTTAATGACCATTGTGCATACAGTTGTAAAACTGCAAAACTCATGTTAGATCCTAACAAGAATCATCACAGTGAAATCGTCTCCTCCAAGTGTTTGTCATAGTGGCTGATCAACACCAAAACATGTGTCTACTATGGTAATCTGTGAGATGACATGCAACCAAATACCTGTCCATAGCCTGTAACTTAGTTTAACATTCCACTGTCAGTGGTCTTATGGTTTTAACAAATGCTGATCATAATGAATACGACAGGCCTACTACATTTGTCTTAACATTTCATAATAAACAGACCAGACCTAAGGCATCCAGCATAATCTTTCCCTGCACACCAATAAGGCCTACGGGTGTGTTATCATTGGCTTGTCACCATAACCAACTGTGACCCTCTGTTCTGAGCGTAAACATTCCCACAAGGCAACAATCAGGCATACAGTCATAAAATTACAAATTTGTACAAAATTACAGTTGGACAAGCAAAAAACTAGCTCTCGTAAGAGGGCTTAATAAGTATTCTATGCAAATCTTCTACACCCATTGTTTATTAGAGGTGGCAACCTACACCAAAACACTTGCCTACTAAGTAATCTGTGAGAGTCTATGTAACAAAATGCCTATCTCTAGGTTATCCATTGGCTTTAATACAGAGTAATAGCTATCACCCCTTAAATGCCTAAAGGGTAATACAATCACTCTTTTTAGTAGAATCACACAGCTTTGGCCGACCAAATCCTCTACTCAGGGAAGCCCCTCTCTTTATAGTGGCTTATAACCCAGACGTGGGTCCCTTGCTCACTTTGTCACTGGATTCAAGCAAGCCTGGCTGATGACGGCTGGAATGCCAGAAACCGGTCCTAGGATGCTTGTTTCCGGTCCAGGGAAGACATGGCTTGGCAGTTCGGGCTGGACTGTTCCCATGAGGCACAGGGTCAGACTGATTTGCATATGGCCATGTCTGAACTGGGGTGGTGGAGTGAGCTAAAGAATGATGATGGATTAAACCCAGATCAGTTGACTGGGGGTGAGTGTTTGATTGGCTCAAACGTTCCGTCCATCATCCCCTTTTGTATCGCTTTGTTTGCCCTAGTTGGCGGGGGTATGCCCAGACGTGGGTCCCTTGCTCACTTTGCCACTGGATTCAAGCAAGCCTGGCTGATGACGGCTGGAATGCCAGAAACCGGTCCTAGGATGCTTGTTTCCGGTCCAGGGAAGACATGGCTTGGCAGTTCGGGCTGGACTGTTCCCATGAGGCACAGGGTCAGACTGATTTGCATATGGCCATGTCTGAACTGGGGTGGTGGAGTGAGCTAAAGAATAATGATGGATTAAACCCAGATCAGTTGACTGGGGGTGAGTGTTTGATTGGCTCCAAACGTTCCGTCCATCATCCCCTTTTGTATCGCTTTGTTCGCCCTAAGTTGGCGGGGGTATGCCCAGACATGGGTCCCTTGCTCACTTTGCCACTGGATTCAAGCAAGCCTGGCTGATGACGGCTGGAATGCCAGAAACCGGTCCTAGGATGCTTGTTTCCGGTCCAGGGAAGACATGGCTTGGCAGTTCGGGCTGGACTGTTCCCATGAGGCACAGGGTCAGACTGATTTGCATATGGCCATGTCTGAACTGGGGTGGTGGAGTGCGCTAAAGAATGATGATGGATTAAACCCAGATCAGTTGACTGGGGGTGAGTGTTTGATTGGCTCAAACGTTCCGTCCATCATCCCCTTTTGTATCGCTTTGTTCGCCCTAAGTTGGCGGGGGTATGCCCAGACGTGGGTCCCTTGCTCACTTTGCCACTGGATTCAAGCAAGCCTGGCTGATGACGGCTGGAATGCCAGAAACCGGTCCTAGGATGCTTGTTTCCGGTCCAGGGAAGACATGGCTTGGCAGTTCGGGCTGGACTGTTCCCATGAGCCACAGGGTCAGACTGATTTGCATATGGCCATGTCTGAACTGGGGTGGTGGAGTGAGCTAAAGAATGATGATGGATTAAACCCAGATCAGTTGACTGGGGGTGAGTGTTTGATTGGCTCAAACGTTCCGTCCATCATCCCCTTTTGTATCGCTTTGTTCGCCCTAAGTTGGCGGGGGTATGCCCAGACGTGGGTCCCTTGCTCACTTTGCCACTGGATTCAAGCAAGCCTGGCTGATGACGGCTGGAATGCCAGAAACCGGTCCTAGGATGCTTGTTTCCGGTCCAGGGAAGACATGGCTTGGCAGTTCGGGCTGGACTGTTCCCATGAGGCACAGGGTCAGACTGATTTGCATATGGCCATGTCTGAACTGGGGTGGTGGAGTGAGCTAAAGAATGATGATGGATTAAACCCAGATCAGTTGACTGGGGGTGAGTGTTTGATTGGCTCAAACGTTCCGTCCATCATCCCCTTTTGTATCGCTTTGTTCGCCCTAAGTTGGCGGGGGTATGCCCAGACGTGGGTCCCTTGCTCACTTTGCCACTGGATTCAAGCAAGCCTGGCTGATGACGGCTGGAATGCCAGAAACCGGTCCTAGGATGCTTGTTTCCGGTCCAAGGAAGACATGGCTTGGCAGTTCGGGCTGGACTGTTCCCATGAGGCACAGGGTCAGACTGATTTGCATATGGCCATGTCTGAACTGGGGTGGTGGAGTGAGCTAAAGAATGATGATGGATTAAACCCAGATCAGTTGACTGGGGGTGAGTGTTTGATTGGCTCAAACGTTCCGTCCATCATCCCCTTTTGTATCGCTTTGTTCGCCTCTAAGTTGGCGGGGGTATGCCCAGACGTGGGTCCCTTGCTCACTTTGGCACTGGATTCAAGCAAGCCTGGCTGATGACGGCTGGAATGCCAGAAACCGGTCCTAGGATGCTTGTTTCCGGTCCAGGGAAGACATGGCTTGGCAGTTCGGGCTGGACTGTTCCGATGAAGCACAGGGTCAGACTGATTTGCATATGGCCATGTCTGAACTGGGGTGGTGGAGTGAGCTAAAGAATGATGATGGATTAAACCCAGATCAGTTGACTGGGGGTGAGTGTTTGATTGGCTCAAACGTTCCGTCCATCATCCCCTTTTGTATCGCTTTGTTCGCCCTAAGTTGGCGGGGGTATGCCCAGACGTGGGTCCCTTGCTCACTTTGCCACTGGATTCAAGCAAGCCTGGCTGATGACGGCTGGAATGCCAGAAACCGGTCCTAGGATGCTTGTTTCCGGTCCAGGGAAGACATGGCTTGGCAGTTCGGGCTGGACTGTTCCCATGAGGCACAGGGTCAGACTGATTTGCATATGGCCATGTCTGAACTGGGGTGGTGGAGTGAGCTAAAGAATGATGATGGATTAAACCCAGATCAGTTGACTGGGGGTGAGTGTTTGATTGGCTCAAACGTGCCGTCCATCATCCCCTTTTGTATCTTATTGTGACCCTGGGCATCCCATACTGCTCTCAAACACAGAACTGCACGCTGAAGTCCAAAGTTAATGATGGAAACGGAAGAGGATCCATTCTGCACCCACAGAAAAACAAACACACTAAATTATCTACTTATCCAAGACACTTTGACAATGCCATGTGTATGACCCTAAAAGTTCAAGCTCTATCCCAATCTGAAATTGATCCTTTGTTACTGGCTCATGTAGCTGAATAACCATACAAAATAATCTTGGCTGTGTGGAGGCGAAGCACTTTTACTGTGGAAGCACACATCTTCTGTCCAATCAAAACATGTAGTCATAGTCCTGTCCACCATCATGTGGGCAAAGCCAAAGTCCCTCTTTGCAGTGCTCC